>CM040757.1:10888289-11495789 GCA_022829145.1 Albula goreensis
TTTAGACCAGGGCCTTGGGTTTAGAACAGATCCACAGACCCCTTACAATGAAAACTGTTCAGACTGCCCACAGGGCCTGTTCAAACACGAACACTGAAACTGGAGAGCAGCAGAGTGCAAGTTCCACTGTAAGGGTTAGAGAAGCACTCTGAGTTTGACTTCCACAGAAGGGTTTAGAAAGAGGATCTGTTATTCAGTAATGGTGATTCTTAGGTGTTTTCTCAGCTGTGAACAGGCACATGGTGGTGGCGAGTGTGGCTGTGGCCTTTACCTCATCAGCTATTTGAAGCGAAGAGGTTTCGGTATCTCTCAATCTATCACCTTCCTCTTGCTCATGCAGTGCTATCTTTGTGGTATCTTCGGAGGCAGAAAACAGGAAACAGCTGAAAGGTTTTGTACATATACAGACATGTATGTTCTGCTCAGTTCTTGGAAATTGAAACCAAAACATCATAACCAAAAGTAAACAAGAATTGTGGAATTGTAAGATCTATTTTAACAGACCTATTTTATACTCTGCAGATTGTGCTAGGCTTACAGCTCCAGTTCCAAGAATCTTTTTCAATGTTTCATCCATGGCCAGGAGCTTCCCTCTAGAATGTCTTATGTTTTTTGAATATCACTGCATCTCATGCATACAGCATTGAAAAGAGCATCATGGTAGCATTCGTCATTATGTCAACGCAGCAATGTCGTGTGAATATAATCGGGTCAAGGCATTCATTTGTGTTCCTCTCTGGAATTCATAGTCTCTTTCAGTCATTCATGTTTTTTCTGCATCAGTGTGGAACCATACAGAGGTTTGTATGTGTTATCTATTCAAATGGGCTTCAAAGAGAGTACATTTCTGTTTTCTTAGATCTTCCATACTAGCCCATCCCTTCAGAAACAGCAGCCGTCTGACGTTCTATCTCTGGTGTGTTGATACCCTCAGTAGGGCTGGTCTGAACCATCCAGCAGCACAGAGCCTCGTTTCTCTATCGACCCCATCACAAATGAAAGAGCTTCAGAAAACAGCACATAGAGAAGGGCAGATGTGTTCTCCTCCAGCCCCACAGGACACTACCCAGTGTCTGCAAAGAGCTCTCAGCCACAGACAGTGATGTTGCTGCGGGTTCCCGCATTCACACATAACGTCTCACTGTCAGGGTAAAACAACAACACGCCGACCCATCTCTTTTCATTTCTCCACTCAACACCACATGTAATAAGGTGCCAACAGGGCCTTCCCTTCCAAGTCTGTTGTCTAATGGATATGTGGAGGCAGACTCATGTAGCAGCAATAGACTCCTAAGGTGTTTCTGAAAGGGACTCTTATGTATCTCCCAATTTAGAAGTTCCGAAGTGTAATATCACCTCTGAGGCTTTCTGAAGCTTAGTTCCAGCCTTATCTCCCTGCTCTGGTCCTAAATGGAGCCTGGGTCCTGTTGTCACCAGCAGGCTGAAGGTTTGAGGCCCAGCTGGGTGATAAGGTTGACAGATACGAGCCCAGGAAAGCAGACAGCTATTTTTAGGGATTCCTATGTGAAAGATTTGTGCTGGAATAGCCGGGTTTGCATCGCGTGGGGAGTGGCAGCAGTGGGTGAGTGGGACTCAGGTCTGGAGCGTTCCCTGCCCCCCATCCTGTCTGAGTTTAAGAGGGCGATATCAGATCACAACAACACAACCCCCACCCCCAGACTGGGACATTAATCCCTATGTGGGGTGGGGAGTCGTGGGTCAAAGCTGATAGGGGACACAGCGGGGTGGGGGGGGGGGGGCATAGGATATAGCTAGCATGCCCAAGTATGGTAGACGTACTGTGCACTCCAGCAGTATTTGTATGTTTGTTTGTATGCCATTTGTCCTTGAATGTTGAAATCAGCTCCACCACAAAATGTTGGTTGCATGTAGGGATACTCCTGTCCAACCAGAGACTGGCCTGTCTCAGTTGTCTCTGTTTTAATTATACTAAACCTGCATGAGAGGATGTGGAATGACAAATCAGAAGCATATGTGTGATTATGTAGACAAGCAGGACTCTAAACAGGGTGGTAGTGTGGTATAATGGTTAGGGAGCTGGTCTTGTAACTCAGAGATTGCAGGCTTTGGTTCCCAGCTAAGCACTGTCATCGTAGCCTTAAACAAGATTCTTCACTTGAATTGATTCATTAAAAATATCCAGCTACCAAAATTAACAGTGTGTAAAATATAGGCTGTGTCAGGCGTTCAGGATAAGAGTGACTGCTAAAGGTAAATATGTCACCACCTGCAGCTTCTTGTACCTGCTACATGGACAACTGTTAATAGTATCTATCAAAAAAAATAATTTAGCAAGAAGTGCCTTGTGTTGCTTAAGGAACATTATACCACTGCATGGGGAGGGAAAAACTGTACCCTCTGAAGTGGCTGAAGTAGGTACTGCATGAGAAACAACAGAGATTTCACAAAACACAAACCATTGCCTTGTCCCAGCCCCAGCCTACATACTAGGCCTGGGTTAAACCTGGTATAAAAAGGATTTTCCTGCTCCACAATAACATATGTTACATAAGTCAACATGCTTATTAAATGGGATCTATGCCAATAATGTCTTAAATAAATAATTGAGCATATCAGGGACCTTAACTGTCTGACTTGAGTTTTTGTGTCGCGTTTATGGTAGATGAGCCAAGTAAGACAGTCAGTTACATAATGCGTATATCTAAAAATGGCTGTGCAAATAATGCTCCTCTGGATTCAGAAAGTGGAGTCAATAGGATCAGCCCAGTGAACAGAAGGTAGCTCTGGCTGCCACCCCCAACCTTCATAAAAACCCCATTATTGCTTGACCTGTTTTCAAAACACACCACACACGGTTCCCATCTGTATGGATCCCTGCAACTAATCTAATTGGTTTGCTGAGCTGGCCAAACCCTTCACTGGAAAAATAAACCAATAAGAATGAAGATAGGAAAAAAAGACATATTATAAAGGCTTTCATAGTGGTTCTAAATGTAATCCCAGTCTTATAGGGGGGTTTTGAAATGGTCATGCTTAAGAAATGATAATACGTCTTTGTGCACAGTTTTGGGAATTAAAAGGTTGTTTTTCAATCGTACACAAGGTCTTTGCTTGTCTGCAAGTTGAAACCCACATTGCAGGATTTTGTGGGGCTGTGTGTGGCTGCCAAAAGAAAGGCTGCTGGAGGTAGGGTAATGTTATTATATGGGATTTAAGTGTTTATAAAAAAACCGATAGAACAGGTTTACTCTTCAGTTTCACAAGTCCAAAAGCAGACATTAAAAGACTTTACCACGTCTAGATCAATGATAAAAATACTTTCAGGGTCGAGACAATGCTGATGACATGAAGCCAAAACAAAAACAGCAATCTCATAAAAAAAAACTCTAGGTCATACAAAAACACCAGGAAGCAGCAGGGCCAGTATGGGAGAAACCAGTAAGATAAACAATCTAGAACCATCCATCTGCAGATGATCCCTATCTTAACTTCTCATGTCAAGCTTTATTTAAAATTGGTCTGTTCTATTTTTCCTCAAAACAATGTCCCAAAATACAATCTCCCTTACATATGGTGAGGTAAAACCTATTTTTCACCACTTCTTTAAAAGAAAAGGTATTATGGTTATGAAAGGAGGATGTTGTGGAAATTATGTATAAGGACTAAATATGGCCACATTATGTGTGTGTACATATATAGCATTACAGTTCACCCAAAATAAAATTGATCTCCAATCTCAATGTCTTAGTATTTCACCCTGTATCATTCTCATTGTAATTAAAATAATTTCATGTGAGGTGTTCAAACTCAAAAACAATGTCTGTAAAGCATTCTGGTCCCTGAGTGCTAGCTGCAACTGATTAGCTTGTTGATAACAAACAATAACTTTAATTGTTACAACTAATGTAATAAGTTAAACGCCCAATTCAGAAACGAACCAGACCAGTGACTTCAAGTGAGGTAACCCATAATTTGTATTTATGACTGTTTCCAGCTAAATGTGTTTTCTGTTGTGTTCTCCGGTTGAGCGACCAGCATAAACTTGCAGACTGATGAAACAGTTTGACACTCCACCAGACGTCCAAGGGATGTGAACACCCTTTCCTGTAAGCCTTGGCTAGTTCAGAGGTGGGGAGTGGGGGCGGGGAGCGGGACAAGGCCAAACCATATTAGTGCGGGCATTTGCTTTGTCTGCTGCAGAGGCAGACTCAAAGAGCCCATCCCAGGCCAGGGACACCTGAAAAACACTATAATTTTAGCAGCTGCTGCAGGAGCTTTGTCATCATTCCCAACAGCCACTGTGAGCCGCATGGCACTTCCTGACATCTATTTGGGTTTGGCTTTTTTGGGGCAACTTTAATCCCTCCTTCCCATATCTCTCTCTCTCTCTCTTTCTCTCTTTCCATCCAGCCTCCTAGATCACCTGTTACACATACCTCCACCCTCACGTGGCTTGAAGTGCAATCTGGCAACATTGTAAATTCCTGTCGAGTGTGCACAAAAACCTTCCCTGATGAAACTTGATTAAGACTGCGTAAACACCTTCCTGTCTGAAATAAGTAACTGCTCTTGGTGCTGCACTTGATAAATCGGCAAGAAGTTCTGACCAGGCGTTTGAATTGATGGCTGCTTCTGGTGATTTTTTTTTCCACATGAAGTGTTCACCATTTGTCGTTCTTCTGTTGATGCCGTGTTTTCAGAGCCTGAACTACTCTGCCTCTCTTCCAACTGCACACAACAACATACGAACACACTTCAGAATCTAATACCAATAACCTTTCAGGGAACGGACGCAGTTATAAAAAGCAGAACCTATACATACACATATACAAATATAGGTATATATGTATAGGTTTTTATGACTATCTTATAAATCAAACCTATAGCATCTCACTGCAAGGTCATTCCGTTAACCACTATGCCATATGGCCTGCTGATATAGCACAGCACCTTTCAGCAGTGTGGCAGGACTGTTGGTGACCACACGCCAAATCCTGCAGCCTGGCAGGCCTGCTGTCATTATAGCCTTCGTCTGAGGGCTTTACTGAGAAGAGCTGGGTCAAATGCTAATAGAGAGAGAGAGGCAGATCGGTAATACTTGACGGCGTCCACAGGTGCTGAAGCCCTGAATCAGTAGAAATTCCCGTCAGAACGCCGCATTTGCATTCGGTTTAAATATAGCAGCGCAGACAGAGAGCCACTTTACTCTAGGGCCACGGCTCCAGTTGCAAGTGGTGTGACTGCTGACAGTCAACGGCATTGGCTGACAGAGCTGCCAAGCAGCATTGACAGTCCAACATGCTGGAACAAAGGCCTTGGGTAGTTTGCCTTGGATGTTATCACATACTGAAGGCAAACTCTACCATGCAAACAAGGCCTGCAGGCAGTCTTTGCAACACAGTACTGTGGTTAAAACTTGCAAATATGGCCCATGACCCCATTTTACTGAAGATCCTACCTGCACAGCCAACCGTCCTGCCTCTCCTTCCCAAGTAAACAACTGCAGTCTGGTGACCAAAGCCTGGCTTGGACTATAAACAGACTGAAGGAAGGGGCTGCACCTTCACCCAGACAAAACCCGTTCTTCTCCTTTCTTTTTCCTTTTCTCTCCTGTTGTTAAAACATTTAACGATGATGGCTGCAAAGCAACCAGAGAAACCAGGAAAATGTAAACATTTCTTGAGCAATGAGTCTGTTTACTGCAGTGTATGTGACTATGTACATGTCCATATTTGAGCTAGCATGTATCCATGCCTGCATAGTCATGTCAGGCTATGTGTGCATGCTTGCACGTGCACATCAGTGTCATGTGTGCATGTTTCCATGTTCTTGTGGGTTTATGTTTCCTTTGCATGTGCCACTCTGGAAGCTTTAGCCATAGTCTTTCTTTTGCATGAAGCCTTAAAATGGGGCTAGCAAGTAACGTTTGAGTTTTTTTAACCAGCAGGCTAGTGCTGTTGAGATTTCAATCCACAGGCCTTTTAACTTGAGTGCAACAACATCTAATAATCTGGGTTCTGTCTCCCATTTCTAAGAAAGCACAGATTACTCTGAGCTTCTGATCTAATCCCAAACACGAAACCATTTGCTCACCACTTTAAACAGTGTCTGTTTTATTATTTGTGCTTTTTCTTTTGAAGAAAGTAACTCCAGTTTCTTCTAATATAATCTAGCTAATACTGCACATTCCCACTGGATGTGAATGTATGATAGAGTGCATCTGGCAGATTGGCCCATATTCCTTCAGCTACTGAGGTTCTTAAGCCCGAAGGCACACCTGTTCTGACAAGAGAGGGAATACCTTAGATTTGCAGATTTTGAAAAACACCTTGTAAAGTGTTTCATATGAAGGTTTTATGTACTGAATCATAACATGTACTATGTAGATGATAGTGTTTTTTTGTTTAATATTCAGAGATCGGAGTCAATGGCAGACATGGCGTAGCAGTGGGTGTCTGGGAACTGGAGCAGTGCTCAGCTGTTTGTGTCAGTTGTCTAGTTCTGAAATGTGGGGTACTGAGACAGGCAAAGACATGCATGGTATTATGAAGAATGACGGAACTGAGTGTGTGTTTTGTGACTCCGTCAGTGAAGATCTCCACCACACACACACCCTCCACCCCCCCATCTGGCTCATAAAAGAACCACAGGACTGCTGATTGAAAGGCCAAGGGTTTGAGTCCTAATTTCTCTTCAGACATCCACCCAGATAACCCCACCCCACCCCTGCCCCTCCGCCCCCACCGCAGGCCTGAGGAACACTGGCCAGACAACAGGCGGGTGGATTTTGCACGTAGTCTGTCCTGACCCTGATACGCCCTGCCTCTTAGCAGACAGGACAAGAAATCTCCACAGAGGAAAGCGCCAAATTCCATGGCTCAGCACTTGGCATCGGCTGTCTGAGGTAGGTGGCGGAGCACAGGAGCTTAGGAGGCCGAGAGCTGTGACTCAAAAGAGCCTCCTCACAGCGGCACCGAGAGGAACACAGCAAGCAGCGAGCCTTTGTGGACTTTCATGAGGCCTTCGTGAACTGACAGAGGAATCTCAAGAGTTTAGAAACCTGAGGAAGAAAGAAGCCTAGTCCACTTCACGGTTTGCCAAGATAGGAAATCTTTTATTACAGAGGAAAAAAAAACTTCTCTTCCAAAATATAGAAATCTGTACAACTTCCTCACAATCAATTTACATGAACTGTACAAATTTACAGCAGTTCATCAAAGCACACCCAAGGAGAAGCAAGCAAACACAAAGAGGTGTACTAACGTGAGATCACAGAATACAGACAGCTTTTTCTTCTTGGGCAGCTCACAATTTTTTTTTTCCTTTTCTAAATTTTCTAATCAAAAAAAAAACAAAAAAACAAAGGGTAATAGTCCATCAGAACAGAGAATGGAAACTGATATTTTTAGCAGAATAACTTGCTTTGGTCCTTGCCAACACTCCCATCACCAGAGCTTTCCCTTACGAAAAAGCAATGTCAAAATATGAAAAGGATGACAGAAGAAAGAAATCAATGCTGTGCATGTCTCCATTTTACATGTGATGTTCTGCACGTGTTGTTTAACTAGGTTTATACATTTTACAACAATATGCACACATTTTAAAGTGGTATTAACCAATAGATTTTTCCACCAACTGTATATTAAAAATATATATTCCTTCCATTTTCATATATCAACATACAATTCTTTTTCATAAGGGTTTACTGAAGGTCCAAAATTCCAAGGCCTGAGTTTGACAGTACATTCTTGGACAGACTCCTGTCTTAAATTTCATACAACTTCACCTTAATATATTAGTGCATTTTATGTGCCACTACTTCCTTGTCATCACACTTCTATCATACTGAACTGACAGCACTGCAAGTGCACACTAGAGCATGAACACTCACCCCTGTGAGTGCGCAGCAGAGTGAGAATTCAGCCCAGAGAGTGCACACTCAGACAGAGGGATAAAAAGGTTTCATAAAAACAGGGGCCGTAATGTAAATTTGACTTTTTATCGTTAGTAAATTTAAAACATCATTGACATTAATTTGGATGAATCAGTGGACATTTACATAATGTTAAAACCCAGAGGGCCAGAAGACTGTAGGTTGAACTTTGCAGACTTAGTCAAATTAAAAAAAAAAAAAACAGTGGGGTAAGAGCTTCATCCAAGAGGCTCTCTACAGTTTAAATGACACATTTAAAACAGGGAATTGAATGCATTAAAAGGACTATCGTTATCATTTTTATCCACCAACTACAGCTTTAAGCCCCTTCTGTCTCCATGCCTTTGCCTTATGTGGAATCTCAGGTCTTTTTCACAGATGAACAGAAGCACACCAGTGTTGTGGGGGAGGGGGCGTTTCCATATAGAATTATAACATCTCAGGCCCCTAATGCTGAAAATCATCCGCTTCTATAGCTTCTGTTCAGCAACATTTTGGCTCAAAAATTGTAAACAAATGCAGACATTTTCACCAGCAATGCAAAGACACTCACTTTTAACGGAAGCTCTCCAGTGCGGTTTGCCTTCTCTCTCTCTCTCCACATCGACACTCGCCTTGTGTGTCTGGAGTGAGATGAGAGGCTTGGAGGAGGCCTGGGCCTATGGAGCGCGCTCAGTGCGTGTGCTGGCTTTGCTCGCCGCTGCCAGGTGCACGCGTGAAAGGTGCCGGAACGGATTTAGCTGCCCTTGACGTGTCTCCGGCTCCTTACACCTGGGCAGGGGAGGGTGATATGTAGCACTGCACGCTCCATGAGGCCCAACCCGTTTGGACCAGCACAGCTCCTAGAACTTCCAGCACCCTGATATTGCCATTTTTATCTGTATCTAAGAAGCCCCATAGACTACGGAGTCCCTCGCTCACCAGCCATGGGAGCGGCTCCCCAAAGTAACAACAGTACCTTTATTTTAACACTAGATGGCGAAAAAGGCACTAATAAGGGGATCCATCAAAGTAGTCATGGCCTATTAACAGTGCCTTGCTCTTGTTTTTGTTAACAAATGACAAAATGTTTGCAGTGATTTCATCGCTGGGCCTAAAATAAAAACCATACAGAGTACCCGACCCCCTCAGCAAGCATGCCCTTATAGAGCCCCAACAACTTTTCTGATGGAGGTGGTTCAGACCATTGTGAGGGGAGGGGTGTTCCTTCTCTCCTGAACCTGTCAAAGTGCCTCCATTACCATGTTCTAACCTCAGGCTTTTCTTGCCATGGTCTAACCCATATCCCATGGATAGTGCAAACACACCCTCACAGCTGAAACTGAACTGTTCTACAGCCTCTCCATCGACGATCTACATGTAGCATCACTACTGAGTGGGGAAGCAGTTTAACGTCGCGTTGCACTCCTACGACAGCAAAAGCCGAACAAGATCTTATACTTTAACCATGAGAAGAAAAGTATGCAATGAATACCAAAACAGCAACCTGAAACTAAAGCCAAATTCAATATCAACGGACCTGACTGAGTATAAAAACACATAGACACTAAATACCCATTCCTCCCCACTCATACTATGTTGCAAAAACCAGACACTTCCACAATAAATGGCCTATCAAGCTGGTATCACGGCGAACAGAAGCACAGGGTAAATGTTCATCATAAAACACAACATTCTAGCGAATGGAATGCAGCCATTTTTACCCAAAATATACATCCCACATGATCCAAATGTCAAAGTGCATTCAATGTCAATCATAACAAGAAACACAAATTTTCTCTGAGTCTTAACGACAAGGAACGTTTTAGCTACGCGGTGAATTCAGAGTGATGTAGGAGGAGCAAATCAAATCCATTCTGGATTTTTTTTTCCAAAAACATTCGTGTACCGAGTAAACGGAAGGAGGTCAGAGATGACAGCCCCACCTACATGCCTCCGACCCCCCCCTTGGGTGGAGCTTCTGTCAGAGCTCCTGCCAGGTGAGATATGGCAAGATGGTATCCATGTTCAGAGCTGCCTCACGAATACCCAATGACAACAGCTTACTGAAACTCACCGTTGGGGCTCTGAAATGGAGGGGGTGCGTGAGGTTGGGGGGTGGGGGGATGCCCAAAGTGTACCAGCCACTGAGCAAATGTCCTGTGGTCCAAAACTGTTTGTATAAAAGAGGTTCTTTTCAGACATTTGGGAATGGCTGGCAGTGTCTGGACTTGAGAAACCCAAAACGGAAATACTTCCAGGATTTTTTTTAAAAACCCCTTTAAACCAAAAACCTTCAGGAAATAAAAAAACAAACATATCCTCAATATGCAGTAAGATCTAGGTAAATATCCTGAAAGTAATTCCGTAAACTTGCTGGGGTTTTGCAGGATGGGGGAAGCTGGGGTGGGGGGTGGGGGTCAGTGAAACACAACGATATTAGAAAGTGCAAAGTCCACATTGACAGTTTTAAGGATTCACTGCTATCCCTCCAGGGGGGCAACCACTTCTCTGATCTTCACCACTACCCCCACTGTCCTCTACCCCAAAAACAGGGCCCTCAGTAAATCCAAATCACAACACAAAACAAAACAATGGTACGACAGCACATTGAACCCTAGGAGGTTTCCATCCCCTGAACGACGACAGGCCACAACCCTCTGTTTTTTTCTTCTTTTTCTTCTTCTTCTTCTCTTTCTGGTTGGCGTTTTCGATGCGCCGGGCCCCTTAGCTGGAGACGGTCATCATGCTGTAGGCTTTGGAAGGGCTGGTCCTTCCCAGGAGGAGTTCCTCCTTGCAGCTGATGCGACTGTCCACCAGGGGGGGCAGGACCGAGGTGTTGGCGGTGGCTGCGGACACTCCTGAGCTTCCCTGGGCACCCGGCTGGGACTCGTACAGCACGCAGATGGAGCCGTCTTCGCCGATGCGGTAGGACACCTCGAAGGGGTCCACCCACAGGGTGAGCTCGCTGGGCAGGAGGCAGTACAGCTGCTGGATGGTCAGGCCGATGCGCTGGCCAGCCTGGCCCACCAGTGGGTCCATCTTGTGGTTGATGCGAATGCAGCGGTAGCCTGATCCCTTGCAGGGCCGGTCCGGGAACCAGTGGTGCTTGTACTGTTCTGTGGAGAGACAAGGAGAGAGAGAGAGAGAGAGAGAGAGACAGAAGGGGAGGAAGGGAAAGGGAAGAAAATGCATTGCGATGGATTAATTGTGACAGTTTAAAAACTGTTTATATGACACATACTGACACTTAAATCTGCCTGCTGAGAGATTGCTTGATAATACATCTTACCGCCAAACCCAAATACTCTCAGGGGTGGACATGTTTACAAGCAAAACATGCAACAGAGTACGCTTTATTATGGGGAGAATAATTTTGCGCAAACCAATTTCCAACTTAATCCACAACCATTAAGAGATCATTATATAACAGTATGACCTATAGAACCCACAATATTCGATAAGGATATGTGCTTTGTGAGCACACACGAGTGCGTGCGCGCATGTGTGTGTGTGTGTAGGTAAAAATAGGATGGGGGTGTGACTGTGCCTTGCAATGAAAAACACTATCCTCTACAGTCTTGATAAGCTATAAACACCTCTTAGACAGGGCCTACGTGATGGTGAGGGGGGGCAGCTCAGTTGCACAATCAACTTGGCCTGCTGTAACACAGTCTACGATGGACTAGACTGAACAACAAGATGAAGAGTCTGAAGTTCAGGGCGAACCATGTTTTTAATGTTGAATGCAGTCATGTCTAAATAACATTTCCAAATACGTACTTTACCTATCTACAATAAAAAAATGTATATTCAACAACCCATATTTTCTTTTATTTGGAAGCAGTGAACACATTAACATCAAGTTTTCATTCCATGAATGTCTAATCCTAAAAAAATGTTTCAGAGGTTCAGGTTACCCTTCTGGCTGCACTCAATCATTTCTTAAATAAATAAACTACTAACTTCAGTAAGTTAATCTTATCAACACAACATTTATTTTTTGTCCTTACTGTTCCAATAAATAAAGATCATTTTTTATCCTGGGTCAACACTGAGAACCGCTGAAAATACATCTTAGAAAAACAGAGAACGCTAAATACTCTTAGAACAAACATCACATACAGAAAAAACTATTCACCTCTTAAGACAGAAATAACACAGAACTAACCCTTTGCTGACTCTCAGCTTCACAGCACGCCATTTTAACTCTCCACTGTGATATATATGAATAATGAGAATGCTAACAGGGTTCAGCTGTGCTTTAATGAGCCTCTTTTGAAACCCCCCAAAACTAGGCCAAAGCTTGACAACACCTGCGCATCAATATGAGATAAGGGGACCCGTATCTTATCAAAACACGCTGTTAAACTCTAATGGAGTGCCTGGCACCCAGACACACTAAGACACTAAACAGGCTGGCCTTTCTGCTGTAGGCAAGAGACACCTGGGACTTTGAACGCTTGGCCTATCAGGCAGTTAAACACCCCCTCGGTCAATGTGATCCTTAGGAAACAGGACACTCTTGCTTCAAGAGTCTACAACCCCGATCTGCCCACTGTAGATCTCAGCCCATATGGCAGAACTACTTGTGGGTGCTTTGGTCATCACACTGGAATTGTCACATATCTTGCTTCATTTATACATGACAAAACTGTATTAAAATTGTACCTTTATTAAAACTGAAATATACATTTTCTCATTGTCCTATTCTTGGAAAATGTCACTGTAAGGTTCTAAAACTAAGAGCAGAATCATTTAACATTACTGGGGTTAAAAATGTAGCATGTGTCTGGCTTTGTTCACACACACAAAAAAAAAAACACAATTCAAAGCAAATGTAATAGGTTTAATATAGTTAATATTTCATTATGGTTGCTCATCCCTATGGCTTAGGTAAGTATAAGAACAATGTTGTGTGATCAAGGGGATCCACAACACTGGACCACAAGTTTGTCTCTACCCTCACGGCGGACGGAACAAACAGGAAGTTAGCAGACTACACAACTGCAGGCCGCTGCTGTTAAACTCGCTTGCATTTTTTTGGTCCATGGGGGGGTTGTTTGAAGATTTCTCAATAACTTTATGAATAATTACACACGAATCCACCCACCAGCTACAATAGATTCTCCACTGAATCTAATCACAGCTGCGATGTTCTAGGCTTCACAGTGTCCGACTCAAAGCTCAACCTCTATTCTTTCACCACACCAAAACAACACACACAAAAAAACTCACAATTCAGTTAATTTCTGTTGCCATTTTCTGAATGCAGCTGTAAACATTTATTTAATCAAATACTCATTTATGTACTATAATATACATCACATTCACTTCAATTGTGGTGAACAGTACAATACATTATCTTAAAATTCAAACATTTCCTTCAATTGAATAGCCTACCTTCAACCTTTACATTTTTGTTTTAGTCGGGAAATGTGTTCATGACTAGTTTAACGCTAAATAAGCAATCTGGGTTCATAACCTAACATATTCAATGATACCCAAAATACTTCCTAATCAATGTGTTTTCACTGCATGCAATTGTAAATGAAAAGTTACAGGTTACTTGTCGTCGTTGTTTGGGCGCTTAAATCTGTGTTGCGTTAACATAGAACCGTGGGAACAACAATAGCAATCCTTATTGTTTCAAGACCTGTGTTGAACGGATTCTGTGTCTTAACAGCTAGTTGAATTATGATAAAACCACAGTTTGAATTGAAATAAATATCTCAACATATATCTTTGTGTAAGCATTACGTAATTCGGTACGCCAAATCTCTCGGGAGTGATGTGATCGTTCTTGTTCTAGGAGCTACAAAGCTAGCAAGCTAGCTTGATAGCAAAATCAACAGAGGAAAACAGCCGTAGCTACGAGCTACTTCCTTGTTAGCTAGTTCATTTCAACGACAAAAATAACCTCATAATGTACACTGACGTAATATTTTCAACAAAACAAATAACTATATTTTGCTATGCAGCGAGTATAGACGTCAACGTTTTAAGACTGTGGCCACTTCTTCAAAAATATTTAGCCAAATTGTCCGTGTGAATAAAAGGAAGGCTATGTAAAGCTTTGCGTTTAAGGCAAATGGATTTCCGTGTTCAGCTACGTGGCATGACCCAAATTGTGTATTCACAATGTATGTAAAATGTATATATAGATTTTTCCAGTTTGACAAATGTTGTATTTCCACACATTATGTATTTTTTGCCAATAACATAAATTAGTACATTAAACTGAAATTTATAAAGATTATGCGTACCTGCCAGAATATCCTGGAGAGACTGGCTGAATGTTTGCAATTGTCGGTCATTAACGTGTCCTTTAATCCGCAGAAATCTGGATAGAAATCCGACGGCGGCAGCGATCTCTGGTTTCATAGTGCCCCGTGCACAAAGGGGATGCATTGAGGAGGAGAGAGAGAAAGGGATCCGAGTGCTTTATCTGGGTATTTTCTCGGAAATACGTTTTTGTCCCCGATGTTGTGGTGATCCTTGTTTTTCGGTTGTTTTAGTTCTAGAAGACCTATGCAGGGCATTTATTTGTCGAGGTAGGAAGGTTTCAGAGAGTGAGTGTGCCAGGATGGTAGCCTACAATGTGGGGCTCCTGTTATTGTTGGTAAATAGAGGGGCGAAGTGCCACGTCGCTACACCCTCCCCTTCGACTTTCCGTCAACAGAGTGGACTTGTAAGATGGAGAAGTGAGCTTTTATACAGCCCCCCACTTGCGAAAGCGACATCATCAGCGGCAGCAACAAAACTGAACCAATCCAGTGCTTGCGGCGCAGTGACGAGCCCTTTAGAGGAGTGGACACTTTCTCCGTCACTCGTCTGAAAATAAACAAACCGTGAGAGCACAATGCATGGTATTAACCAGCCCCGCAGAATCGCAGGCACTAGGTTCCATTTTCTTTTCGAGCTCTTGTCCAGCGCTGCACCATTTTGATCAAGATGAAAACAATACGGTTCCAATATCCATTTGATGTTGTAATGCAATCTAAATGGGTTTAATTACTAATATCACAATCTGTCTTTTAATCTTGGTAATCAAGATGATGTTTCATAGATAGCATGTTTATGACCTCACTTGTCATTAAATTAGGACATTGTTACATTCACATATTAATGACATCATCATATCATATTTTATCTTAGAAAAACAAATTAATATCTTATTGTACTATATATGCTGGTTTTCTGAAGAGTATGGCCTAAAACCAAGACTTTACAGAGGATGTACTCTTGATTAAAATGTTTTACTTGCATATAGTTACCTGCACTGATTCAAGCATAATTCCAGTCATTAAACTCATATATTATTTCATTTATTTATTATGTCTATTGGTAAAGAAGTAATCAGGGTCCAAATCTAGGAGGATAAAACAAAGGTCATCAAATAAAAAATGCAGAAATTGAAGGTATCCCCAATGGGTTCAGAGGGACATTATATAAAGTACATGTCATCCTAAATCCCCAATATTTTTCATTGTTACATCATGTATGTTTAAGTCTACATGAAATCAAGAAAACAATGGAGAGGAAGGAAAGGACATCAGTTGATTTCTGAAGGACTGACCCAAATGTATTTTAAAATTACTTTAAAGTGATACTCTAAATGGAATCTGTGATGAGTGAAACTGTAGTATTGCTCAGCACAGAGACAAACCAGACTGGTCACTGCTTCTGCTTTCCTCATAAACCTTGTCCTTCTGCTTTGGGGGTTTCCTTCAGTGATATTTTACTTTTGAAAAATAAAGAACTTTCCCCAAACACACGTGTCATGGTACTCTTCCCCGGCTCTGCCGAGGCGCCCTGCTAGGAATTTTGTTACTTTCTTACTAAGACATTTTCTTCTGAATTCCTATTTCTTCAAGTCTTAATAGGACTCAGTCCTTCACATTGGACTTTACATCAGACAGCCAGTGCCACAATAAGACAATGCCAAGAAATATATAATTAAAAAATGGTCAAATCTATTAAACATTCACACAGAGAAAATCATTGAGAATAAAAAGTAAGGAATGTTTTGTATGCTGATGTTCACTCTCAGCACTTTCTGTCACAAAGTTCAGACACAGATTGCAGTTAAATAAGCATGGCTAAGTCAAACACCACATAATGAATCTTACTGCAACAAAACATCCCTGCTTTGTATATGGCCTGGAGAGGGAATGTATTTAGCATGGCAAGTTATTTAGCAAGAGTTATGCTGTTTCAGCTATCCCCTGTAAAGCATACAGACCATTGACATTCTTTGTGTTAAATGAATTAAGTTAAATGTAATTGCAGATAAATGAAATGGTAGGATGAAAAAATGTTTGCTCTGTTGAAGGTGAAGGTCAGGCCTCTCTCTTGCTCATAGCGCAGCTTGTTAACAAGTACCAGCATTTCAGATAAACCCAGTCTGTTAATGACAGCACAATGACAGCTGATTATTTTGTCTATGCGTTTACATAAGTGGGAGCGGTGCAGTATTTATACTTTTACAGTTCAAAGCATTGATTTTACTTCCATCAGTTTCTGCTGGGTGCAACAGTATGTGGAGCACAGCTAGTTCACACAGGAAACCCAGTAGGTCACCAGTCTGCCGTAAGCACCATCAGACTCTGCTGATTATCTCAATATCCAATTATCTAAAACAAAGTATTGATATCATCCATTCGTTACATACAGCGGTCTAATTAGACATAACCAGTTGTGCAACACCTAATGCCTGCTGTTTTCTACCCGAGTGTACACATCCTGGATGGGAAAGTACACTTCAGTACTACAGTGGTTTGAATTGAGAATTGGACAATTAATTAATAGCTCTACAGAAAGATGCAATGCGAGAGGCTATGTCATTTTGTCTTAAGACACACAGAGAGGAAATCTAAAAAGGTTCAGGGCCGGACCAGTAATACAGAGCCGTGTTGTCATTGGTGCGCACAGCTCCCTGTGGTCACATTTATTTCTCAGTTGTTTAGTGGTCTTTTGAAAGAGCTACTTAAGGTCATAATCTTTTGTAAAGAAGAGACTCAAACACACACCCACACGCTCTCCTACACATGCACACACAATACAGAAAGAAAGTGCATGTATGAAAGAATAAGATACCACAACAAAACAGAGGTTTCATGAATATGCAGATGGATATACTAAACTATCTATGGAAAAGTACTATGGCTGAAGTACTTTCTTTTCTTTTATATTAGATATTCTGCCCTAGAGCAAGCTTTTAAAGCAGAAAAATGTGTACCTTTTCAAACATGCACATGAAATCAGAGGTCAGCAGAGTAGATTTGTTATGAAGACATTGGGTGCTGGAGCTGAAGATTTGAATTCTGGACATTTTCATAGTATCAGTTTAATAGTACAATATTCCATCCAAGTCTAACAAGTTGCTATGAAACAAAACATCCTCATGGGCATTGAGGTTCAATATTAATTTAGGTGTTTTAATGTTTTTCATTGATTTCTTATGATTGTCTATGAACAAAGAACAACCCCAAAATATTTTTCCACTGTTTTTTTTTTAATTTGATGCAGGAAGGTTCTTGTCTCATAAAAAACGAACAGTTTTAGAACGGTTGTGTCCAGGATGTTGGTTGACTGTATTTTTCATTATTCCATGGCCTACCCCCATGTGTCCCTTATCCAGATTGTTCCTTTCCTGTTTTAGTGTATCAGACCATTTTATCCTCTGATTTCGCCAAACAGTCACCATAGTTTTCCCGTCGTGCCTGCAGAATTCCACAGAGACCTGCATTTCAACACAATGGAATCTGGAGGGGGAGGCAGATGACCTCATCGAAAACTTGACAATGATCAAACAGTATCTAAACATTTACAAGTAAACCCTCAAAATAACTGAATGAAACAACAACACGTCCCAGAAACCGAGCATCGCATTGATTTGTCTGTACAGATCATTTGTCTTTACGTTCTTAGCTTTGTAAAAACAAATGTGGATGGCTCAACCCTGACCCTTTCACCTTCTGAGCTCCATCTTACTGTACGATGGCTCATCACTCAAAATGAGAACCGATGCCAGTGGCCACAATTTTTTAGCAAAAGCACTGATATCCATCTCAAATCTATGGATGTCAACAAGACCTTGCATCAATCTGGGATTATCATTCCCCCTCAGCTGAAGGTCAATGCATGGGCAAATGTTCAGGGAGACGCTACTTCAGCGGCTGCCTATCGGATATGACAGGAGTATTCACATGATTTTGCGCGTTTTCCTTTGGGAAACATGATCTCTCATGGGCTGAGACTGTCAAAGCTCCTTTTACCTAAAGGGAGGAAGACAAAGGAGCATTAGACTGTAAAATAAAGGTTTATTCAGATGTGTAAACAAGCGTCCCCCAAAATGTGTGTTGAATTAAGGGGAATGATATTTGTCTTATCACAAATTATCAAGTCCTCAACTTGGTGCTGTTAAAGTGTGCTAAAAGACCAATGCAGTGAATACTAATCTTGTAGTAAACTGGACAGTGACCTGACTAGTTCCAGAGTAAACTGGGTAGTAACAACAGTCAAACAACCCTGAAGCAATGATGGGCAGTGAACCAACAAATCCATGAGCTGGTTAGACCAGGAAACTTTCCAACCACTTGAAAATGTTTATCTACATTTACTAGTCCATTCAAGAAGCCCCCAGAGTTGCGCTTGTAGAAATTCCATAAAAATGAGTAACAGCTCTCTGACTCTGCTCCAACTGCAGGCACAAGGGAGAGGATGGGGGTTGACAAAATTCCTTCAGGTGGAGTGAAACTGAAGCTTCATTAAACTGCCGACAAAAGTGTCATAATTCTTTCAATCAGTCACCCCAGGCAGGACAAAGAATGCAGGTCAGAAGTCTCAAACGCATGTGTGCATAGGAGAATGGGCCTCTAATTCCTATAACGAGTTCTGAGCACTCTCTAGGCCTTGTGCTCTGTCTTTCCAGTGCTATCATGATTACAAGCCGGCCTCTCACAGCTCCTCACTGATTGCTTGTGATCCTGGAAAATATACCTGCATGCTACTATACAATATATAATGTTCCTACATATCACTGCATGACAGTGCAATAACTACCTATGTAAGTCAGTCAGCTTTTACCTGTTTCTCAATGCAGATTCCCCTTTAGATGCTTGTAAACAGTAAAATCTTCTTGTATTTTTTGTATTGTGTTCATCCACTAAATATTATATGGTAACTACAAGTAATATACATTTCTTTAAAAGCATATGTTCAGGGAGTTAATGATTAGCTATTTTTAATAGCAGTACTTTGCTGGTAAACAATGCAGCAATTGATACCATGAAAGTCCTAACCGTTATGTCGCTCCAAGATAAAACCATTTCACTGGTTTTCACTCCCACTTTCTGTTTTATTCTATAGACACAGGATGGGCTTTTTCTGTCAACTTCAAACTTTCCATGAGTCAATACCCTTTCCAAATGTGGAACCAGTGAGGGCTGTGATGAGCTCATTGAATCCTGCCCCCACCCTGTATATTGGATTGGGAAGATTCCAGTCATTTACTTATTTACTCTATCAACTCATTGGGTCTTTGTAAGAAAGTTTAATAAATTAAGAAACCAATACATTCACTTCTTTTGATTGACCAAGGGAAGTATTGTTTAGAAAATACATTCATGAATATTTCTCATGGGCAGTGTTTATGTGTCGACATTGCTCCTTGCTGTGATTCATGGGTGAATATGTATATCTTAATTAAACATTAAATCAATGTGTCTAACACAGAAATCAGAATGTCAGACTGAGGATAAGGATTTTGTACTTCTCCTCCAAGTTTTGCCTGCTCCCCCTTTCAGTTGAATCAGGTGAGTTACAGTAAAGAAAATAATGTTTCCAGACATTTACTTATTTACTCTATTTATATTCTCACATTTGTCTATGAAAAGAATAAACAAAGAAACAAATGCCGAGACCTGTTTTGATTGACTGAGGGGAAGTGGGGAAGTGTTTAGAAGTGACATTTGAGGATATTACTCAAGAGGAAGTGTTTACGCATCAGCAGAAAGCTGCTCTTTGCTGTGATTTATGGGTAAAACATTTTATGCTTTCATTAAACCGATGAGTAAGATTAATATGAAACCAGAATGTCAGATTCAGGATGGGTATTGAATCATTTTCTACCAAGCATGTTGTCTTTTATAGCTGACTTACAGTATTTACCCAGAGCTCAAACAACTCAAATAACAAGCAAGGAGTTACACCATTATTTAGGTGACAGTTCTGTTCCTATTCTGTTCTCTATTCACTCAGAAAAGACATTGAATAAGTAAATTAAAACATTACTTAAATATGATTTAAAATAAGAAGAGTCGGTGACATTACATGTATGTCTTTCAGAATTTTTCCCCGTCTTATTTAGTCTTCACATTATACACAGCAGCTTCCTTTGCAGTATTAAAATGGATACAAATATGTATCACACTCATCAACTGCCGTACACTAGAGGCATCCAATAAACTTCAACAAAGGAGTAATGGCTGGGCCAAAACCTGAGTCCACAAAGTGGGCTTGGACAGTATCCATATAACGTGAACAAAGGCTCCACAGACCATACACAAGCATGTCTATCGCTCATTACCAAAAATGCCCTGTGTTACCAGTACACCTATGTGTAGGTATTTATCCTATATATAAAACATACAATAAATAGTCCATATTCTTTATGCATTACATTAGCAAGGCGATTTATAGGATAGCTGACCTTCCCTATTAAATAAAGGTCAAACAAATAGACAGACTAAAGCAATGTCCTGCCAAGCATGTGTTATTATATTTGCTGTCAAATTAAAATTCAATGATTAAGTCAACAGGGGAATTACAAAGATGGAAGATTTTCTTTGTTGTCATAATGGGGTTATCCTTGCTAAAAATAAAAGTGTATGCATATTTTCTGCAGCGCACCGCTCTGCTTAACTGGGGTGACTGTATTTAAATTCCAGATTACTGGTGAGTACAACTGCATAAAAATGGCATAACTAGTACCGCAGGCAAGCAGTGGATCTCTAACAAGCAATCTCTAACTTTAGATACTTTTATTACATTATATTACGTCATTAATGGGTGGTAGAATCCCTGTAGACCATAGAGGTGACAACAGATGCCTTCCATGTTTGCCTGAGTAACTAAGGATAAATCCCTTGCTGTACGTGTTCAGCGTCTCCCCAAGGTTTAATGCTATAGATTACGTATTTGTTTTTGTATGGCAGTCATTTGGAGAAGCAAGTGCTACCAAAAGTCAACAGTAGTTATAAAATGGCATTTCGTATGTTTGTCAGCTTTTTGCTATGTTCTGTTTTTATCCCTGAAAAACACTGTATGGATGTTTTACCCTGCGGTTCAGCTACACTACCAATACACCCTCTGGTCTACACGGGTGTGAAGCATTATTAGCGCAACACTTGCCAAACCATGTCCATTATGTATTTTATGAATAATAAAATGTGACAATGGAGTACCTTCATAGCTTAGTCTTTATGGCCTTGGGATTGTCTAATCACTTTAGACAAATTAATGGTTGTCGTACATTCCAAATATGAGATATATACCAAGCGCATAAGGTATCATATGTGATTGAATCTAAAAACGTTCTACCGTCCATGGCGAAAATATCATCGCCGTCTTTCGGCCCGCTCCTCTCAACTGACACTCCTTTCGAGCTGCTATCATTTAACCGCTGACCGAGCCTGTGAGTCACCGTGATGAAATAGATTAGAGCACAGTGATGACTCACCGCCGAAACAGAGAAAGGCATGTGTCCTGTGTATTCAGATACAGCTGCCAGCCCACAGATACATGACACCAAAGAAGCCAGTATGTACTCGCAACTCCCTGCAACCTGACAAGAATGTCTTTACCACCCACAAATCACGCAATAGCACCTTACACATCTGTAATGTCTATGATTCACTGCAACATAATGAATGGGATCAGGCAGGCATGCCTTATACAAAATTACCACAGTTCCACATAGCGTACATCTCAGACACCACCATCAATGCAATTTAGAAAAAGGTAATGCCCACAGACCAATTTTTGTAAATGATAATATCCATAGCTTCAGCAAGAAGTTCTTACCACTGGAGAGTGAGAGCACATATACAGGATTTGTTTTACATTTGTACCCAGTCACGTTAGCACAACATTGTCTGTTAGACTGTCTGTTCAGCGTTAACTTTATCTGAAATACATATGTGTAATTTTATAACCTTACAGGAAAGGTGTCCTATAACACCCAGGGGTACTGTGACATGCACAGGCGGTAGTGAGGAGCCTTAGGCAGACACCCCTGCCGTTTTTGTTTGGGGTTTGAAAGCATCAGAAATGTAACATATATTATTGTGGTGCCCACTTGGAACCTTTCGGCCCGGTCCCTAAGACAGCCCGTGCATGCTGATGAAGCTCTGTTTTTGAATCATTTTAGCACATGGTGCATGATGCAAGGGTAGCACAAGAGCTCATAGGGCGTTTCAGAATGCATTATCGCTAGTTTCATGGTGGTATTTTGAGAATGTGATTGTGGCATAGTTGTGTAAGAGGCTGGGTTTCATGTTTTAATTACTAATGGTTGTGGGAGAAGACACAATAAATATGTCATCTCCAATTCCCTTTAAAAGTCGCCTTCATTTGCATGTTGCAATGGCTGGTTTCATGTGAGTGTCCACGCTTCTATATTCAGACAACCCTGTGGGGAAAAAAATAACAAATGATGGCATGGAGAGACAGAAATCATATCAACCAAAACATGATTGCTCAACAACTTGATAGAACTTGCACAGCTTTTCAGCAATGGGTGAAAATACATTTATTTTAACTGTCTGCTGCTACCCCCTGCCCACACCTCATAGTTTAGACATGGTTTTGGTTGGTGGTAACTTATCTGGTTTGTGTAGAACCAAACCAGCAATACTCTAAATGCACCTGACCACACCTCATTTTGAGAACAACTTGCCTAAATGGACACCAGTTCAGCTTGCTATTTTCAGAACATTGGCTCTTACAGGAAAATCAACAGCTGTGTCAGTCTGAAACTACCAAAACCAACGAGTGTTAGAGGCATTGGTAACAGTAGGTAGAAAAAAGGGCCCAAGAACTGATATACACTGGGATATGAGCTTATTGATTTACCAGGAATATCATACCTTCACTTTCACCTGGCCTTTGCTGTTAAGGTAGACTGCAGTCATGTGACCATCTCATGTTGGAATTCCCCTGTTGCTTTGCCGAGAGGTGGGTGTACAATAACACTTCAAGCAAATCATTTTGCCAAAAAAAAAACATGAAGAACAGTTCCTGGAATTGAATGCACTGATAAAACATAGTTCATGCCCTCACCACTGATTCCAGCTTAAGTTTGGTGTGAAGGGTAAAGTCCATTCCCCAGTGCACCAAAGCAAATCTTCCCTTTTATGGCAATGCATGGAGATTTTTGTGCTGATTTAACATGTATACTGAGAATGGGACATACAATACATTTATTTACCGGTAAATTGTTCCTACAGTATTTCCACCTTTGGATTCAACACTGATAGATTCAGACAACAATGTTATTTTTGTCCTTGTGTTAAAATTTTTTGTACCGTGCCCTCCTGTGGGAAGTCTCAAGGTTTTTTCTCCAAGCTGCTTGCAAGGTTGGACGTGTTAGACTTCTTTCATAAACAACATTTCTGCAGAGGAGCCTCCTTTATGAGCTGATATGTGTGTTTGCGTGCCATGTGTCTGAAACTTAGTTTGTCACCTTTACACAGTTGCTAAAGGAAGCCCTACTGAGAGGCAACTGGGTTTCGGGGATGTGCCAAGACAAGAGGAGAGGCTGATTAGATGGAGTATTGGCTAGGGGTTAGGGTTTCTCTGTCATGTACATTACACATAAGGCTATGGAGGCAGTGACTGTGAAAAATGACAGGTCTACCCTCAGGATAGCTATGGCCTTCAACTGACGAATACGAGAGGAGGAATTAATGTCAAAGAAAACAATTGACATGTGACTTCAACATAAATGTGAGGTCAAAGAGCACACCTCCAGAAATGAAGGTTTCCCCCTACTGAGAACCAGTTTAAACCAGATTAGACTGTACCCCATGCTGAGTGCAGTGGGAGGAGCCTAAATAGAGTTGGCTCCACCCTTTCACTCCAAGCATCTGGCTTGTTCACGTTTAAATAAGTTCTTCCAGAAAATAACCAACTTGAACTGAAATATCATCAAGAAATGTGGAAAAATAGTTCTAACACAGAGATGGTGCTGTCTGATAAAATGTAATCCAATGAAATTTTGGTCTTCTAAGGGTCAAAATCGCATAGGAACTCAGATCGAAAGAAGGTTGTCATGTGTGCTGTGATGTAAAAACAAGGTAAAAAAAAAAAAAGAATCTATTCCAGGCTAACAATATTTTTTCCTTTCCTCTAGGACACCCCTCTAATATAATTTAGATGTAACAGACCCTTCTCTGAAGTTAAATAGAGTTAAATTGGAGACTCGGGATGTCGCTTTTACCCCTGTAAGCTAGATCTGAGAGCAGCTGAATTAATTTGGGGTTGTGAGAGTTGAGGCACAGTACATGAATGTAACTGTATGAGAAGGCCTCAGTGGACTGTTGATACAAACCGCATATTTATAAGATATTTATAGTAAATTCATTCAGAGCCATGAAAAAAACAAGTGCAGATCTAGAGACTGTTTATCACTTGGACTTGCTCATAAAACATTGTTTTAAAGATTTACATGTGGACTGGTTAATACAACCCATACATTCAAAGTAAGTATAGAGTGCATAAATAGTATGTTAAATAGAGGGTACATAAAGAGACTGGTATATAGGGGACATGTATGGTAATGTATGGTTGTACAATTAGCTGCACTGTTATTTATAGATTACTCAGTGCCGCAAGGATTCATTTTCCATGCTGTCACAACCTGCTAAAAGACAGTCCCTTCACCTCAATGTGAGTCTCATCAGTATTGGTTAGGTTCTGTGGATCACCGTAAAGACAGGGTGTGTTAGATCTGTGTTCTACGCACAGACGTAGTGAGACACATCTGTTTTACCCACGGTTCAGACATAGAGAGGTTGAGTATGAGCTGAATTCACTGTGCAGACACAGGCTAAAGTGCTGCTACCTGATCCACGTTCGAGACCTGGCTCATGACTCACATACCCCATGTGAAACCGATAGCCGTGAGCTGTGGGAGTCAGGATTCCGTCCCCTCGGAAGGAGTGCTGGAACGGCTCACTGAGGGGCACCGCGGCTAAAGTGTGTTTCAGTCCCGCATTTCTGACATGTTGGGACATGTCTGATTGGCCCTCCTCAGGCTTTGCTTGAGTCCCAACCTGTGTGCTTTACACAAAAGTAAAAGCCTGCTCTCAGGACAAGTAAGATTTGGCATTTATGAGATCCATTTCATTCAACTCTGTCTCCAAACTATGCATGGTTATTACAGGTAGGTACAAAAGCAGTGATTGATTTTTTCTGTATGAGGTTACAGCCTCATTCATAAAAGTGTTTGTGCATTATTGCATAAGGTGAATCTAACCCTGATTAAAACTGAATCTGCTTTTTTTGCATGCATTAACATCCTCTTGAAACCTTTCAAGGACAGTGCTCTCTGTTTCTTCAGTGTGATCTTTAATGCCATCAAACATACTGCAATTACAGCTTACATCATTCAAGTTATTTTAGAAAAAAAAATTCAGCCAATGTCCAATTCAGCAGGGTACTTGTGGTTGCACATTTGTATAGACGTTTATTCGAAAGTACGTCACAGGGAATCAGTTAACGTTATGTACTCAGTTCCCTCTCTATGGGGTTATGAAGAATGTTACAGTATGTTCCTTGCATGTGAATGTATTTAGCCTCTACAGAAGTCTTGTATTCCCTTGACTTCCAAAAACTCAGCATTGCTAACAATCTTGTTCTGCATTATCCAGTCATATCAGACAACTTAAAACATCATCAAATAGCCTGTGCAATGAGATAACAATTTATAACCTAGATTTCTCTCTCTTCTAACAGCGCTGAAAATGTTGGTATATTGAATTGTCCTGTATGATTAATGAACTCTCACAGTCTTATGTCCTCATTAAATCTGTCACCACAATCACAGCAAGCATGTAGGCCAAGAGTTTATGAGAAAATTGTGGGGGGTGACTTTCTTTCTGACAAGGTATAGGGGGTATTTTGTCCTCATACTGCATCCAAATGTGATAACAGTATCCATGCAGTGCGGTTTCTTCCAGCAAAACATTCCCAAAGGACAGGCAAACCCAGCCTATGGCTGCAAAATCAGTGACATTGCAGCAGTCCCAGAAAGCCTCACTCTCCTGGGACATATAGGACCAGGGTTACATGAACAGCTGTAGTCGTGGAACAGGCCCAACTTCACTGGGAGATACACAATACAATAGAGACCAAACTGCAGGAAGATGAGCACAGCCTTTTCTGTTTTTAGAAACTGAAGATTCCAACTTAGAACAAGTAGAAAAAACTCAGCTGGGTGGTATGGAAAGTGACCCCCTGCAGTCAGAGAGCATGTACACCAGCTCCAAACGCAAATGCATCGATAGTCCCAGAGCTGAGCTCAAACAGGAAGACAGCTTCATCTAACAACTAGTGAGTATAGATCAATTGCATTTTGCCCATCCTGTCAGACTTATGTATTTTAATGAATTAAACTATTCCTCATTCCCAGAGGGATGTTGAAGTGAAAGTCAGTCGACTCAATGAATACAATAATATGCTATGTGGCAGTGAGTAATGTTTTATCTTTACTGTTTAATCATTAATTAGAAGTACTTAGCATCATTTCCATGTTGGCATTGAGTGTAGTACATTGCATGTAATGCCTAATTAAAGAATCAAAGTCAGAGATAAATACATGATACTATTTTGTGGATAATTCCGTTCAGATTGTTCCAGTGAATGTCCCACCTGTTCCTCCTCTTCTCTTCAAGCTTGCGTCTGAGATCTTTGGAATCTGCATGATCCGCTCTGAGCCCTTTGCATGTTCGCCTCCCATCCTGGCAGTGGCTGCGCCATTGTTCTGCTCCCTGCAAAACCTGTCTGGGTCCCAGCAGCTCACAGCGGTCAGATTGTCTGCGTAGCTATGCGGGGGAGGTCAGAGTTCACGTGTTTAATTGATGTAGCCCTTTGTTCTGGCTGCCTGTGTGGAAAAGCCAGTGACCACTGAGAGTAACTCAAAGACATCAAAACAAAGTGGATATTAACCTCATAGTCTGTTGGCAGTGCCATGGATATTCAGGGGACGGGGTTGGAGGAAGACAGAAATGAAGAAATGTTTCATTCCATCAAAATAAACTATATCACATAATAAACATGTATTAATGTAGTCGAATGTAATACAGTGGTCAAGAATATATTAAACATGTTGTACGAGCAATTTGTGGTTCCTAACGTGTTCTCTAAATACCTGTTATACAACAAAATTCAAGAACATTGCTGCATCTCAAAGGGACAAAAGCAATTTTAAGGCAGCAATTTAGACACATTGAAGGTTAAAATAATGGAGAAAGAGTGATGCACAAACATCATAAAAGGTCAGAGAAACACTGTGCTGTAAAACATTTCAATTTAGAGGGACAATTTTTTCAGACCTGGCTGAGATGGACTGTTTTCAGGCAAAATAACAAACATGTTTGTTTTTTGTCCAGTCTCAGACCATACCTTCCAGAGGGTCTTGTTTCCGGACTGTCTTAACAACTGAATGCCCTAGTTTTCTTCTTTTGTTATGGCCCTTTTGCTTTGCAAGGTTGTCCTGAAGCTTTATAGAATAATTACCCAGCATGCTTTGGGTTTACACCAAATCTGTTGAGTAGGTGGGGGTGGTGGATCGGGGTGGGCCCAAGAGCCCCAGCATAATGTCACCTGGTGGTCAGATTTGTCAGTGGGGCCTGTCAGGAGAGAAGGGGCCTGCCTTGATCTGGGTCACCACCAGAGCAACAAAACTTTCCACGGGAGACAAGTTATGACAGCCCTACGCCTGGTTCAGCTGTGGAAGGGCAGGAAGTTTGAAGAAGGCCAGCCGTCTCTCCCCACACGCCTCAGTCTGTGGCAGCTCATTCTCACCATGCTCTCACTGAGTCTCATGTGTCGCAGTGTCTATATTTGCAATAATCACATTACTGTCAGAGCTGGAGCTAGCATTACTAAAAGAATACTTTATCAAGGAAAAACATAAGCTCAAACACACACACATCCATGCACACACAAATACACACATACAGAAAACTGTAGAAAATCCACCACAGAAAATGGTTGTACAGAGGATAGGTAAGCTCATTCGCAATGAGACAACACATTCATCCCTTTGTTCTAAGTTTTCAGTGTTTTAGAGGATTCTTGCTATTTGCCCCATGACCTCCAACACACACACAAGTGTCTGATGCTGAAAAAACCACCGCACAGCAGGCCACTTGAAAAGGAATCATGAAACTTCCTGTTTCTTTCTGAACAGGCCGAGTTTATAGGCATCCCTATGTCCCTCCTCTGTTTCAGTACTTTTTGAAGCCGCAACCAAAGGGATATTTCTGAGGGCAAAACAGTTTCGTTCCGTGGGTGGGCCATGAAAACGCTGTGAGTGCAGCTCTTCTGGGCTTTGAAGATTAGAGGCTGGAAATTGGTGGATTTGGTATCGGTTTTGCCATTGATTGGGTTACAGTGCCACTAATTCTTTAAGCTGATTGCATCAGCTCTTTGAAGGGAAAGAGAAATGAATGAACCAATGAAAAATCCCTCTAACTCGCCTAGGACCAAGCGTTCAATAACTTTTTTTTACATAAAATCTTGATTTTATGAAATCACATGTTTGTAATTTTTATATGCTTTCCCCCCTTTTTATCCTATTTGGAATGTATAATCATATTCACAAGCTATGCTCTGAACTGAAACTCCCTCTGTCAGTCCACAAAGGAGCAGAAAAGGGTGTGCTGTCCTCAAAAATGCATGTCTGCTGCCTCTTCTTTCCACGCCGCAGTCCACACGTTGAACTTGCACAGACAAGAGATAGAGGAAGACAATTTATGTGCAAATTTGTTCAAGCAGACTGTGAATGCCTAATTCTTATGCGGGAGTCACTATTGATGTATGAGACACAGACATCCCTGCTGACTGAATCCCTCCCCCCTTGAGTGATCCTATGCCCACCCTACAGGGGTTTATGCACCTCCCAGCAGGGCTGCAAGCCACATCCAAAGTGGCATAGTCCAGAGTACCAAAGCATGGGCCCTATCCATACGCTGGAACCTCCCTTACCATCCCAACTGGGTGAGTCACCCACATCCACATGCACACCCATGTTATCTGATTAATCAAAGCAGGTGAGGGTGGCAGGGCCCTGTGGCTACTGTTGGGAAATCTTCCATTTTCATCTCAGAAGTTTTATTCAAAGAGCAACCAACCAAGTACCAACATCCCTTTGGTGTCCAAAGTATTGCTTAGTTCTACCTCTTTATGGGTTGGTTTCAACAAAACACACATAGGCCACAATCAAGTGCTAGCTTGCAGAAGTAAGATGTCACAGCCAATGAAAATTGGGCTTGCCATGGGATTGACGGCATGGACTGCAAACTGTAGGGCCTTTCCCTGCTTTTACATAGTATGCCTGGTTCATTTGGGTAGCAATTTTAGCTACATTTTTTTATTCTGTATCTCAGGAGCTTAGCATTTGGAGTATTCCATACCAGGGAAAAATGTTTTGCTAACACTTCAAAATTGCATTCTTTTTAGCAGTATAGCAAATTATTTTCAGCAGTTTAAATGTCTCTGAAATATGTGTTTTGACATATTGATGTTTAAAAGAGAATAGCGTGGGAAGTATGATAAAATTCTTCAGTTTATTACATTTCCCTTTTGAGAATGTTGTATTCATCGAAGACATAATTGAATAGATATGCCCTTGAATTGCATATGTCCTTGAAGAGACATGTGTTTGATTGAAGCTAGCTCATTGAATCACAAAGTAAATACTGGGAAGAAATGATTAAATTAGTTTCAGATTTTATAAGCGTCATAAGTAGAATGTGTTTTGTTATTTGTGCTGTTTTAGTGGTAAAAATTGGATTATACTCAGCTGAGGAGAGGTCCAGAGGTGGACTGCCCTTGCCCCTCTGATGAACACATTCCACAGGACAGAGAAGGGTTAGCACTCTAGCGATTTTCACAGGAAAGGGAAGGGGGCCGCTGTCGTACTTCCCCAGCTGTCACAGCAGACTCTAAGCAAAGCCATGTGACGTGGCGACAGACATCATGTGAAATCAGTTCCTTCGTCACACTTGAGGAGTGGATGATCCCAGCATTAAGGTAGCTGTGTGTGCTGGAAACCAGACAGACGGGAGCTGCTCAACAGTGTACCTTGTTACGACATGCAAGCTCTCAATGAAGAGATGTGCCCTAAGCCTTGGATTTGAATGCAAACCCTACAGATACCCAGCATGGCCAGAGGTCCCATGGAGCTATGTATGAAAGATTAACTCATGCCTAAGGGCTAGAAAGCTTCAGTATCCCCCAAACTCAATAATTCCTCAAAGAAGGTTCTAGCAGACCAAAACGGCTGATATTTTCTAGTGCTTACCTGTATCAAAGGAATGATTTTGTGGTCACTGATTCATTATTCAAATCAATCCATTATGCAGTAACCCAGATCAAAGTGCTCCAGAAACACTGGGAATCTGAACATGACATACACCAAGAAATACTGTTCTAATTATGCCTTATTCATTGCAAACAATGATGCAAAGAAGTAAGCATTAAACTGAAACGTTATCACATTTTACGTGGATAAAAATCGCAAGATACAAACATAAATGGACAAACAGAAATATCTAGACACTATTGCTAAAGAATGGTATTTTGGAAAATTAACAAACTGGATAGCACAATCTCGTAGTAAAAAGACTGGTTCTACAAATCGGTTTTAAGAGGCAAAAATGTACTCTAAACTGAAACAAATCATACTTTCCACTGATAATAAAACAACAGCAGGCCCTAACATGGCATGTTTTAATGGGCTGAATAATACGCTAGAATCTGCCAGACCACTAAAGAATCCTCACTAGCTGAGTATCTGTCTACCTAGCACTTTTCTTTACAAACAGCTTTCATTCTTATATATACATACACACATGCGCCATGGTCTGTGGTGTTTTTTCATTTTATAATAAAAGACAGACAGTATCATGCTAATGGTGCTGTTAAGGTGTGTGTCTGTGTTTCCAGGATCTCCTGCTGCAGATTTGATTGTTGGAGCAGCTAAACAAGAGCGGCATATTTAAAAGTAAGATAATAAATATGTAGGAAATCCATTTCAATCAAAGGATTACAATTTTTGCAGTTGAGTTTGACATACTTCTCAGTAATCCAAACAAACACTGGTCCCAAGAGGTCAGGATTACCATTGTGTACTGTTTTGTTGAAGGGTAAGGTTTCACATGACGCTGTATTCAAATGTACAAATGTAAGTCTACCATGTCTCAGGAATACCAAGATCAATATAAAGTATAACTTCATCAAACGTTATTTATTCAATTTACAAGCCTCGTTCACACTGCACAGTGCAGCCTCTAAGGGATCCATTATTATCGTCAGGATACGAATGCCAGCACATTTCCATCATTAAAGTGTCAACAGCACAGCAGTCTCCGACCTCCACTCCCCCAGTACTAACTAATTAACATTCCTGCTTTTATGAGCGCCCCAATGGAAATCGTGTGTGTAAGTTCTGGCTAAAGGCCCAATGCTAGCTGTGAATGTAAACAGTTGTGATTTAATAAAGCCTCTTTGGAATACAATACAATAATGCCCCACTGGTGTATACCAACATTATGTATTAATAAAGAAGCTCTGAAGCTTTTGCTCGCTTTCCGTTGTATTTGTTGGTCAGCAGTTGCAAATTCCCCTGGATGATATGGTAAATTCCTGGTATTGTACTGACTGCTATCTTGTCACACTGTCAGCAAGGAAACTGACATTTACAAGCAACCATGCCAGTTTTTCTTCCTCACAATCTTCCAGAACTCGGATAATGTTGCTGGCTGAAAAAAATGGCTAAACGTTATAATGACTAAACATTATGCACTGATTTCTCAGAGCTCGACCGGTCATATTTCACAGTCTTTGTGCCAGGCAGCAGAGAACAGGAATCGCTGTTCTGAATGAATGTTTGTGTTAAGGCAGTTCTCTCTTCCTCTGGGTTCAATGCACAGCTGCTCCCTGTGTGTAACAATGAACGCACTCCTGATGGGATCGCCAGCTCTGACCCGGGCTGTCCAAACATTCCCACAATGCACTGCTGAGACTGTGGCAGGAATGTCGTGTGTGTTCCGTCCTGAGAGAGCAGTTCGGCACATGGGGAGCGCCTGTCAGTCATCTCCCACACAAGGAGATGGGGGATGGAAAGAGAGAGGCTGAGAGGATGCAGAGAGAAAGAGGGGGAGAGTAAAAGCGAGGGATTGAGCAGAGGCAGATACAGCCAATAAGGGATAAATAGTGAGAAAGCACGTGAGAGAATAAAAGAGAGTAAGAGCACCCCATACAGTACAGACTTCTATTAAGAAAGACACAGAGCATCTCTGTGACTGTGCCATATACACATTTGTTTCCAGCTTGTGCGTGTATGAGCAGAGGGGGACTGTGTATTCAGCGTCTCTCAGAAGGAAAACATCTGGGTGTTACATTCAGAAATGGAAGATAAAAACACACTGGTTCAGACTGCAGTAGCTGTAATACTGTTCAAGGCACTCTCTCACCTTCCTGCCATTTCCCCCAGCTATGGGAAGTTCCATTCTCTGCATCAGCATACAATAGACTCATAGTAGGGAAAGCACAGACATGCAATTACGGCTTCCCGCAGAAACTGTGCGACCCATAGAGTTACTATCCATCAGTACGGGAGCGGTGGAAAAGGGGTGATGAAAAACAATATGATCACTGACAAAGAAATAATTTTGCAGCGCATCTACTTCCCACATGACTGCAGATACATAAGCTATCAGGAGAAGGATATCTCCCTTTTTGATAGCTGAATCCAATCGCCTCTCAAAGCCCCCTGAGTACCCCCAAGACAGGATTACAGACAGTGTTTTTAGTACAGTCACAGACATGTGTTGTCTCTGCCGAGAGCCCCATCACCATGGAGACAAAGACGGAGAAGGACAATCCGCTGAAGAGTGTGCTTGTCCTTTCTCCTCTCTCCGATGGGATTAAATGGAATTATCCATTTGCCGATGATTAATGAAGTCATGCAAAAAAATTGTGGAGGCCTCATTTTGGTACCTTCCTTGCTTATGAGAGTATATGCTCCAGCTCTCATTTGGTTAATGGGATCAACAGGTTAGAAGCTTCAATCCGCAATAAAGAATAAACCTCAAAAATAAAAGCATGGATGTGAATTATAAATATTTTCCTCTGTGAGCATTGATATTTTTCTATTTTGGTACAGTATGCAGTTTTGTCTGTGAGATGATTTTGTAGTGACAGTGAAACAAAATGAACCAGCTACACTTTCACAATCAGGTCCCTGTTACACAAAACCTGCAGATTATGTCTCTATCCAGTATTCGCAAATAACGGACAACTTAGCAAAGGGAGACTTACTATGGTTAGGTCTGATTTTATCAAGCCTGGGCTTTGTGTGTGCAACATCTATTCAAATCAGAACAGTTAACACCAATCTATTGTTTCCTTGGCTGTACATGCATAAAGTTTAATGTTTCCTCTGTTTTATGTTTCAGGAATAGGGGAGAGGAAAAAATAGTGCTTTAGTGTATTCACATTTACCCTCCCCTGCATGGTTCTCCACAGCATATGAGAGGAGCACAGGAGGACGTGCACAGGAGTCAAAACAGAACAAAATGTTCCTGGCCAACGTGCGCTACGGCTCGCACCGCTTTATGTATGGCATTATGACTGATGAAATAGACACTCGCACCAATACGCGCACGTACTACACGCGCTCACACACAGAAACGTTTTTGCATTAGCTTAGCAGAATTAGTTTGAAAATATGAAAATATCTATAGTTGCAAAACAGTTTCTAGCAGCTCAATTAGATTCAAATCCTTTCTCCTGTTAGCCTTAACCGCAATCAAAGTCACATTCTTTCTTTAAGAGGAGAGTTTTCAGATATTGAGTAGTGACTCATACCATCTCTCTGTGCTATGTTGCTGCAACATGGTCTGTGAATTCCCGCTGGGCCTGTAAGAAAATCTCCCCTGCTCAGACCATTACTCTCTCTTCTGGCCCCAGCCTGAATGGGAAATGTGCACCTCAGACAATGAGGTCATCCTGAGGATCGATAGGACAGAGCTCTTTACTCAGTGCTGACAGAATTACCCATGTGGCTTTGCATGTATGGCATGCCTGAAAACACACATGCACGTGCACATACCCACGAAGACACTAGGGCTGTCAGTTCGCCCCATAATGCCTCTGGAATGTTGTTTCTTTAAAAGGAACCATTGAAGTGCATTAGAATATAAAATATGGTATTTACATATGATAAAATTTGACAAAGCAATCGAGCAGTATGCACACGCAGGATTGTTGTCTGCGTCATGTCCACAAGAGGGCAAATGCCAAATGTAAACAAGGTCAGAAGCTGACATGGTGTAGCACATCCTCCAATAAAGCTATTGTTCAGACTGCATAATGTACGGCCCTTACGTTGTTGAAATATTGTCTGACAGTGTAACTCTGGAGGCATTGCAATCAGCCCGCCTTACATTCTGTTATCAGGGTTAGTGAAATGAAACATACATAGCCTATATCAGGCTAAAGAATCTGGGTCACTACATTTGAAAGTGAATTAATTTAATTACAGCATGCTACAACGTACACCAACAAATGTGCGTAATAATCAAATGGTAGGATGAACAATGGTGGGGGAAAAATAGTTTTGTGGCTTTTTTTGATGTGCTTATTTATAGACTATTAACATGTTATATCTACACTCTGTTTTGAAAATACAGAAATACCATATCCTTCTGTTGAATTGTTCCATTGGCTACACATAAGCCATACACTTTATAAATATTACCTCTTAGAGGTACAGGAGAGATAATCTCATTGAAGGTTGGTGTGGAGTTTTTGGGCACTGAAGCTTTACTGTTAGTTGCCTCATTTCCACACAAAAAACTACAAGATGATGAAATTTATCATGGCAATGAAATAACATGAGAAGGGCAATCGACATGTTCACCAGGAAAAATAGTAAGTGAGCAAGTTGAAACATGTCAATGTTCCAAGTGCTTTTCCTTTCAAATAAAACATTTTTTTCACATTCAAATTATGTCTGAATTATGAAATCTGTTCTGGCACCCCTATAACACATACATTATGAAACACTTCTCACGAACAACCACACACACTCTAACAAACTCACATACAGACAACAACATTTTAACAAACAGGAAAACAAACACCTACAAACGCAGTCCAAGGCACATAAATGGTCAATGAAGTCCTCTTAGGCCAGGAATTAGAGGCGTTCTGAGATGTTGAATTTAACATTTGGTTGCTGCTGGGGGCCTGAACATGCATAGCAAATATTTAGCGCCCGGCGGTGGGGAACAGTAAAGCAGGACATAATGATGATAAGTGGACTCATAAAGGTTCCACTCTGGAGTGGAGGGGGAACTTCGGTGCTGGTGCCAGGGCAGCCCAGTGTGATGTTGTGAGACATTTTGCAGTGAAAGGAGTTCAGATGATGGAGGTCAGCCTAGTTCAGGCTATTGCACCAGGGTGCAGCCATTGTGATCACCATGATTCATGGGTTTACACCACTGTGTTCTGGATGGGCTCCAGCACCAGGGAACACACTGCACTGAGAAGTGTAACGCTGCACGCTCCATGCCAACGCTGGTGACAACGGGCATCCCAGGACAGCATTAATAAAATGATAACACCATTAATCACACAGACTCATCAATCATCATCAAAACGTATAGTATTATCTACTGCTTTGGGTGAAAAGCGTCAACTTTTAAAAGATAACTATCAGATGTCTAGGCTTATATTTCTAGCAGTTAAAAATGGAAGTGTTCTGTGCAAGATACTCTATCTGGACAGACTGAGCATTTGATCGGCTCATGCACTGTTCAAATTACTGTGCACATTCAAGATGCAAAACTGAAAATTGGCTAGGGCATTTTGTAGAGGAATGCTCATAACTCATATTTGAGTCAAGCAAAACTGTTGCACCAATAAACAAATATAGCTGGAGCACAAGTATTTCATACAAGCCCCAAAGGAAAGCATGCTTTGTGAAGCTGCAGTCCCTGCAGAGGCTGCTATGTAGGAGCATGGCCTTCATAGTGAAGAACTCATTTAATATTGAGATGAAGCTCAGTCATCCTGGACTGGCTTTGACCTTCCCAGAATCCCTTCACTCTCTACCAGAAGGCCAGACCATGAATAGACGGCAGTGTTGGTGTGAGAGTAGAGGCTCTGTTGGATAGGGCAGGCACGAGGCCTCGTGTTGTTGTTGTTGTTGTCTTTTGTGAATCCCTACCCCGGGACAGAGATGTGACATTTTTCTGCCGATGGCGAGAGAGATCAATGGACCGTTGTTTTTTTTGAGCTGCTGAGCCGTCCCGCTACAAAACTCCTGCAGACAGATGCAAACCGCACCCCCGTTCCCCCCCTTCCTGACCCCCACAGAGGACTGATGTCACTCTCGTAAGAGGAGGGGGGTCACCCAGGCCAGAATGCAGGGGCGACCAGCAGTCCATTAATCCCTGTCCCAAGACAGGATCACAATGCCTGACTGTGGCCATCGGCCCCCACCAACCCATCTGCGCCCTCCGTCTCCTGTGCCTCCTCAATGGGTCCATTATCCCCCCTGCAGACATCTCATCACTGCACAAAACTGTACTGCAAGAATGGCATGTACACATGGGATCTGCTGGCTGATTAGACACTGTAGGGGTGGATGTGTAACCTACTTAAAGTATGTGTGTGTGTGTGTGTGTGTGTGTGTGTGTGTGTGTGTGTGTGTGTGTGTGTGTGTGTGTGTGTGTGTGTGTGTGTGTGTGTGTGTGTGTGTCATAGAGAGCGAAATGGAGGATTGGTTTGCTTCATACTCACATTAAATTTGGCAGAACCTTCTTATTCATGTGTCTCACTGTATTAAAACACAATTCTTAATCATATATTCTTCCAGTTTAAAATGCAAGTGGGAGGCCATCAGCCAAAGAACTCACCTTGATTGTGTGGCTGACCACAAGCTTGTACTCACTGTCACTGAATAACGTGGGAGATATAGTGTGGGCAGGTATAATGGGCAGAAAGGGCAGATTTAATGCTCATGTGCAATCTCTCAAGTTTTCCAGAAACCATTTATGATGAAGCCTTAAATATTAATTTTGCAGGACATTGCAAAAAACTTATTATTTCACAAAATCTGCAGATATTTTCATAATAATGCCAACATGGGGAAGCTGAACACTTTCAGTTCCGTTAAGTTTCTTAACTTTTGTACCATAACAGAGAAAAAAAAAACACATGTTCTGTTGTGGGCTACCAAAAAATCACACAGAAAAGCACCAGAGAGTCCCAGGTGGTTTCACACAACACTATGGAAGATGCTGTCTATTGTTTTTATTCATACAAACAGCTGCACCAGTGTTTTTGTTTACAGTATCATTTTGCCGGCCCAAGTATTGTGGTTTAAGTTTATGGTCATGACAGAGTTAATCAACAGAACATTAAAATTTGATGTGTACACGCTCTGTTGGGAGTCATAGACACTACAGGTAATCAAAGGACCTAATTACATTTATTGGATGAAACTGTCGGGTCAGCAAGTGTGAAGAGAACTGTGAGTCAGATGTAGAAATAATAATACAGATTTGTGTAACAAATATCTGCAGTTCTCTCTAGAATGAAATTACACGTTTGTGTGCATGAAGAATGAGGAAAAATCACCACAACAGAAGAATGCTCTTCTGAAAAATAGATTCACATGAAAAGATAAAAACTAAAACATCCATGAAATTTGGGCCTTGTGGCTTTTGGTCTGACCTGCATGCAAAATCAGCGTTGGCTCAGTGGAGTGGCATCATCTTTTCCGTGAAGGATATCATCTGGTATGTTTGCATGACCTGAAGGAATGATGAACCACATTTGTTCAAAAAAACAACAATGCTGCATCACCCTAAGAGCTGTATGCAAAGTGATTTGACCAAACTGTCACTTCTGTTGCATTTTATTCTACACTCCAGTCAACTCAATATTTGTCTGTCTCTAAATAATAGAGACTAAGGGTGAAGAAGGTGGTGTATGTACTGGCTGGAGTTGTTTTCAAATTATGATGTCTTCTTGAACATCTCATCTTTAAGCAGTGCGTCATTTTGTTTATGGTCAGTACCAACTGGAGGTACTGACATACCCTTTCACATTAAGATGGATCCGTCCTACTTGCACCAACTTCTAAAGGGCAGAAATACAGAAATACCATGTGTGCAACACTAAAACTGAACTCAAGAAAACAACATCTTTTCACATTTCCTTCCCCTTTTTCTCTTCAGCTTGTCCAGCTTCCTCTTTCCCTCAGCTGAAACCAGTCAGGGGCCACCCCTTATCCACACATCTCAGTGACATTAGACCAGACAGTTCTCTCTCCTACAGGTACATCTACAGCTCTGATTATATGTTTTTTTCTTTTCTCCCAAACTTATGACCACAGGGTACAGTAAACAGTTTTTGCCTAACTGCAATTGTGAGTCTTTTGCATGGCAGTCAGTTTGGATGAGTGCAGACAAGCATGTGTATCCACTGATGCATGGAACTTAACACTGCATTTGTAACTCTTGCAATCAACTGCAGCTACACTGTCTTTAGTAGGTTAGCGTAGCTGGGCTACACCTCATGGGCAGTGGGTGCAGGCACACTGCAGGTACCTGGTTGACTGAAGGATATGCTATTGTGCAGTGAAGTGGGGAACATCCTACCTCACACTGCTCCCTCCCTGGAAGCACTATGGAAAATTTTGTATATACCTGTTTGACTCCTTACCACAGTCACCATTGGTCAAGTACAGATTTTGTTCTAAACTGAAGGATGGGGTGACTGCACAGAGAAAGTGTGCTTTAGCTCATGTACAAACATACATATATACACACACAGATACACACACATGCACATTTAGACTCACTCACTGACACAAGCAGCTGTCCATCCTGTCCAAACTGGGTCTAATGCAGGTCAGGAGTTTTGACTCTGCCTAACCCTGCAGGCTATCATAAATACTTTTGACAGCCAGTGCAAATACAGGTCTTAGGACTGTCAGCCCCCTGTACTGAAGCCCATATTCATGACCTGGCCAGTGGCAGAGCCCTGTGAGCTGACCTCTGACCTCTGACCCCTGTGCCCCTGCGCAATGATGGGCTCTCAGGCTCCTGTGCCACTGTGTGGCTTCACTGGAGCATTCTCTGAGCTTCTCTAATCCTTTTCACGAGTTTTGTGATTTCAGGCTCTTCAGAAAGGCATCCTAACACAGAGGTCATCTCTGTTTGTCACCCGCATCCCCCCCCACTAGCCCTTCCACCCTTTACCCCTGTTTATCCTGTTTTCCTACACACACAAAAGATGTCTTTTTGTGTTGGTTTTGAACTTAACAGCTGAGGAACTTCCATCGCCTTGAGTTTAGAGGGACTGCTGAAGTCAGCATGTTTTCTGTGTGTTGTTTGATGTAAGAGGGTGTGTGTGTGTGTGTGTGTGTGTGTGTGTGTGTGTGTGTGTGTGTGTGCGTGTGTGTGAGCTGTGAGTGTACATCTGTGTGCCCGCACCTCATTCCACATTCCTCAGTGGTGTTCTTTGGTAGACAGATTTACTTCCCAGTAGCATGTCAAGCTTTGATAGCTATCCGAAGGAAATGACAGATATTAATCAGAATGTTATAGTCTATTAAACTGCCTATTTTAAGCTTCTCTGTTACGTAATTCTGAGGGTGAAATAAAATATGACTATTTGCTATGCATTTTTTCTATATTAAACTAAATTATCACTTCATTACATGCTCTTACTATTCATTAACTAAATTAATACATGTGAAACATTTACTAATTATCTGAAATGCAGGACATATTTTCAGCATTAGTTAGTTTGTGTGCTCCCCAATATGATTCAGCTGTACTTCACACTGAAGTAAAGTTTGCCCCTGAATCACAGACCAGTGTGACCTGCCAACACTGCAAAGAGTAAGTTTCATAGCACTGCCACGACTGTCCAGGCCTCATGCCTTAAGGTCTGAGGTGAGAGGTATGCTAAGGTACCGGAGAGATCTCGGTTGACATTAGCCCAGATCTGACCACTATGGATGTCCAAAGAATGCTGATTCTAATCAAGGGTGTAGGATAGAGTGTCCAACAACATCTCATTATAAACCTTCTCCTAAAACCCCCACCTGTTATTTGTTTTGTTTGAGTTGTATGGCCAATGGGCGACTCTGAACTTTTGACCGGGTGGAATTTTGAACTCAGATGTGATGCAGAGAGCTCAGAGCATCTCTGTGACTGGCAAGGACCATCCAGATCCTGGGCTATGACCCCTGCATCTCAGTGAGACCAACAAGACACAAACATGAAACACAGACCAAAGTTACACTCCCTCTTACCTAAACACCTTTGTTTTTCTCCTCATCCCCCCATCTCTTTCGCAGCCCTCCGTATTCCCTTACTCCCAGGTTTCATCCCCTCCCTCCAAACCCCCTATTCACCCGTTCATGACGCATCGTGTACCTGCTGATGCTGTGTCTTAATCATAGCCTCTCGTGACAGCTTAATGGAAAGAGGAACTGAACGACTAGGCTCCACACAGGCTCTTTACTGAGTGTCTGCCAAATACAGGAGACAGAACATCAGAAAAACAAGGTTTAAGTAGTAATTCAAGGGCTCCCTGTAATCTAATTCCTTTCAGAATTATGAAAGTTTCTGCTCCATCCCCTAACTTTAATCATAGCTGCTGTGCTTCTACCTCTGAGCAAAGCGCACTCCCTTTTAGAGAGCAGTGACATTTACTTTTCGGAGAGAGTAGATGATAATGGTATGGTGCAGATAGGCAGCATTGTCATGAGCTTAGAAACATATCATACTCCGGTTTATGATACACAGCTGTCCGTGAGACGGAACTCAGAAATCCATCTCAGATATACTTTTCAATAGATATAAGGCATTTTAGTAAATTAATAACCTACAGACCTTTTTCCCATATACTTTGCTCTGAATTAAAATGAAATCTTAATGTGGAATTTGTTTGGTGTATTTCTCAGAGTCTCTTCTTAATTTTCTTCTGTACTTCTATACGAACTTTGGAGTTCCTTCATAGAGTACAAAGCTCCTCTGGAGAATAAAAATTATCAGTACATTTTTTCACTTTGGTTGGCCTGTAACCGGCAGTCATCCTAAGGCACCACCATGTTCGTAGCTTTGTGTGGGCTAGCTAGGGCTGGGATGGAGCCCTGTGGGGAGTGCTGCCACCTTCAGGTCAGACAAAGCCCTTCTGTTACAGCTGTTATCATTTCTCCAGTATCCAGCTCAGGGCCCACACACATACACTTCCTGGATTCATGTTTCCCTGTTTCTAATTATGTAGACTTATCACCGTAAATATGACCTTTAAGTTTCACCGTTGGTGCTATCAGAGTCCCAGGTGACATTCTTGTGATGTTTTTTGTAATGCAATCGCATTGCTATTATGGTGCAGGAAAATTGTTTGAATTTTTTCTGTAGGGGACACCTGTTATTTTGATGGTGCTGGTGTTGGTGACATTCCTCCATCAGAGTCAATCAGATATCACAGTATGTTGCACTCCACAACAAAATGCATCTTTTCACAGCTGTCTGTGGACTCAGAGTGGCCAAGACCTGAAGACCTTTTAAGGAGGTCATGTTGCACACATGAGGATATAAGTGGGCACTACCCCTATCACTTCACAATAGGCCCAGACCATATCTGATGACAGAATTCCCTCTCTGCTGGGAGTGACTCAATCAGCCAATCACATGGGTCAGGTCACATTAACCTCTGGGTCAATACCTTATGACCTTTGACCTTCAAAAGCCTCTCTGTTTGAGTCTTAATGCATCATTATGGTAGTTCATGTCATCATTGTTATATATAAAATACAAGACTAAATTTGCCATGAGACCTTCATCTTTTAACTGAAAATATTGTATTATATACTGTAGTATTGTAGTATTATTATTGTTGTATTACAGCAATCTATAAAGGAGCATGTATGGATCAAAAATAGGGAATCTGCTGGGAATGTTTTCATGTAATATTAGCTATTACCCCCAAAATTCACTAAGGGGGAAAGCAGCAGTAAACTGATAAAACCCTAAGAAGGTTTCATCTCAAACCTCTCACCAAGGCTTTAAAACACAGTTGTTTCAGATAAAACAGTTCTCTAAACTGAGACTTAAGCCAAGCATTATTAGTTTGTTAGTGACTGTGAGAGGTAATTTTCTATAAAGGAATGTGGTCCCAGTTTTGTTCATAATATATTTTTCAGTTCGCTCAATATGTAATTGTAAGCAGTGCATTGGAACTTCATATTGAAGTGTTCCCATCATCAGTGAAAAGATTAAAATACATATGTGATTCATTTTCAGCTGCTGCTGATCCATCCAAACAATAAACAGCACCCGCCATTATGAGAATGTGATTAGTATAGCTCTCAGGATAAATATTCGTATTCCTCATTAGAGCTAAGGAAAAATGATTATTGTAAGAGATCGCTTCTGATTACCATAGTGATGAATATTCATTACACATTACAGTGTCATATTTTCACTGTTATAATCATGAATATTTATGAGACCCAGAGAGGACAAATGTGTGACAGTCAAGCAGTAAAGGACAGACCCCATGTGAGGAAGGTGTTTGACCCCAAGGTGCTCTGGGAGATGAGAGAGTAAACAGTAAGGGGGAGGAAGGACCCAGTGTGAACTAAAGCAAATGTTACAGGGATACGGAGAGAAATGAAACTGTGGATGTGATAATTATACTGGGGAGACAGCGGGGGGAGCAGGCGATGGAGGGTGCTGTCAGCAGTCGCTGGTGTGGTAGACCAATACAGAGCTGTGACCGAGCTGTATGTAACACAGAGGGGGTTGTGGCTCTTTAAAAACTCAAAGCTTGTGGCTACTAAAGAATAGCGAGGGTAAAGAAAGGTCAGTCGGAAGGCAGACCACAGGAAGTCCATTAGAGAGACACGGCGTCAGGACCCCTGCTGAGAGCAGGCCTGTAGAGGAAGCAGGAGAGATGAGGGCCAGAAAATCGCACCAACACCACAGACAGACACGGTTAAAAATATACAATGGCACCAGCGAATGAGAAAAAAAAAAAACCAGCCCCCATCCACTGTGACATCTGACAGCTAGTTTGAGGCGCTTGCCGTTTTGCTATCAGATGCAAATAAATGCTCTGTGAAGGACAAAGCACATCCTCTGCTATTTTTTTCAACAGATATGCCATCACACTTCCTTCGCAGCTGTCAATTGAAGGGGGCTTTGCTGCATAATTAACAGCAAAGAGTGATATTATAGCAAATGATGAAGTGTCCTCTTTTTAATGACTCTCTCTGAGAATACAAGCGAATCAGCCTAATCAGATAGCACTGATTTTTTTTTGTGTCCACATCATAAGATGCAATGGTGTTAAGAGCACTGCTACATTCAACAGAATGGTGCTTCATCTCAATTACTGTAATCAGTCAGCATTACGCTAATTGTAAAGGGGTAGTAATGATAATCCTTACAATGAAAACGTGCACGTGTGCTGACGGTGACCTTGGACGAAGTAGATGGTTAGCATACTGCAACATGTGTGGGTCTCTCTGAACCCACTTCAGAGGAGAAGAATCACAAAGCAGTGCAGGTCATTAGCTATATCAAAAGAACATGTTTACAAAATGTCCCCAGAAATTTCGAAAAATTGTTTGCGAAATAGGCCTTTGTGGGCCAAATTATTAGGTAACGAGCATGACCAAAGGTTTATGTGCGGTTTATTAGGGTATTAATGATCAAACTGGGCCGACTGCCTCAGACTCTGACAGCTGCTCCATAATTCCATCCATCCTGGCAAAAACAGTCATTTAGTCCTGGTCACAACAGAAATGTGTTGAGTAAGGAGAATCAAGCAATTTTTTTGCCTTGCTTTCATCTCGCTGTTTTGATGACTCAGGAGCCATTCCCGGACCAGCTGAAACATGTAATCATCTCAGTGTGCCGTGGGTTGACCATTGGGCCTCCGCCTCATTTGTTGCACCCAGTTAGGTTTTGAACACGGCCCCGAGGCTGATGGGAAAGCAACTGGGCCACTGCGCCAAGGCTGGGATGGATGTCACATTGATCATCCTGTTATCAAGACTCAAGCACAGACACTCCACAGGCCTTGAAGTGCTGTTCTTCAGATTTGTCATCTGCCATTTTGTTTATTTGAGTTTAAATGCACTGCATCTGAATGTCTAAAAAAAAACCTGACTAACAAGCAGGAAATACATCAAGTGACAGCTACCTCGGACTTGATCAATTTATATTCGGAACGTCCTTGGGTATAAGTATTGGGAAGCTTAAAAAGACCTTATTCTGCCTTTGTCCGGAGTTCTAACCCTGTGCATGCTTGGGCAACATCCTGTCAGGCCTTTCTAAACGGCTTACCACAACACTTTGGAGGCCGCCCAACAGTCACAGCCCTTACTGGCGCAGCTCACTCACGTAGTCGGAATCTCAGATTAAACAGGAAATTGTTTAGTGAGCATTGTGTGGAAGGCCTCCTTATGTAACTTGATAGTTTTCTACACAAACGTGTTCCATCAGTGTGTCCTTGGGTTGAGCAGGCAGCCTGCAAACAAGAGGTTTTGCATAGCGCGAGAAGGAGGCCTGGGTTTGGTCAACATGCTCTCATCTTTGACCTTCAATAAAATACAAATGCTAACAAACACAGCTTGGATAGGTTTTTGATCTCTTCAGTAAGAAAAGAAAACATTTGAATTTAACTGACTCCAATTTAAAGACAAATATTGATTGAGTCCAGACTGTCATCTCCAAACATAGACCATTCACACTCAATTTCTTGGACCTTATCCAGGATATTAAAGTACTGAATCCAGAGAGGGTGAGAGCTAAACATTATTTCTTCTGCATACCTAGTCAGAAATCCCAAGGTTATCAGTTGTCCCTTTATCCACAGTGTTCAGAATATGTGGCCTTAGCTCTTACATTAAAATGTAAGTTGACAATGAATTAAGCATGGAACTTACTACAGTATGAGGAACTCCACTTAAGTGCTAACTTGCATTTGTACACGGTTTCTTGTTAAAAGCAATCCATGACGAGCTCTAAAGTGTAATGGCCATTCGGCGCTCCGACTAGGCTCTTGGATTGCATTCCCTCTGGCGGGAGTAGCACTCTCAGCTGGGGACAATCTCTGGAGCACCAACCCAGCCATTTCTGTAAAGGCTAAGCACTCTGAGCTCCTGTTGTAACAGTCAAAGCTGTCTACTCTGAGACCCAGTTTTCAAAGATCCTATTACCCTGTACAAAAAGGATAATGAAAACTCAATATTTAACATTATCCACTACAGTCTATTGGCATGTGAGTACAATAACAAAACTCAAGTCGGGTCAGTAAGAACGTACTTTGATTCAACATATTTTCTAAAAATGTAAATACAACAGCTAAACTTGTGACTACAGTTAAGAAACAAACTACACTATAGCCACATATGTTAATAGGTCCACAACAGTAGGTAATAGAGTTTAAACTAAAAAGGTAAAGAAGACTATATATTAGATTTCTGTTAAGAATTACTTGGATTTATTTTTTAGATAGACACATTTCAGTGAGCATGGAAAGGAAAGTCTTCAATATCTTCTTCATCAGAACTCTGTAGTTGTCATTCCATCCTCCCCAGGTGACCTTCATATGCCATTAGTACAGTCTCCTGCATGAAGGGCAAATGAAACATTAGCGTAACCAGATCAGCACCTCAGAGATACGCCTCCCCCAAACCCCCTGTTACTACGCTCCGCAGTGAATCAGTCATTCAATGCCAAATGACAAGGAGTCTTTCACAGGGAGGCTTTGTGCCGCGTTCCCCTCTGGCAAGGTGTGCGTCTCAGAGAAAGAGGGAGACAAAGGAGGGGGAGGAGGGAGAAAAAGGGGGAGGGAGGCGGAGTGGGAGAGAGGAGATGAGGGATTGAGAGAGGTCAAAAAGGGAAAAGGAGAGTGGGAAAGACGGAAAGGGAGGAAAAAGAGGAAGCCTCAACAGCGTTGGGTCCTGACCTCCATGCTTGGCAGCCCATATCCTGCTTAAGTACAGTACAGCACCATAACATGTGGGAAAAATCTCCAAGAAACAGATTTCCTCTAGGGAACTTCCAAAATCGTCATTACCAGCAGTCTGTAATTATCTATGTGCTGGAGAAAAGGATCATGCCAAACAGAAGATGTTAAACTGGCTCTGAGATAAACAATGGGTGGGAGCAACACGGGATTGATAGCCTTGGCTTGTCATGATAAACCAAGCTGAGTAGATTTTAATGATATGCTTAGTTAAAATACAAGCAAACACAAAGACTTATAATATAATGTAATATAGTGTGATAGTTTACATTAGCGCTAAGGTGGGATGTGGTGCAGCTGTAAGTTCTTATTTGCTGTATGAGAACCAGCCAAGGGGGACGCAAATGAAATATCAAAGCAATATCTTTCAGACGATTAAATAAACCTAATTTCAGGACATGAAGCCTTGATTATAGCTCATCATGGCTGCAACAAAATTATTAATTATTTGCAACTTGCAGATATTGGGCAGGGATTTTATTCCACTCATAGGAAAGCTGATGAATAACAGAATCCTTTCTCTCATTAGTACCAGACTCCACTGGCCTCCATATCTTTAACGTTATGAGGGACATAATGTGACACGGGAGCTTCTGGCTTTGGCCTCCGACGAGAGGAGCACAGTGAGTAATTGAGAGTAAACAGGTCAATGCTTAACATCCCGCGTCCCCTCTTTAATAAAAACAGAGATCGCCACTGACAGCATGAGGTTTCCATTTAGATAGATTATGCACTCAAGCGCTGTTATGGAACTGTGGGAACTTACAGTTTAAACATGTTAGAGTATAAAGATGAACAGCAATAGTTTATTTTCTGATTTACTTGGATTTAGTATTTTGTGTTCTTCAACCATGATTCGTCATTAATGATCTTATGATGCGTTTAATTATCATATATATGTATTTATACTAGTTTAAGATGATAAATAGCATAACCATTCCGTTGTAATACTGTACAATTTTGTATGTATGGGACAAAATGTCTATATTAAGACAGGGCACATAATTTGTTAAAAAAATATTAGGATAGGATCAGCCGTTGTGGATGTTCTGTTGTAACTGATGGGGGAAGTCAGGCATGCATGAGGGTCATTTTCACTGAACCTGAGTCTCATCTGACTGCAGCGGAGAGGAATGTTTGGTGTGGTGGGGGTGGGGGCACATGACCAGGTTACACTAACACACCTGCACTTTTCATGGAAATATTAAAGCTGAAGCACACAGGGGAACCTTTGTGAGCTGCATACTCCATCTGCCACGGTGCTGGAGTATGGCAAGGGTCTCTGTCCATATGCTTGTACAAATAAATATCATAGTGACACATTTAGGGAGCTGATTTGTTCCTCTGCTTAAATCACACCCTCAACAACTCTTATGGTTTCATGTTTAACATACATTCTCTGTCCAAAGTTTCACATTTTTAGTTAAAGCGCTCTTATCAAACCCAACCTAACCTTCCTCTCTTGTGTTCATTATTTTGACTTCTATCCTCTTCCAATTTGACAATTATTTGACATCCACTCAACCTCCACTCAAAAATAGTCTGACATTGACTTCCACTCAAACCTACAATGTTCTGATTTCCACCTCCGCTCCGCTGTGCTGTATCACCTGCTCGGTACCTAATGCTGCGTTCTGCCAACTACCATTTAACTTGTTGTGAGTATGTACCTTATGTTTCAAAAATACTTGAGGATATGGTTTCTGTTTTCTCCTGAGTGATTGAGACAGGTAAGCATGTACAATTCAGCACATTACAACCGGGTTATATAAGACCAAGGTGTTGTGATAAACTATGAAGGGTTTTATGATGCATTGAAACACTGAGAGCCTTTGTTCAAGGCACTCCTTGTTTTTACCCACAATGCCTTCTACCTTCGATCATCTAACCAGATAAGAGCCAAGCTGCTTATCTGGGGGAATTATGTTTTTCCAACATGAACATAAACAAATAATATCTCTACATTCTTATCTCTCCTTGACTTAAATTACAACGATATTTCCCAGCGTTAAAAAGAAATGCCTCCCCCGCCACAAAACTAGCCCATGAAGTAAAAATGAAAACACTCCACACCCATTCTGTACATGTTTTACATGATTTGTATCTGTAGAAGGCCATGCTTCCAGAAGGAGCTGTCATAGTGGTCTCTTTCTGTAGCACAGGATAAGTAGCATTAAGATTTTGACTGCTGTTTGTATGCCAGCAGGTGGATAGAGACACTTTTTCCAGGCAGCCTTTAACAAAGAGGTCTGAAGACCTGCAATGGAGGGTAGTCCATGGGGCTAATGCCTCCAGCATACACCTGGTCCATTTTGACCCAGGGACCAGGTAAAGGGGGTGTCCTTTCTGTCTTTAGGTTGACTCATTCGCTCATACCTTTATGTCTTACCGAAGATTGAGTGACCTATTTTCATTGTTGAGGGTTTTCTCTGGGAGGCTGGGTGTAGATTTTACTGTTCCTTTGTTTGTGTTGGAACCAGGGTACAGGTTTGTACACACACACAAAAGATACCAGATTACTTTTTTGTTTGGCCAGTCTGAGCTGGCAGTTTGGGTGACAAAGAGAAGCAGGATTCAGGGGAGCGGAATGGGACATCGGACCCTCTGTCGGTAGTCAGGGGCTTTATTGAGGCGTGTTTCCAGGTAGAGTATGCCAATGACCGGTTTAACAGTCATTTAACTGCAATAGACATTTGGCTGTTTTGAGAGGAAAAGTTGGAAGTGTTTGAGTCATTACTGCACAGTTGTGGTTTCCCCATTTGTGACTGTAACGGTAACCATGCAATGAGCTGTTTGCGATTGTCATCCCAAGAAGTGTGGCTCAGTGAAATACCACCTTTTGATAGAACCATTATCTACACTGATTTGTTTCTAAAAGATGGAAGGCTAATGTCAACCAAAACACTGACATCTTTTTATCAAGTTTATAGCACAAATGGATATGAATATTATGAAGAACAACAAAGAACTTTTCAAAACCTGAAAATATTTCTATGAAAAACAGCGCTGTGAGTTTTTGAATTTAAATTTATAATAAAAAAATAAAACTACAAAGATTACCTGAGGATTGGACCAGTTTGGTATATTTAGTCATATTTGAAAGATATATATATATGAACACAAGATGTTCATTTAAGCAATGTTTATGCTTCACCATAATCACATTTGCATTGAATGTATGTATACACAGTGTATTTGAATACCTGAATTAAGAATTGAGCTCTGTGTTTAAATTTGCCAAAGAGCACAGCAGAAGAATGTTAACAACTGACATCATTTCCGGCCTGTATTTTCATAAAAGTTTCTGTCTATATTTCCCCCCCTCTGTCCCAGAGAGGCATTTACACTGTCCTACAGTGCTCGAAACAGACTTTCCGTCGACGGCCTCTTCAGAGTAGCGGCACACACAGAAAGCCAAATATCTCAGTTCCCCTTGCCTTCCAGTCTGGAATCCAGACCCAAGGTTCACAGAACGTTTTCGTAACGTTACCTCAGGCCTGAGACTGAGCAGATGTGAAATCTCTGGCAGTTTGTGGTGAGATCCAGCCGGTGTGCCTCCTCCCAACCCAACTTCCCTCTGCCGCCTAGCTGGCTCTCTCAGGAGGATAAACAGCGTGATGCCATGGAACAGACGATGTGAAGGACCACACTATTACAGTTCTGCATTTGTGACTCATTTTAACAGGAAATGTATTAAACGTGACTGGGAAAGTGTGGGCTTAGCCAGATGCAGCTGTAGAATGTAATAACAAGTGACTCCTGGGAGGTTTTTTGTTTGTGTATCGTATTTAATGTGCTAAAGCTAGTCCTTCATGAGAGGATAGATTTCCCATTGTAGGGATTATATGTGATTATACACTAAGAGCCACAAAATTAACATTTTGTAGGATACATTTTAGCTAGAAAAATGTATATACAATTTCATTTATCCTTTTCATTATTGTGAATCACAATTAAAAATATGTTGCCACAGGTAGTTACAGGGAAGTAGTTAAAGTATTCTGCAATGAGTTAAAAGACCATGAGGCCAATAGGAGGGTAATTATGTGACTAAATTTAACACTGTAAGCCTTTATTCTTCACTGAGGGTTTTTGTGTTTGTAGATTAACAGGTTCCTGGTACTGCTTCTGCAGTTCACGCTCATAAGTGAGGAATATCCTGCTTCACTCTTCTTCCTCCTGCTTCATTTCTCATCTTACTTTCAGCTTCTCCATTTGTCCTGTTCTGTTTGTCATACTCTGTGTAATCTCTCTCATTTCTAATGTTGTTTCTTTTTCCCTGTTCTTCTCCCTCGTGATTTTCTCTTTTACTTCTCTTCCCATTCCTCCTGTTGTTTCCATTGGTCGTTTTTTGTGGGGGAAGTTTAAACGTTGCTTCTCTCGGGGGGAGATAAGTAAATGTCAGAGGTGAGGCCGGCTGGGAGGATGGAGGGGAGGCCTGTAGTTGTGACACTGAAACCCAAGAGACAGGTTACAGTCCATATTTACCGTATTTCAAAGCTTTCAGGTAAACGATGCTAAATGAGTGGGGTGAAATGACCTGCTGAAGTACTGGGGGTTGGGGTAACTGTCAGGTTTTATTTACGAAGGTACTGGTGTCCCACGGTCCGCTCTTGGGCCCCCTCCTCCCCCTCACCACCAACTCTCAGACGAGCTCCTCCACTGGTGCTCCTGAGAAGTTTCCAGCACTGGGAGGACAGTCTGAGGTCAGCATTTTCTCCCAGGAGACACAGATCGTAAACACAGCTGGGGCCTCTCAGCTGCCCCTGTCCACTGTTTGAGGCGAGGGAGGTGCTGAGGTCAGGGAGGGAGGGGGCAGGGGTCCTGCAGTAGGCTGAAGATGGAGGGGGATGGTGGTGAGATTTGTTTTCTTTCAAAAGAGACTCTCTTTGTGCGGTATGAGAGGTTTATTTTGGGAAGGTACTCAAGTTGGTCGTAGTTAAACCATTTGGGGGCATAAACCCCTCCCGGTCATTCATAAATAAAGTTCATTCACTATAGCAGGGAATTGAAAAGTTATATTTTACATAAGAATTCCCTTAAATGTTTTTGTGCTTGAGTCATGGTGTTTTTCTGGATGAAAGAAAACCTTCTGTTCAAAAATGGTTGTATTATGAAATACATGTTTTTTGTTATTATTTATAATGTATTGTACATGTTGTTCCACTTATGTAAGAAATAACAGCAGCGATCAACTCCCACATGATGGTTCTTCTGCTTTTGAACATACACAGTCACGAAGAGGAGACAGACACACAACACACTAAAGTCACTGAGCGTTCACAAGGAGACATGTTCACGGTCGGATCACTGGGTTCAAATGAAACACGCGTCAGGATCACAGCACCGTAGCTGAGATCAGAAATGGAAATCTAGGAGACTCCTTTTTTTTACCAGGAACAAGGAACCTTTCAGTGCCACAGGGGGAATTTAAAGTTCATGTCTCTGGCATTGAAAATGAGATAATCGGAGGCAGAGAAACCCTGTAGTTACACTGTGGGCGGAATCAGTGGAGGGAATGATTTTTTCCCAATTTACAGTTCATGTGTAGGCAAAGTGTGTGGGCGAATTTTTCCATAGCCTGCCACACCATCCCTTAGAGCTCTACAAACACACACACACACACATGCACTGCGGGGACATATAGTACTGAAGTATTCCCAGTAGTGTCTTAGCTACACTTCTCTAACCTTTCAGTCCAGCAGTTTGACCAGTTTTGCCCAAGGCTGGTATCATTAGCCAGGCTTTCTAAGTCTCATTAGCACACCCTATTCTAAGCTTTGAGAAACAGGTCTGAGGGATGTCATGTTCCTAAACTTCCTAGACAAGCAGGCTAACCGTAAGACCGTTGTTTTTACTCTCTCCTCCATGTTTTTCTTCTACCTTTCAGGCACTACCATACGGCTAAAGGATGGGAATCCCGGGTCTTTCAGTGAGAGAGATGAATTACAGCAACACCAGGACAAATGCACATGTCAACAGACCTGAGGCCTCATTTATTACACTCCCTCAGTATTCATCCTACATATGAATTTACATTTGTTTCATAAAACCTTCCTACAAATGATTTATAATGTCTATACACACGAATAAATGCTCCTAAATTCTTCCTCTGGATGGGCTGTTTATTAATTGCAGATTTACCTAAAATGGTTCACACATTAAGGCCTATTGACTTTTCCCTTAAAATATCCTAATTTAATTCAGCAGGGTTTGTGCCATATGATCTACATGGGTTGAAGGATTTAAAGCTAATTTTCAGTCAAAATAGTGAAGGAAGGATGTAGCAAAAAGAAAAAAATATATCAAGGTCTTTGTAAACAACAATAGTACATGAGTCTCTCATCATCATAGAAAATTGAGAAAATTTTCACACAAAGCAAGCTCTCTGTCTGAGGAACTAATAGTGACGTCCTCCATCAAGGAGGAAAACTGCAGTCATAGCTTCTTGTTTGTCACAAATTTAAGGCGATATACATATATTTATCTGACTACCATACTTAGTAATCAGTCTCTGATCCCTGTAGCTAATCCTGTGCAATGCTCAACTTCAGACATACGGTGCAATGGCATCCCCTGCTGTCACAGAACGTACATTGCACTGTAGAATACTGAATTCAAAACCCCAGCGGTCAGTAATGAGACCTGCTTCCCAGAACCACCATATAGGCCATGCTGCATTGTGCGGTCTGCAAGACCATAAATGTTTTAAGCCTAAGAAAGCTACTGTTGAGGAAAAAAGACCACCCAAAGTCAGGGATGGTCTTTGCTAATAAACCTGTGGTCAATTTCTGTTTATGAGAAATTATGAGCTCATGTTGCCAGGACTTTTTGAAGTTGGAAAATTCAGGAGTAGTTCTTCAATAATTAACACTGACACAGACAAACATTTTTGGGCCAGTTAAATCCACCACCACAAATTTGAGGGTACCAATAAGGTTGCAGGCAGCTCATGCCACTTTATCAACACATCCTCCAGAGACTATGAGAGATGGAACACCTGATTACCATTTTTAATGCTTCAGCTAAAGGAGTCTTATAAGGGCTAAACCATACAGTAGTAAGCCTCTGGTGAGTGGGCTAGGGCGCTACTAATTGGACATTGAACTCCAGTTAGGTCTGAACAACACTACAACAGGAGAGGATGAAAAACTACTAAAACATTTACACACTCATCATATCACAGTGGCTCTTGATTACTATATTTCATAACATAATATTTGAGGTTCTTTGGCATACGTATTTCTCACAACTGTGGGATATTTTGCTCTCACTATCTAGAAGTTATGTGTAGTATTGGCAGAAGAGCCTTCATTTATATGTACACTGGGTTCTGTTTATACAATGAAAATGCATTTGTGAATCATTCATTATATCTATTAAGACCAGTGCCAGATTTTGTTGTAGTGAAATACTTATGGAAAGAGGTCAATGGATTTGTGTGAATTTGTCTCTGCGAAGTCAAAAATACAGAGAATCTCCTGCTCAAAGTAGAATTGACCCAGGATTTGTCTCTCTGGTACCAAACTTCTGGGGCAGTAGCCTGCTATCCTGCTGAGACTGAAGTGGATTCTGAGGCACGCATGGAGCAGATTATAACGTTCTTTATTTCACCTTGCATGTCTGCAGAATTACAGGCTTTAAAGTGGTAGTTTCAAACACAAGAGCACCACTATTCATCACAACGCAGCAACAGGTAAAAACGATTGTGAAACGACACAAGTCAAATATGACAATAATAACCAAGGACAACAGAGAATGAAAAGCGGATTGTTGTAATTTTAAAAAAACAAATTAAAACTTTAGCTAAACATCATGTAAGCTGCAAATTTGTGGCTGTAAAATAAACAATGCATAAACAGATGATTCACCAAATTCACCACTTTTGTTTGTGCATCTGAGGTCCACAATAACCTACCCTTACATATAGCCAACATACAGATCTAACAGAATTCTGAAATCGTCTTTTTCCCTTCAGTGAAATGACATGAAGATTTTGATTGATATTTAGATAATGTATATTTCAAAATCAGTATCTTTCCCAATCTCTTTCCAGTATTAAAATATGACAGGGGTGAAACTTCATATTTACTCCTCCATCTTAACCCCCAAAGGGAGACTTTCATCTTCATCATCATCATCCCACTACCGCTTGAGGCTATTAACTGCAGCTATAAGACAGCTTGGGATGAAGTCACTTGAATCTGAAGACCCTATTAAATACCAGATCATACACACACCAAACACCTTTGTAAAACCTCAACAGCTGCCATATATATGTATACAGCTGCATAAAAACACAATGCAACCTTAAGAGTAAAGACTAGTTTTACTAACCCCTCTCATTAACAAATAACATTTATAAATAACAAACCGCTAACAAACACTTTTTACCCAGTAAATATCCCACACTCCAGATGAACAGTGAGTTAGGAGGCGTAATGAGATAATTCTGTGGTGGGCTGTGAAATGAATGCGACACTCTTCATTTTTCTTAAATAAAAGGTACCTGACCCCATCCCTCAATGCATAGAGGTGTCTGCTGTTTCACACATAACAAAAGACAATATGGTTACCTGACACTACAGCGGTGATTAAGGAAGTTAAAAAAAGCTGTTCGAGACTGAATGAGGAGAGTAAAACAATCCTCTAGCATAACACTATGTGACAAAGCACAGAACAGTATCATAAGGGATATAACAGTTTCAGCACCAGTGTGGGCCTCCATAACAAAGACTAAAATAGGCTGAGAGCCACTCCGGTTTACAATGTTTAGCCTGAAACATGTCCAAAAGCAGAGAAGTTTACATCTCCAAAGGCAACGTGGTGTATTCACTAGTCTGAGGTGGGAAAAAAAAGGCTTTTATGAGCAGCAAGCAGAGAAAATGGTGCCTGGCGCTCTTCCACTTACTAAAATAGAACCAATGCTGTACACATGTTAACACTATGTAAACACAAAGTCAACATGGGTACAGCAAACCCAACCAAACTTTTTTTTTTGTTCATACTGAGGTAGAATCCTAGCAAACACCATTCTCACAATGCTGCCGTGAGGCTCAGACAGCAAAGCTGCCGTTTAGCATGATGCTATCTGAGCATTAGCCATTAGCGACATGTTAGCCGAGTCGCTTGGCAGTAGGTAAAGTGACAAGAGACGGGACAGACAGACTGACTACACGCGTTTGACACAGGGAAGCCGATTTAGGAGTCAAACAGGCTCAGACTCTGGCAAGAACGCAGTGTGGTTTCAAGCATCATGCTCATCAAATCCACATTACGTATCCCTTCTGGCAGCTGAAAATGAGGCAGTGCAGTACTCGCTCTGTCATAAATATTTAGAATTTTCTCAGTTTTACTTCCCTTCAGATATATTTAGTACAGCAGAAACAGCCAAAAAGACGATGTGGTTAATTTACTGCATTCAGACAACAATTATATTAATTATATAACTACAGTGTAACAAAAACTCTGCTATTCAGGGAGAAAGCTCAGAACAAGGGACTGTATACTGTGAGGCTAAGCCATTGCCTGTTCAACAGTGACATCCTCTATAACAGTCAATGAACTCGCTGTGAAAGTGCATGGTGTCAGACACCCTAACTAGGTACATCAGCAAATGACACATATTTAAAATGCCTTCATTTTTAGATACCAGCAAAATATGAAAGCAGATCCCTCCTGCAGATTCCTAAGAATTTCCAACAAAACATATAGTTGGTAAAGCTATACCATGTTTTAGGAATACTGTTTAAAATATATGCTTCTTTTAAAATTTTCAGTTAATTGCAGGAAGTTTACAAGTATTAATAATCATTTGGTCCACGTATGGACACAATGTAAGAGTTTATCCTACGCAATCAGAACTGGTCAGGTGAATCTGAACCCCATCTGAAAGGAAGATTAACTGAAAGCATACCCCTGTACTTCTTGGCTCCCTATTAAATACTGAAAACAACTCCAACTTCCATCTTAAAAACAGGTTTGTTACACTGAAGTTGATTTATGAAGTGGTGACGTTGCTCTGAAAGCAGTATACTTTAGTTTTCCTTATAATCTCTTGGTGAGGCTATTATTTGTGTTTCCAATCACTTCTCCCATCTTTGGCTGCATCCTCTTTAAAAGCTACAGAAGAAAAAAAGATATTCCTCAATGAAACGGTTAGGCCAGGTTCCCACTAACCACACTGCTGAGTCTTCAGATTCTGTATCTTCCATACACACACATACACTCATGCATGTGCACCGGTGACTGCGTGCACAGACACACGCAGCAATGATAAATGTACAAAATGGTCCTTAAGGGTTTTTCACAAGCATACTTTAAAACTCTCTCCATTACAACATTTTCAATGGACTCAGTAATCATAATAGTACAAATATCATTGAGAGTGAGGAAAAAAAAAAATCACATAACTACTGATCTTCATAAGAATCCAGATTATATCATAAGAATCTTCAATTAAGTTAACAATCATTTTTGGTCACATTTACAAATTTAAAAGACACTTTAAAAAAAAAAATTTCACAGTTATCTTCTCCATTCCATCTTCTGCATTCCATTTCCTTCAACTTCCTGCTGCAGGGGGAAAACAACATTACCAAGGGTTCAAGCAGCCTGCCGCGGCGCAGCCCCTGCTCCAGGGCATTTACAAACGCACGGGAAACGGAGAGGCCGATGGGTTTCTCCAGGGAATCCGGAAGAGAGAGCACAGATTGTCTCCTCTCAGATGGCCGAAAGCAGGGTCCAGGGCAGGCGATTAAAGGGTTGGGGGTGGAGGGAGGGGTGTTAGGGGGTGAGTCACTCCTGTCTGGCAGGGATGCAGCCCTCCATCTCTAGGACCTCTGGCCAGCCCTCATATTTATTGGTCTCTGCATTGTTTTTAATGTGCTGGAAACAGAAAAAAAGAAAATTTCATTAAAGAACATATTGGTAAAATTTGTGATTGGGGTACCCTCAAATGAACAGTATGCAATGTTGTACGGATGCAACTAGTTTTTAAGGTCCGATCCAAGTTTTTTTAACAATACAATATCAGCAGATACCAATTTGTTCGTCCTTAAAAAAAATAAAAGAACCATTGCAGCAGTTACTTTTTGGTGCTACAGGAATACACACTAATGTAAAGACCCACACAATGATTTACTGCCAACCCTCCAACAAACATTTTCAGGCACCAATTTGTTTAGTCAAATTGTACATTAAAAGGAACATTTGAGAGGCAAAAAGCCTGACTATATTCAGAGGCAGACTGATAAGGGGAAATTCACCTGCTCGAAAGGACTCTTGGTTTTGATCCCTTTCCCGCCCACAAAGATCCAGTTATCCCTGAAGCCCAGCGTGGTGATACTTGAGCTTCCCAGATCAGCGATCATCTTCCTCGCCTCCGCATTCAGCCTGCGAACCAATCAATTTATCAACCTACCGATCACACAGCAACACACCAGCACCAAAGCTGTGCAGTTCGATCATAATAGCCCCTTCTGCACTGACCCTGTGAACTAACCTACTGGGCAATCAAAACAAATATCAATATACCAACACTGAAGGTTCCCAGTTCAGCCTTTTCACCAGAAAACTGTGTCCATAAACCAATTATTTAAAGTAAATAAGGTGAGCCCAAACAATCCTTGGGTTCTGATTAAATTTTTGTTTGGTTAAATGAAATGATTTTGTTTGTATCCAGTTTCATCAGGGCTGGATGAAATGACACAATTCTACATTACTAGAATTATCCAGGCCTCCATCAATATTAATAAATATCAGTAAATGCATTAACCTGCAGACATTAAATTTTAATTATTCTGAATAGTAGATACTGATGTTTATCATATTACATGAATCACCCTGAAGCCATTTTTGCTCTCATAAATGTTTCAGAACTCATTTTGAGAATGGAAAGGAAGTTCACGCTGCAATGGGATCAACATGAAATTTAAAAAAACACTGATACAGTTTTATCACATGGGCATAAATACAATATTTGTTACTGCTTGACCGTACTTTGTAGCTGAGTCATCAAAAGTGGCCATCATCACCACAGTCCCTTCCTCAATGGTCTTCAGAAACTTTATTAGGACATTGACATCTGGAGGGAGAACACAGCTTGTTCATTCTAACAAGCCTTACCTCAGCTGAACAAACACTTGTTTAAATGAATGAAATAGTCAATGACAATGAAGTGAAATTTAAGAAACCTTAAAAACTGCCTTACCTCCTGCCCACATGTCAAAGAAATCTGTCTTAATCAGCTCCCCAGTTTTCCCTGTGAATAGGGAAGCCAGAGAGATGTGTCAATCTGTGTCTTGCGGAAGCCAAAACATAACCTGCCATTTCAATCTGCCAGTGAATATCCACTAGAGCTGGTATTACTATGTGATTATCAGATTGTTACCTTTCACTCATTTCACATTTATTACAACAGTTGCTATTACAAGAGGGTTACCATTGATCAAGGCAATGTTGATTCCTCTTCCCACATTGTTCTTCACTCCACTCATCACTCTGGAAGACAGGGAGGACAATAAATCTTGAAAGAAGATATAATAGAACCTGGATTATGTAAGTTTAGTACTTTTTATGTACTTAGTATGTTTGATTACAAACTATGGTGGCATATGATATATTTTGTGACATTCATTTTGTGGCAGCAGAAGTTGTATGGTGTAAATGGAAGTCCAGGGCAGGAGAACAGGGCTTAAAGAAGGTTTCTTACATGTTGTCTTCCAGGCAGATTTTGGGGCCCACCACACTGGCTGCACCACTGGCCATCTTAAAGGCGAAGTGTCCCTCAGGACAGGGCTTGGACAGGCCACATTTGTACCGAGGAGGTCTGGTGGCTGGAACAATATTAAAATGCAGAGTGTATTTGAAACTCTCATCTGGTTTGGTGCATGAGTGGAACAAATAAATGATAGTACTCCTCCTTTCAAGAGATGGAATTTTCCACTTCTGCCCCAACTCACACACCAACAAACAGAACATACACATGCACGCGTGCACACACACCAATATCACACATTGATACACCACAAAGAAACAGAAAAAAAAAAAAAAAAAAGACAGACAGACACTCTGAAAACACGGATTAGTTCTCTCACACATATACATGAACCATAGACATATACTGATACCTACTTCTCACAAACACACACATGTACACATACAAAAACAAAGACACACAGATCTTATTTTACTGATAGGACATTAAGGCATAACTCTTTTGTGGTGAGGTCCATTGTTGAAATGGGATGATCTTGTTGCATGGGAAGGTATGGCTATTTATTGTTCAGGATGTCAGCTGGTGGGAGAGCACCAGGCATCACACACCTCTCCCCTCAGCGAATGTAGAGAAAAATGCTAATGGACAGGAGTCACTTCGACTAGCATTACGTCAGCCTTAGAAATTAGCACAGAGGACAGAATGCGCATCCTGTGTTCATTTTTAAAATCAGTACTTACGGCCACTTTCAAAAGGTGCACTCCTTGCTGGAGGGAGAGAGAAAACAAAACATTTTAGTAATAATGATATGGCAATGATATATCACTGTACTGATACACTACTGTACACAGAATACACAAATTATATATAAGTGCTGTGAAACGTTTCACCTACTAAGCTTAGCCCACTTCCAGCAAAGAGGCAGAGGACTTGATCAAAGAACTGGATCAGGACGCACTGCCTCACTGTCATTTGCATCTAATTTAACCTGCCCCGAAGGCGCACACAAGTTCAAGCACACCTACACATGTACACACACAGTCATGGTCACACACCCATTTGCACATTCCTCTGCTCTAAGTGTGAAGCTATTCTATTCCCATCTGTACTTGTGGACTCAATTCACTTGCAGGCTGTAAATCAATGGTACATGCACCAGTCCCGATAACAACTGGACATACTTCATGAAAGTGACTAAAAACATGTATTATTTTCTAAGCCAATGAGCAATGTGGTGATTTCAAAGTCCATGGGTTCTTGACACCACATTTGCATTTCCTATTAAAGCAAGATTTCAACACATGACTTACTGCTTAGCCGGAAGGAACTGATAACCAGAATGCTAGTGGTTCTGCACATTCAAATCATTATTTCAACTGCCAAAGGACAGGGCAGTAGAGATTAGCTGTATTATTCAGTATGTGGCAAACCCAAGAATGGTTAAACATTACAGATATGCATCAGTGCCATCGCAAGTTAAACAGTACAAGAAAGGGGCTGTTTTGACTACCACTCGGCAGTCACTGTATATCCACTGCAGGCCACCATTTAGGTCTGAGAACAAACATAATGTCTTTATTCCCGACAGCACAACATAAACAGCCGACATTCTGTAGTTTTCAGTTTTTTTATGAATTATTTACAAATATGCTTTATTATACTTACAGGGTTATTACACATATCTCTTTAAGCTTTTACAGATGTCAATTTATGTTTGAAGATTTCAATAGGACTTACCGAATATATTTCCCAAGTTAAAATCCATGTTTATTTCAAGGAGCTGGAAGGCAAGAAACACAGCAAACAAAAAGACGGACACCACCGCAGCCAGCTTTAGGACTCCTGCCAGAGAAGAACGAACAATTTATTCATTAAAACCGATTGAGATGCATCCATCATGTCCAACCCATTTATGCCAGCACATGAGAACTCAGCGCAAGGCTTTCAAACCTTACCTCCAAACCTCATCCTGACGGAGTAGTGATTTGCTCAACTGGAAGCAACAACAGGACTGGATGATAAGACGTGGGTCAACACTGTAACATCTGATAAAGAGAGTGAGAAAACGAGAGTATACTTTATCATTTCTTCTTATACTTCTTAATGACCTTCGCTATATAAATGTACAGCTTATTTGCCTTGATTGTTTGATTTGCCACCACCCCCATCAGGAAATTCACAAGTTGGAGACTGCTGTGGGGAAAACAATGCATTTAGCAGCCCTAATTAGGCTACATCCTGTAAATGCAAATGTTTTTTTTTAGAAGGGAGTGAAGCATGTGGCAAGTCAAGTACAAACAGAAGAAATACCTTTAACAAATATGGACAAAAACAATCACACCTGTTGAATGAAATTTAGTCGACTATTATTTGGACTTTAGTTTCCATAATTTTTTTTAAAGTAGTACCTCAGTAGTGATTATACTGGAATCAACAAATACATGAGGGGTGTTAACAGCTGACAGGGTTTTTGACTCATGAACACAGTTTTGACACAAAAACCCAAAGATGCAATACATGTCGTAACTGGCCCTAGTTAATTTAACGTTGCCAAAACGTTACATTAACCATCAGTCAACTACCAACGGTGACTGTCGCAGACAAACCGCCACGCGTTCGCCAAAACTCGTTATCTAGCTCAGTGTTGTATCTCCTGCTGTTATACAAGGTAGGTTTCATTTACCAAGTGTCATAAATAATCGTTTCGTTAAGAAAATTTCAGAGAAGCACAATGTTCTTCCACTGCCACTCGCCGTCTTCCAATTCTCAGTCTGCCCTCACTGTTGAGTGAGGGGGTCAGATCATTATTTTTCTTATCATGTAGCCCATTAAATATTTGTCTGTATGACATCCCTGATACACACTGGAGCATATGCGCCCAACAGACGCGTGTCCATACAAATTTTCTTAAACTGACCGTAAGAACAAAATATTAAAGATCAAATCGAAGTCTACTGTAGTTTAGAACTCACATGTTCAGTCATGGGTTTCATTTTTAGATATTTCTATATGCTGACTAGTTTGTAGTTAGCGACAATATGTAACTGATCCGGGATAAACCACGAAAAGTAACTCGACTGACAGCGAGAAAGTCAGCTTAACCGTCACTTTACACCCTAAATACATGCAATGACAGTTCTGGGGCCAGTTGTTCTAATTTCTTCAGGAGTAGTTAACGTTATGTGCGAACGTCCTCGTTAAATATTTAGCTGCTAACATGTAGGTAACGGTACGTGCCTGCCTACCTACCTCGCCTATGTAACTATCGCTAACTACTCTTACGGTCCAGTGTTACGCTTTTGCGATTTCATCAAAGGTGTATCGGATATAGCAAACTCGCCCTGAAAACTTCAAACTGACGAGGTAGTTAATGACAGCAATATTAGTGATTTCCTTCTACACATGACATTGGGGATAGTTACGTTAGCTAACAGCTAACTTCGCTATGCTAGGTTCAGCTCAGCTGTTTTGGCAGCGAACTTACAAACTAATAAATAAGGTTGAAGCAGCAGCTGTAAGAAAACAATCAATAGCCATGCTTTCACGGACACGTCTACAAAGAGTGACCTGTTATTAAAAAGAGTAGGATAAAGCCAAAGTTGTCGCAAGCTACGTAGCAGAATTTAGCTAGATATAGTTAGCTACTGAGGACAAGGTAATAGCCTATCTTTCTAACTATCCAGCATGATAGCTAGCTAGCTAGTTGTTTAATGTGTCGCATTATGTTTACAATAGCTAACATTAGCTACCTAGATAAAATTAGCAATAATCAAGAAATTCTTGGCTAACTTCTCGTAGGCAAGGTACTGTCACGCTGGCTAACTGGAATTTGCGAACGAACTACTGAAGCCAGTTAGCTAGCTAAGTTTCGGGAGCTAGCCGACCCTGCACCTGACAAAATCATTTTTGGTCTCTTCCAAACATGAAATAGCGGAGCACATTAATATTTTTTATCAGAAGTACAATGTTTTAAACACACTGTTAGAGGCATTTGCATTACCTGAGCGATGCCACGGAGACTGGTAGCTAGGTAGCTCTTCCTTTCGACTGCCTCGTCCACTTCCTTGTCATTCGTTAGCACAGCTGGCTACCCAGTGGTATCGGTTAAGTTATCTTTCTCCAGCAGGGAGAAGCGTTCCACAGAAAATGAGCTAATACGTTAAATACGTTAACTGAAACTTAAGCGGACACTGTGTATGCTTCTATCAGCTGTGCTTCCCAACATTTTCAACAGAAACACTAGCTACGGAGGATAGCTCGACAAGGTAATGGAAACAGCATTATATGTATTTTTATGAACTCATAATTAATTCGGCTTCCTTTTGCCGCCAGTACGTTTGAGTTTTAAACTGTTTATAGTGGGATATTGGACCGGTCTGACATTACAATTCTCAGGGTGGAGGAATTTCAGTTCTTCTCAAACTCCAGTGCTTTACTGCTCTCAATTTGTACCTGATAACACCAGAATTTGCTTCTCAGCAAGCTCTCTGACTTAGGTTTGAGGCAGGTAGGTGCAAAAATCTGTATTCCTTACGGTATGAATTCATTTGCTCTTAAAACGATAACCAGTGATGGTTGGAAGCTCAGACTGCCACTGTGAACACATACACACACTAGTAAAAGATACATTTCCATGATTTCTAATTGCAGTTTGCTGTGACCTGCACAGCCCTGATCAGGCTGTTTAACTGAGTGTGGGCACAGTGGAGCAATGTCCAACCAAGACCACATACATATATGTGTGTATGTGTCACCCTTCTTTGCAGTTGATGGTAGCTGAGAAAAACAGATGCATTTCTATGAACTGGTCACCCAGCAGGCCATTCTCTCCCTGGACTGTGGACAGAGCCCTCTCATGTCTGCCTTCAGAGTGGGTGCAGTTACAGGAAATGACTGGGTCACCTGGGATATCACACTATCCAGGTAATTTCTCCAATTACTGCCTGAGTCTGTGAGTGGTTTACATAGATTTTTACTGTTAAATTAGGAGGTGAGCCAGTGGTAGTGGTCACTATATATACTCCCTGCACTGTTTCCAAGTGGATAAGTGATTTCAGTGGATAGGAATCTAAAGGTCTAGCTATAGAATGCACTGAGGGCAATGGATCTTGCAGCTTTGTTTCAATACTCACCACTAGTCACACAAATGTTTCTTTATCTTAATCTGCCAAATCATTTTGATAACATATTGTTAGGAGAACTTTCTTACAATTTTATGACTCTTCTCATCGTTGGAGATTTCAATGCCATTATTAACCAGTGTGGGACTGGTCATCAGGAGGTCACAGCATGATCTCAGCTCCACCCTTTGCTCTCAGCTCCTAACTGTTATCTGACAGGGGCATCACCCTTTCCTGTTTACTGGGGAACCTTGCTTATCCTACAGTGTTTGCAAATGTATATGCATGCGTGTATAAGTGTAAATCCAGTCCCAACTTCTAAGTGTGAGACCCTGAACCTGCATAACACCAAAAGATTCTTACCCGTAGCTCACCTACCATTCGCTGCCTTCCAGCACAAATGAATGAAATGGTTGTAATATCCTCAAACAGTAGCCACAAGGAATTTAAATGTTAGAAAGGATAATGATTCAGTCTATCAGAGTAGTGGCTATGTTTGATAATACATTGTAATAATGTAAAATATGAATGCACAGAGGATACCAGTGTGAATAATTTTTTGCTATATGTGTGTGTGCGTGTGTGTGGGTGCATTAAACAGCAATATCTCACTTCCTTTATTTAGTACTGGCACTTATAATGATGAAACCGAGCATATACATTTAAAGTCAGAAATTGTTAGGCAGTCTTACTGAAACACACAAAGGCAAGGATTAAAAACAAATTAAATATGGCTCAGTTTTATTTATGAGTCTTTATGAAAAGAATCACTGTAAAATGAACACAATGGACTGACAGCAAAGGTCAGGTTTAAGTAAATAAATTATTTTTAAAAAGTACTTCCTTTAACACAATCTTTTTTTCTCCAAATAACACTGCTTGTTATCTCTCTGACCTAAGCAGCACAATATCACTCATTTTATTTTTTCACTGTTTGAGAACAAAACTAATCAATTATTAGAATTATTTGACAGTGAGGAAAAGAGAAGTGAATGAGTGAGAGGGTCAGCTGTAACATAAGTAGTTGTAACATCTCATTTTACAAGTACAATAGAATGTTTGATATTGGCACAAAGTAATGATTTGTTTTACTTATGTCATGTAGACACAGAAATCAATGTCACACAATTTACAGTAATTGAAGGTAATCTGGTAATTATTTGGCTTATTATAAAGGTATGAATATTTTAAAAATACATGTTTAATCCACCTAGAATCATATATTTAACAGATTGATTTATTTACATTTCATCACATCAACCATGTTTCAGCCTGAAAGAATTCAGTGTTATATATCCAACCCATATCACATCTGGGCCCTTTCACCCATCCTCAGTAACTATACATTTTGTTTATTAGCAGTATTTTAAGAAGAGGTCTTAAAAACAACAATTAAATTTTCACAGTAAAACATAAGTTCATAGGAATGCATTTGAATACATGTTCATTTCAGAGAGTATGAAAATCATGACAGAACTGACACACTTAATAAACAATAACATCTTAAAACTGATACATGTTTTTTGAGAATGCTCATAATGTACTATGACCAGCTTTCATCCTGTGGTGAATTTGGCTGTCGCTATTTGAATAAAGGTAGTGGCCTGCTTGATAGTTAATGCATCATGAATCTTGATTGATTTGTTTATTTTCCTTAACTGTTTTTGGCATCTTATTTACTTTCTCTTTTGTCTTGGTTTAGATTTTGCGATGTGCTTTGGCATTACCATGTTCAGTTGTGCTATACAGAATAAAAAATATTATTTATTAAAAAATGCCTGAGAATGCTGACAAAGCATTTTGAAGTATAAAGCTGTGCTCTACAAATACATAATTTCATATCATCTCCCCTGAGATGCATCCAGGTCAATGAGCACAATGTTAAAAAAATTCTGTGAATTAAAACCTTAATAATATTTTATTACACCAGCAAATAAAATGCTTTTGATGTATTGAGACTTACACACGCTGACCTGAAATTACCCACACATATTCCACTGGTGACATAAGAAAGCTGACACAGAACAGAAATAATGTGAGATCAAGGAAAGGCCTAAAATAGTCACACAAGCAAAAGGCTCCCTGTTGTATGCCCGTATGCTGACAAATTCTGATGGTGTTTGTGAAAGTAACTTCACTTTGGTCCTACTCACTCAATCAAATCCTAGAGGGAAACGAAAGATGATAAATCAACATCTGATAGCCATGTCCTCCTCAGGCATCATTATCATTATCAGTCATAGAAAGTTTGAACAGAAACTTAACGATGATTTCTTAGAAACAATTCAAACAATAGTTTGCTTATGTTCTTACACCCATCATAATGAACATGCAGTGTATGGTGACACTCACCTCATCTGAATCACTTTGGTAGCCTACTCTGTTGCTGACGGTTACTGTTTGTGGGCCCACTGATATGCACTGGTCATCTTCCTGCAGCTGCAGAGCAGAGAAGCGGTATGCTGGCACCCTGTCAGGGCCAGAGTCGAGAATCAGGACCATGTGTGTAGAGCAGAAAAGATGTTCATGGCACTGGACCTAAGCTAAGCATGTGTCCTTTGCAAATACAATTTATAGTATAATAATGATTTGATAAGAGGGATTAGAAGCACAACCTTTAACCTCTATTCACTACTATGGTTTATCCAAACTTAACCTCCTCACCTGTCTGTGCACAGCATCCTCCTGACTATGAGGAAGATGGCAGCAACCAAACCTACCACCATGATAGACACAGCCACCACCGTCACCAGGACTGTTGACTGTGGACCTTTCTGTAAACAAGGCATTAACACACGTCATTTATTTCCTGTTAGACATCCATCCAAATTTTCATCATTACCGTAAAACCTCCAATTAACACCATTACCAAATGAGCTGGGTGTCTCTCATAAACACCCAGGAAGGACACCATCATTTTGCAAATTATCGCCAGTCTCCAATACTTGTCAGGTCAAAAAGTGTTTCGTTTGCCTAAGATACAACATTAGAACATGTGCAGTAATGTAGACTCATTATCTTCTCTCAGTCTCCAAAGCTTTCAGTTTAATCTTGCCATTTTATGACACACCAACTTATTCTTTGTAGTAACATTATTCAGAAACTCAAGACAAACAGTCCCACAATGCAACAGTACTAAGATGATCTTTTCTTACTGCATTTTTGACATAACTACTGTTTACCTTCACATACACATATTCAAGGTTTTTTGGATGTTTAAGTACAATATTTTGCAACAGATTTGTGTTCAGAATATACAATAGTTAGCTCTGACTTATCTCAGTTCCTTTAGTTTCATGTGCAGCAGTGTCAAATGGAATAAGCACCAGTCTCCAATAACCACCTGTCAATAAGAACCTGGTGCATTTGGTTGTTGAACCAATTAAATGCCCCAATGTTTGTTGTAAGTTTTATAGTACTCGTATGGTTGAAAATTGTAGCAGTGTAATGAGCTGGCCCATGGGACACACTTACTGATTCTGAAGCTGTCACTGGACTGGGTTTCCACAGCTATTGCTAACAGTCCTCTCTCTGCGCGAAGGAGTGAATCCTCCTTCACATTTGTCACTGGGGACTTTACGGTACCTGTACCAGGGGCAACAGCATCATGATACTCTTATGTGAACTTAAACATTCACCAGGGAAAAAGAGTTATAGCACTGTCTCAAATGTGGCCTTGTAGTCAGTGGCACACATCATATCACTGCCTCTCATCTCCATTCATATTTAAGTTGGCGGTAACCTCCACAATAGTGAACACACCTTAACAAGCTATTGAGAGGGAGACAAAGGGAGCTGTGAGTGTGAGTTTGTTTGTGAGTTAAGCTTGGTAAAGCTTCCAGTTATCTTAGTCCTGGAATAACTTCAGAAAGATAGTGTGTCTACTGTGGGTTTCATTTAACTGAATAATTTTAAATCAATAAGCATTTGAAGAAGTATGTATTTGTTTTCAGTTGTGGGTATGCAGTTTTTGTGTATTCCTGTTATTTTGTATATGTGCTGTGTATATTGAGGTGCTGTCTTGGCCAGGTCTCCCTTGTAAAAGACATTTTATACTTGGGTGCAGGTACCTGGTAAACTGCAGGTTAAATACGTGTGCAATGATGATAAGCAACATTACATTACCCAGAGGTCTGTAGCTCCTCCTCCTCTCCATTTAGACACACTTCCAAAGTGTGGTTCTTTAAGTCTTCTTGCTCTATACACTCTGAGCTGCTCTCATGCCGATAGTAGCCATAATCACTGTTTGAGAGGATGAAAGCTCAATCAGAATTCATCTGAAAAGTTCCAAGCGCTACACGGTACAGTGGACTTTTAGCTCAAAAGTCTCTTCTCACATCCACTGTAGGGACCCAATATGTTCAGTCCGGTCCCCACCCAAAACTCAGAATATCAAATATTATCAAAATAAAAGCCTAACATCACAGACTGTTTTTCTGTGAGGTGATGGGACTCATATGTCTAATTGCCTCATATCTAAAAGGTCCCCATAACACCACTTGGTCAGAGTTACACGGCAGCATAAAGATCATAGATCTCCAAACAGAAATGTCCTCTCTGTACACACGTAAAGCAGAAGGAACTTCTCAATGTTATGGTGATCAAAGCTTAATTGTATGAAAGCTGATTCACCTGGTTGGCCCCATTGAATACTCCATGCTGTGTAAAACATATGGGAATCCAAACACTGTCAACAATGCTCCCAGTGTTATATTCCAACATTTTGACACACCAGGGTCTTTGTCACTTAAGCATTTTACACATAAATATGCATTAGCTTTACTGGCAATGTGCAGCTATTTTCACATAGTTCTACTAACCCAGTTCATAAAATTCTACTTGGATGTGTATGCCTCTATAACTTAAGATTTAATGAATAAAGATCACACAAGATCACATTTCCGAAACACAGCTAGCACAGAACATTGTGGCCCTCCCTTCCCAAACGAGTCCCTCTTCCTGATCACTTCTCTTTCCTATTCTGGCACCTCTTGATGGAATGAAATTACTGTCAGAGTAAAGACAGCAGAATCTCTGCCCATCTTCCTCTGCAAACTGAAAACACAACTGTTTAAACATCTTGTCCCATCTCGCTCGGAGCTCTGACATTTCATCCACCTATTACTTTATACTTAAATGTATGCACTCATACTTCCCCTGGCACCAGCTAGAGCATTTAATGATATACTGTAGTTTAATGTAATACCTATTGGCACTTTACAGCTTGGCATCATCTCTGTCTGGCATGATAGCTTATTGTAGTCATTTTTCTCTCAGGATAAGAGCGTCTGCTAAATGCCTGAATGTAAATGTAAGCATCATTGTAGTGTCTCTCACTCATTTTAGTGACATTATCATTTTATCACAGTCTCACCATAAGTAATCCTCTCTGGTGCATAGGCAAGGGCTCTGCTCCCTCTTGACTATGTAGTCCCTCCCATTTCGACACACAGACTGCTTCTTTAGCCTCCTGAAAGTTTCCTTGTATCCCAGGACACACCCATTGGTGTCTGAGTCCTGGCCGGGAGTGGAGTGTGCCAGCCAGTTTACATAATCATGCTCTTCACCTGGAGAAATATACAGGTATGACATTGAGAACACACGCACTGTGACTTGTGCAACACCAGGAGAGGTGGAGGGAGGAGCAGAGGGGCCTCCCCCTCCCATTTGGCTGCTGTCAGTGTTCCTATCCCCTCCCTCAGCCTTGGGGGTACTACAGGATTATAGACCACATCAGCTTCACAGACAAGCTCACCTGATCTGGATTTGCAATCAGCAGGTGTGAGCCATTGCCTTCATTGGGCCTTTTACAGAAGCACCGCCTGCCAGGATTTTATTTCCTTTATTATGGCCTGGCTGTGCACTCCATCCTTAACTTTTTAATGTTTGATTACTGCACTTCTGTAGAATTAGTGATTTCTGTCTTCATTGATAAAGTGGGATAAAATGGCCATCTGCTGTATTTCTGTTCATGCAGGTGTATGTTCCTTCCAGTCACCTTTCAGTACAGAAGACACACTTGACCCCCTGCCACTCAGGTGATTCACAAGGATGTTGGTCACTGAGCATTTATCAGTGATGGATCAAGCATTCACTGCTTGGTCATAATTTTGCAAAAGCATCTGAAAACGTCAGGCAAAATAATTGTCTTATACCAACAGCACTGTAACTTACTTAAATTCACACACCAGCACCAAATACACCAAATGTGTTGGTTTTTTCAATCTTATTTAAATGTATAGCATCTTACTTTTTTCAGCTTTACTTAGCCATGAAAATGAATACATATTAGAAAGGACAAAACAGTGACTCACAATCTCTGGTGAGCAGGTGCTGGAAATCAATAGTGACTGCTACCCAGGTTGCCCTGTACTCCTCCTCAGGCCGGTACCCCCAGATGGTGAGGTTCATGGTTTTGGTGCCAGGCTCAGTTGCCAGACCAGCAAAGAAGATGGCCTGTTCAGTGAAGTTGTACCGCTTCCAGCACTGCCCTTCATCTGTGGAGAATCTGGTGACCCACAAGAGAAAGACCGTAATGCACTCTGCTAGATATAGCAAAACTGTGAGGTGTAACCATAAAACACAGCACGTCCATTTAAGCGCAAGCCATAAATGTTCCTATGACATAAGGAACACACAAAAATATGATGTAAAGGAAAAATACAAATTAATTTCAAAGGGTTATACACGCAGTCATGTAACTGCAAAGACAGGGACAACAGCCACCCAGTAAAACAGCCAGTGAGTCCTCACTTGATAGTTTTAACAAGTCGATCAGTGTGGGACTCCACGGCAACCACCAGGCCCCCGGAGTCCAGGATGGCGTAGTGGTGCGGTCCCTGTAGGGTTCGCGTCCAGGTGTACCCCCCATCGTCTGACACGTACACGTCCGGCCAAGCTGAAGTAACAGAGTCCCCCACACTGCCTGGAGGGCACAGAGTCACTTATTTCAGCCTGACTGAGGAAGGCTAATACTCTGCTATAACATACACTGACTGGATTTCAATAAACCCAAGTCAGTCAAAATGTTGATCTTTAACCCCATCAAGGTATAGTGTTTCCTGATTCTGTGGCCAAATGCCCAGGTTCTGCTTTGTTAAATGGCTTAACAAATTCCTGCTTTTCACCTTCAAACTGAATGAGGTAGTGTCCTGGCAGAAAATAGCAGGTAAAAATTAGCCAGGTAAAGTGATAAACACAGGTTGTGCTTTTGGTCAGGGTCCCTCCCCATAAACTATTTCAGAGTCCTTGATTTAGTAAGTACTACAGTAATTATCCTAGTCAAATTTTTTTGCACATTTTGAAAATGTCCTTAAATTAACACTCTTTAAATTAACCTATGAAACCATCTATGGGACTGATGGCTAACAAGTTTGTTACCATGGGCAATGACAAGGCCAACAGCGCTAGGGTCCGAGAGTGGCAGCAAGGGAGCCAGACCGTTGTATCGACTGTACTCTCCATGGATGTGCAGGTTACACTGTAAAGCAAAAAACAGCATCACACACATCATTATCACACAAATTCAATATCAAACACTTGCACTCATACAGTACATCATACAAACAATAATGTCCTACACATGCTACATATATCACATAGGTCATACATTTATGTGTTGCACTGAGCTAGTAAGCACATACATGGTACACACATAAACAAATCCATATACACACATCTGTATAAAGATGCAAAATATCAAAACAGTTACCATACAAATAAAACCAAACATGCAAAAATAACTCATATACATGCAAATGCAAAGACCCTTGCAAAAGTATTTCACTATACCAATATCATTTATAAAGAATGTCGTAACAAATCTATTTAACTGGAGTTTTTTTTTTTTTTAAATGAAGAGATTTAGCCAACAAGGGCTGAATCTTTACGAGGTGGATACAGCACACCTGTTACTTGCAATTGACAAATTTACTGGAAATTGACTGGGAATGTGATTTGTGGTGCTAGCGTTGTAGTCAGGAAAAGATATAAAGTAGAGCAGCACTCCAATATAATTATAAGAGCTTAGAATGGGATTTTCCCACAAGTAGAAGCCTGCAGTCAGTGATGGTAAGGAATCGGTACTGCAAGTGCAGCACTCTTTAGTCATCAGCCTAGCCAAGAAGGCAAACACAGCAACCAAGTGTGGATCCGCCTATGTATGCCATGATCTACAAGTCAAAGTTTGCAATCCACTGGCAAGCATCCAAATGCCACCATCACTCCCCTGATTACAACACTCTGGGAGACAGCATGCCATGTTAAGGCAGTTTCGAGTACCGAGGGAAAATAAATATGTATGCTTTCTGTAAAAATGACATCATCGCTAAAGCAGTGTCATTGTTGGAACTTTGTTTCAATCACAGTGGCAAAACATATTTTTGCATAAAATTAAAGAAATAAATAATAATACAAAATAGCTTTTAAGGTTGCTCAACAGCAAGCTTTCAGCTATGTTTAAAATGTTTTTACTGTGCCAGGTCAAAGGGCTGCTGATTACATGCTTATTCCTGAAAGATACTCCATATTTACTGTATTGTCAGAATAAGTGAGAAATTCTCTGGCAAGATAGCAGTTAATTAGCTGCACCATTCCAGATTAACTTTCCTTTGCCACTGTAGCTCTCACCTAAGAAAAAAGGTTTAAGAGTTTTTGCACACTGGATAGCTTGTGACTGCAGTTTGCTACTGTTGGCACTAGACTGTGCTATTTCAACAAAAATCATATACAGCACCTCTGCAACTGAGAATTGGATCATTTTCTATGACAGTGTAACATACACAATATCAGTATGTACAGCTTTCTTTACAGATTTTTTAATTACAGAGATTAATTTAATCCTATAGTTAAGTCTAGTTTAAAAACATCTCAAAAACTAAAGCAACACACTAAAACAATCTGAGGGTTTTCACTTTAACAAGGGTGCAAGGCACAGTACATGTACACACACACACATTAAGTTATCACAAACGTTTTTTGTATTCTTTCCACACTCTGCATTCTCTGGCTTGCTGAGCAGTCTCCACTCTCCACCTCTGTCAAAGGAAATGACAGTCCGAATACGATCATCTGAGAAACAGGAAGAGCAGAAAACATTATTTTAGTCCATGTTCTTGCTGAGGATTAGTAATGGCCCACTTAGCCAGCAAGTAGCAACGGTTCCTTTTCCAATCAAACAGTTAATGAAACAAAGAATATAGGGTAATAGGAATAGGATACAATGTAATAATTGGATAAAACCTTGAAAAAAATGTAAAACATTAGTGTAAGGTTAACCATTGAGTGCTCTTACCCTCTTCCAGAACATTTGTGAGATAGACTCCACGCAGAGACGTGATGTTAGTGAAGTCGCTCTTCCCCTCCCCACCAAACAGGTGGCGCTCTAATGACTTGGAGTATAGAATTCCCCGGTCATCTGATGTGTAAATCGTTCGAAATATGTGTCAGCTGTAATAAGGGAAACAATACAGCTGATGCAGCCGTTTGTAATCTGAGTGAAGATGAACAGAGTCAACAGAGCAAGAGTGCACAGTGTCCAGCCGCTTAGGAATGAAAACTAAGGTATTATTCAACAGCATAAAACATCTTCTAATGTGTATGCTCAATGGCTGTTCAGGTTGAGCATTCTATACAAAATCTACAAACATACTGTAGGTCCATGTCTGACCAGAGAGTCTGAAAGACTGAAATGGTGAAAATAAAAGCTTGGCTTGAGCCCCTGCCCTGATATTTGGACCCTCATGTCAGCTATTCCACACTGGTATAGCAAAGGCAACTTAACAGGTTTCTCCAGAAAGATGAATCCAGTCTCAAGCTTTATCTGAAAAGCACATCTTAATGGTGCAGTGGATTTCTGTGAGCAGGGGGATGCGCTGACCTAAGCAACTCAGTGACAGCCATGAGATGCGGATGAGAATTAATGTTCGCAGTTCATGTTCGGCGGCGCCCAGAACTTGCAAAACAAGTCTGTTCTATTTTTCCTTCAGCCTGACCAAGTGGTTCTGCAGCTGGTGGCAGGGGACATAAGCAGCAAAGCTGTGACTCAGCTCTCACTACATCAGAGACTAAACCATATGCATCAACACAGATCAGAGACCAAACCATATGCATCAACACAGATCAGAGACCAAACCATATGCATCAACACAGATCAGAGACCAAACCATATGCATCAGCACAGATCAGAGACCAAACCATATGCATCAACACAGATCAGAGACCAAACCATATGCATCAGCATAGATCAGAGACCAAACCATATGCATAAATACAGATCAGAGACCAAACCATATGCATCAACACAGATCAGAGATAAGTAGTGTTCCCTAATGTGTCCAAGGCTAATAGACAGGAGAAGTGAGACTCCTTCCAAATTTGCATTGTGGATATTAAACAGCCCCGAGACAGGAGAACAGGAAAACACCTGCAGAAGAATATCAGGCTAGTGGTATTATATATTAATGGGTTGAAAGAGCAGAGGTGGAACAGATTCAGGGTTGTGGACATTAAGCATTAGTGAGAAAGTAATGACTGGTTTTGCTCTCCTACCTCCTGGGTCATCCACATGCATGAAGATCATATCCTCATCCCCATCGAGAACGGAGTAGAACTGATAATACAGGGAGAGAAATGAAAATGGCTTGGAGGAGACTAAGCATAGAGGAGCAATGTCCCCATAGCTGCCTCATCACCAACAAAAGGGTTTGACTCTTTTATTTGAATGAACTTTTACCACATTTTTTTATCTACATTGTATTAAACTTTTTTTAAAAAGTTCATGGAAAGTTTGCACTTAAAAGTTATTGAAGGATTTTGCTTTGATCATGGTCATGGTTGTGTATTTAACAAGATAAGACAATATAATTTCAGTTTAAGTAAAAGCGTGTATGCCTGTGTGTGTTTGTCTATGGACGTGTGTCTTCACGTGCCTGCGTATTCATGCGTGCATGTGTCCTTGCATGTTTGTGTGTGTGTGTGTGTGTTTCCTTGTGTGTGTGTGTTTCCAATCAGCCCTGTATTTCAGGTTGGTTAATCATCCTGGGAGAGAGTAAGGAGTTTTTGTCTCATCAGCAGGTGGGGGCTGGATAGACGGAGAGCCACCTGCATCTCCAACCACACACCACTCTTTCCCCAGCCCCTCCCCATGCTCACAATCACAATGTACAGCACACCATCAATGAGTATTTACACACAGAAACCCCTGATCCACACCTAGATGCTGATGGGTGGCTAATGCAAACATTAGCAGCATGTTACATGGGGGCAGCCTGTAGTCTAGTGGCTAAAGTACATGACTGGGAACCCCGAAGGCCCAGTCTAGCCACAGCACAAACACCATTGCTGTTGGGCCCTTGAGCTAGGCCCTTAACCACACCAAAACACCATTGCTGTTGGGCCCTTGAGCAAGGCCCTTAACCCCACATTGCTCCCTGAGGGAATTGGGCCTTGGTTAGCCAAATCAACTGTAAGTCACTTTGGATAAAAAGCATCCGCTAAATGACTGTAATGTGGTTTAAACATGAAGTAACCTAACGTGGTGTGCTGATGGACCATGAGCTTCTTTTGAAAGAAAGAAGATACTTAGGCCACTCTGGTGAGAGATGTTGAAGTGAAGAAATTTGTGAGATGAGTGTATTTTTAAAGGAAACCACTTCCTCTTTAAAATCATTATTTGTGTCATTTACCCTTGTGATATCTTTTAGGGAACTTTGGTGCGATAAACTGTAATTGCCCAGAGTCATGACACAGCAGCCTGTTATATGACATTAATTTACTGAGCATACAGTCAAATCCAGGCATATCAACAACACTGAAACATAGCCTTTCTGTAAATATGACCTATTTTTATTAAAACTGGATTTTTATTCAAGAAACTGAGACATGGTTCAAGCACCTAGGGCATGGCAGCAGTTCCTCAAGTGTCACATGCTGATTCAAAACCAGTCTAATGTTGATACTAGAGACATGCCCTGGATTGGAGAGCCCAAGAAGAGGAGAGATAGGAAAAATGTCACCTGAACCATGATGAGAAAGGTGGGGGGGGTGGCTGTGCGAGAAGCTCACCTGCTCAATGGTGGCAGAGGGGAGCTGGGCTTTGTTGAAGACGTGTCCCTGGTCTGAGGACACATATATGACACGGGGCGCTCCCTAGAACAAAGATTTCACCAATATCAAATCTGCCACTATAAATGCCTGGTTTCTGACATTTGATGTCTGTTAATGTCTTCTGGCTGAAATTTGATGATGTCTGTCTTCTGGCTGAGAAATAAAACATGCATTGTGTTGTTTTCTCTGCTGTGGTGAGTTTGTGAGTGAGCATGAATTTGTCTTTGTGTGCACTGAAATGAGTGTGTGCATCATGAACTTATCTGCTAGTGAGGAGCGTGTGTGCGTGTGTGTGTGTGTGCACGTGCAAACACAACTGTGTTTGGCCTGTATGTGTCTCACCAATTTCTCCATGACCGAGGTGAACAAAAAGCCCCCAATGTAGCCAAAAGAGAAGATGTTCTGGGTAATGGTGGTGAAAGTCTTGCCCAGGTCCTCAGTCCTTTTCAGGTACAGCTCCCCTCTTCTGTCAGCATCCACTAAGCCAGAAAGGTATATACACACACAGGTTTGGTATTGTCAGGTGTGAGATCTGGTCTTATCAAGTTCTGATCCAGTGTGTGCACTAGTTACTCAGGACAGCATTTTCATCAGTCCCAGTGTGTGCAAACCTTGTCACCTGGAACATTTATTATTTGTTATTATTACCATAGCCCCAGGGCTGATATGATAAAAGAAGGGCTTTTAATGTTACAGACTGTTAATTCCAGAAAATACATCTTAACTTAAATGATAAGGCTGTGGAAGTATTATATTACTGTAATAACTGGAAACAATTTTCACCATTTTTAAAATGCTAGTGGCAACATTTGCCCAGTACAGTTCAAATGACAAGACCATGCAATACCCAATGTCTTGTTGCTGTTGCCATCTATTGAATGTAAGGATATTTATTATTCTCTCTGCCCAGGGGTACATTAACTGAGCCCTCCCCATGTTGGAAAGGCCAGATGCCCGAACCCGGTTCCAGGTAAAATTGTACTGCCTCACCTGTTCCATTGGGACTGGAACTGAAGAACAGAGTGGTGCTAGAACCCCTAAGAGATGAAGAGTAGAAACACCGTCAATGATTGTCTCACTTTACATAATATGCAGTTCACACTGCCAGCAAAACCAAGCCCTAACGTGTCACATATAATTTGTGATGATATTTTCCCTTCCTTTTTTTCCCTGTGTGTTCACAAACTACAGAAATGCACCTTTTGTTGCTCACTGAAGCTTATTTGGAGAACAATATTAGATTACCCCATTCTTCAGACTAATTTACCTGTCAAAGATATTCAAGGTGCACAAGCAGGTCATGTTTGGTCTTACCACATGAAAGAATGAACACCCTCATGGACTTTGTCCCACGTGTTCCCAAAGTCAAGAGACAACCAAAGACCGCCCTGAAGAATGCATTGAAGATATAAGAGTTGAGTCACACATCTTATTGGGCATCGATATAGTTTAACATGTGTTAGAGGATGTCTCCACTGCTGCACAGCTGTTATTATTTCCTTAATGCATAACTGAACCTTTGACAGAACATGAGTGGAAGCAACATGAATCAAATGCTAATGTACATGAACCTCATTGAAAATGTGTCTGAACAGTCAAATAACCGTCTGTGTGGATGCACGCCTGATATACTTTACAATGTGTCCATATACCTGAAATAAACATTTTCACTCACATCGATACTAATGGTCACCAGGTAGTTGGGGTTCTGGAAATGAAAAGTGATTGCTTGTCGGGGATGGAAGGGTAGCTGGAGGGCTTCAAAGGATATGCCCGCATCGACGGAGGTGAAAATGATCCCGCCGTTTGATTCTAAGGCCGGCACATCCGCTGAGAGAATCACCTGCAACATAGCATCTGCTGTAAGTGCTGCTGCAGGTGTTTCTGTTTGTACTTTTTAGTTAAGGCATGCGTGTGTGAATTAGAATATCCTGATTCATCATTCCACAATGTCACAATAAACACTTCTTTCACACTTGTCCCATTTTTCCTCGCTGAGTCTCACATTAGAAAGTGAGTGGAGGGAGGCCAGCTCCTCAGGGTGACACATAAAAATGCATATCCTCCAGGTATTGCTGAAGATAAAATAAACATGACAACAATCTTTTCATAATACATAAAGGGAAGATATTATTGTTTGTTGAACAGAGACAAATAGTTGTAAACCTGCCCATACAATTAAGTTCATACTACATGTGTATAACCCTTGCGATATGCAAGGTCATTCAAGATCAGCTCATTTTTGGTGAAAGCTTTAGAAAGTTAATGTTAATATGAGTGCATACCTGGAAGGTGCTATATAAAATACTCAAAGAGTGCAATAACATTCTTTCCTCATAGTTATATATTAACCTTTTTACATTGAATAAGGTCAATAGAAATCTAATTTCTCATGTATTGTCAAATGGACCAAGTGTGTTAGCACCGCTACTCATTCTCTAAATAACGATGATTACAGTGAGTCAGGATTTGCAATCTTCTACAGCACAGGCTATTGATTCTGTACAAAAATGTCAATTTAAGAACCTTTAAGGGTAACCCAAAAAGGTTCTTCTTTGACAACAGTACCTCTAAAGAGTTCTTTGTAGAACCTCTACAACGTATGCTTCAGATTTAGCAGCATCTAAGCAAAACCTGACCCATTCTGTGTACAAGGGTTTTTCCAGAACCACCTAGGCCTATAGAAATGCTTTATACAAACACATCTGAGTTTGTTTAGCTAGATAGTGAAAAAATAATTCCAATAATTATTGAAGTTGAAATGCAATTTCAAAATTGTTACAATTTTCTTTGTGTCTGTTTGATTTGTCTATGTATTCAGCATGGATCACCAATCCATCCATCTCACCTTTATATTTTAGCAGTCTGTTCGATTGACTGCCAGCATAAAATAATTGGTTTGTTAAAATTTTCAACATTATCTTCAACGTAGATGTGGTGACATTGCAAAAAAGACATGGAGAAGTTCTGCTCTTCCTAAAAGATAAGATCTTCTGTAGCCTGAGAGAGATGGTTTTGACACCACAGTCTCATCAGCTTGACCACACTGAGGTGTTGGGATGTGGGGCTGACTGATCTGTCCTTTTCTGATTGGCCAGGGTGCCTCAGAGAGGATGATGCAAGAGTAAAACATGTGAGATATTGCCAGTGGTTACACCCATTCACACACATAAATGTATGCATACACAGTTGGTGTAAATGCAAGCTTTAATGCTTTAATCTATGCAGTGGACAACAAACAGTAAAATAGAAAAGAATGAAGGACTATGCTTGGAGTTACTTGAATTGACAGTGTTGCTTACCTTTTGAGAGTTCCCAGGCCCTGTGCTAATGCCAAATTCTTTCCGTATAAAGGTGTTGTTGATGACATGGGAGATATCATGGAAGGTCTTCCCATAATCCTCACTGCCAGGAATAAATTCACAGTGTGAAGGTTATGATAAAATCTTATATGGATATCGACATGCTGGATACAGAGATGTTTTCTGTGGCCAAATTACAAGATGGTAAAAAGAACTCCCTACAAGCAAATATATCTATCCAAGTGAGAAACAGAACCGTAAAGTTATTTTGTATTACATTATATTACACTATGTTCATGTATCAGGTGTCCTCCACAGTGAAAAATGTAGCATTCTTCAGGCCAATGACCTAGGATGACTATGCCAGAGATCCTCTACAGCCCTCTTGTCAACCAACTGAGCTATTGAAGGCACACTGTTTAACATCAGGGTTGGTCTTAGACTGAGACCATGCTAATTTGACTGTACATGCACCCATTCTGATGGCTGGACTTATGCTCAAAACCTGTGGAATGGATAGACTCTCTCAGGTCACATTTATGACTGATTGAGAACAAATGCCTAGACCAAAAAGGGCAGGAGCAGTTGCCCCCCAGCATCCCTTTAAACACCATTACTCACCCCCAACTTTTCTGCCCCCTGTTCCTTCACCTCCTATTGCTCATTTCCCAGTCTGTTTGTCTATATCAAAAATGGATGCAAATCGAAGTAGATGGCCACTTACCTCCTGTAAAGTCGTGAAGACCCTCCCCCTACGACCACACCCACCGGAGCACTGATCGTTGATAGCACCAAGATCACCTTCAGGTCACAGAATGTGTAACATTTAGTCTGGTGTAAAATTCCAAATATTTGATGCTTTTTTCCAAGATGATTTTCAGTCTAAACCTCAAAGTTACATGAGAATGGAATCTCCATATTACCCTGTGGCTGGCTGAAGGCTCAATCACGTCTTATTTCTAATATTTCATTCATAGGAGTGCACAACTGATTAGGCTCTCTGCAAGTTTAACCATCAATAGAAAGCATGGGCTTTTTGTGTAGGCAGAATTAACTCTGCTCCCATGATCACTAGTATTGCTGCAGCTGTGAGCATATCTGGACAGATGGGTGTTATTTTCATTGCAACTCACTGTGGTGACTTTCACATCACCACACATGCAGTCCCAACAGAACATTCAGAATTTCACAGTACACTTACCCCTGTCCCATCCCCAACCCATGTGAGTGTAAAGCTAGACCCATCATCACCGTGGAATGCTGTCTGTGGAAAACAACACGAGTAACACAACTCTTAATATAAATGATGAGAACACAGGGCCAAAAAGGTCATGCACCCAGTTAAGGCACTGATGGAGTCAAGATACCATATACAGAAGACAAACAGTCACATCTGAATCAGGTGCATAAAAAAGTGATATACTTTAGCCATTACAGCACCCAGCTATGACCATACTTAAGCCTGTAATATATAGTATATGTCCTTAAATGCCAGCATATTGTGAGTGCTGCCTTGATGCATTTCAAGCCATCCATAGCTATGAAAATGGTGAATAATGGTTGGAACCCCAACATTAGTATGAGGCTACAATTTCTGAGGCATTTTTTCTCTTAGAGCTGGATTCCTTCTGCCAATAACGGTTTCTCCCTTGTTGAGAGGCGCTATCGCTACTTTATGGTCTACAGGAAGTGGCTTGCCAGAAATAGCTGATGAAAAATTGTGTTGCTGAATCGTTGTTGTTGATTAGAATATTATTTTAACATGGTATTGACATTCAGACATAAAAGAGCTCGAGACCTGATAAAAAAGTAAGTGATATAGTTAATAAGCGGATGAGTGAGTGAGTGAGTCATGTAGTTAAAATATTTTCATAGACCTTCAACTGACAAACCATAAGATTTATCTTATTAAGCTGACAGAAGGCTTTACCATACATGCACAGTGTTTTGACAATAATACAATCTATAATGACTGTTATAAGGAGTGAATAAAGCATAAAACCACATTGTGTGTTCCAGGTTTCAGTTATAGGGGCATGTGCTTTCTCATCATGTGGAAAGAGTGTGGTCAGTGAAGATATGACTATCACTATTCCATCTATGACATTATAATGGTGTTAACTTCACAAATCACACAGAACATTCAGTGAGGTTTTGTATGCATTATTTGAGGAAAAAAGCAGCACGAAAATTCCCAGGAGCAAATAACAATGAGTGATAACTGTCTTTTCTAAGGTGAAGATACTTGATACATGTTTCAGTGTAATGAGTTACTTGACTGTCACTTGTATTCTTCTCAGTAAATCACAATATATTGTATATTTCAAGCTAAGGTAAATTAATGTATTGTACTTGGTTTGTTATCAATTCCAAACACTTTAGTCTGTCTTTTGTCCTCAGGAGGCAAATGTTATTTACTTTATCTAAAGGGCCAGAACCTTTAAACTGACCAAAACTTTTAACTGAAACTGCTCACCTTCCCGACTATTGTTGTGCGTACTCAACTTCATCCCTACTGCATAAAGTTCATACATTAGTAATTAGTAAGTAATTAAGGCAATTCAAAAGTTATGCAGTAAAAGTTACGTTGAAACCCTCTACCCTCCTTTACCTCATGAGTATTTTGATCCAATATCTTCGACTCTGAAGCAGACAGTTTTAGTGTGCATGAATTGAAGATGGAACGTCTCGTCCTGGTATCCCTTTTCTCCCGTGAGTTGGTCTCTTCTTGAGCAGTCCTATGAAAAACCACTGTGCGTGATGTCCCCTTCTCTTGCCTGAATCCCTGCGTCCTTATCACCGCTACTAGGACGCACATACCAAAAAGTATCAGGACTCTCTCTGTCATCTTGACTGAAGAGAACAAACGCCGTCCTTCACACCCCGTGCGTGTGTGTGTGTGAGAGAGAGAGAGAGAGAATTTGTGTGTGTGTGTGTGACAGATAGCGAGAGAGAGGTTGTCACACAGTAACGGAACAACGTTGTACTTGAATGAAGAGGTGGCGGCGATACAGCCCTGTGGGTAATTTACATATGCTTCCCATCGGTCTACAGGTGTACGCACCTGAAGCAGCACATTGTGTGAACGGGGGAGAAAATCCGTTGCTATATAGACTATTCAGTAGCATGTATGTTACTATAGCGTTGAAAGATTAATCAAGCCCAGACAATGCTGGCTAACTCTACCGCAGTTTGTTTCAGTTATCTATGTCCATACTTCACGTCCAGACTGACATTATATATTAATGTGGATTTGCTTTTAGTAGTAATGATTTATTGTTAAATGAAATAACATCAAATGGTTGAGTAATTTAGCGCGATTTGAATGCCATAATTCTAACAGAGAACTTTAAAGATGGAACCAGCCTAAGAAATACAGATTTACATATTACTCGTAACCGCTGGATGTCAGTGTTCGCCAGAGTACTGCACCAGTACTCTGTAACAGCATACTGAGTGGAAAAAAAATATGAACCAAAGTCACGAAATGAGATTGAACATGGGCACCCTAAGTAACATGATACTAAGAGAAGGTCATTGAAACATAGGCCTTAAACTTCTCTGGATGAAGATGCGACTGCACTTTATTCACCTAGTACACTGTTTCACATACTGCATCGTCCGGTATAATTCATCCAAGAAGACGTAACTAAACTAACAGCAAGTCGTGACCCCAAGTATCGGCTACTATTACTACTGCTAATACAACAACTGTACTACTAGTACAACTACATCCACAACTATTACTAGTACTACTATTAGTAGTAGTAGATGTAGTGGTAGTAATAGTAGTAGTAATACTATTTATAATATTATTCATGATGATGATACTAATAATAAATATGCCGTTTGCCATTATTATTATTATTATTATTATTATTATTATTATTATTATTATTATTATTATTATTATTATACACGGTATAGTCGCCGGATCTGTTCGTGTACCATTGGAAGGAAGCTGAAGTCTTTATCGCAGACTTCCTGAGAAAGCCGCGCCCCCAAGACTGTAAGTTCCGCTTCCATCGTGCACTGCTTCGAATCATGGACCAGAGTGGTAAGGAAGGAATAAGCTATTTGTTTTTATTGTGGCCCACACATGTAAATATGATGAATACAACATTAAATATTTTATCATAGTCTGACATATCTATTTCATGCAACGATTAATTTTACCCGAGGATGTTGCTCTCCCGGAAATTAACTCATTTTTAGTTGAGGCCTGTTAGCAAAGGAGTTATGGCTAACATGATTAGCTGCGTTAGCTAGCTATGTCGAGTTCATAGGGCACGTCGCGGTTTAATTATTATTGTTAGCTAATTATGACATTTAGCTCAGTTTTTGGCTGTTGGCGATAATTAATAAACAACTGTATCATGGAAGTTTGACTAGCTAACATTTGTCTGAGAGATGACGACGTATTAATTAACGTAGCAGTTAACGTTAGCTAACAAGTTACTGGCGGCATTTATCACTGTCTTAAATAGTTAGCTAGGTAGCTAGCCCAGTTAACTTGTTAACGAGCTACCAAAATTTGACCAAGCTTGTGCAACCCAAGTGGAAAATGTGCGCAAAACAAACAACTTGGGTAACTGAAGTAATAATCACATAGTCTCAGTAGTCAGGCTGAAGTATGAGAGGCGAGGTGAGAATGTTTTCCAGAGAAGATTACCCAGTAGCTACAATGTAAGATAGATGCAACATTGTAGGTAGTTACGTTGGCTAATGCTGCAGTAACGAAAGTGGAGATTTATCATGTAGTCATAAATCTCTTATGTTAAAATTTGTCATGAAAGCTTTAAAGGGAAAATGGTGGTAAAGTAATGACAGAAATTTATGGGATTGATCCCGCGTGTTTTGTTAAACTGTTCGTCTGATGCATCATAGCTGAAAGTAGCAAAGTGTTTGCTTGATAACTGTTACTGAATGACTTTCCTGGTTGCCACAATCAGTTACTTCTTGACCCAGTTGGTTGATTTATGTTTAGTGCACTGCATGATTCACCGTGGACAAAAATACCAGGAAAGCGATAGCTGAATGATAACAAATATGTGAAACGCATCACCCTTTACCGAACGATTTATAAAATATTTATTCCATTCCTTGCTTGCAGATAATGACTTGCAGGGCACAGACGGCTCAGGGAGTTTGGGTGGCCCTGATGTCCGTAGAAGGATCCCTATCAAACTCCTCTCCAAACAGGCCATCCGAAGCAAGCCTGTCGTTCGTCCGCAGCGAGCAATGAACAGGTTGCCCTCCAAATCGACTGGGGATGAAGGTGAGTCATTATTAGCTGGTCTTGTCGCTGCGATCACATAATAAGACACAATGACAGTTGTACACTACATAAAATGTAAAGCGGGAGATACATTTCAAATTTAACCAAGATCCAATAAGGGAGTAGCCATATAGACATTATTTTTAACACAGGTCATGAATTTGCATGAGACAGTGTAATTGCAGTGTCTCATCTTTACACTTTCTGTTTCCAGAGGGCTTTGGTTACAAGCAGGAGGAGAGGTTTGAGTGTAAATCAGGGGATGCATTCGGCAGCCAGCGGAGGTTTCCCCAGCAGATGTTCTGGGATTATAAAGTGGGTCTAAGCAGAACACCACCTTCACTCCACCTCGAGGATGGTGATAATTGAAGTACCTGATTGTAATGGTATTAAATGTATGCAGAAGTTAACATTTTTTATATTATTTCCTTAGCTGAACTTAATTGGAGAAAAGGATGACACTCCCGTTCACTTCTGTGACAAGTGTGGCCTTCCGATAAAGATATATGGACGCATGGTATGAGAAAGCCTTCCTTGACATCTTTACCTTGTTGTTCAGTATGTGTTTTGTAATGGATTTCTGTGATCAGAATGACTTGTTTGTTCTGGTAGTAAAATGTGTCCATCATCTTATGTATCTTCTCGACAGATTCCCTGCAAACATGTTTTCTGCTATGAGTGTGCTGTGCTGTATGAGAAAAAGTGTGACAAGATGTGTCCTGGGTAAGCTAGTTTCTTATTTCCCTTTCCTGTATATATCTCCTCCTTTTCAGATTATGTACATTTTTTATGCCCTTAATTTAATTACTTGTAACATATTTTAGTACTTGACAGCTATCTGTCACCTCTCTTTCTGTCTGTTGTTCCTAATCCTGTGTTTAAGTACTTTCTCTCTTATACTGTGAGTCTCGGTCATGCCTGCTTCCCCCTCTCTATGAAGTAGTTTGACACTTTTATGCTTAGTATTGTGTACATTGTTGCCACTGTAGTTGTAGTTTGTGTTCATGTTGCTTGAAAGGGTTTTGGGAAATGAAAATACATATTATGACCTGTGGTACATTTTCAAACATGCTTGTCATCTGATAGGTCCAGACATTGACACATCATTGGGTCACAGTGTTTTTTTCCCCTGCATTTTTCTGTTTTACAGTTTAGTTGACTGATTGGAGCTTTTTTTAAACTTTGTAGCTGCTTAAATAATGATATTCTGTACAATCCAGTGGTATTTGAGTGAATAGCACGAATAACACAGATTCTTTGGATTATTTGTAGGTGTGTGTTCTATTACACTATATTCTGCAAATGATTCTTTGCTCTGTCATACAGTTTTAAGTAGATGTTGTAGTTTTATGTTAATGTATAATTTGGAAGCACACTAGATATTAACAGGGTAGTATAAATGCCATCTCTGACTTTGACTGTTGAGCTTTTGCAGCTTTGTAAACTAACTGTTGACTATGTGCGCAGTACTGTGTGAGTGCACCAAGTACCAAGTGTTTGTTGGCTGTCACTGAATCGCTGGTGTGCAAGCTGTCGGTTTTTGCTGAGTGTCTGTGCTGTCGCTGGCTCCATTTCCCTTACTAAATCTCAAGCACAGTGTGTCCCTGTACAGCTGCACTGACCCGGTCCAGCGCATCGAGCAGTGTCTGCGGGGCTCCCTCTTCATGTGCAGCATGGTGCAGGGCTGCAAGCGCACCTATCTGTCCCAGAGAGACCTGCAGGCCCACATCAACCACCGCCACATGAGGGCTGGAAAGCCTGCGGCCGGCCGGCCGGGCCCCGGTGGGGGAGATGCCCTGCACCTGCCCCCTGCCTCCTCCGACCTGCCCGAGCGCTTCCTCCTGCCCCCGGACAAGCATCGCCTGCCCCCTCCTCCGCACCTACCCAAACCGCATGTCCTGCTCCCGCCCCCGCTGCAGCACACCGCCCACGACCCCTATGGCCAGCCACCGCACGACGACCTGCGCCCCGCCCAGCCCCCGCCCTCCTCCTCATCTGACCTGGGGCCGTCCCGCTCCATCGCTCAGGAAACGTTCCGCATCGCCACGGTGACCACACGCAAACACAGCAACCTCATCACCGTGCCCATCCAGGATGACTCTAGCAGCTCCGCCACCTCTAGGGAGCCCCTCCCTCAACCTGGCCCTGGCCCTGGCCCTGCCCCACCCCATCACCACCCTGGGGACTACCCTGGCCAGTCTGTCGTGTCCCACCCGCACCACATGATGGCACCACAGCAGCACTATGGCCCACCCCCTCCCCCTCCTCCCCCTATCAGCCACCCCATGCAACACCCGCCCCAGGGCTCAGGGACACCCCACATGGTGTACAACCAGGCCCCGCCTCCTATGTCATCCGCCCCACCCCCTATCACTCCACCCCCTGGACACATCATCAACCAAATGCCCCCTTACATGAACCACCCCCCACCCGGGCCCCCTCCCCAACATGGGGGCCCTCCTGTAAACGCCCCTTCCCCACACCACTATAACCCTAATTCCATGCAGCAGTTCTCTGAGGACCAAGGGACGCTCAGTCCCCCCTTCAGCCAGCCTGGAGGACTCAGCCCTGGGATATGGCCGGCCCCCAGGGGACCCCCTCCTCCCAGGATGCAGGGCCCCCCTCCTCAGGGTCAGATGCCTGGACCCCACCACCCTGATCAGTCTCGGTACAGACCGTATTACCAGTAGACCTCCCCTGACCGGAGTGAATGGTATGAAAGAGTGCCCCCTACATCCCTTCCCGGGTTGAATAATGTAAAAAATACTTTGCTTGTTATGATTGTCAGAGTGATCGAGTCTCTTTAAGAAGCACCAGGCTTCTGCCCTGTCTCTGTGTAAATGTGTAAAACTAAACATGGAAAAAGACAGTGATTGCTTTCAGGAGTTTCACTCTCCTCTACAGAGTAGATTATGGTTTAACATTATTGGTGTTCATTCCTAGAAATGTCTGGTCCCTTTGGACAGGCATTTATCACTTCCTGTGTTAGGTTTTACTCCATGCTGTGCTCAGGATAGAACTCCATAAACTCCATTTTGTCCCCCTCATCCTCTTTAATAAATTTTTTTAAAAAGGTTCAAACATTGAAACGTTTCATTACATTTTATGCAATGACAGCATGATTGTATTTACTTGAAATGACAGATCTAAGATCCACTGTGTGAGACACAACAAGGACACTGACTGGTGCAGAAAAGATGCATTGCAATTGCCAAGGCCAACCAAGATTTTATATAATCCATATGCATTTCTTGAAGGCTGAACAGGTTCATTTTGCTCAAGTTGACCATTCCAACCTCGACATGTCGGTCATTGGGCTTCTAGATAACAACTGAAGTCATAAGAGACAGTGCATGCCTTGCAGTAGTCTGGAGCCTTTCTTGGATTAGTCTCAGCAGGTATTTCTTAACATCAATCTTCAGTGTACATAATTTGACAAACTGAGTGCATTAGTCTCATTTTTATCCACTCTGTATTTACAAATTTAGTTGGCTGATGTTGAAACATGGAACCATTTATGCTGAAATATTTGAAGTTTGAACCTCAGAAGTTTGACAGTTATTTCTCTCATGTAATGAAGAAGTTTTGAGATACTGAAGAAAGTGAAGACATACATTGTACACTTAAGCATGAGAACTGATGTTGAATTTAATGGTCATTTAAAATTCTAACTATATTTTGTGAAGAATGTTTTATTTTGTCAGAAAAATAAGTTACATCCAGTAGCAATATTAGAAAAAGCAGTGTTTTTATGAAGCTACAATGTTAGAAATATAATTATGCAGCAAATTGCAAAACAAATACCCCAGAAGTCCTATAAAAATAATTTTTGTAAAAAGAAATTTGATACAAATATTACAGATCTAAATGTTAAGATTCATAAAGTGTGTATTTTAAAATGGCATGCCCTAAATGGACAAAATAGCCAAAAGCAGGTTTTTGTTTCTTTTTGGTGCAGATGTGCTGTATATGATGTTGTCCAAATGACCTTTTCGACCTAAACAGGTAATGCACATTTGAGGTAAAAGAAAAAAAAATCCTGCAACTCTGGCAAGTCTTGGAGTGAAGGTTTCTTCTAGCCATCTGGGCTTTCAGGTCCATGACTTTTCTCCACATGGCAGTCACAGGAAGTAGACACTATCTTACTTACAGGACCCAGGTGGAAGATTGAGCCCATCATCTCTATAGCCTGGTTTCGATTTCCTGGAACATGGAACAATAAAGACTCCCTCTTAGTTTCAGGATCATTTGCTGGATGTCATGCAAACTTCTGCTTTTGTCCAATCTATGGGTGAAGCAGTATTTGGGTTTACAGCTCATGAGCTCATGGTTGGAGCTGTACACATTGTCTTTCCAGGAGCAGTACCCCACTCCTGGGTTAACCTATCAAGAGAATCTTTGGCTGTCACTCACCAATTTATCTCTGCTCCTCAGTCTGCCCCCACTGTTCCTGTATAATCCAAGGTGAATGTGTTGAAGACCCTGCAACACACAAAGCATAAAAAGCAAATGTATATACAGCACTGTGAAAAATTATTTGTGATTTTTCTGTTTTTTTATTTTTCCACATTGAATTTCATCATCTTTGGGTTGCAGTCATACATGAGAAAATTATACCAAAGGTGTGAGCTTCTTCCATTTCTGTGATGTGTAAGCCCGTGATAAATACAGCCTTCAGGTATAATGTTTTTTTTTTCCCTGGTTTTTGAGAGATCGGTGAAAAGCTTCCTAGGACCATTTATGCCACCTTAAACAGTAGGTGGCTGCTGTTCTGGGCTTTTAATGCATTATAGTTATGAGATACCTGGAATCCTAAAATTGTACAGCTATTACTTTCAGAGGAGCATTCATGAGCCCGAACACAAAATACCCCTGATGGGACAAAGTTAGTTCTATCCTGCTGGGCTATGATAGTAATGAAGTCTTGTTTTTTTATCCTCAACCCTCAGTTACTGTAGTTGTTCTGGAAATCTAATTCAATTAACTTGTTTTTAAGAATTTACAAAACTGAAATGAGGACCGATAAGGAATGCAGTAATCAAGAGGAAGTGTTCCCTTCTGAGATGAGGTGTTTGTGGTGTCTCGTACCTGCTCATTAATATGCTTCTCTCCTGATTGATCCGGATGTTTCTCCAGAATATGCAGCATGGCATCATGGAGGGTCAGGAAAAAAATTGATGTTTTGATTTCTCCATCAAAAAACTTGCAGCTGTGCAGCTTTTCTAGGATGTTAGCTTTACAGGAAATCATGGTTGTTAGTACCATGCAGTCTGACCTTGAGCAAACAGCATCTTGCAGTCAGTTTCAACATTATTGGAAGCATATTCAGAGGTCATAGTAGAACCATAAAATGTTTCTTGAAGATAAAATGGACCTCCTGGGACCAAAATGCCAAATGTTTTGTTCCTGCTCCAACAAAATTTTACTTTCCGGTACTTATGACAATTTTTTTCTTTACCAGAACATGTATTTGTGAAGTACTACTTTTGGCATGCGAGAAACAATTCATAAAAAAACTTGATCTGAGATGATGAGATACAGGAAAAACTTACCATCACATGCTACAATGTAGACCTCTACATCCACGCGAATGAACTCCTTCAAAATCTAGCAAAGTATAGATATTGGAGATATTTAAAAATAATTTCAGGTGGGTATGCATAAGCTAGATTGTAAATGTGCGTAGATGTCACATTACTTCAGTTGGCTGATACTATATTTGTAACAAAGTTACACAATGGCTGTAGGGTGAGAGGATTGTGTATAGCCAATCGCTACTCATGAACATATGAAGTCTAGCATTACAAAAGTATTCATAAGATATCAACAACTGAGTTACTTGGATTCCTCATGTTTTGACAGATGTCAAACACAGAATTTGTTGATTTCTGTGATGATTTGTCCCCAGAAATGAACATTACCGCTTTGAGTCCCTTTATTCCGGAGATGTCAAGGAATGAGACAGCCGCAAAGTCCAGGATCACGCTATGGACCTCGACCTTGGGGACGTAGATATTGGCAGGGAGTTTTGCATTCCAGTTGATCTGGACTGGAAGGTTCTGGAAGTCAGTGGGCTTATCCAGGTCCTCCATGTTGCTCTCATCTTCTGACTCCTCTATAGGAGCTGAGCCGGTGTGTAGCAGTCCTCTCTGTAGCACAGGAAAACACAGGACTCAGGTGAGGGGAACAGAGATGGAATATGTTAGAACATGCAGAATGGACATTGTGGTTAGGGTTGGTGATAAGTACAGCCAAAGACTCACCTCAGTTATCTGTAGCTCCCCATTCTTCAGGAGCTTTTTGATCTTCCGCAGGGCTTTGTTCCTCTTCCTCAGCACTCGCAGAGGGTTAAATCCCACCTGGAGCAACAAGAGGCTTCAAATCTCATTTGAAACAAGACAAGAAAATTTGAAACACCCCCTACAGGCCAGGATCATAACTGGACAATTCTGATGCAGCAGAGTACAAAAGAACTACATGTCACAACATGAAGTGCTGCCCCAACCATTAAAGTTGATCAGGAGGGTAGGTCCAGTCCCAAACAATATTCCCACTTTTGTCTGTATATTGCTCTCCCACTCTGACATATTAGCTTATGTTCTCAATGCGTTGCATACATACTGATTCCACCAGTTTTCCTCTGAAGAACTCGATGTTTGCAAAGAAGATTGGTGAAGGTATTTTGAAGATCACCACTCCATCTGGCTCATAAAGCTGAAACAGGAGGAACAGTTTTTCATGAGAACCAGTACCCTCATACTTAAGTGGCCAAAAAGGTAAGATACCAGAAAAGCTCTCATGGTGACTTACATGATTGGATGCAGTTAATTTGAACAGTAAAATGTTACTAACCTAACTTGTTCTATTGCCTGTTCGATATTTGCTTTTCAGGATGACATACAGAGCAATGTATCATTCAGAGGGGATGACACAAGTTGCCTCTGGGACAGACTTACACACAGGTAATCCTTGCGGTCTTTATAGATATCCGTTCCCTTGATGTTAGCCAGAAGACAACAGCGAGGACTGGAAAATCACCACAAGAATATCCATTTTCACTCAACAAAACAATTTAGCTTGGATTCAGTCAGCATTCTCCCTTAACTATGGCACACAGATTTGCAAGAACAGCAGTCATGAAAATAAACTTGCCAAAACATTCTTGTAGAGAAAAAAACACTATTGAACTGTAAGAAAAATTTAAGGACAGATGTCAATTAAATCCTAGCTATTTTCTTCGCCTCAAAATGCAGTTTTCAATTTGGGAAATGGGAGAGACTCAACAGAAGGATTGTGTTAGGCCTCTGGCTTGTTGGAAATTAGCGTGTTTTCCAAAACTGAACTAAGCCCAGCAAATGGTACCCATGTCCCTACAGTCCTCAGACAAGAAGTTTATACTCACAACTGAGTCCTAAAGACCACAGTGAGCAGCTCTACCCCCAGTCCGACAGCCAACCCCAGGTCCAGCCCCAACAGGATGGAGGCAATGCAGGTCACAATCCACACCACCTGGGTAAGAGAAGGTGAGAAACACACCATTAGTTTCAACATTTGCTATTTGCCATCATAGTCTTTGCGTTCACCCAGAACCCTAGTCCCCGAGCCTGATGAAGACATGAATGGAAATGATAAACCATCAGAATGGGAAGCACCCACTGCAGTGTGCCCTCTGAAAGAGAGTCAGAGTGGGGCCAGGCCTGGCCTTTCCTTCAATGGGAGACCTTAGGGGAACATGGGCAGCTCATGGGTATGATTCCTTCACATTATATCAATAGTAATAGAACACAAAACTCACGCAGTCTGGTCGGTCTTTTCTCCAGAGGTAGGGTATCTCTCTGACCTGCATTAGCATCCCTTTTAGATTTACGATCACCAGGGCCCCCAGCACCGACTGAGAACACAGACCACAGGTAAGTCATTGCACCCTCTTTCAAGTTAGAGTTCGGCATTAAATCATACAAAAGGACAAATCATTGGGATTTTTTTGTATAGAGAGAAAATGCCATCTCACCTTGGGTAGTGGCTCAAGTAAGAATCCAATCCACAAAGTAACAATCATCGCTATCATAGCTGAGATCAAACCAGCAACCTGGAATTGGGAAACCAGTCAATGTGTCAGTCTCCTTCTGGTTTATCAGTGCTCTAAGATGTTCCTTAGTGTTTATGGTAAAAGGAAATATTTATCAGTTTAGACATTAATTTGAACTTCCTCATTTCATTAGCCCGATAAAAAATACTTGTATTCCTTGAGCCATGGCCTATAAACTGCAACACTGGAACCTTGACAGAAATTTGTCATGTCCAGGCAGCTGTTTGTCTTTTTAGTTGTTGTTGCTTCTTAATTCACAGAGAAACACTTTAACATATGATGGGGTTTATGAATGGTATCATACAGTTGTCCAGTGAGGTTAGAAAAGAGGGGACAAACAAGTATGTAGGAGATTATTATATTATTATGTCGATAGTAAGGAAATGTATTTGAGTATTTGTGGTAAATGACAGCTTCTGTGCTTGATGCACCTGGTATGCAGTATGGGAGACAGACTTGGCCTGAAAGGGAGGTTTGCACCTGTGTTTTGCCTCCAGTGCTCTCCTGTACAGCGCTCCTGGACAGAGCTGTGCTAGCTGCAAATGACCTGAAGGTCGCTCCAACGATGTTGCTCAGTCCGAAAGCAATAAGCTCCTTGAGGGAAAAACAGGTCAATGAAAATGTGATCAAAGTGTGATGTAAGCGTATGATAAGAGAGCATAGCCTTTTAAATGAGTGATTTTATTGTGGTACTTTATAAGACAAGTAAAATTCCCTGCTTTATGATTCTTCAGATGCAATGTGTGATCGTCATAATCTTCATTTACTACATCTTCTTACACATCACTGGCTGTATTTCTGATCCGATTGCAACACATGGACCATGAACTTCAAAGTAATAGAATTCTTTTTATATAGATTTCTGATACACCGCATGTCTTTCTACTTGATATAAGGATAAATGTAATTCAGAAATCCCCTTTCAGATAATTTACAAGGAGTACACTATGCACACAAAGTCATTTTTCTAAATACATAAGCACTGAGTCATGCAGCATTTCCCACTTTTTGGTTGCTCTCGCATTGTTCACCGATGTTAGGGCTGTCAAGGTTGTTCTTGTTCAGATGGTCACATTTGTTTAGGTCTCACCTGGTTGCCATCAATGACGTAGTCATGTTTGACTGAGTAGACCTTTGCCACGGAGAATGCCACAGCAAAGCCCACGATAGCCATGGGGAAGGCCTCCACTGCACTCTGCTGTAGGACCTCCACATTCGGGGCTATTGGAGCTTCATATCTATAAAAAAAATTCAGCTAACATGTCACAAACATTTATAATTGTCTACATCATGTAATCGCTGTGCATGTGAAACAAACATGTATATTAATACAGTTGCTTACCCTGTCAGCATTGTGCCCACAACATCTACGGCATACTTTTCTTTGAAATTAAATCCATAGGAAACACCGCAAGCAATAACAGTCTGAAATTCAGCACATAAATATAATCTGTTAATTAACATATGACAAAAAATGGCTACAATTGTTAAAGCCTGCCATTGATTTTACATGAGATTTCATCTCCAGGTAATTTTTTCCAGTCAAGAGTACTAATAGCACACACAATGGACCAGTTTCTCTAAAAATAAATACCTAATACAGTCTGCACTGGAAATTATTGAGAGCAATGGTAACTTATTGGCAATCATCAGAGAAAGTATCTCCAAATTCTCACAGCCCTCTATGTGGCTGGTTGTAACATTCTGTAGTTCTGATTGGTCACTCACCATGATGACCTCAATGGGGATGGGCACCGGAAGCTTGGCCTTGTATTTGTCGTTGAGTTCCTTCACAATAAACACTACCACCATGATGATAATGGATGTCACCAAGTCAGCAATGTTAGTGTCTGTGATCTGCACAAATATCTTCTCCAAGGTCTGTAAATTAACGCCATTGAATGGAAATTAGAAAAATCAACATACAAGCACAACGAATGGCTGTACCATAAGAGACAATTAAGTGATATGAATTTCTCACGTGAAACAGTAGTGGTTAGATCAGGCAAGATATGCTTCTCTGCTTCTCTAAAACAGCACTCACATAGATGATGGAGAGAGGTCCACTAAAGCCTGGCACTGTGAGCCCCAAAACAAACTTCAGCTGTGACACCAGGATGTGGACTGCAGCTGCTGTGGTGAACCCCGAGACCAGTGTGTCCGACAGGTACATAACAATGAACCCCACCTGCAGCACCCCCATGGCCAACTGATCAAGAGACAAACAAGGGAACATAATTCATGTTACACCTAGCTGACTGACAGGAATATTACACCCATCTGAGAGACAGGGCTCCACCAATGACTTCGTATCACGCACTGAGTCAGTCAAAATGGTAGGGCCCTGTCATCTGCTGTCTCTCCAGGTGTGTTTTACCTGAAATATTCCCATGAGGAATGTGACAGAGGCAGCCACCACAACCCTCTGCTGATCCAAGCTCAGCCCCTCTAACCCTGTGATGTTGGCTGTGGGACCCTCATCTGGATACATCCGGGTCACAACCGCACCCACCATTAGACTTAAAACAGGGAATGAGCCTACAGAAAAAAGTCTTAGGTACAGTACATTGACAAATACAAATAAACACACATGCATACATACCCATTTCACCTCAACACATACCCTAACATACACTCTTCCTCTGCAGTTGCATTGACACTTCTTAATGACATCCTAACAGACAAATGGGAACATACTACATAATAACTGAATGAATGCGTACTGTAGTGTAATTCTGTGGCTTTAAGACATGAGCTCACCCACTGAGATATGCCTGGAAGTGCCGAAGAAGAAGTAGACGATCACAGGGAAGAAGGCAGTGAACAGACCATAGGCAGGGTGGAGGGAGGCCAGTAGGGAGAATGCCAGACCTGCATATCATGATAATGATAATCTATAGTAAAAATGCCACAAACACTGTGTCAGATTTCCCTAGGATACATATACAGTACATGTGTCATACAAGAATATTGCTAAAAATCTGACAAGAAAGGAACCGCGATTAGCCTCATGCCCTGATGTTTAAGATCCCTTAAGCAGAATTTTCATAGATTTTCTAGATTCTTTCAAAGTGTACAAGTAATGCCACGCTTCCAAGAAGGACATCTTGGAAAAATATTTTGAAAAAAATAAGTAATTTCTATTAAAATGGGGCTCGGGGCCCTTCTATGTACAGCTTTTCTAACACAAAACATGCAGGTGCATCGAAAATGAAAATAGTAATCATATTATATATTAACAAAAGATAACAAGGAAGAGATGTAAAATATTATTCAAAACTGTTTTACTGTTTTATGATTAATAATAAAATAATTAAATTTTCCACAACCTTTATTGTAAGAGGATATTACATACAGTATATTCCTAGTATTGTCAAGCTGGGTTCATGTTGCAGTGGTTGGGGTTACCTTGCAGGACTGCCACCAGTCCAGTGCTGACTCCGGACACGATGTCACCCATCAACCATTGCTTAATGCGATAGATTCTCATCCATCCAATGATGGGAAACAGGGAAAGAGCGGCATTCTTTGCTCGCTTTGAATCACAACTGAAACACAAAACAAAACCAAAATATATGTATTCTCTCAGTTGTATTTATTATTCTGTCTTTGTGGGGATAACACTCAAAAATCTGCATCACACTGAAAATACTCATGTGCCAGAAGTTGTAATAAATTATATGATTTTATTATCACTACTGTTATTTCTATTATAGGAAAAATAACCCAAAGGACACGCATTTGGTGTTCAGCTTTACATTTTAATTTGCATGTCGGACCTAGGGGATGTTAAAGCAATAGCATCTTCCAGATACCAGATGACTGTCCTATGCATTTCATAGAAGTTGTGCCTGTGCTCTTACGTGAAGTATTCTTTCACATGGTCCAGCAGGGACTTGTGGGCCCGGAAGATCTTCTCTTGATAATGAGCGAAACTGTCCTCGGAAAACAAAGGCCTGCTGACCGTGTACTGGGTGTGTGAAGATCGCAGCATGATTGGCCTGTCTGCCGCAACTTGCGTTCAAAAAACAGACTACTTTAGCTGGGCAAAGAGAGACAGTGGACAGAATAACTAAGACATTGGTCAGAGCAACCACAGAGATAGTGGTCTGTCTATCAAATTGAGTGTGAAATAGAATAGTGAATGCAAGGTTTATCCTGGCCTTAGCTATAGTCTCCCAGAATATCACTCTTTTATAGCTTGTCACTTGGATCTTAGTATCGTATACAGTCATAGTACAAGGTTGTACAGAAATACACTGAAAATCCAGGCAGGAAGTTGAAGATCTGGAGCATATCCAGGCATTTGCCAAATTTTTATGATGTATATAGACTGTCAATACAGAAAATTTGAGTTGTACCTTACTTCAGAGGTTGTACATTCTTCTTCCTATCACATTCTTATAAACCTATCTTGGACCTATTTTATATCAAATGACTGTGCAAATGTTTATATCTCATATTCAATCATAAACATAGAAATTAAGGCTGTATCATCCACTGTCATTTAAAATGAATTAACTATTTTAAAGCAAATAGAAAGCACTCTTTTTCTATACAGTGAATCCAACATAGGATGTGTCTTACCTTGTATGCAGGAAGTTCTGTATGATACAAGTGTCTATTCTATGTCCCCACCTCTGGTGCTCCGCACTGAAGGAAATCCTAAGACTGTCTGAGACTCTTCTGAATATCGTCATAGTCTACTCCTACTATTTCAATCATTAACTTGAATTATGCAGGGTTGCTGTCAATAAATCCTCAGTCATTGGTCCTCTGGAATATATGCATTGACAAATTTCCATATGCCTGTCCTCACATTCTGATGGACTACTGAAAAGTATTTTATCATGCTGAAGGTGTATCATGCTAAATTTGTGTTTTGGTTGTTAAAAAATGTTATCCTCAACCAGGGATTATAAGATAAAATATACCTAAACAATCACCTCAAGATAATGTGGAGTTAATGCATTGACCCCAGACAGCTGGTGGTTCAATCCTCTGATTACTCTAAGGCCAAACAAAGGATAGCTATATCCTCTCTGCTTGACCTTCAGAATTAAAAAAAAATGAATTGTGCGTGAAGGCCTCTATTTGATTAGTGACAGCAGGATTATACAAGGGGTGGGCAAAATAATGTAAAAAATATATGAATATAAAATTATGAGGTGTTAGACCGCCCATTGGCTTTAGAACAGTGATGTATCGGACCATCTCTTGTTTTGCTTACTACACCAGCATTTGTGTTAGTAAGGTAAGGTATGTCCCAATACAAGCAAAGGTATGGGTTTCCTGAATCAAATAAGGTACAAAAATGGGAATGCGATATCAAGATTAGACACAAAATGTGTGACTAGTTCTAGTAGGCCTGCGTGTAAGCCTGAAGTAAACTGTGCAGGAGGAAATGTGAACAGATTCATATTTAGTATTCTGAAGTGCCATTGAAAAAATGAAACAAGTATTTTGTGTGGAATGAAATCAGTAATCAGCAGCAGTATGACGTTTTATTGCACTTACACCATCACCACATTGAGACACCGCATAGATACCTACCTTTGATTGTGAAATGCACTGTAATTTATTTCGCCTTCTGTTTATGGACCAACACTTTCAGAGTCAGAGTTAATAACATGCAGTACTGCACTACTGTGAAACAGTAGCCATTGACAGCAATAGCGTGTACAGCCATGGTTCCCTGCCCTGAGCACAGTGCCCAAGTGCAAAATGACCCATAACAATACAATTAGAGTTTAACAAATACAACTGTGAAAGGATTGGTGCTACTTTGCCTTCAGAATAGCTTTAATCCCTCTTGGAAGAAGCTTTCAGCTGTTTTTAGTGTGACATTGGACTGTTTTTTCTGCAGCTGGATGCTTGAGTTCCCAGCACACCATTTAACAGTCAAGGTTGGAGGTCCGAATTGGTAAGCTAACAATTGACATACTTTTATGGTATGGACAGCTGAGGTTTGGGAAAAATGGGAAAAGATCAGCGATAAAAAGTAATTCATATTTTATGTCTTGATTAATGTCTTGTTGTGTTATTCATTATTGAGTCACTCTGTATATGTTTGTGTTTGTGTACATGTGAGTTGGTACATGTGGGTTTTTGTTTGTGTTTGCAAGGGTTAAATTATAATACATCCATACAGTGTATGTGAGTGTGTGTGTGTGTGTGTGTGTGTGTTTCAGGCAAGGGTGAAGTGAGAGCTGTGAACACAGGAGATGTGTGTTTAAGAATTGAACTGGCAGACACACCAAAAAAATATTTTCTTTAAGGGTGTGTTTATTATAAACTTCATGAAAAAAATTTCACTATGAAATACTTAGAAAAGAAAAAATATTTCTGCAACATACATGCATTCACACTAAAACACACTAAAAGCAGCATATTTCAATCAATTATTGGTATACACTATTTCCCTGAAATCTCTAAAAATAAATAAATATGTAAGCATTTGTATAATTAAAAATAAATATCTTTCTTAATTAGCATATTTCAGTTTGATACAGATACAGTATTTCATATCTCATTGTACAACATACATTCAAGTATTTCTGTCAAAAAGAAAAGCAATATAAAGATGTTTTCCCATTCAAACAATACTGTTGAATCTGTATAAAGCATATGTCTTTAGCACAGGCACCACTGTGAAATGTCCAGACTTTTAATTTGGTTTCTCTTTTCAGAAACATGTTGATTCAGCAGGGAACACAGTCTGAGGACAGGAAGTAAAGAGGTGTAGTCTAGAACTTGGTTTCTGGCTCTGAGACCTGAGAACAGAAGCACACAGATCTCCACTGAGAAAAAGATCTTATTGGACACATTTTAGTTAACAAGTTCATTTTTTTCCAGTGCAGAATGTGCAGTAACTATAACTATAAAATGTATTACTGCAACATTATTTATCAATGCTGCAGGTTTACACTAGTATACATCTTCTGAAATATGAATAGTCAGCTGTGTAAATGCATATATCCAAATGTAACCAATGTTCGAGTGCAGTTACAATTACAACTGTCACACTAAGTATACTAAGTAAGAATACCAGTGTTAGGGGAAGACAGAGCAGCATTGCAAACAGAAGAGGCAAATGATGTTTTGGACTTAATCTGATTTGAAGTCGAGACTGGGTTAGAACTTGATACTCACCACCTTGTCTCTGTTCCGCAAAATGCTTCCGCCATTGCTATGGTTGTCATGGAGAGTTTCGGGAATAACCTTAGAGACAATAAGATAGACAATAAATATTCACAAATTGAGACAGATTGATCCAAAGGGTTTTATTTACCTTAACCTTTTGGTATATTTTTGTAATATATACTGAGTATTGTTTACCTTAGTTTAATTCTCGGCTTGCTCTGAGATTCCTAATATTGTATGAATGTTAATTTTGCCTTGCGATGGTGCTCGTCATGCTCTAACTGTTTTGGTGACATAGTTTGGTACTTTCATTGTAAATTCAGTTTGTATTCAGTTAGTTGAGCATGTATAATTAGTAATAATGAATGATTATCTGAGCCGAATCATCTACCACACTGGTATGATGATTTCAAATATAGCTCAGTTAGGAGGCTATGCTAGTATATCATCACATTGGGGAATGAAGTACTTTTTACCAGCTACTAATCCAATAACATGAAAGGTTTTATACATAATTATCTGTATTTCATTACATGACAGGCACAAGGTCACACCCTCCAAGTGGGAAAGCACTGGATTTATTACAGATGACAAGACTGAAGGCAGTACAAGCAGCAAATCAGATTAAGACTGAGGCGTGCTGGTACCTTTTCAATTGTGTTCTTGTCTCCTGACTGGTCCGGATGTTTTTCCAGGATATGCAGCATGGCATCATGGATGGTCAGGAAGAAGATGGACGTTTTGATCTCGTCGTCAAAGAACTGGCAGCTGTGCAGTTTCTCCAGAATGTACACTGCAGTCAAGACAATTTGCAAATTCAAATGAGTCTGTTTCAACAGCCTTAACATCGTACATGGTAACCTTGCATCATACTCATGTTAACCATGTAGCCTGTCAGTTAATGTTAGTGAGACAACTCATTTATTATACTGCCTCTTGGTAAAATAAACTCTTGGTTGAGTTTTGCAACACAGGATTAGAGATCATTTCACATATGTCAGAATAATGAAAGTTTATGGGTTACCCACCATCACATGCAACAATGTAGACCTCCACATCTACTCGAATGAACTCTTTCAATGTCTGTCAAAACAAACACATTTTTAGATACATATATGAATGGAAAATTGAGGGAAAAGGAGAAAAGAAAATTGTGGTGTCTGGACAAAAATCTGGAATTTTTAAAGGTAGAGACTTCCAACTTCATAATACCCACTCTTTTAATGCAATTAATAAAGTGTACCATACTCAAAGAAGACAGATGTACAAGATAAATCTGTTTCTTTCAAACATCTGGGTTGTGACAAGTGCATTTAAAAACCAATGCAAAAGAACCTGAGGTAAAAGAACTGCTGTGATTTCAGCCAGTTATTAGATTTACAGAGGTTTAAACTGTTGAAGTGAGCTTTACCGTTTTGAGCCCCTTCAGAGCTGAGATGTCAAGGAATGAGACAGCCGCAAAGTCCAGGATCACGCTATGGACCTCGACCTTGGGGACGCAGATGTTGGCAGGGAGTTTTGCATTCCAGTTGATCTGGACCGGAAGGTTCTGGAAGTCAGTGGGCTTGTCCAGGTCCTCCATGTTGCTCTCATCTTCTGACTCCTCTATAGGAGCTGAGCCGGTGTGTAGCAGTCCTTTCTGTAGCACAGGAAAACACAGGACTCAGGTGAGGGGAACAGAGATGGAATATGTTAGAACATGCAGAATGGATATTGTGGTTATGGCTGGTGATAAGTACAGCCCAAGACTCACCTCTGTTATCTGTAGCTCCCCATTCTTCAGGAGCTTTTTGATCTTCCGCAGGGCTTTGTTCCTCTTCCTCAGCACTCGCAAAGGGTTAAATCCCACCTGAAATAACACCACCGGTAATAAATACCACTGGAACCACTCTGCAGAGTGTTAAATGTCATGTAAAACTGCTATTAGAATATGAAACATAAACTGCTCCATACTATTGAGAGTTAAATGTAATCTCATAATGGTATCAGAATGTAAAACTGAAACTGCTCTCACAGAAGTACATAGTGCAACATTGAAAGTGTTGCAGTACCAAAATGAAAATATGCTGTCAACGTAACATGAAAAGTAACTGAAAAGTGAAATACCTCAGAAAATCTCTGACACTGCAAAACTGCAATATTTTTAGCACTGGGACTTTACTTTTGACATTTTCTGTACCCTTTTCTGCTTTTACTTGTCATTCAGGGGTCCTCGTACTCCTAAATACTCATTATACTGTGCAGGCAATGTTACGCACAATATTGTGCAGACATTTTTAGGCAGAATAATCCCACAAAGGTGGGTGGAACACAGAAGGCCACTGTGATATTATACAACCATCTGTAAATTTAGATTACCCCATAGAGGGTGTGTTTATGGGTTTTGTCCATGTGGCCAGACTGTAGATAACAACATTTATAAGTTTCCAATTCCTGTATAAACAGCAGTATAAAAATTAAAAGCATATTTTCTGGGAAATCAAACCCAGAGGTTAATATTGTGCACTTAGATGTACAGACATTGTGTATGCAATCCACTTACAGATTCCACAAGTTTTCCCCTGAAAAACTCGATGTTGGCAAAGAATATGGGTGAGGGTATTCTGAAGATCTTCACACCATCTGGTTCATAGATCTGAAAGGTGGTGAAGGGTGACGTTTAAGAGATAGATCCAGGCCCATTATTATGTATCAAAATAATATCTCTAACGCATCTCCTGCCTTGATAAAATCATTCATATCTGACTGATGGTATAGTTTTAGATTCTAAAAACACAGTAAGTAGCCCTCCAACAGACTTACGTTGAGGTGGTCCTTCCGGTCCCTGTAGATGTCTGTTCCTTTGATGTTGGCAAGGAGAGAACAACGGGGGCTGGTGACAAACAAGCGGACAGGTGTCATTACACTCATTCCTGTGTCCACTAGGGGGCTGGAATGAATATACTGAGAATGGGGTTTGACATTACTGACGAGCTAATTTAACATTTAATATAAATGATCCATTCAGTGTGTTAGCAATGCTAATGCTCCCTAGATGTGTGGACAATGATTTAAGTTTGTGATGCAGTGGTGCGCTTTCTCCCTTCCTAGCCCTTGAATCTGTGTTGACTTGAGTGACAGGGCAATAAAGCCTACCTGATTACCTCAAATACAATACAACAACATCTGTTTTGCTATCTCTGTTATGTCATAGAAACAAAGTGAAAATGACATTTTGCATTAAGTGTCAAACTGAGGTTTGTCCATTGGTAAGATGGTCATACTTACAACTGAGTCCTGAAGACCACAATGAGCAGCTCTGCCCCCAGGCCCACTGCCAACCCCAGGTCCAGCCCCAACAGGATGGAGGCAACGCAGGTCACAATCCACACCACCTGGGTAGGAGAAAGACAGTACCACACGGAAGTGTCAAAGTTCAGCTTTTAAATTTGACATAACAGCCTTTACAGTGCTAAAGTAGGAGACATCCAAGGAGGAACACAAACTCAGTTAAGAGAATAGGACTGAAGGGAATTCTCTTCTGTTCTGCATATCAGAATAATTCCTATAAACTAATGCAGTGATGCTTTCCATTTGATAATACGGACCAAATGATACAGAGCTGAGTGGGTGTATAGCCAGTGACACCATCACTAGAATAATCAATAAACCAGGGACATGGGAATGGCAAGATTGAAATAGCTCTGTTAAAATTTGAACTGTATAAATAGGATGACTTATATTGCCAGTGATAGAGGTTAACCAGTTCCTCTGGGAGTCATGTTGAGCTAAGCCATGTATCATTGTATATTATCGATCATGAACATTTACAGATTAATTTCATTACATGGGCGGGGCATACTCACGCAGTCTGGTCGGTCCTTCCTCCACAGGTAGGGGATCTCTCTAACCTGCATCAGCATCCCTTTCAGGTTGATAATCACAACAGCTCCAAGCACCGACTGAGAACACACATGTCAGAGGTCACTGATTACAGACTACACTGTCACATCCTTCCATTGGATAACTGAGCAGGATTATTCTGTTGGCATGACAATGGAGCCTCACCTTCTGCAGTGGCTGCAGCAGAAATCCGAGGGACAGAGTAACGATCATCACGATGATCGCTGAGAGCAGGCCGGCAATCTGTGGGATTGAAGTTAATTTTTAACTTTCTTTTGTCTTCAGTTTAGTGTCTGGGCAGAAATAACATGTCATCTGGATCAGAAATGCATTTTATATTGTAGTCATGCTGGACTTTGCTTCCCTACCTTTTATGTATCTCTTGTTAAAAGGAGAAATACATTTTATTCCAAGAAATTCTGTCTCGCTCAGGTGTAATTAGCAGCAAGAGTATGGAGAGAAATCAATGCCTGTGTAATTAAGTAATCAGCACACTGTCTAGTAACTCTGTAGGAGATCTTTGTACAAGCCTTTTTTAGGTTTTGAGTGTGAGTGTGGCAAGTATATGTAACATACTGCATCTACACTTTCCTTTTGCAAGTAAGCAGCTTTCAGAATAAAAATTTGGAACAGACCGTTGTGAGGGTAAGAGTCACAGCAATCCAGAGAACAGCAACTTTTTTATGTTGGCTTTTTGCATTTTATGTTTATGGGGTAAATGATTTTATAGATTTTATCAGAGTCTGTGTTCAACCAGAGAAAGCACATTTTCAAATCAAATGCGTGGAACGATCTACAAAATTTTGCTGCCTTTGATGCACTCTGCTATGAATGTTTATTTAATCCTTTTGTGTGTCGGGGAGGGTATTCACCTGAGTTTTTCCCCCGGTGCTCTCCTGTACAGCGCTCCTGGACAGAGCTGTGCTAGCTGCAAATGACCTGAATGTCGCTCCGAAGATGTTGCTAACGCCAAAAGCAATAAGCTCCTGGAGCATGTATAAAGAAAAAATGATTAGCATGAAATTCTCAAATCAGAATTCACACCATCTTTGTCAAACCACATGAAATTGCACACTAAACCAGGTTTAGCACCCTGCTAAGGATTACGTCAGGCTGATTTGTTTTATTCTCATAGATTTATACTCATTTCTCTTTGACTCCTTAATTTTGTAGTCTTACCTGGTTGCCGTCGATGGGGTAGTCGTGCTTGATAGCGTAGACCTTTGCCACAGAGAATGCCACAGCAAAGCCCACGATGGCCATTGGGAAGGCCTCCATTGCAGTCTGTGCAAAGATCTCTATTTTGGGGGCCAGCGGAGGCTCATACCTGTCATTGAATCAGAGATGTTCAATTCTGCTGAAAACCCCAATGAAAAGGAACAGATTTCTGCACTTGTTGTCAGGGTTTGAGCATTTAAATCCTTACCCTTTTGGTATTTCGCCCACGATCTCCACATTGTATTTTTCTTTGAAGTTGCACGCATAGGAGACACCACAGGCTATAATGGTCTGCAAAGGAGACAGCGAAGTTACACATTATTTTGGAACCACTATGATTCATATCAGTGCAATGTATCGGCAATTGTATCAGCTTTGTTTGGTGGTCAGAAATAAGTAACCATGGATGGAACATTGTCCCAATTATCAATAGCACTGAAAAATTAAGTGAAGTTAAAGTACTAATAAGATGGTGGCAAATTCTCAGAGCCTTCTATGTGGCTCGTTGTAATGTTCTTTAGTTCCAACATTCTGATTGGACACTCACCATGATGACCTCAATGGGGATGGGCACCGGAAGCTTGGACTTGTACCTGTCGTTGAGTTCCTTCACAATAAACACTACCACCATGACAATGATGGATGTCACCAGGTCGGCAATGTTAGTGTCTGTGATCTGGACAAATACCTTCTCAAGGGTCTGTGAATGAACAGAACATAAAAAAAAATTAAAAAGTGGCACACAGTCTGCACATTACCTTAAAAAGCACTATAGGTAGAAATTTTATTTTTACATCTTGTGTTTCCTCTGCTAAACTGTCCTATCTGCTTTCAAAAGGAACATATCTGGACAGCACCCAAAAAAAAGAGTAAAATAGATTTTATTGCTGTAATCGGACTCACATAGATGATGGCGAGAGGTCCACTAAAGCCTGGCACTGTGAGCCCCAAAACAAACTTCAGCTGTGACACCAGGATGTGGACTGCAGCTGCTGTGGTGAACCCAGAGACCAGTGTGTCCGACAGGTACATAACAATGAACCCCACCTGCAGCACCCCCATGGCCAACTGATCAAGAGACAAACAAGGGAACATAATTCATGTTACACCTATATGACAGACAGACGGGAATTTTTCTCATATTACATCCATCTGAGAAACCGATCCCAAGCACAGACTTCATATTATACACTGAGTCAGTGATAATGGTCACCTGCTGTCCCTCCAGGTGTATTTTACCTGAAATATTCCCATGAGGAAGGTGACAGAGGCAGCCACCACAACCCTCTGCTGATCCAAGCTCAGCCCCTCTAACCCTGTGATGTTGGCTGTGGGACCCTCATCTGGATACATCCGGGTCACAACCGCACCCACCATTAGACTTAAAACAGGGAATGCGCCTGCACAAAAAAACTGGTTTTATTCTTTGTGAGAATACATACACACAGTACGTTTATGTAACTAATGTGTACAGTGATATGAGGTTGATATTTAATGTGACATAGCCTACTGACTCATAGACCTTTGTAACCCATGATGTTGACAGGCCGAATTTTGCTCTCACTATAGTAAATGTGCAGCATCAACCTTTGGTCTTTGGTCTGATATATATTGATCTACTGTACTATACTATCTCCATTGAGTGCAGTGTTAGCCCAGGTGTACTGTACACTATCTCTGTTGAGGACGGTGTGATGTAATGACAGATGGCAATTCTGTAGTTATTAGTCAAGTGATGTATCGATTCATGCATGAACCCTAGTGTTGTAAGAACTGTACTCACCAACTGAAATGTGTCTGGATGTCCCAAGAAAGAAATAAGTGATCACAGGGAAGAATGCTGCAAACAGCCCATACCAGGGAGGGAGGGATGCCAGTAAGCTGTAGGCCAGACCTGAGTTTATGAATATAGAACAATAGGACATGATTCATTAATGTTAGCATGGTTATTAGCATAGTCTTGAATAGTGTGAAAGGTGGTATATTCATGTAGAAAGAGGACCTTTGAAATCCATACCAGACAAAAGAAGTATCTCTACTTTATAGCCAATGATTTAGAAAATAAGTACAGATTGTATTAATTTCAGTTCTTGTTTGTATTTTGTATTAGTGATTCTAAACTTCTTACATTCTAAAGAAAAGCTTTAAAAAATTACCAACAGAGGATCATTTTATCATAATTGAGGTTATTATGGTAATTAACTAACCATTTGGTAGTACAGAGCAGTTATACATGGTTCATTACTGGTTTGTTAATGGTTCTGTTCTTTTTTTCATTGCAAATACAGTTACAGCTTGCCATGTTAGCCATCACTAAATGTTTCCCGAATCTCAGCCTTAATTTAGAAGGATGGCACCCTCTTATGGTCGCAACAAGGCAAAACACTCCCTTTCCATTGAGACCGCAGAAACACCAGCACACGTTTTCAGTATTATCGGTTGATGACCCCAAAAAAGGCGTATTCTGCATGAAGGCCATGCACGTGCAGTTGAGTGTGGAGAATAGGATCACATATATTGTTTTGTTACAAATCCAATGTTTTCCTAAAACAACCAATAAAGATAAAGGACTGTGCCCCACTCTTGACTGCACTTCATCTGATATTTATAAATATGATTATCAAATGGCACAAGCATATAGCTTGTAATCTCCTAGTATTTTATACTCATGGACAAAAATATTTTTATGTGTTTATTGTACTTCCTGACTTCAAGCAGCTACTACCATGTTTCCAATAGCACTGGAATGTACATTTGCAAAAGAATATAAATGTTAAAAATGTTAATAGCATGTTCTTCAGAGCACAATTATGTAACATTGTTGCTTCAGACCTTCACACTCGTGTTCACAGGCAGAGCTGTGGGTTTGGGTGCTGAGATATGGAGCTCAAGTCCTTGTTGCAGTGGTTGGGGTTACCTTGCAGGACTGCCACCAGTCCAGTGCTGACTCCGGACACGATGTCACCCAGGAGCCATTCCTTAATGCGATAGGCTTTCATCCATCCAATGATGGGAAACAGGGAAAGAGCGGCATTCTTCGCTCGCTTTGAATCACAACTGAAACACAAAGTAAAACCAAAATACCTTTTCTGTTCCATATTAAACTGTTTTTTCTTTAATTAAATGAAAAAATTAGGAATCATGGCAGTGGATCCACAGATGTCCTCTGTGCATCTTAACAAAAGATTTCTACTGGATGAGAGGTTTGCCCTAAAGGAAGAGCAGGATGGATTTACCGAATGACAAAATAATTATTAATACCAAATTTCAGGTAGTTAAACCATTTGTTAATCACAGCGATGTTAAAGAGCCAGTTAGTTATTCAAAGAACAACGATACCTTGAAATTAGAGATTAAAACAAACAGATCAATATTCTTTATCTTTTATACAACTTAAGACAGGTGCCGCTCTTACGTGAAGTATGCCTTCACGTGGTCCAGAAGGGTCTTGCGGTGCCTGTAGATCTTCTCATGTTCATTAGTGAATGCATCCTCAGAGTACAGCGGCCTGCTGACCGTGTACTGTGAAGCCACCGGTCGCATCATGGTGGGTCCGTCTCTGCTGGAGTTAACCTGGGTACAGCTATGGATGGGGGAAAAGAGGAAGAAGGTGAATTGCCAAAAAGAGACTGGACAGAACAAAGGTTCAGTGTAACATATTGATCAATTAGAAACAAGTTCAACACGTGACAGTTTGTTCCACAAAATGCTTCAGGGAAAGATTCTTGAGTAACTCTTTGTAAAATAGCATTTTTACTCTTCCCGACAGTTCCGATACAGGACCGAAGCATAGATTGGGGGAAATTTGTTCGCCGAGGTGCAGAAACTATGACTCACTATGTGAGGTAATCAATTGGTCACCAATTTCCTCCTGGTTCCTTTGCAATGACTGGAGCGCTTGGCACAGATTTTATCAAAATTTGCCCTTAAATGGAGGTATTACTTGTTATCTTCACAGACACAGTTTACTGAGTTTTGCAATCCCCAAAAATTTGACTTTGCAAGTAGCTTATAGGGAAAAACCCAAACACCTGCTTGATTTGTAAGTCAACGTCAAATAAAAATGCTGATTGGATCCAAGACATTGTTTACACTGATGCGTAATTATCATTTTGAAAAGTCTCTAAAACCACGTAAGTAAGTGTCATTGTATATTTTTAATTTTAAATATGAAATAAAATTCATATGTACGAGAAACTGAAATGTGCATTGTTTTTCTATGGTTATAATTAATGATCCCTTTTACTGCATGCAGTATTGATAAGGTGTATGGGACTTACCTCGCTCTAATAGTGAACAAGCGAATAGGGTACAACTGTCAGAGCTCCGAACTGCAGCGCTCTTTTTCTCAAGATCCACGCAGAGGGATGTCCTGAGACTATGTGAGACCCTTATGAATGTTTCTGTCCATAACTCCCATCTTTCAGGTTATCACATCTGTAATTATTAACAGCAGTTATGATGCTCATTCTCACAGCCGTGTCTATGCTTTCCCTTATCCTTGACCATTGTTCCTCCATATAAACCTTTGGCATCATGCCTGAAACCTAATGGTGACTTTCTATTTTACATGCTAACACCTCGTACACAAATTTGGGCAAATTCACAGAAGTACATAAAAGTAACATTACACTCGAACTGTTGTTGACTGCCTCTATGCGTTCAATAATTACTAATACTTTTAAATAATGCATAGACCTTTTTTTTGCAAAACAAATGATTTCTGTAACAGTGGGTATTGTAAAAAGTTTAAGTTTTATCGTTTTATGAGTTTTATCTGTTTTATGAATACCAATATGGAAAATTAAGTTTATTTTGTGTGATAATGCTTTGAAAAGGCGGTCAACATGAAAACATATGTATGTAGTTTTTCACAGAAGTCCATAAAAGACAAACACATACAATAAGTACAATGTAAATATTACAGTACTGAAAATGTCACTACAACCTTATTTGGTCATTAACCTCTTTCACAGCATTGTAAAACGTTTACAGCCACTCATCACATCTGTCTGTCACTTTTTTAAATATCCAATCAAAAAGAAGACAATTAATAGTAGAATCCCATTACCATATATGGGTGAAGCAAATGAAATTCCTTGTGCAAAAAATTGTGAAAAAGCTATAATCAGATACATAAGTAGATATTTTTTAATTCACTGACTGTAAACTCAGTGCATTGCCAAAAACATCAAATTAACCTTTATTAACAAACGGTTGGGTGATATGATTTTTTTCACCTTTGTTTCTCAACACGTATTCTTCTTTGTTTTTTCAATGGATCATTTGGATGAACATGTACTAATTACGATCTGCACTATGTAGGAATTATCTTCTCATTAGTCATGATATTTACCAACAAATAAGTGTAGAGGATTGCATGAAACAGACTCTATCCTTTCTCAGCACGACCAGTGGCGTAGATTGGGAATATACACAAGAATATGGAGTACACCTACTTGAATGTCTGGGTATGTACAGTATACCCAAATATTATCTTTATTACCATTACTATATATGGGCTTTGAAGTTGCAGTATGACCACAGTATGAGACAGTAAGCTCAGCTCTCCTTCTCAGTTACCACTGAAGCACTAAGCCCAACCATTTCCTCCCCTTAATACATTTTTACAACAATATGTAGACCCAATGCGTCTCATACGGGAGTATAATAACTCTAGACACCCTCCTTGGATACCATTTGTTACCGATGCATGTTTGTGCTAATATTGCTAAAAACAATTTTGGAGCGATAATTTTGGTGGGTATTGGTCCTTCAACATGATTATCTTCTTATGTGTGTTTGTAATCCTGCTCATAAAAATATGCACATTAAAACCTAATAATGAGGTAAGTGCACTATAATAAAAAGCAGAGGTCATTTTAGTGTTTTCTTTAAGTACTTTTTCACATTTGCAGGTATGCAAGCTGTAAAAAATCACAATTACAACGCTTTACCAGTCTATGCAGACTGAGTGTATACCCTCAATATGCATTCAATGTGTCAATGTAAAAACCTCATTATCGCACCAGCGGTAACAACACTTCTAAAAGAGACAACAATCTAAAGGAGACAGATACTTTTCAAAACTGGCACATTTTAGGGAATCTTTTTCGTACTGTGTCTGGTAAAACCACCTTAGGCACAGCTTATTGTAAATTATTCATGAATCATTCTCGTTCAGAACAAAAATAATATGTACATACAAAGGTGAAGAGTCATTCTAATTACTCATTTCCAGTTTTGGTATCAGAATTACATAGGCACAGTGCCACCATGATGCTTTAGAGATAAAGCCGTGGTTAACCAATCAGGAGATAACCAGGGTGGCTTTACTGGACACTATGTGAAATAGATTCTCTCAGCCGTCCCGTGTGTGATATGTACCTGTCCCCCTTTGCCATTCCTTTTGTGATCTGCTGTAGCTCTCCTAGATTAGGATGGCTCATGTCCTGAACTGTGATGAGCTTTCTCCCTCAAAGTTCATTAACTTTGAAGAAACATGGGTTGGTCTGCTAGCTTACCTCCAAAAAGCTTTCTGTTGTCACACTATTTCACTGGTTTTTTGTCGTACTTTAATATAAACAGTCAATTTTGCTCATTTTATTTCATTTTTATTTTATTCCATTATGATGCATGTATAGAAATAATTATATGTTTCATTCATCTGTAATTATTTAAAAAATAGGGCACTCTTGACAGGTTAGGCTGAGCTTTGTTGTATTAAAATACAGTGAATAAGGCCTTGTTGCCGGTAGCTTTGATATTGGTTAGGAAAATAAGCCTGGATTCTTAATAGCTGATAAGAAAGGATTAGATCTTTCAGATATTGAGCTGAAGGACACATTGTTTCCACAATAAAACAGGATGAACTAAGAGTGGGCATGTCACTAAATCTGGAGACATGGCTTCTGAATTAAAGTATATCTTAGCGTCCATTTGTGACAGTTGTTGCGGAGGACATCTTTGCAAATATATATTTATAACATGTAAATATGATATATATGATGGAAAGATTCCAAGGAAAAGTCTCGTTTTGGATATGCCAGTCACAAGGATGGCACCAAATGGTAACTAAGCATTTTGCTTAACTTTGGATTTTATAGATTAATGGACTTTTTATGTATCTATGCAATGTTACATGCATTTTAAGGACACACTTGTTGTCTATCTTTAAGAAGATAATGGAAAACTACTCTGAAAGAGTGCATGTGTAAGACATGAGGGATATTTTTACAACCTGGACTTTAAACCTCAGCAATAACTATTTATTACCACTGCCATTACAAGATAAAGCCACAGCTCACTTGACTAAATATTGTAGCACTATTATACAGTATCTGAAGATTGTGTACAGGGAAAACAAAAGGCATGAACAGCAATTATGCAATAATGATACAGAAATCAGAACTTGGAGATCGGCCACATATTAAATCAATCACACCACTGAAGGAATTTACAAGGTTAACACTTTGTAATCCTGTTTATTTCTCAAGCTTGGAAACAGCGAAAAAAATGTAGCTATAGAAATATGGTTACATATTTCTGAGAGAGCGGGAGCATCTATCATTCTGAGAAAAGTTCTTTTTCAAAGGAACCCAGACAATAAAATCCATTTTTCAAAGATGATGAAAGTGTCATTTAATTTATTATGTTGTTGCATTTTGGTACACATGCAGCGTTTATCTTATGTGACCGTCTGGATGGAAAAGACTCTCTGTCCCTGTTTCTCCCACACTGTGAAAAGGTTAAAACCCCCAAGCCTCACCTGTATTCTGTCAACTGTCCAGATGTCGTCCGTTGGTATGCTGTGCAACAGCAGCTTATCACAGAGTCCAGCGAGCATTTCCTTCACCCACAGAAAGCAGTGGGGGCTCAAGATCAAAGTAAGCACTACCCCGACTTCAAGAACATGGCAGACATCATGCAGACCTCCACAGTAAGGCATACAGGAATGTCAGCGCAGTGCTTTGTGTCTGGTATGCCATGTGCGTAAAACAGGCTAGAGGGTGTAGTATCTTTCTCTGGGGTCCCTGATGTTTCCTTAGCCTTGGACAAACATCCGGAATCTTTGCAACACATTCAGGGATGGAGACAGTGCATGCTGTACAGTATGGATAGCGGCTCGAGATAAGTCCACAAGCAGGGCCAAAGAAACACAAACACTGCTTTTCTTCACTTTGGCTTGCACTGTGAAGACCTTTCTGATATGCATTCAGATGGTAAATATTCAGCATTCAGTCCTTGTATCATAAAAAAAGTTTGCATCATAATAATATTAGTATTATAACTTGTGAATATAAATTGTATGTTTTGAACGTAATAAATAATGGGTAGAAAATAAATGTGTGGATTTTACAAACATTGCATGAAGTTTGCTTTTCAGGTTTTTGTGGGTATTTTGTCATTATTTATTTTTTGTTATCCCTTACACAGTGTAAATAGATATCGTGCACTTCCATGAAGGAATGTAAAATGAAAAGTTTATCACTATCACAGAAGTTTGGAAAGCAACAGAAACCATAGCCATATCAGCTTGCCTGTGCGCACGTTTAAACAAAGATACCAAAAATGTCTTACTTCAACATGTCAGGCATCCAGTGATTATGAATCCAATAAATACACTTTGGGTAACATTGGCAAAGAGCTCATAATCTTTATTTGCAAAATGCAAGTACAAATGCAATAGTACAAATAATAGTATTTACAAAAATTATTTTTAAAAAATCCATTCATTGGTGAGTTTAAAAATAAAATTCTCAAAAAGCAACAAAAGCTCTTTAACTTTGCTGTACCCATTCTCCAGGACATCTGACTCCTTCACATTCAGTCCTCACAGCACATACAGTTTCCTGTTTCCTCAACCCCACTTCCTGTGGCTTGAGCTCAGTAATTCCACCTAAATTACTTCAGAGGGATGTCACCACCAAAGGCTATGAAAGGGAGTTGATCACATGGGTCAGATGAGGTCTCCAATAAATTAGGTGGACGAAACAGACTGGTTTTATACAGAGCCACTGTTGTGGCATGGAGGAAAATTCATGATGTCCTCCTCCGCACTTTAAGAAACCTCTTAGGTACCAACTGCAGAAATAAACATTTTCTTTACTCAACTTTTCATGAGGCACACTGCAGCACGTAAACAATAGGTAACTGATTATTGATTATGCGCATGACACTTCATATTCCAAGGACCAATAAAAGCTAATAGGCTTCGCTGAATTAATAAACTGCATATTTAAGGCCGTAGTGCCAGAGAGTGATTCGTGAGAAGAAACAGATAAAAATTTGATTGATGTGACACCCTCCACTGTCTGCATAGTCCTAGTCTCCTCTCCTGTGTAATTAGAAAGAGAACGTTTTCTGGGAAACTCTTGCTTCAGAGAAACTTGTAAAAATAGCAGAGGAAAAATCATGTCTCCTCCAGGGCAAGGATTCCCCCCCTGTCCTGAAATGAAAAACGGGTCCACCACAGGGAGACTCATTCCTGTCTCTTCGCACAGCCTCAGTTGGAAAGTCCGTGAATGGCCTGGGAATCAGGGCGAGGAAGTGAGTTAATGAGAGTAACATATTCACTCAGGGGAGCAGTCAGGGCTAACGTAATCAACCAATGAAATTGGCAGCTAAACGCTAAGCCAAGACATCCATCTCATACTGATTATCACAAAGAAAGGAGAAATCCTGCCTGTATCTGAGCCAAACTGCTTGCTGAAGTCCATTCAGTCATTACAGTATGATTTTCCACCCAAGGGAGCTGTATATTAGTTAACCTTTAACATGTTGGGTCATTTAAGCAAAAAAATGTAAGTAAGTGTAGGATGATTAAAATATATAACCGAGATGGCTGTTTAGACACTCATGAAATATGACAAAAGTGCAGTTGGAGCCTACTCTGTGCTGGCTGTCATAGGTCTCAGTAAGGTCCTCTTCCTCACTGAAGGTTGGTGGTTCTTTGCAGTTTTGTGTCAGAGAGCTCTGGACAGAGTGGGAGAAAAAGAGAAAGCTCTAATCTGCCAAAAAATCAATGGGCCAACAAATGTGAGCAAGTAAAAAATGTCCACAAATTTCACGATTAATGGGTAAAAGTGACAATTAGCACACCATTATATAGTTTTAGTCATCACCGTCTTTAAACTGGGGTCCTCCGCAATTCTGTTTGGGGTGTTCAGCTTGATGAAAAGGACAGCATCATGGACAGAGAGGAAGAGGAGGTCCCTGGTTACCGTCTCATCGTTGAAGGCCAAGGCCTCCAGTGCCCTGACGATGTCATCTGTAACACGACTACAGTCTGTCAGACCCTCACAGACAAGGGTGCAATCTGAGCCCGGTCTGCGACAGGAACTGGACTCACTGACCCTGGTACGTTTCCTCTGAGCTCTAACAATGAGGGGTGGAACTCAGTCTGTTCTCCCATACAAAATATTCAGGTTAACATCCCCTCTTTTTTATCAAGATGTCCTGATTGTTAACTCTGTTTCACAACCTGCCAAGCCCCGAGACTTCCACGAAGGAGCCCACTTGTAATAGTATGACCTGTTTCCTAGCAGCTGAAATATATAGACCAGGAAGGTTGTCCTAGCTTTAGTACCATGAAGAGGGTTTAATGAGTTGAAAGCTTCTAGATGCACACTTTGCTCTATATAGCTCTATCGGTTCTATGTTGTTCTTGGTTTTGTGTTTGTCCAACTTTCTGTTTTTGTATTTTTTTTTGCAAAACACAAAGGTCATTTTGTTTTCCACATTTCCAGGAACTGTGAGACTTCCACTCTATTATGCATTTATTCCAAGAACATGCATTTAGACCATGTGTTTTAGACAACATAATTTGCAGCTAAAATACCAATATCTAACCATATTTTTCGCTTTAGTTTTTTAAATTAATTTTACACCACTGATCATTTTGTTAGGTAAATGTAGGATTATGGCAACACAGAACTGAAATTGTGGTAGCTAGTTCACATGTCATTTTGAGGATAAAATGTATATATGCCACCCAACCAAAATAATGTTTCCCAATGTTTCCATCTAACCAAAAATGGCATTGTAAAGCAATTGGGAAATGAATTATGACAGATTAAATTACATTGGAAATGTATATCACTGTATAACATTGATACTAAGATATAATAGACATGAACTATTAGGAGTGTGCTAAACTAAACAGAAAGAGTGTGACAGATCTCAGATAACTTTTGAGTTCAACAATAAAATGAGCCGTAAGAGTTTCCTCCTTAATTTTGGCCTCAAGTCAATTATCATGTGAAAGCCAAAACATTTTGCACTTATAATACCATCACAGCCTGCGATGGAGACATTCACCCCAATCCTACAGAATTCTTTAGTAACCTATGGAAAAGATGAGAGCTGATTCATTACCTAATTATCACTGAAGTTATGAAATGTTAAATTTAGTAAGTGCATACATATTGGTCTACAGCAAATATGTATAATGTAAAAATGTATTTTAGTAAGTGTGAGTTTACGTTACGTTTAAGTTTAGCTGGGCTCACATGTTTGAGAGATTTTGCCGCCTCTACATCCAGGAAAGAGACTGCAGAGAAGTCCAGAACCGGGCTGTGGATGTGGACCTTGGGCACGGGCAGCCTGGTCCGAAGCTCTGAGTTCTGCCTCAGATTTCCTGACACTCAAACCCCTGATTATCCACGGCCAGTGAGACTGCTGATCCCGCCCCATTCTGAAGAGGCCAAGTGATCCTTACCGAGTGAACCCCCCAGTCACCCAATAGGGGAGCCTTTAGTGGGGTAGCAGCCAATGACCAAGCCACCAGGGTTTTCACTGGACTGGCCTTAAGGAAAGTGACTTTTCTAGTAATATCATAGACCGACTGCCAGAAGTGTCTTTACAGGAAGTGGCCATACCTCTGCTGTCCTCAGCTTTTGCCTTTTAATGATTTCATGCATTTTCTTCAGCGCTTGCTTCTGCTTCCTGAAAACCCCGACAGCATCAAACCCCACCTGTGAGAAACGGCAGGTATTACGGAAGCTGCTCACTGATTCAGTCAATCCCAAAAAAAACATCACAATCAACTTACCAACACTTTCAATTGATCTTTGAAGTAGTCGATGTTGGCAAAGTAGAGGGGAGAAGTGCATTTGAAAATCTTGATACCAAGCACTTCTGTTACCTGAGAGAAGGAAGGTATTATCAATGTGTACTAATCAATGTATCTCTACCAATCAAGGCAGTCTTTGCCAACCAAAATTTCCACACAACTGACCTCAGGCCTGTATGGACTGTTTACTTTACATCAAACAATACCATAGTTTATTAAAGTATATTTTATTATTGCACAGTATATGGCCACAGAATTTTATCGATATACTTTGAAGCCTACCTAGTCATTTATAACAGCTAAATAGTCGAGTCTGCAGGCAGTGTATGATCATACTTCACAGACTCACACTTTCGTAGTGAGAATCTTATCTATGAGGCCATAAATGACACAGTGATGCACGGGACTGAGGCGAGGCATGAGTTCAGTGGATTCAAATCAGGTTAAACAGGTGTGCAACAAATTAATCATTTCTGTGGTTAGATTATGATTAAATAAGAATGCTTGTGATCAATATATCAAAAGACTTTTCCAAAATTTTAGTAAAAGTCAAGCAATACAAGATAGAAAAACTCTAAAAGGCCATAAACCATTCTTCCTATAATTACTTATTTAAATAAATTGTTTTCAAATACAGTACAGGTAATACCGCACACATACATTTTTACAGATGATTTATATATGAAGATAGTTCTGTTTTATGTATTAGACTGCAGGAACTGTAAAGATTGTAGTTGGGCTGTCACTTACAACTGACTTCTGAACACCACTGTTCCCGTCTCAAATGCTATGCCAGCCAGCAAGCCCACATCAAGGCCCAGCACAATGGAAGCAAGGCAGGTGACAACCCAGATCAACCGTAACAGAGCACATTATAAACAAATCTATTAATCATGTCTGCACCTCCTTTAGAAAAACAGCGACAATGTGTATTTCAAATAAATCCATACCATGTGGCCACTATGAATGGTAAATAACAGCTGACTATACTGGTGTATTGATGCATGGCTTCACATAGTAATCACTACTCCAGACTGAATCCAGATCACCTGTGCAGATGTTTACAACAAATCACTTGGTTAATTGGAGTTAAAACACATTTCAGGACAGGTAACCTTCAAACAACCCTTCACTTAAACGCCAGTATCCGTCCAATCCGGTTGTCCACGCAGGTATTAATTTGCCACGTACCTTCTCTCCCATCATGCTCTCTGTTTCCGGCATCCCTCCCCCTCCCCATTTCCACCTTCAAGACAACTTCCCTTTCTTCTGTTTTTCACCCTCTCTTCTAACAGTCGAATGGAGGATCACTTCATCCTAAAGATAGTGAGGCATGACGCTGCCACCCCGGACTCCAAGCCCAAGATCAATGTCCATACCAATACACTACTTGCTACATCATACTAAAGTCCTTCCAAACACATTCATGTTGTCTGAAGGTTCATTCTCCTGACATGTATCAATTCCCAGATAAATTGAAATATCTTTTACGTGTCTGAAAGAAATCTTGAAATGTTTGAAACATTGTCTACATTTTAAATGCGAATATTGGGTTACATTGTACCGGCTGATGCTCAGTAATGCAGTTTGCTGTGTTGCAGTGCGGCGCGTGTTACTCACGCAGTCCGGCTCTGCTCTGCCTCCAGAGCATGGGAACGTCCAAAGCCTGCACAAACATTCATTTGAGGTTATCCATGACGATGGCTGCCAACACCGACTACAAATTGAACGCAGGGTGAAGGTCAGTTTAATACCTCAGAGGAGTGATCCCGTTGTACACGCTCAGCCCGCAGCGTTTCACACACCTTCTGCAAGGGCTCCAAAAGGTTCCCCAGAGCTGTGATCACAATCAGCACCATCACAGCTGAGACAGCTGAGACACGGACACAGTTCAGCAACGACTCCACATTTACAAAATACTTTTTTTGCACTCAAACTAATGTACCTATTGCTTCCTCTGGCGCCTACTAGACAAGTAATTATTATGGTCTAGAGGTTAGCATCATCTGCTTGGTGTGCTAACTTATTGTATGCACTTCTGTCATTCTGGGTTAGAGCGTCTGCTAAATGATTAAATACCTACATGTAAATGTATATGTTTGTATCGATAAATCTTGCATTCAAGTTGAGAGGATGGAGGTACATGAGAGGGAGGGTCAGAGTGTGGAAGATGCCTGCCCATAGTAGGTTGTGACTCCTCCCACAGTAAGAGACAGGACTAGACTGGAGTCGGAGGTGTGGATGTAGGGGTGAGAAGGGCGACTGTGCGCAGCCCACCTGACTCCTCCCTCCGGTGCTCTCCTGGACAGCTGTGCGTGACAGGGCGGTGCTGGCCACAAAGCTGGAGAAGCACTCACAAAAAATGTTGCTCACTCCAAACGCTATCAGCTCCTTCAGAACAATAGGGAGGCAAGTTCAGTCTGGTACAGATGTATGGCAGTTCTCCAAAACTCCAAAAAGCATATTTCATATTTAATGCAGCAGAAAAAAATGTTTGTTTAAGCTATAGGTGTTTAAAACTGTGATTTTATCTTTAAGACAGACAGATAGTCTTTGACGCCCACCTGATTGCCATCTATGACGTAGTCATGTTTGGTAGCATACACTTTGGCTACAGAAACACTCACAGCGTATCCTACCACTGCTGTGGAGAAACCAGACCCCAGCATCTCCTAAAACAGATTAGTATCTGGGACCTGTGGTGGGGAAAACCTGACCCAAACACAGAGGCAGTTACTCAGACTTGTCAAGAATGCATACTCTTAAACTGAGAAAACCAGTTAAAAACAGAATATATGTTATATTTTAGCATTTCCCAGCCCTGGGGAGTTCATGGCCCAAACAGGGTTGCCAGATTATCAATAAAATACAACTTAAAAGTGAATAACCTACATTGGAAATACATCTAGGATAATTAACTAGCTAACATAAATGGAATGCTTCATTTCTTTATTAAATAAATTGTGCCATAAAAAAAATGCATGCAATGCAAATTAGTGCTGGAGTGCTGTTTTAGAGCAAACCAAGACCTATATCAGACCTTAATTTTGTAAATGAAGGTATAATTTAAGACAACAAGAGAGAATACATCCACATCCAAATACCATAGACAGTTGCAGGGGAAGAAGAAAAATAGAAAAAAAGGAATTGTCCCCCAAAAACTAAAAACTGTAGCTTGCTCCCCATGATGTGGGCAACATGTTGCCCTACTGTACATCATGATTAAGTGTGTCAAGACTGTTTATGTCAAAACATTGATTATTAAGTAATGAGAAATATATATATATATTTTTTGGGCTAATAAAAGAGTTGGGTGAACTCTGCATTAACAGCAATATTTACAGGATTAGCCAAAAGCAGTTTATTGGTATGATTGCATTTCTATTTATAACTTGACATTGCTATTATACTCAATTTTATGTATGATTAATTTCAATAATTACTTTTATAATTTATTATTGTAAACTATAAGCAATATTACTCCACTATGAACAATGGTAACTACTGCATGTCACTGCAGGACATTGTTTTCAATCAAGACAGGAAGCAGGAAGTGTAAGGGGAAGTGCTCTCACCCCCTGGGGATCCTCTGGACAATGCTGGCACCATAGTGAGCGTTCAGGTCCGCCACATATAAGACCCCTGCTGCCACTACAGTCTGAGGGGAAAGACACAGAGAAAGAGGGCAGCAGAAACCTAAAGCCAGGCCTAAATAATTTTAATTATGTGCACTGTTGACATTTTGATAGCGTCAATATTGTGGGACTTGGACATATTTCATGAAATGATCACTTTCGTAAACACTACAAGAAAAATCAACACTGATAAAAATGTGGGGGGTGTCCCAAAAAATAGCTCCAAAATCCTCAAAATCTGGACTTTGAAAAATAAAGGGTTTTGTAAATGGTTAAGAAAGTTTTATCTGAGAAAAGGTAAACAGTGACAGTAATTCTGCACGATTTACAGGACTGTTTTTGAGATACTCCATCTCATTCTCTTACCACAATGACTTCAATAGGAATGGGTGTGGGAATCCTGTCCTGGAACCTGCTGTTGACCTCTTTCACAGCTATAACAATGGCAAAAGTCAAAAGGCCTGACCCCAGATCAGCCAGGTTTGTTTGGTCAATGTTGGTAAACACATCACAATGAGAGTCTACACAGAGGAGAAATATTGCATCATTGTTACATCTGAAGATCAACATTTAAATGTGTGTCCACATATTCCAGAAGTATCCCAGCAATGAGTATGTATGCAAATATTGCATTATCAGGTGTCTAATAAAGGATAACACCATGGGCGTTGACGTGTAAACAATTAATAACAGCTTGATGAGCGTCAGCACGCCGGATTCTTAGCCGTGTTTGTGTGTGTTTTTGTTTTTTCTGTCATGTGTCTGCCCTGCCCTGCCCTGTCTTCCTGCCGCTGCTAATTACCTGATCAGTCTCACTTGCTCACCTGCTCACCTGCTTGGTCTATGTATTTAAATCCTGCTTGTTGTCGTGTTTGTTGCCAGTTCATTTCAGTTTGTTTCTGTTTCATAGCGTTCTGATTTCCTGTACCAATTCGTTACCGATTCCTTCCTTGTCTTTTACTACACCTTTTGCCACCAATTTGGATTGTTTGTTTTGAGTCTTATTATTGCCAGTTTTTGCCTGTTTTTTGACTACTCATTTCTTGCCAAATTGGATTGTTTGCTTGTTGTTTCCTGTTTTTTTTTTACCCTGCCTGTCTACCTACCACAAGACTTGTTTTGGACTTTCGTCAATTAAGTCTGTTGTACCCGTCATCCCTGGTCTGCATTTGAGTCCATGTCTGTGTTGTGACAACGAGATTCTAAATAACTTAATATGTTCACATCTTTGCAGAGGAAGGATTCCTCTCGGAAATTCTCTGATGAATCTCCTTTCAGAAATTAATGAACCTCTACAGCACGAATACAGCCAGATCTGACCTGCCCATCCAATATAAACTCTTATATAAACTGATTTATCTTGAACTGAAGACCAACATCTTAATTCAGCAGATAAGAACTTGGATCCACTCAGGAACGAACTGTCCGCTCCTGTGGTTTTATAGCTACACCTACAGCTATTAATAATTCACTCATCTAAAAATTACTGCATGACAAGGCCATTGAAGTGCAATGCAGTATATAGAAACATGATTTATTTCATTCACACACTACTGGAGTAAAGTAAAAGTAACATGTCTGGAAAATGTTGGGGGAAACCCATATAAGGATTAGTTTAGTTCTGATACCAATACAGTATTCAGTAAAGAGGATCACCTTTCAGTCATGTTTGGGTTTTACATAAACTATGTGAACAATTAGGAATATTTCATCACAGCTATAGTTTATCATTTTAGTTTATTAGGCTGTTCTATCTCCTTTGAGCTTCCAGTCACTTACATATACAATGGAGAAGAGACCCCTGTGGTTATTGGTCGGTACGGAGAGGACGATCTTGATCTGTGAGACCAGGACATGGAAGGCAGCTGCAGTGGTGAACCCTCAAACCAATGGGTCAGACAGATACCGCACCATAAACCCCACCTGCAGGAGGCCCGTCACCACCTGGAGCAGTAGCCAGTGACATGGGGATGTCGATCCACTGCTGGTCAGTATGCTCATGTGACACACATCAGAGCCATTCCTGGCCTTGCCATTGGTTCTTTCATCATGTCATCAGGTAATAAGAATTTTCAAGGTATCATTTTTTTCGCGTGTCACACGTGTCACATCTCAAAATGATTCAAACATTATGTAACATTGCCAAAAAGCAAATCACTTTGTTTTTTTTGGCTTTGTTTTGTTTCTTCTGATGGATTTTAATATTATTACTGGCCTACATAAAAGTGGGCTGTACCTGAAACAGTCCGACCAGCACAGTCATGGTGCTGGCCACTGTGATCCTCTGTGCCTCCCTGGCCTCCACGTCCACACCCGGTCCGTTCGCATCGGTGTCATTTAGAGGAAGCAGGAAGCTGTCATCTGGCACAAGGGTCAACACCACAGAGCTGACCTGGAGGGTGTCGTGTTTAGATGGAGTAGTCACAGAGAGGTGTAAACAAATTCGGATGAATATTGAAACTGAAAATGACACATATATGACACTGCAAATTACCTCAAACTGAATCAATCAATTTTTTCAGCACTGCTATTATCTTGTGAAATTCATACTCAGTAATCCTGGTATACAGTCATGTTCATTATCAATTTCCTAAAATAAAAATAACATTATTACAACTTATCAATATGTATTTTGCCAAGAACATGAACAATATCTAAAGCAGTAAATGTTTTTGTTCATTCAGTGACTAAGTGGAAAATCTGAATAAGCAGAGGAAAACGAACTGCAGAAAAGCAAAATGTGAACAAACTATGTAAAAGGAGCATCTACAAAGAGATCTTCTGTAAACACACAGAGCTTTGCAGATTGTATGTAAATCCATTTGCTGCTTTTGTGTACTTTCAAAGAGCCACTGAACTTAGCCTCTTGTTAAACTCTAAAGGTTTCTCTCTTTGTTTTTACATGTCTGGGTGACACAGATGCCTCACCAACAGAGATGTGCCTGGATGTGCCCGGGAGGAAGTAGGTGAGGATGGGAAAGAAGGCAGAGTACAGTCCGTAAACAGGGGCCACCAACACCAGCAGAGCGTAGGCCAGGCCTGAGGAAGCAGAGTGAGACACAGGCCCAGGGTCACCGCCATGACAACCCGAATCTCATTTCACTTTGCCTCCAAAAGAGGAGAGGAGAAAGAGGTGAGTTTCTGCTGCTACGCTGTGCCCAACTTCCTGCAGATTGCTCCAGCCCACCAGTCACAAATACAGTGGCAGGATAGGGCAGCAAGCGCCCCCCTGTGTTGGTTTTCTGGTATATACTGACTTCATTGTTATGAAACACACTTATACTTGTAGGGTACTTTACACAAAGATGTGACATCAAGTAAAATAATGTACATTAATAAGAGACATGCTGATTTTCTCAAATAAGCATTCGTTTTATGCTGTTTAGTATGAAGTGCTGAGTGCTGTGATTGGAATAGATGATAGGATCCACCTTGCAAGCTGCACACCAGCCCAGTACTGACTTCTGAGATAACATCACTAGTTCGGCTCTCCCTGGCAAACACACAGAATAACTTCATAAATAAATACAGAATTCCACCATCATTCCTCTCTCCCAGTATTCACCAAAATATGATACAGATAACTAGACATCTCCATCATGAATCCCAAAAATAACTTTCTTCAGGTTGGGCTGTATGTAATTACTGTATGGTAACTATTCTTATATATGAATTCACATGCACATGCCATTGTATAGACCTGTGCAGGTACAAACACAAACTTCCCTGTATAAATATATGATAAACATTGCATACATTTCTTTGAAATAACTTGTAGATTTTTCTTATTATGTGGTGGTTACACAATAATTACAAGAGTGAGTGTCCTGTTGATGGATGCATTTAAACGCACCTGCAGTATCTCCTCAGTCTGTCCCACTGGGTGCTACCATCCCGAAACTGTCTCTCATTCTCACTCTCAAAGGTGGGGTTGGAGTAGATGGGCCGTGACACAGTGTAATTCTTTTCCATAGGACGTGGGTCCATGCTGGCCTTTCCTCTGACACGTGACACCGTATATAAGTCACCATAAATGGTCCCTCAGCTTATGCATAGCCACTGTTTAGCGTGTCCTTGCAGCCTCGCAGAGTGTCCCATCTGATTTTAGGGAAGAACAGTCCAGGCTGGAGACCCTGCAGTCGGCCCCAGTACAGCGACCCCACCCCACCTCCCCTTACCCACTGTAGTGTCCTGGGAGGGTGCATGTGAGACAGGAAGTGGCTGTGTCTGGGAAAGGACAAGCAGCGATTCCAGCCTGTGGAGTTCTCGGGGGGCATGATCTCTCAGAAGGGTTACCGAAAATGACCTCTATGTGACCTTTCAATGGGAGTGGCTCAGCACGATAAACGATAAACCTAAAATGTCATGATTACACATGGCTAGTATGATGTTGAAAGCAGCCAGAGTTTATACATACACATACATACACAAAAAAGCAGCTAATGTTTTTTTGCCATAAAAACAAATATGGCAAGGACATTTCTCTCACCATCAAAAAGCCCATATCCCATTTAACAGCCACATTTCACTTGATCACGTGAGCTCTGTCAATTTGAACAGAAATAAACAACTTTATTATAAAAATATGACAGTCTACTGATAACAAATGTTTATGACTCTCAAAGGTCCATGACATCACATCTGCTGAAGTCTTGTATTGCAGGAGTCCGGAACACCGACCTCCTCCAGAGGTGAGGTTTTCATCAGTGAGGTTTCATTAATGATTATGAAATTTCTCTAGCACGATACAGAAAGTTATCAGTACGTTAAAATGCTAAAACTCTTGAGAATTGAACGATGCCTGAGTTTTCATGCAAGCGGTACTGCTCCAGCTCTTCACTGTTCCTTCCCCTCATTAATCGCTGTGCTGGCCAGCAAGTTCAGAAAACCCAGAAAACCAAAACATTTCGGACAATTATACAGTGGTTCACACGTGAGGAATGTGACGGAAACGTGTTTGAACAAGCTTGAGACTTGAATCTAGTATGATACCTGAGGAATTTACCCATGTACACTACACCCGCTTCATAAAATAGCAAGTAGCCTTAGAACAGCGCTTCATTCATTTTCCATGCTTTGAGTTATAGGGCTTCTGTCAAATGAGCTGAATCTGGTGTAGTAGAGTGTACAAGAGGGATTGTGTCTGAAAGAAGCTGTACTAACCGAACCTCTTTTCCTCATTAACTTTGTTCCAAAAGCACTGGGTCTGAACCATCACAGGTGACCTATAGTACAATCAAATCCTTGGTTCTGAAGTATCAGGGCACATTGCTTTCAAAAGGTGAACTTAAAATCAACATGATCTCCTGTTATTGCCCGCCCAAATGCAATTCTTGTTGAAATCAAACCCCACTTAACATTTTTTTTTGACATTCTTTTTTCCATACTCTGTTCTTATTTCTGACTCTGCTTTGGAGCACAAAATTGTTTTTGGAGGCACATTCTAATTTCACATCATGGTATATCATCATGGTCAGTCAAACATGCAATTTAAAAACATAATATATATAATACTCACCTGTAATGCAGGTGATTGGTGTGGGAGACACACTTACTCGAACTGAAGATAAAAGTGCTGGGAGAGGACTTTTTTGGAAAAGGAACTGCCCTTTCTGGAGGTCCAAAGTGAATGAAAAGAACAGAGGGATTTGAGAGTCAGTACTTGTGTTACAAACACACACACTCTTTCTGTCCCTGTGACTACAGGACCATGCAGAGGTGTGTCTCACTAGGATACTTATCAAGTGCAATGGGTTTTGGGATGTGTGTAAGAGCATTGTGTTGCAAGCAGAACTGGTATCATTGTGTGTGTGTGTGTGTGTGTGTGTGTGTGTGTGTGTGTGTGTGTGTGTGTGTGTGTGTGTGTGTGTGTGTGTGTGTGTGTGTGTGTGTGTGTGTGTGTGTGTGTGTGTGTGTGTGTGTGTGTGTGCATCACAGGTCAGATCAGGAGAAGGGAAAGGTGTCTGTTATGACCTTCCTCAATCCTGCAGTGTGAACCATAGCAAGCATGAGGGTTACATGTTTGTCCTGTGTTAGTGGGGAATTAGGTGTGTGTCTGTGTGCTTGAAAGAGGCTTGGAGAGAGCGAGGGAGTGTGTGAAACAGAGAGAAATTGTGTAGAACAAAATTGTGAAACAGAGCCAGACTGTAGTCCTCATTAATCTCAGTACAACATTTGGAAAACACATTGATTTTTTTTTTTTTTTTGCAATAACCTATCTGGTTGGTTCTTAATTTTCTGAAGGTAGATTTTTGATGCATTGGTTTTTGACTCCTAAAAGCTGCTTCCAATATCCTGCTATTTGTCAGAAGCACTAACTGCCCACTGGTTTAATAGCAAGGAACTTCCCTGAAGTTGGTAGTATGATGCAAGAATAAAGATGGCAGTTTGTCAGGCTCATAAATATGAGTCTGGCAAGTGAATTCTGTGAATGCACTGAGAAAATATAACAGCTGATATTGACTTCTACTTTTGAATATTTATTGAATTCATATTCAATTTCTTCTTGTTTTCCCCTGCAAGGGGAATTGCAATCAAAATGAGAAAACTGTCACCACCTCCTTCCGCAGGCATTTGGTATTTTAAGCCACCAGTCACTGTGGCCTTTTTACAATGAGTGAGATTTACAGTGAACACCACCCACCAGAGGTAGATGGCCTTGTAGAATGTTCTAGTATTCCTGTGTTTATTTGATCCCAACCTCCTGACCCTACTTTCAATGTTTTCCACAACTTCTACTTTTGTTTGTGGTTCATTTCCCAGTCTTGCTGGCCTTAATTATACAATCTTTTCTTTAATATCTACTTTCCTTTTCTGTCATTCTGCCTTTTAAGAATTGATAATGTTGTTCACAGGGTCCAGGTGTGTGTGTGCGAGTGTGTAGGTGCGTATGTGTGTGCTGTTTGTGTGTGTGTGTAAAAAAAAAACTGAAAAGATTCATTTGATTATGTGTATGGCTGTGGAAGCATGCTGTGATAAGAGTATTTAGCTTCACACTGTATTCAAGAGAGCTAAGGAAATGGGCAGGAAACTCTATGTCCTTTTCATTCACAACAGATAATCTCTCCTCTGTCTCAACAGGAGAGCTGTTGTGTTGACTACTTGAAAATTCCCCTCCAAGTCAAAGTTCTCTCAAGTTATACCTTCTGTCCTGGAACATTAGTTTCTTCTCAGACAAATCACAACAGAATACAATGCAAAATGATGGACAAGATGTAATTTCAGTGGCCAAAAGTCAGTTAATTAGCTTAACCTCTTTATCAGCTTTAAACAGGTGAGAGTAATGGCAGGGAAACGGTAGCAGAGCTGAAGATGAGGACGCTTAAAAAACCCTGTGGTTTGACATGAAGAGACACCTCAAGTAAACATCAAACGGTTCCGAAAGCTCTCTCACTCTTTCTCTCTCTCTTCCCCGCTCTCTCACACACAACCTCATACAACTGACCGAGTCTAAAGTAAAAAATTCAAACGCTTGCATCTCCAACCGCATACTTGCACCCTTGTCCAATTAATTTGCGAGTAGTCGTGAGCGGAAGTTTAATATCATCCCAGTACCAATATTAGCTTGCAAGCGTCTACGTGCCCAACCTGCATACTTGATAAGCTCCTCCAGCAAGACCGCCGTCTCCACCCCACGCTAGCCCTACTCTGGTGCATCTCTGCGCGCTCCTCGGCGCTGGTTGCGTTTGGAATGTAGCGCTCTGCGGACTACGCCGCGATGGACCTCAAATCCGAACTGCTTAAATCCATCTGGTATGCGTTCACATCGCTGGATGTGGAGAAGAGTGGGAAAGTATCCAAATCCCAACTAAAGGTTAGACTGTTGTTTCCTCTACGTATCTAGGTACCTCTGTCGCTCGCTTTCATGGCCGATGTTTTGTTTTATAATATTCAGGAAATAGGTGTGAAGTGCATGTCTACCTTGGATTCAGTTAAGTGCTTCTGTTGAAGTTTGTTTTGTCAATATCAAGATACAATCCCCATATTGCCAAACTTCACAATTTTTCTTCTCTTTGTTTTCTTCGAAAATTATGCTTTGTAACTCGCGCGTCCAAATATGGGAACATGGAGTTGTAAATTATTACTTATTTCCACAGCGAGATGCTGTTCTGTACACTTGAACTTGACATTTTTTGTTATAACCAATCCGTTACAAATACAGGTTAGTTTCACTTAAATTCCTCGGGATTTCAATGTAAAATAGAGCTATTAATTTACTAAAAAGTTATTTTGTTGGTTGGTAATTGCAGGGTTAAGTATGTCAGCTGTGTTGCATATGTGCTGGAGGAATGCAGTTCAGCACGTAAGAACACATGCATTTATGCACAGGCATCTACACACAATCGTGTGAATACAGACATAGGCAATAATTAAATGCATTTTAACTGCTGTATTGGTGTGTAACATGGTCACTGGATTCTGTACACATGCAAAACAAACACAGTGATTATTTCTGGCAATAATAAATTTGTCTCAGGTGAAGTTGATATGATTTTCCTCTCCCTTCCTCCCGGCCTCTCACGCTGTTTCAAGTAGAGGCACATCCCATTCAGGCTTTCGACTTCAGTGCTCCAAAATAACAGATAGCTGTCAAGACATGTCTTAACATGAAGACCACAACTACTCTTGTGTCATGGATGGACACAGTGCTGTACAGCTCAGAGTTTGTGATTACATATGTTTTTGTGAGCTCACAAATAGAAACTTTTGAAAATTCTGACTCTGGGAAGCAGTGTCCTTCACATATGTTGCTACTGTCTTTGTGGTCTGATTAAACCTGGGAATGGGGAAACTATCAGATAAAATGGAAGTCAATCTCTGTCATGTAGAACAATGGTCACATTTAAAATGGAAATGAATGCTCCATGGTCATTAGTTATTTATGTTAAGAACATTTTTGTCTTGCCTGAATGTTTACATTAACTGTTAACATTTACATTGGAATATATGAGAGGAAAGGTGGAGCTGGGTTCCATTCTTGTAATTATTTATGAGCATTATATATTGTTGTGTTGGACAGTTTTACTGTATTGTTCATACTGTTGGATGTTCACTACAGATATTTCAGAGAGATTGTTTGTATGAGTGATGAATATACATTTTCATTTTTTGATATTTAAATGTAAATTTCTCACAAGTAATTTGTTCAAATAACCAGATCTGCACCTCTTTCTTCTTAAATGGTGTCTCACTGTATATACATGAGCATTGCTACAGACTATAGCAGTGAAGTGAACACTGACTGTGTGTTATTAATTAGGCTGTGCAAGGCTCTTTAGAATGCTTTCGTTGACATGAGAGTAAATAACAGGATTTCTTTTTTACATATTTCTACTTTTAGCTTATTGACAAGGAATGGAACGGATTCAGGTAATCAGTTGGTGACGTAGTTAAAATTGAATGGTTAGATAATCAGACATATCCATAGTATTTCGCTCCATAATACTACAGCGGTGTCTTTTGCACCTTTTGAATTATGCAGCCACTCACTTAAAAGTCCTGCATTTACCACCTCTGCTCTTTAGCTCTTGTGCTCATAGTGTTTGCGTTCTGCTTTTGTGACTGAGTTGGGAGTGTGAGTGGTGACTCAGCAGGTCATTTTAGTTACAGCTTTGTTTCCACAAGAGGCATGGTTAACCGTTTCCAATGGAAACATCTGAAGACATCTTTTCAGGTCATGTTCCTCTGATATGGCCATGGTGTAAGTTTAAACAAGCAAAGCATATGCCATTTGAGCACACATAAGCATGATGTAAGGTTAGAGGGCTTTGGTGATTGGCTGTCATGTACATTTTGCAGCAGCCATGATCATGAACGTTTTCGGACATTTTGACTCAGAGTGCTCATACAGGAAGCAAAGGTTGTTAAAGTTAGTGAGCATGACCTCTCTGAATATGTACCTGTGTTCGTAAGTGTAGGTGGTTCAATGTCTTTTTGAGACGTCTATATTTGATGTAATCTGTGGCCACATCTGGTGCAGTCAGGATGTAATCTTTCTACGTCTGGTTCAGGTCCTCTCTCACAACCTGTACACAGCCCTGAACATACCACATGACCCGGTGGCTCTGGAGGAGCACTTCCGGGATGACGACGATGGGCCCGTGTCCAGGCAAGGTTACATGCCCTACCTCAACAAGTACATCCTGGCCAAGGTACAGTAAGGCGTCTGCCCCATCCATCTACCCTTATCTCATGCATCTCCGGTGTTTAGCCTCTCTGTATCTGACAGTTTGGGTTACATTCACACACCACGCCAGAGTCTCTTATCAAAAAACAGAAAACCGCTTTGTAATGAACTTCACATACTTTGGCTTTATGTGTTTTATTCTTATGATTTTTCCACAGTTAAATACATTAAATACATATTTGGTGATGTTAGCTACTTTTCTTGCCTCTACACAGACTTTTCATAGACATGATAGTCATGATAATGACAATGACAAATGTGATGATGATAATGATGATGATGATGATAGTGACAGTGGTGATGATGATGATGATGATGATGATGATGATGATGATATTGATATTTTGGGCAGGCCAAAGAGGGGACGTTTAACAAAGAGACATTTGATGACCTGTGCTGGATGATGACCGCAAAGAAGAACCACAAACCCAGCATGCCAGTGGGGGTGTGCTCCCGGCAAGACTGTTTCAAACTCTTCTGCCTGTTCAACCTGCTGTCTGAGGACCACTATCCTCTGGTCATGATCCCAGCAGAGGTAAGAGAGAGGATATAAGCAAAAGAGGGTAGGGAGGGAGTGTGAGTGCCATCTGAGCTGCATTCTTAGAACTGTCTGATGTTTATGTTGTGTTTCCTGCATGTCTCTTTGAAGTCCACCCACCTTTCCCCTAGTCGTTGCTTTCATGATGCAGTCATGACATCTGAAACCTCAGTTAACTCTCCGAATGTCATTTGAGTGTCGATAGGGGAACTCATGTAGACAGTGAAAGAGAAACAGACACATATATAACTAAATTAATTGAAGGTTGAGTTCAACACTGCTCACCCTCACCCTTGTGCTTACAAGCTAAAACCACAATGGTGGAAAAACCGACAGGCCCGGTGGACAAGATACAGTCATGTTAATAAATTTGTACTTCACATGCTCTACCGTCATCCTGGAAACAAAGTCCTGCATGAGACCATGCGTTGAGAACCTCTGTTATGTGGTGAACAAGCAGCCCTATGGTCTCCTGTCTGCATCGCGATGACACAGTTTCAGTCCAACCTCCTCACCGTTCTACTCCCCTGCCAATTTCCTGCTCAGAGCCTATGATTTCCTGTTGATTCTGCCTTGACTGTGAATTCTACTGATGGTATCTATGTGGTGTATGTGGTTGCTATAGAGACATATAGATGAGCATCAGCGGCCTTTGAGTTTTTGTTGAAAATGCGTTTTCTCAGCCATGTCTTCGTATTTCATCAAATTCCCTCTATCACGTGCAGGAGATAATAATAGCATTTATTTTCTATTTCATCTTACAAATTGTGTGATGTTTCTTGAGTCCATTTTGACAAGAGCTTTTAAAGTGAAAAGACCAGCTACAGCACTCTAAATGTCACCCTCTACCCTCATCCTCCTTCACAGGACACCTTAAGTGTGTTCACATCACGTGAAGCTGCCACATTTCAGTGCCATCATCACATTGCTGCTGTAGTTTGTATTATGAGGTGTAACTTGTTTGCGGCACAAAATGTAGCCATTGATGTGCCCGCTTTATGAATTGTCATTACAAAGAAAGCCTCCAAACAGGATGGTCCTGTTGACAAACAGCTCCAGTCTAGTCACAGGTATAGTATGATGAGAATGTAAGACGTTCTCTGCTGTGTTTAATGTAAGAAGGACTAAATACTCTCATCACTGCCAAAGTTGATTTTCAGTTAGTGTGGAAGAGAGAGGCACATGAAACAATGTTATCATTTATTGACTGTATTTTCTTGATATTTTTATGTTGTGATTTTGTTGTGTACATCTTTCTCCTGAAAATCAGGTGAACCAGCCATCTACCTCTCAAAATGAGCTTTGAAAAATTTATTAGAGTTTAGCTATTGTAAATGGATGAATTTCAGGTTGACTGGGCTCTTTTCATCACTGTGAAATATTATAAATCCATAATGGCCATTCAGAATAGTTTTTCCATGTCATGACATTGACTGATCTGACATAACTATCATGATATCTGTCTGTCATATCGGCTCGTACTACCCTTGAGACAGACATGGTTTTACCTAGTGGGTGTGGGAAATGTGTATGTGTGTGGGGTGTTTCCCTACTGTGTAATGTTGCTATGCAGATCCTTGTTTTGTATTGAAATGTCTTTGCTGCATCTAAATGTAGCTGTGTAAAATAGTTAGGTCATTGTCAGTGTTTGTGAAGTCTTTCTGTGTGTGATGTCACTGTGTGTACAGTGTGTTGTGTAAGCTTTCTGTGTAATGTTGTTGTCTTACATTACTTGACAGTGCTCCCATGTTATGTTGCTGTGTATTTTGTTGTACAGTCAGGTGCTGTACAATGCTTTATGGTGTTACATATTTTCCCTTTTGACTGTGTGACTATGTCAGGTGGAATACTTGATGAAGAAGATCTCCATGGCAATGGGCCATGAGTGGGACCCAAAGCTACTGGAGGACTTGCTGTCCCAGGATCCCTCCCTCCGTGAAGGCATGTCTGTCTGGGTGCTCCTGGAACACATGAACACTGGCAGGATGCTGCCAATCACCAACATAGAGGCCTTCAGCCTTGGCCTGGACGAGGTCTTTCAGGAGATGTACCACAACGTCCTTAAGAAGGTGACACACATAGCTCTCTCTGGAATATCAGCTTTCTTCTACATGTGATTGTCAAAGGCGACATCATAAGAGATTGTTGTATGGTGTTTATTGAAAATAAGGTCTCTGTACCTTCAAGCATTGAAGTTTTACAAACATATAGAAACATGCCAGCTCAGCAAAGACTTTTAATGTGGTGTTGGTGAGGCTGAAAGTGTGGTGTTGATATGTGTGATAGAGCCAGTGTGATGTTGATGAGTATTTTAGTGTGGTGTTGTTCCAAGTGAGACTCTTAGCGTGACATGGTGTGCAGCTTGCAACACCATATCTGGTCGTGATCATCTTCAATATGAGCAGAATAAAATTCAGTATCTTGTGCCCACTATTGGCATGTTCTCCGTGTTCCTCTGTGTCCCACAGGGCTACATGTGGAAGAAGGGCCACGTGCGCAGGAACTGGACTGAGCGCTGGTTTGTCCTCAGGCCTTCAGCCATCTGCTACTACGTCAGTGAGGACCTGAGGGAGAAAAAGGGGGAGATCCCGCTGGAGAGGGACTGCATGGTGGAGGTACAGAAGCACCATTGGAAGAGGAGTGGTGCAGGCAGCGGTGTAAAGCAGTGGGCTGGGGCAGCGGTGTGAAGCAGGGGGCTGGGGCAGCGGTGTGAAGCAGTGGGCCGGGGCAGTGGCGTGAAGCAGTGGTCCGGGGCAGCGGTGTGAAGCAGGGGGCCGGGGCAGCGGTGTGAAGCAGGGGCTGGGGGCAGTCAATAAACCTGTGCAGTAGTGTGTTAGCGGAAGACGTCATGTGTTGTTTCACTACTGACTGTGTCTTTGTTCTGGTTTCCTCTTCCTCCTCCAGGCCATCGCTGACAAGGACGGGAAACGTTGTCTGTTCTGTGTGAAAACGCACCACAGGACTTACGAGATGAGCGCCTCTGACATAAAGCAGCGTGTTGAGTGGATGCAAGGTGAAAATCCCCCTTGACCTCTTAATAATGTTGCTGCTTTGTCACGGCTGCACTGAGGAGTTCAGTATAAGAACAGGTCACTTTCTCAATGCAAATAGCCCATCATCCTTCACTAGACCAGCTGGATGACTAGTCAGGTAGCATGTTGTAATGATCCAGCTCTCTGTGGAGAGGGATTGGTCTGTGGTCAGCCTGGTTCTCGCAGTGATGAAGTGTCCCGTCTTCTGCAGCCACAGAGACAGCACTGCGTCTCCTCCGGGAGGGAAAATCCTCCCTGCACCATGAGCTGAAGCAGCGCAGACGGGAGCAGAGGGAGACCAGCCAGCGCAGCCGAGAGGAGGAGCAAAGCCAACTGGAGCTGCAGGAGGAAAAGGAGCGCCAGGAGCAGGAGATCGAGAACATCATCCAGGTGAGAGGATGGGAACGGTAGAGAGGAGAGGGAAGAGAGGAGAAGACCCAGTTAGCGTATACAAGCTTGTGCCATTTTGTGTATTTTTAGTGTACATGGTTAACACCAATTGTGGCTTCAGCTTCAGAGGGAGGTGGAAGCCCAGCGCAGACAGGCTGAGGAGCAGGAGAAGGAGCGGCAGATGGAGGTGCAAAGAGAGCTGGAGAGGCAGCTGCAGGAGGCGGAGAAGGTGAAACTGAGACATGCACACACTTCTCATACACACTCCCCGGCCTTTCGTGAGCACATGCAGTGGAGGGGGTTATGACGGGCGTCACATGGTCTCCTCTCCCACAGCTGAGGGAGAGCATGGAGATTTGAAATGGCCCAGAAGGAGAAGGAGGCCGAGCAGCAGAGGAAGAGGATCCAGGAGCTGGAGGTCACACAGCAGAAAATGGAGGCAGCGCTGGATGCTGAGATTCAGGCCCGCATGGAGGAGGAGAAAGCACGGCTGGAACAGGAGAGGTGCTCATCTATACTCATCCTCACACACACACACACACACACACATGGATACACCAGACATATTACAACTAGCAACTAAATGCACAGGTATACTGAACAATTGTGCACAAATAGACTCTTTTTGTTCAGAACTATCTTAGACTGAATTTAAAAGTTTTTTGTTCTTTTAAGGTCTGCACATTTTAAATTTTCCCTCTAGCTCAGTATTCTAAAATTGTTGATAATGCTTTGAAACCTCTCTGTATGTGTATCTCTCTTTTTCTCCCTGCCTGTTTGTACTTTGCTGTTTCCTCATATCTGTTTCCCCTCTATATTTGTCCTGTCTGTGATCGTCTGACTGTTTGTCTCTCACAGGCTCCGACAGGAGGAGGAGGAGAAGTTGAAGCAGCTGCAGCTCCTGCAGCAGGAGCAGGACGCCAAGCTGCTGAGGGCCGAGAAGGAGAAGCCCAGCACAGAGCCGCAGCAGAGGCCCAGCGCCTCGGCCTTAGACGCGGCCTCCCAGGAGCTCCAGACCCTGAGGGAGACGCGCGAGCGGAGCAGCCAGCACCCTGGAGGAAAAGAAAAGCACAGTGCAAAGGACAGGGAGCAAAAGCCCAGGAGAGAAAAAGAAAAGATAGACAGTTGTGTTCAGGTTTGTAAATGAAGTTTTGGACGGGTATGGATAACCATAAGGACGTATTTGCAGGTCAGTACAGCTGTCTATCTAAGGACTGCTGTGTATAAGCACATAAAGGCATCTATGTACAGATACGTGCAGATGTATGGTGATAAATGATTAAACTCCCATCTGCGTTGTGGTTGGCCAGGACCATTCTTTAATGGTTTTCTACATCATTCTGGCAAAATGACAACCTCTGATCTCTGTGCTCCTGGCTTCCTCTGCAGGAGGCTAAGGAGAAGCTGCGGAATGCCAGCCGCTATGTGAAGCACTGGAACGTGAGACTCAACAGGCTGATGACACCCATCACACCAGGAGGTACTGCCCTCGCACCCCACCCTGTCCAATCATACTGCGGTTATCCACACTCCACATGTCTCTGAATGTCCCCACATGTAGCAGATATCTGCCATGTGAGGAGTCCTTGTGATCATTCTAATACACTTTTTATGATTGTCAACCTTCAGAATATTGGGTAGTACAATGCTCTAAATTTTTAAGAAAAGATTAAGAGATTATGTCTTGTCTTGTATTACTGCATCTCTTAAGTGAAATTACATTGGCTATCTGTTTGCTAGTTTTTGCTAATGAGGTTGTCATGCTGGTTGCTTCATTGGTTCTTGGTTCTGTGCTTATTTCCACAGATCGCTTTGAGTATCGCCAGTCCACAAAACACAATAAAGACAATTCAGATGGAGCATTCAGCAGCAGAGAATTTGTTACCAGATGCAAGACCAGTGTCACTCAGGAGTCACATGACTCTGATAGCCAATCATCAGAGGAAGAGGCGGACCTTCAGGAACAGCTAAAAGCTGTCAAACTATCAGACTCAGACCAAACACGTGTACAACAGGTCAATCAAGGCCATTAAAACTGAAATTCAGTGATCTGCATACTCCATTGTGGAGGTTGGGTGACACTTTCACTCTCCAGCTGTCTTAATGAATTTCGTATGTTCATTGCTCATTTTAATGTAACACCTTCAAATGTAACAACTACTGAATGCTAATGTAAGCATTCAGTAATTCAGTAGTTGACACTCACCTAAACATTGGCTCAACTAACAACCACCTACTTCTATACTTCTTCCTATGTTGTAAGAAGGGTTCCTCTGAATTTGTGAGATCATCATCAGCAGGGAATGGGTTCTGTTGTTTCAGCACAACACCTTGGGCACTGGATTCAATCAATAATGTATTTTGTATTATGAATACAATAATGTTTGTATTCCATAAATCCTTGAAGCTTACCATCCTCCAACAACAAGGGGACAGAGCAGCAATCTGTGATATTCCATTTACATTCACCTGTGCTGTCAGGCCAGTGTGACCAGTTTCCCAGGATCATCATTATTTGTATTCGCTTTTCCTGTATTTATCAATCAATAGAGTTATAAAATCAGTGTGTGGACTTTAAACTGAACCTTTTATGACCAGAACATTGTGAAAAATGTTGGAACTGCCATAATTATCACTGGTTAGTCTGTTGATAGTTGATATCTATCTATATAATGGGGTGAGCAAATGAACAGAAACACATGATAATATATGAATACCAAGTAACTAATAAGGAGTATAGGCACTCTTGCCTTTAGAACCCCTTCAGGCTTTCATTTAATACTGTCAGACAAGTTCTCTTCTGTGTGTAGTGGGATACTGGATGATTCTTCAAGATGGAAGCCTCTGGCTCTTGGGGGAATGAAGAAGGACTTAATGCTGGTAATAGAATATAATGAGTCCCTTACTTATTATTGACTAAAAATTCATTTATTATTTGGCGTTTCTATTATTTTTGTCTATCCCCAATCTATATGTATACACAGTATGCTGCACCATGAAAAATTGTTTGCCTCCTGCCTAATTGGCATTAAATGGGCTTATTTTTGACATTGAATATGATCATATCTTCAGCCAAAATGAATATTCAATAAAAGTAAACCAAAGTGTGCAAAAAACAAAGTATTTTGATTCCATTGTTTTATTAAAGTTGTGCAAAACCCACTGCTCTCATGTGAAAAAGTAATCACCTCCTTAGACTCAGAAACTGAAGGTTGAGTTGAGAGGTCTGCAGATCCCTGGCTGTTGTTCAAGGGTTCTTTGTGATTTCTTGGATGATTTTATACTTTGATTTTAGACACATTTTAGCAGGAGAAAGAATCACTACTGTAAAAAACTTGCTCCATTAACATGGCTTTGACTATGGTTCAGATAAGCCCCAGATGTCAGGTTTGTATTTGGCACTGTTGACCCAATTCAAGCCCGATAGCGCTCCAAACTATATGCACAACTGACCCTAATTACCCATGTCATTTTGCTTTAGCTACCTAGGTGAACAATACTTTGCACCAAACCACTAGCATGCACACAAAACAAATGAAAGAAGCAACAAACTTCTCTCATGTTTTTATCAGTCTCCCTCTATTCAATGTTTAAAAATGCAATAGGATGGAGGCAAATGCTTTTTCAGTACTGTATGTGTGTGTATGAAAATGAATTCAGGCTTATTTTTTTAAACACTGAACAGTTATACCTCCTTAAATTATAATTGTGACACTGTGCGGCTGTTTCCCTCCTTGCTGGATTCATATAATACTACAAAAGTGCTTGTGTAGAGATTTTTCTCTGTTGCGACATCTGAATCAGTACTTCAAATTACAGTTCTGCACCCGTGTTCCCGTCATGACAGGCATTGTAAATATTCATTATCAGTGACATAATTTAGCTACCTCTTTGGTAATTATTCTGGACATGCGCAAACAACAGCCACAAATGTCCCAGGTCTACATGGTCTTGAACGTTCATTAAAATGAGTTTAAGCTGTTTGAGGGAACAGCTGTTATCACAACTGCTCCAGTGGGAAGGGCAAGGAGGGGTTAATATAAAAGGTGTAGGTAAGGCTGGTCATGGAATTCCATTGATATCTCTTGTTCGTGCCCCACCCTAACCCGTAACTACATAATCCTTTATATTATTAGGATTTATGAATACAGTTGACCCAGTTTACCATTTTGGCACAAGGGTTTCATCTCTCAGATGCTAAATATTAACATGTGGTTAATTAAGTGTGTGAATTGTATTCAAGAGCTTTAATGGGAAAAAGTCAGATTTCCAGCTCTTAGAGACTCTTTTAAAGAAAATGTTGCTTACTCCTTTGTCCAGAATGAGGAGTAATCTGGATTTGCCTATTGGTTGATAAATCTCTTTGCACAAGAGTCACAGACATTATCTCTGAGGAGAACTGGAAACCTCATCATCTCACCCACAAAACTTAAACATTAAAATACATTGCAAACTGTGATCCTTGTGTGAATGGACTGTCCTTTACAATGTGACGACACCATCACCATCAATATTGTTATTGATGCTTACATTCATGCCATTAAATCAAGTTATTCATCCAATAAGATCGGACCTTTACTCATGAAGTGCAGTCTTCTAACAGTTTACATACAAATAAGGCCATCGTGCTTGTTCACATTTTTGTGATTTACGTGTCAGGCTACCTCAACATCTCCCAGTTTTAGTTACAAATATATTTCTCTCCTTCCTCCTCAGCTGTTTTGTGGTTCTCTGATGCAAATTCATCCTGTCATACGATGTTGTAGTTGAGGTCATTATATATTTATCTTAAGCATGCAAACAGCACACTGGTGGGAAGGGGTTGTATAAATTCAGATCAAATAGTGACAGATGTATAAAGAAAATTGTATGATATTATATTTGTGACTTCATCGTCGGCCCAAAAAGGGTACTGGATAATTTGTTGTCTGTCAACAACAAAGGGACACAGTAATGATATTTTGTTATTGGTCATCTAGCATTAATCAAAGTGGGGATAATATAAAATGAGTGATTACATCCATTTACCTAGTTATTAGTTCAGTCAAGTGCACATACTAAGCGTCGAACTTATAGGCTGTTCATCTATGAATGGCATGGGGGCATTCTAGCAAACGTAATGGGCCCCTTTCATTGCTTCACTTCATTCCCAGCGAGCCCTTGATACAGTTTTTTTTTTTATTCCAAGCGATTTTTCCATGAAGTATAGAATGTTGGTAATATTTTTGCATCCCTGATAAAGTAATAATCTTTCAGAAATTTCAATGTAATAACGTTAATGTCTTCTTTTTTTCCACAATGTTTCTGTCTTCATGTCCTCATAGTACAAGCCATTTGTCTATAACCAACCTTTCTACTGTTTTATTGATTTTCTTGTTTTGATAGCTTGGTTACAATATCTAAAATTATGGTTAAAAGATTAAAAGTTATCTTGAAAGATGTGTGCTTGTGATAACCAGCTAAAAATACTGGGCCATGATCGGTTAAATGCGGCTAACCTAACTGCACTGTACCTTTAAACAGCGCGGTCACGTGTAGCTACGTTTTGACATTTCGGGTACGCGCTCACCAGTCAACATGGCCGCGTCCTTCAGGTGGCTCGTGGGTTTTGCGTTGAGTTTACACATCTGAAAGTAACAGCAAAGAAACCGCAACTTTCAAGAAATGCAAGGGAATAACATGTAAAATTTTTTCAGCTGGAATCATAGTATCTTTTGTTGCATCGTGAAATTAGTTTACCGCAGATATGAGGGGATATAACTCTTTGTTTATGAGTTCCCGGACAATTTTAATATCAGAGCTTAGATGTTTTCGTTTTTTGCGTAGAAGGTTGTCAAGCACGGCACGGTGCTTTTCTCACAATGGAGTCCCACCTCCAACAGTTCCCTCCGCTGAGTTATTGCTGGAGAACGATGCTGAGGAGCCGACGCCTCAGCCGAGAAGAAAACCGACCGATTCTTCTGTTTTACTCTTCCCCGGACAGGGCAGTCAGTTTGTGGGGATGGGGCGAGGACTTCTCAAGTATGGAAATGTCAAAGAAATGTTCAACGTTGCACAGAAGATACTTGGGTACGACTTATTGTCGTTATGTTTAAACGGACCCGAGAATGAACTGATGAAAACGGTCCACTGCCAACCCGCTGTATTCGTCACGTCTCTGGCCGCTGTGGAAAGACTGAACCATGAAGAAGCAACAGTAAGTCTCACCCAATAAACTTTTGTGCTGCATCGGATGTGAAGGTGTGTTTGGGTAGCAGGATTATAATGGAAGAATAGTTTAACACTTAGTTAAATGTTTGGTAGTACCTAGCTAATTTTCAAATACTGTGAACTGGTGTGATGACATGTCATGGACTTTTCCAGGCAATAGAAAACTGTGTGGCAGCAGCGGGTTTCAGTGTGGGAGAGTTTGCGGCCTTGGTGTTTGCAGGCGCTATGGATTTTGCAGAAGGTAAACTATTTCAGTGCATCATTGAAATGCAAGACTAACACAGCTGTGTGCTGAGTAATTAATGATTCTCTCACTGCCCTTCCCTCAGCCCTATATGCAGTGAAGGTGCGAGCTGAGGCCATGCAGGAAGCATCCGAGCGGGTCCCCAGTGGTATGCTGTCTGTGATTGGCCGGCCTGAGGCCAGGTACAGCCACGCCTGCCTGCAGGCCAGAGAGCACTGCCAGTCCCTGGGGCTGCAGGACCCAGTCTGTTCCGTTGCCAACTACCTATTCCCAGATGGCAGGGTTATCGCTGGGCATCAGCAGGTAGGCATGATGGTTGTTAGGATAAAATCAAGGATAGGAGACTGGCAAAGGTTTAAGACAGACTTCAATGAGCATTGTTTCTGTTCTCAATTTTTCTACCTGCTGTACCATACAGTTCTGTACAGGTGGTTAAAAAAGCACAATTCAAATCTGACATTGTTTAGTTCGTACATAAAACAGAGAAAACCATGCACCATAAAGAATCGGCAGTAATCTCTTACAAGCACCCTGAACTTCCATAAAATGGGGCCTCGTTTTCTATCTGTAAGCTACCAGTTTAGGTTGGAATTTCAGTGTCTCCAAGGAAAAGCCATAACGGCAAAAGTGTCCCCCTCTCTGCAGGCCTTGGACTTCCTGCAGAAGAACTCTCGAAAGCTGCGTTTCCTGCGCGTGCGGCCGTTGCCGGTCAGCGGGGCGTTCCACACCAGCCTGATGGAGCCCGCGGTGGAGCCGCTGAGGGAGGTCCTGCGGAAGCTGGAGATCAGCCGGCCCCAGATCTCGGTGTACTCCAACGTGGACGCTAAGCGCTACATGAGCAGCGCCCATGTGCAGAAGCAGCTGCTGAAGCAGCTGGTGTCCCCGGTGAAGTGGGAACAGACCCTCCACACACTTTATGAGAGGAGACAAGGGGAGGACTTCCCCCGCACGTATGAGGTGGGCCCTGGGAAGCAGCTAGGCTCCACTCTCCAGAAATGCAACGCCAAGGCCTTCAAGAGTTACACACACATCGACGTGACAGCACCCGAGGACTGACACAGGCGCTCATGCACCGACACACGCATCCACACAACACTGTCGCATTTTTGCTTGGTGTTTGAGGCCTGATAAAATCATTTGAGGTAGGATTTTAAAATGTGAAGACCTGCTGCTGGTTTCTATTGTGAGTGAAATTATGCTCTGTTCACTGTGAGCTTGCATGTGGTTCAGTAATCCATGACATCAGCTGGATGTGAAATTAAAAGTGGTGAAGATATGTTGAACATTGTTAATATGTTTATGTGAGTAGTTTAAGTCCCATTATTGTCATTCCAACAGGCACCTTAAAAATTATTTTTAAATTAAAAAATATGATTCATTAGAAATTATTTATTTCTGACCTTTAAATGAACAGGCAATTTGAAAGGGCATAACACATTCACGTGTTTAAATTAATAAATCACTGATTGGCTGACAATATCTGTGATTGCCCAATCCCTTAGCCTCATCAATGCAAACTCTTCCAAAGTGTAAATGATTTTGCTATGACTGCTTCTGAAGGTGTTGGTAAATTTAAAAACCTGTTTTAAAAGTGCTTATGTAAATGAAAATAGTCTGAAAATCTTCACATATTTCTTCCATTATTGAGCTCATTTTGGACACAAGTTGAGAACATCAAGTAACTGCAAGGCATAACGTTTTTATTTTAGAACAAGTGACACTGTCAAAAAAATTGGTGAGACTTCAAGCGTGAACACAAGTTTCCATTCTGTCAAAGTGGTGAATGTGTGATGATATATTTGTAGTCCGAGTAGTATTGTGTGACTTCAAGAGCCCGGAATTATTACTGCTATCTTTCCTCATGCTTCTGAGTGAGACAGAGTGTGTGTATGTACGTTCGCTGTAGAAGGCCGAGTTTGTCTGAGAGTGAATCATACAGGACATTCACCAGGACAGCTGGCCCCGGTCAGGTGGAGACATGCGGGCATATTGCGAGAGTAGAGACATGGATTCAGGAAGTTCTCAAGCTAACAGGCAGTTCAGCTCATCTCCAGTCTCTGCCAGCTGTCAGAGTGCACTGAAAGAAACCATCTTGGTTAATCTTGTCACACATTTGTGCCTTAGAAAAGGAATGGAAAACTTCTGATACGTACTGGAAGTTTTACCTTCTCTGCTCGCAGCCTAAAGAAAGAGGTAACACAGTGCAAGTTCATCATCAACTCCTCTAGAGGGCATTGGTGAGGCAGATCCTTTCATTGATAATCAAATTTGTTTTTGTTGTCTGAACACAATGTATTTATAGGTTTCAGCACAGACATTTTATCATATCCACCAAAGTCGCCTTGTTTTATCTCCTGATGCATGGATTTGAAGGGATTAGTACTTTTGTATGTGCATTCTAACCACATGATCGAACTGCGAGGAATTAAATTGGCTTGTCAACCAAAAAAAGATGAAAAAGCCATGGCAAGTGTGACATCATGACTATTGGTGGCACCACAATACATACTGTTGGTGACAGCAATGACACATACAATTAAATATATACTATACCTTTTGCATGTTCTGTGTGACTGATATAATCCACCACAAATCGAGTTGACAAAACTATGCCTCACAACATTCAATAAATTCCATTCAATAAGATTTTTTATTATTACTCTAAATTCTATTTTTCTTTTCCCTTGGATGTTTATTCACTGTGGGAAACTGCTTTGGAGTGGATTCAGTTAGACTCTACTTAACTCAGGATGAAAGGGAAGGACTGTCATAGAAAGACAAGGGTCTATACCTCAGATTCACATCTGAGCGGATGGATTCTGTTACCTCACGAAGGACAGCCTGGACGGAGTACATCTGGTTCTGTTCTTTCTCATTATCATATATTCTGAACAAACAACCCGTCACAATAACATAAATTACCTGCACATAGAGGGACAATTACAGCAACAACAAAGTACAACATATTTCTCAACACAGTATAAGTGTGTTTCAGCATTTTTTTTTAGGAAGTTGCCATATTTTATACATATTGTATGTGTAGAAGGATTTAACCTTGCAAAAGAAGCAAAGATAGTGTAAACTTTGTACTTTAGTGGGAAGATAAAGAGAGAGCTTGCAATCTAATTTCAAATTAAATACATTTTTTCAGTAATAATGCACTACATTAATGCAAGAGCATTTAGAGGGTGATGTGACTGAAAAAAGAAGAGATGTTTATAATCTTGCTTCAGCAAACTGTGACCTGTGTGTCATAAAGAGAGACATCTAGTATCCAAAACAACTGAGTTTGATACCGGTGTGACGTCTTACAGACTGCTGCTGACATTTCCCTGGCACCATATATACACAGTGAATGCATTGTACAGTGTACAGTCCTGTATAGAGTGCCAGTTAACTGCCAGCAGCAGTCAGTAAGACATCACACTGCTGTAAAACTCAGTTGTTTAGAGTACTAGTGGTGTTCCTGAGTGTCCTGGACCCCACGTTCATTGAGACATGTAGTACAGTTTTTCAACTGAGGTGCATGCACAATGTATATATGGTTCCATCCACAGCTGATGTGAGGCAGTAAGACAAGAGTCAGATTTAATTTAAATGTGTTTAACAAACAAAATGGGGGTAATCAAGAAGACTTCACATATATGACGGCAATCTGGAATTACAAAAAGGCAACAAAGGAATTAATGATCACATTTCAGTTAATCTCCCTGTTAGTATCAGTTTGTAATCTGCAGTTGAATGTATATGGAAAAACTAATATTAAACTATCACCAACTTTTTTAATGTTTTATTTTTAGGAATGTGTTATAATATCAAGAATGTTAAATATGTGTAAATAAGACAACCAATTCAATGAACTCATTCAGTACATTAATATACCAAGCAAACACTATTATTGTAAACAATATTATTATTGTTACAGTTATAATCCCTCATTATACTTGTCGACGTACTGGTAATAACACTCAACGTTTTGTAAAGTTCAATAGTGAAATAACCACGTTTTAGAGGGAACGATTCACATAGAAATAATTAAGTTAATTGGTGGGCTTTTATTTTGATGGATGTAATGGGCTTATTGGTGCTAAGCTGCTGGCGGAACGGAGCTCCCTGTTGCTAGGTTATTCACCCGGAAGTGGATTTTTGTGTACTCAGCTGGCTGTCATGGTGCTGTGATGGATCAATAAATCAAGACAACAGATACACACCTTCCAGTCGAAGATATTGAAACCGGCTAATATTCAGGCATAATGTATTGTTTAAAATAGCTGGTGAAGTTTAAATCGGAAAAAAATATCGGTGATTTTAAAGGTCGAAACACACGCCTGAATGAAAATAACAGTCCTATCTAGGATGTGCTCTTGCTGAGAAGGCACACAGCGTCCATGATTAGTGCTTATTCACGACCGAGGGCTAGGTGAATCTGCGAAATATTACCTTACAGCAATTTAGACATACTTCTCTACATCCCAAGTTGCTCTGTATGGGACAACTTTAAAATGACTACTTATGATGGTTTTCGTGACAAGCCTAATATAATATTCTGGAAGATAGCTGAACACCGGTACAATTTTTGTGATGGAGGAAACCGCCCTCTTTATAACAAGCAATTACGAAAATCCGTTGAGTAATGAATTGTAAACGATCTGTTCTAGGTGGAGGAGGTATCATGGCTGGTAAGGTGAAATGGGTTACAGACATAGAGAAGTCTGTGCTCATCAACAACTTCGAAAAGAGGGGATGGATCCAAGTGTCTGACAGCGAGGATTGGAACTTCTACTGGTGAGTGCTTAGCTTTGTTGGTCAGGGCATAGTAACAGGTTTAAATTATGACTCTGTGGGCTTGAGTATATTAGTCAGCACATATTTCCACCAATGACGGTCATTGTACTGGTGAGGGGTTTTTGAGGATGTAGCTCTGCAACAAAGAATTGCATGTGGAAGTCCTCAGTCAAAAGGAAGTAGAGGGAGCTGTCCGGGTGAAAAATGCTGCTTAAGTATGTTTACTGGTGTGAGTTAAACTTCCATAAGTAACTAACCAGTTTGTCATTTCATACACGTTTGTCTGTGTTGTACGAAGATTTGTATAGTTACAGATCCTTGTTGAGCACATCTATTTTGATCCACTGTATACTTAGTATTTGAATGTTTATGATATGATGTCATGATCAAGACTGTTGCAGTCCAAGCTGACTTGTCAACTCACACTTGTGCATGGGAATGGAAGCAATCAGCATAGCCACCCTTTGGCAGTAGTGTGTCTTTCTAAGTACAATCTGAATATGTATAATTAGCCCTAGCATCACCCCAGGGGGGTAGTTTCATTTGACAGGGTATATAATTTATGGCTTGCTCTGTAACTACTCTTCAGGTTAAGCAGGTGCCCTCTGGTCCAGTAGGCAGCTTAGCTGTACGGTTGTACTGGGGAAGAGAAACATTCAGCCGGTTTCAGATGATTTGGATGATGTGCATTGTGGTCTACACTCTTCCTAAATGATCAAAATCACTGTAGTATGATAGGTCTACGGATGAGTAAAATTGGGAAAAATAATGAAAAACATTTGCAGAGGTGTTACTTTTGCGCTACACGATGCCTTATCTGTTATTTGTCTCATTTGTTATGTGAGCGGTTTCCAGTTGTGGTGCAGCATCCCTAGTGTAATGTTTCAGTTGACTGATGGGGTTATTCTGTCTATATATGCCCCCTAGCTGCTTAGCCAGGTACCTACAGGTTACCAGTTGCTGTCAATGAGAGACTCTCTTCTCCGTCTGGTCAACATTCTCTCTCCTGTTGAGTATCTTATAGGGTGGAATGTACTGAAGGAGTGTCTATCTTTGCTGCTCTTTGTACCGTAGCAAGTTGGAAGCATTGGCATAAGAGAATACTTGTGATGACAATGCAGAGAAGAGTGGGGAGAACTTTCATACAGAGCTGAATATGGGCTACTTGCCATAGGCCTAATACTCTCAGCTGTGATGTCACCTGTCATGTTACTCAAAATGGTCCCCTGCAGGATGAGCGTCCAGACCATCAGGAGCGTGTTCAGTGTGGACACCGGGTACCGTCTTTCGGATGACCAGATGGTCAACCACTTCCCCAACCACTATGAGTTGACCCGGAAAGATCTAATGATCAAGAACATCAAACGGTACCGGAAAGAGCTGGAGAAGGAAGGCAGTCCACTGGCTGAGAAGGATGAGAATGGAAAATATCTTTACCTAGGTACTGTCCGCTCTGGTCTGAAGGATCTGGGTTTTTCTGTAGGGGAACTTGTTAGATGATGACTCTGTCTGAGTCTGTAGATCCTTTCTGCTTTCCACAATCACACAAGGTCGCATGCTGGTACACCCTTCATGTGTTTTGTTTTTCACAACAGACTTCGTTCCTGTGACATTTATGCTCCCCGCGGACTATAACCTATTCGTCGAGGAGTTCCGGAAGAGTCCATCAAGCACCTGGATAATGAAGCCTTGTGGGAAGGCGCAGGGGAAGGGCATATTCCTAATCAACAAGCTGTCACAGATCAAGAAGTGGTCCCGGGACAGCCGCACTTCCACGTGGGTACTCAGATGAGGGGTGGGGCATATCAGAGAGGGGTGGAGTTAACAGTATCAGTAACAGTATTTGCTTCTAGTCTGGTCGTCTAATTTTGGAATATAGTTCACACTGACTGTTCTCGGATTTTTAAGCTAAACCTCATTTTGGATCAAGGGAATTTGAGTAAAAAAACAACACAATATATTTATACATTTATTTATTAAAATAAGTTATGCAAAACCTAATGCCTCCACTTAGCTCTCAACATGAATAACATGCAAACAGTACTTACATTTGACATCTGGCTCCCTGTCTACATTCCCTCTCTGTCAGACAGTGGTCGGTACAGTGCATTGAAACCACTGTCTATGTTTTCAGGTTTGTGGCAGCCTCTAGTGGCAAAGAAGCATACGTCATATCATTGTATATTGACAATCCCCTGCTGATTGGTGGGAAGAAGTTTGACCTGCGTCTCTACGTGTTGGTGACCACCTACCGCCCACTCAAGTGCTACATGTAAGTGCCTGTTCCCTTAACAATCACCTCAGCACCAATAGCATCAGCAAAGGCAATAGAAGTCTTCACTGTAGATATCATAGGAGCAACAGCTTCAGTACAGAACACCTACTGTTGCAGTAGCATGTTTTCTGAATAGTATGTTTAAATAGTGCAGTGAGTAGAACATGGAATATTTAATTTAGTTATATCTATGTGATCTCAACATTGTATTTTTGTAATATAAATATTATCTTAATACTTTTTGGTTGTAATCTGCATGATGCTGTGTTCTTTAAATAGATCACTACCTGTATTTGTCCATAAGTAATGTATTTAAAATAAGTAAGGTATCTGTACTATATTTTGCAGGTATAAACTGGGATTTTGCAGATTTTGCACAGTGAAGTACACTCCCAGCACCAGTGAATTAGACAACATGTTTGTGCACCTTACTAACGTAGCCATACAAAAACATGGGGTAAGTCCAACGTACCAAACGAGCATAAAAGAGACCACAAAAGTGGGATATGGGCATGCTTTAGCCTTTTCTTATGTTGTGCAATTTGAAAATGTGTGTCTTTATTGTACTGGTTTTTACATACATAAACGTGTGGATTCACATGAACGTGTGCGCAGTATCATGCTCTCATGGTGTTGCAGGATGACTACAACCACGTCCACGGGGGAAAGTGGACAGTCAGCAATCTGCGTCTCTACCTTGAGAGCACCAGGGGAAAGGAGGTGACTAACAGACTGTTCGACCAGATTCACTGGATTGTGGTCCAATCACTGAAGGCCGTGGCAGTGAGTATAATGTACTCCTCTCTACACACACTCACACATAATCACACACACTCATACACAGACACACAAGTTCATTGCCTGTAAACACACTTGTATACACACTAATACATGAATTCATTCGTACATTCATACATACATGAATGCACATGCACATACTTTTGTGTATTCCATTTAACCAAGAACGGGTGAAACAAATACTCTATTGCTCTGCTTTCAGTTTTACTTTGCATCTCATATGTCTGAATAAAACCTGTTTCTTCATCATGCCAAAAAGACTGATACTCTCTGCAAGAAAGTGATTTATATTTCCTCACTGCAGCCTGTCATGAACAATGACAAACACTGCTTTGAGTGTTACGGATATGACATCATCATCGATGACAAGCTCAAGCCCTGGCTGATAGAGGTGAGGAGGCCTGTAAAACAGAGCGGACTGTCTCAGCGTTGTGTTGCGCTCTGTACTAAAACAGCATGACTTTTCTCTGACTTTAAATTAATTCTCAGAGAAATTTGAAATAAATTAGATGTATCCTTACCCTTACCACTGTTAATTCAGTTTGTATTTTTTTTGCTTTGAAATGTTTTCTTTTTCTTCTCCATTTTGGTTTGCATGTCTAATTATGTTTGCAGATTAGTCGTTGCCTATGAGGACTTCATACTTTTTACAAGATTGAATAAGACATTAGTGAACTAATCCATAAAGAATAGTTGCTGGAAAAATGTGCTGTTACCTGGTACATATGAACTGCCTTGAAGGCAAGGAGACATGTCAGAAGACTTGAATTATTATCATTCATGCGATTGTCATTTGAATCATGCTTTTGACTTTTACTTTCAGTCTTGTCTGTAACTGTGGTGTGAGTCAGATTTGCATGTCTGGAGTCATCAGCCGGCCCGCTGGGCTGCTTCATATGATTGGATTTGCATGTGCAGGCCTGCGGGATAAACTTTACGCACAGACTATTACTTAACAAAACCCGCCAAGAGGAGATTTAGGATAGACTCCATCCAGACAAAGCACAGGAAAAAAACCCTAAAGACCATGGATATGGAATCTCCCTAGAAACTGGTTTTGACACTGACTGCTAAAGATAGTGTAACCATAGTTCAACAGGTATTCACACTGGATTTCCCCAGGTGTAACACACAATGGCTAACCGGCAGCTGTAACATTCAGTGTTTACACAACACTTAAATAACTAACATTTTCTCAGCCAAACCTTCACCACCTTTGGTCTTTAATTAATGTGGTCTTCGTGTAGTAAAAAAAAAAAAAACAAGCTCAACTTGAAATGTCAGTTGTGATAGGATATGACAGGTGGACAGATACAATCAGGGGTGTATTTTGATTTTAAGACTTAGATGAGTTTTCTGGCTTACTTCATGTGTCAGGGACATGAAGATTTTATTGATTCATCACTTTATTGTAGGGTCATGAAAATGTCCTCATCGTTATGGTTTTACTTCCCAACCTGTCAGTCCTTATTTATGCACCATACTGATAACAGTATGAATGTACCACTCCTGCATATAGGATTGTAAAGACTGTATGCATTGTCTTGGTAAAGTTGGATCTGTGTCTGTCTTATTTTTTGTCATGAGAAGGGCTGATTTATGAGACACATCTGTATGGACATGGTCATCTCCATTGTTAATATCGTGTGTGATGTGTGTGTGTTTCTCCCAGGTCAACGCTTCTCCCTCACTGACTTCCAGCACAGCCAACGACCGCATCCTGAAGTACAATCTGATGAATGACACGCTGAACATTGTCACACCCAATGGGGAGATCCCAGACTGCCGCTGGAACCGGAGCCCACCCAGGGAGGCACTGGGGAATTACCAAGTTTTGTGAGTGACACCACTGGCCTCCAATCAAATTTCTGGGAGATAGACACAAACATACTCATGCACATACACACACATACACACACACATGCACAGACACACGCACAAATGTGCACACACACAGGAAGCGAGAATGAACCATGCTTACTGTATAAGTGTCAAACATGTGAAAAATGTAATCTATGCATACTTCTAAGCCCAAGTCACACTTTTAAGTGATATACCAGTTATGCTGACAGTCTTTGATAGGATTTCCAGGGAAGTTAGATGCCAGACTGCCTGACCCTAGAGTGCAGCCAATCACATGCTTCCTGGGCTGCACTGTATCATCCCTGATCTATCTCACAGTGTGTCCCATGCTGGCCTGCTGCTTAATGTTCATACCAGCTGCCTGCTTCAGTGCCAGACCGTTGGGTGGGGTCGTAGTGTATTTTAATGTTTAGGTAGCTGCACGCATACATCAGAGATTGCAGGTTCAAATCTAGATGTGGCACAGCTGTTGTACCCTTATGTAAGTTGCTTAACCTGAATTGTTTCAGTTTTTACTTAGCTGTATAAATAGATACTATGGACTCATGTGATTTATGTAAGTTGCCCTGAATGATTGTTTCTTCCATTTGATAAATAAATAATGTAATGTAATGTGACCCTGTGTTTGTAATGTTTGGTGTTTCTGACCGTTGCCACCCCTGCCTTGGACAGGTACGACGAGGAGCAGGCGCAGAGCGAGAGCGCCGAGAGGGACCTGAGGAGCCGCTCGGGACAGTCCCTGGGGCCCAGGGGTGCGAGGGCCAGCAGCGTGCGCCCCACGCCAGCCACCTGGAAGTGATGCACACTCAGCACCCCAGAATGCCCCCACACTTCTTCCTCCTCCTCAGAGGAAGAGAGTTTGTGACTGCTGGGTACCCAGAGACCAGACTGTGGTTACCTCAACACTTGACCTGTTGGTTTGCCCGCTGTCTGTACACACACTACACCGAGAGGGGGGGATAAGGAAAGAGAGAGAACCTTAAAGACTGAGAGTACTGTTAATTATTAGAACCCCTTGCATGACATCACTGACCAACCCTTTTATTTCAGCACAGCACTAAGGAGAGAACGAAAGAGAAAGACAGAAGGAGGCCAAAGAGCCGTATAGTAAAGTTAATTGTTAGGCCCAGCCTGCATGAACAGCATGGCATTGCTCCAGAATGACAGTACTGACACAGAAAAGGTTTCTCCCCATATTGTAATAGAGCCGTATGAGGCTGCCTTTTATTAAGCTTTTTATATATAAATAAGGATGTCAAGTTATAAGCGAGTATGTGTATGTGTGTTTATATGCAGTGTCTCCCTCGCCTTGTTTATTTATTGGGTGAAAGAGTGTATGTCCAGTATGTGTGTATTCATAAACAGTATTGTTCCCATCTGGTTAATGTACTGAGTGAATACATCTTTTCTGGTTCATTTTATAGTTAAAAGTTACAGAACTGACTCTCATATCACACTTGTGTATACATTTCAGTGTTAAAGTGTAATCTCCATAGGTGACAATACAACCATCTCCTTTATGTTTTCTTATGCAGGTTTCTTATGCATACAATCCAGGTTATCCAATGAAACTTGGAAATCTAGAAATGGAACCAAAGATTCTACATTTTTCTTATCTCTTTGTTTGGCCTAATTTATCACATTCAGACACAGTACAATGAGGTTTGTTCCTACAGCTTTGTTCTTTTATTCCGTAAGCTGTCATGTTACCTTGTGATGAGGGTACTGATGTATTTTTGTTTTCATATGGAAGTTTTGTCTTCACTCTTGATTTAGATATTGTTCTCTACAGTGTGAATACCAGTAAAGTGTAGAATACTGAAAGGAAAGAGCCAGCACCAAAAGAACCTGTTATGGGGGCAGTTATGGTCGACTTTTTGGTTGAAGTTTGTATTTAACCTAGTTATGATGTTTTTATAACCATTTTTTAAATTGATTTTAGTACAACAGTTGTGTTCCATGCTGTACTTGTTAACTTGAACAAAACAGGAAAGTCTTACAGAGAGACAGAGTATTCAAAAGACATGCCAGTTCCCTGCAGACAGAAGGCACTTGACTGCTGTAAAATACTGTCTGCAGTCACTCACAGAATCACGGCAGCTCACACAGAGCTGGGAGGAGCCATCTTAGTCTTAGGAAAAAGGTCATTGATTAACTCCCATGATAAAAAAATGAAATATTAAAATATGAACTCCAAAATCAAATGCCTTCAGTGTATGTCAGAATATGCTGCATATTTCAGTTATTGCCACTTTTAATGAATGTTTAATTTATGATTAATGTTTCAATATATTCTCTACCACTCATATGTGAAATGGCTTTTTTAAAAAGGTGGCAGTAATGGATTAATTTTGTACCATAAGCATTTTGACAATTATTTTTTTTAAATGTAGCATTTTATCATATATCAGCATAAAATAATATTTACATATATATGAGTTGAATAAGGAGAACACATAACTATTTAAACTGACTTCAGATTACATTAATAAGATAGCTGATTATTTATTTATTTAACCTTTGTTTACACTCGGGAAAGAACTCACTGAGAGACAAGAGCCCTCTTTTGCGACTGTGCCGAGTTTACAGAAAGCAGATATAACAACCCTACCCTGTCATGACTTTCTGCTCTACAATATCCTTGTGTTCTTGGTGGCACTCACCTGTTGGGTTGTGTGTTTAAGATTACTGGTTCACCTTGTGCATGCCAAACTGTACTTCTTGCATTATAGAGGGGGAAATATGTTTGAGTTCTGCAGGTCTACTTCAGTAGTGTTCATTAGGACCTGTAAATTACATTTGGGTACGTCAAATCGATGTGTCTCTGAGCATCTCCCAGCCCCTCAGTGAAAAGTGTCTGTGATATGGAGTAATGTGGAACAGGTCACGCACCTTTCTCTGTCCGTACCACTGACCTTTGCCGTAACCTTTATGTCATAGGTCAGTGGACTCTACAGGAAGTTGGTTAATAAGTGCACTTGTGAATCCATTCAGATCATTTCTACTTTTGGTGCTTACTTTTTCGAGGAATAAATTTGTTAAAAATATAGTTTGATTCTATTTATTAAGAAAAACTGTTTTCTGTCTATATATTGTAACCACCCCAAGGTTTTACATATGTACAATATATTTATTGACTGTTTAGGCTAGTTGCATTGTCCAAACACTAAATGTTATTCCCTGGTAAATCCTGTATTTTACATTGTTATACTACTGGCCTGCTCTTACTCAGTTACTGCCTTTCCATGGCCACAAAATGCATCTGCAATTGCCATTAAAAGAGAGCTGTAACAAACTTTTTGTAAAAGCATATTTTATAAACTTAAAATCATGGAAACACCAAGCAACATAGAAATATTGAATGAAGACTTAGACTACCCTTTGGTTCAGTTCTTGTAATGCTGATATGCACGTTTTGTACTGTTAGTCTAGTGTGATAAGACCGTTCTTAAAGTGGTAAGCCTTAAGTTCTTTTAAATAGGGGTGGTGAGAGTACACTTTGCATTAAGGTTCAATGAAATTTAGATGTGATGAATGACGAAACCATGAAGAGTGTTTGATTTCATCCTGGTGTCCATGAAAGCATTTTTGAACTTAACACTGGGGCAATATCACACTGTTTCTATCGTCCTTTTAAGTGTTCGTCTGTCCCTTTCAGTTAGAACAGCAGTCAACGCGTTACTTTAATGCAAACAATTTCAAGGACAACGTTCATAAAAACCACCCAACAAATATTCCCCGAAGTTGATATTTTGCGAGATACTGTACAAACCACTTGATCATCCTAACGGTATTGAAATTGGTGTTGAATATATACCCATTTTATAAGAGGAGCGCCAATGTTAACTAGTTTGGGTGGGTAAGTGTGTTGAGTCTACATATCTTCCGCTTATGGTATTACCAAAAACTAAAGAAATGGAAACAATTTCATTCCACTGACATGGTTCCATTCATATGTTTAAACCCCACTGCTCAATACATGATATTTAAATGTTAAAAAGTTTTCGTTCAACTTTCTGATTTAGGGATATGACGTCAGAGAAGCGCGCCGCTCCCAGTCATTCGTCGTAAGTGTTGACCAAAAGGGGAAAGAAGAAACCAAAAGATTTACCAAGGCATTGAATTCGTCAAGTGTTGCGCACTTTTGTCGGGGATTGAACAATCTCAAGGTAAAGAAGTAATAATGTATTTTTCACTATCCGCTACTATGTTTCCCAAAACTTTCCAGTAAGAAATGAATAGCAAGCTAGTTAGCAAGCCACCTGGAAAGGAGCTTGTATGACACGACACAGTAGTAAGAGATATCCAGGTTGCTCAGTAAATAACGTTACATTATAGCTCGCACTTGGTAACTCGATAGCTTTTACTGAATTAGAATTTCTGTCTGAGTTGCTTTCTGATTTGGAATAGGAATGGGTTGACCAGATAAATTGCACTGCAGTATTTTTTGATGCAGTGACTGTATTGTAATAAACATATACAGCTTGTCATTATATTTCTTCGCTCATCACATATTTAAAAAATTTAAAGACATGTTTTTCTTTATTGTTTGTTTGTGTGGTTATGAGTGTGTCCTTACCTTTGAGGATGTTACGCTGCGCAAAATTCTGCGTAGTTTCATCGGTCGACAGAATATGTGAATCAGCTGATATTGATGGTACAGTGATTAGAACTGGGAATAGATCCTGTTAATTAAAAAGTCATTCAGTTTGGGCACAATTTTTCGAAGCACAACATCCTCAAACCTTACTCGTGTCTTAATGCGGAAAAACTCTTGAAGTAAAGGGCGGGGCAGGGGTTTCACATCTTGTATAAAAATGAAAAAAAAAAATGATATGAGTCAATTTGTGTAACGCGATGATTACATGTATTTATTGCTTTTAGTCCGATCAGAAGTATAATAACTTTTTAAATGAATAATTCTTCAGTTCTAACCGCTCGCTGTCTTGTTGCTACGTTGGCTAGGTGGCGAAAGCAGTGAGGAACTCCTATCCTTTCAATAGCTATTAATTGCACGCACGCTGTCTGTTCGCTTTTCCGAAAAAAGAAAGAGATCCGTCTCCCTTGGGAAGCCCTTAGCTAAAATAAGCTACAAACAACTTCGGAAGGTTCTGTTTAATTTAGTCTTTTGAGACGGCTTCTTTATTCGTTTCATTCCAGTCTGCAAAGCTTTACGTATCACTGCAGTCCTGGCCAACGTTACTGCAGCTATAACGCACAGAAATTCTGAAAAGTATGCAGTAAGTTAATGCGAAGACGATTTGAGATTCAGACCATGGAGGTGGTATTTGTTGCGCCGTGGCTTTCTCTTTTCTTAGTGGCTTTATTTGACTGCTTGTGTGCCTTGTGTTCTTCAACAGTTACTGTGGAAAAAGATTGTCATTGGGAATGGTCTGTTAAATAATGACGATGAATATCCTTCTTTGTAATAGAACGCAGTCGAGCTCTTCCACATTAACCTTCTGATTGAGAGCTCAGGAGCCAAGAGATTTGAAGTACCTTGTGTTTGCTTTGGCAGATACAGGCAATGATCTCACTGTTGCATAAACAGACTGGCTTTCTTGTAAAGGATTTACTTAAGGATCATATGTAGTGAGAGGAGTGTTCAACGTGCGCTTGCGTTTCTATGTGTCCTTATGAGAAATGAAAGTATTTACATAATTGTCATTGTTCCTGCTGTTGTCATTCCATTCTTTGTACATAAAAGTAGCGTTGGAAACGCAGGAAACAAATAGAGAACGTTATCAGTGTGGCAATCACATTCATATTATTTCCGTAATGTAATGCAGTATTTCCCACTATTATATTGAAGAATAATAATTCAATGGCATTTTTATCCCTTTTGGGATTGGTATTTCAAGTGCAGACAGTTATACTTGTGACTGTAGCCTAAAACAGCATGCTTTGTGGGTGTTTTTGCATCCAAAGTGCTCGTGGGGATTTAGACTATTACTACTACTATGGCTACCAACTGAAGTCCTTAAAGACAAAAACTGTGTTGCTTTGTGTGCCTCCCAAAAAGCATGTAATATGCAGTAAACAGCACATTTTATATAAATAAACATTATGATATAAATAAACATTATATAAATACAGTGCTTTGCTCATGAACAATGTATGATTCATTTTACTAGTTGCAGCACAACACTGTTCCAAAGGAAGTGTGTGGCTAATTATAAATAGCAGAAAGGAAATGGTAACAGATAGCCTTATAAATTTCAGATGCAGAGCGGAAGAGAGGAATTTTGAAGGAAGACTTTTTCTGATGACACGGTACATTTCCTCCTAGCTGCGCTTGGTGCATACGGATCGTACTTTAAGCCTTTCCACGGTGAGGAGTAGTAAGCTATGAATAAATGGCTTGAGGGAAACAGCTCTCACGGACAAGGGGTGTATTTCACGCGGCTCTGACGCCTGTTGTCCTGGGGCCTGCGTTGACACGACAACGACCCCAGTCCAAAATCAGTCCCTGATGCCACGTGTGTTACCGAACACTGCAGCCCATTAAAAGTGCAGAACGCAGTGTCTACGAACTGCATCCTCCTCTTCCCCCTCTGGCTTCTCTTGGAGACCCACAGCCAGCGCTGGGTCCTGGTCCGCAGACAGTACACGCTGTTTTGTTTTCATTGGGGCTCTTTCAGAAATAGCTTCTTTATCTCGGGCCCTGTTTGAGTCCATTGAGGGCTCAGTATTAAGCACACATTCCTCAGTGTTTGAGTAGCAGCTGATTAAAAGGGCTTTATGAAATCTGTGTGCCCTGGTGCTCAAACAAGAGACACACTGTTGCTCTGCTGTTCAGCAGGGTAGGGACATGCTGTTGCTTTTGTGTTGCTCAGTTTGCTGCAGCTGCATTGTTGTGCAGCAGGCATGCTTATGCCTTGGTGTTGCACCAGTACTGTGCTGCAGCTGTTGCATCACTGCTAGCCTAATGTGTTACGCATTAGACATGCTCTTGCCTTAGGGTTGCACAGTGCTCATGCTCTCACCTTGGTGTTACGCAGAGAGACTCTGCATCTCCATTGTCGAACATTAAGACATGGTGTAGCCTTGGTGCTGAACATTAGATATGCTGCAGCTCGGTTTGTCAGCCAGTCGATACACTGCTGGCTTTGTGGGCGCACGATGATCAGACGTGTCATTTCCCTCATTTTTCAAGTGATAAGGACATGTTGGTGCCTGTGTGAAACAGGAGGAGGAGGAGGAGAGCAGCATTTACCTCCAGCCCTGAGAACAAGGGGAAGCATTATCAAACCACAGTTTGCTACAGTATGCCCTTTCTTTGGGTGAAGTCCATGTTGTGGGTCATTAAGATAGGAGCTGAAGCGTGTTCATACACATTCCCCTGGCAGAACCCTGAGAAAGAGGAGGAGAGGAGACTTCAGGTGTGAGGGAGAGAGGGAAGGAGAAAGAGTGAGAGAGTGTGTGGGGGGGGCAGGGTGGAGGAACCTCCCTGTAAAGAGCAGCAGCTGAGCTGATGTATCCTGTGGAATTTCTCAAAGGTCACTGCTGACTAATGCTGCCTCAGCATTCCTCTGTATACGTAAATAACCACTATGCGTACAGGAGTAATGCAGACTGAGTGCCCATGGATTTAGGCCTGCTGAGTAATGCCGCTGAGGGAATCTCCACACACGTGCACGCACACACACACACAATGGCTGCCAGTGTTAGGTCTAGGGTTTGAAGAGTTTTTTGGGTACATGCGTTTTAGTCACAGGGCTTACTGAGCAACTTGTAATGTTATTGGTTAAAGAGAATTGTTTTTAAAGCATCAATCAACATTTAATACGTAAAATAGTTTTCATATGTAGCTAGCATCCCCTCAGATGCACAAGACAATGCCATTACAACAAGAAACATTGGGGTGCATGTTGACTATGTTGATTATTCACACAAGTTTGTTTTACAAATAATACACAGTTTAACTGTAAACAAATTTGCTGTATATTATTATGTAACGTTGTTTATTTTATTAATGTATTTTGTCCAAATCTCCTTTTCTATTCTATTTCCCCCAAGGAGACACAGCTCAGATTTCCATAGATATCAGTGTTTATGTAAATTTACCTATCTGTATTTTATTTAGTTTGAACGGATTCTAGGAAGTTGCAACTCAAATTTACGCAACTGCTGACAGCTCTAATACAGACATATGCTTTGACACAGGAAGCAGACACGTTTGTGCAGCAGAAATCTCAGCCTCCCTGCATGGGGGCTCTTAAAGGGGGCTGGATGTGTGGGAACTGCAGTGAGTCTACATCAGCAACTGCAGGGACAGAAAACATCAGGGAGAGAAAGAATGGAACCCTGCTCACAGCATTTGCTTTATTTCTGCCTTATGGTTTCCAAATGCCATCTAACCAAATTTCTATACCCCCTTGTGACTTTTATATTGTTAAAAAATATTTAGACTGAAAAAGAGACCATTAAGTCATAGTCTGGTTTTTGCGGACGGAGGAACGCTGAAGTATCCTGAAGTATCTGTCCCGATTCTGTTTGTGCTCCAGTAAAGATTTGGTACATGCAAATAAGATACGCCTGATGGACATAAGGACTTAAGGCATGTTTGTATCTGTGTCTTGTAGCTTAACTGTATCTTTATGCAGTCGGCGTTTGAAAGACTTTGGCCCTGTAACCTCTGCCAAGGGCATTTTCACTGGCCTGTGGATCAAGAAAGCTCAGACCTCTCTCCTTACATTATGAGAGAGCATGGCTCAAACGCTGGCACAGGAATGCGCGGCACAGCCCAGTCTTAGCTTCGGCAACACAAAGCAGGCTTATCTCTTTGATTTAGCTAAGCAGTAGTAGGGGAGTCTGCAGTTTCAATTAGACGCAACAGGGGAATGTCTCTGGTTCAGCTTAGAGGTAGCAGGAGGAATATCTTTGATTTAGTTCAGAGGCAGCAGTAAATCTCTCTGATTTAGTTTGGACGTTGCAGAGGGAAGCTGTTTAGACTGAAGAGTGCACCGAACGTACCCTACGAGCCGCTGTTTGTTGCAAGCTTCCCTTTTCTCTGGAAAATGTCATTTATCTCTCATCCATCTGTTTTAAAAGATTTTTCTAATGGCTCATGTAGTACACCTCATATGTTTCCAATCACGTTGGCCTCCCTTTTGACGTTGTTAGTCATTTTTTACCAAGAATACCTCAAGCAGTTATTCACTGCTTACGTAGTGTCTTCTTGATTCTGCATTGAGATGGTGGTGTGTGTGTGTGTGTGTGTGTGTGTGTGTGTGTGTGTGTGTGTGTGTGTGTGTGTGTGTGTGTGTGTGTGTGTGTGTGTGTGTGTGTGTGTGTGTGTGTGTGTGTGTGTGTGTGTGTAATTTGAGTGTTTGTTTGAGGAACATTAGACAGTACAGGGCAAGGATGACTCAATTATACAGGAAGACAGAGTGAAATGGTACAGACATTAACGTCATCAATCACGTTTCTACGGTTACACTGCAAGCACAGTAAATATTGGACTGGTCTTCCTCATTCCAGCTTGAGGAGTTTGTTCATCAATACATAGCCCAGTATCGTGAAGATTCAGTCGTTCTCTTATCACCTGTCCCTGACTGTATTCTGCAATACTGTAACATGGCCATAGTGTAACAATGTAGAGAATGAACCAGTCTGTCAGTTTGATAAGTGGCAACATCGCTCCAGAATTGTTGTAGCATTGCTGTGATATATTAGTAGGACCTGCTAATACATTGGTGGACATGAATATCAGTGTCTACTACAGAGCCTGCATGTGTCCACACACATTTGTCCTTTGTGATCCTTGGAGAGAGTGTGTGTTTGTGTAGTGACGTTCCTCTTTGTTTGCTGAAGGCACAGCTTAGAAAGGTAAAGTCTCTCTGACACAATAAGAGTTAGGTAGAGCAGACCACTCAAGGCCTGCAACAACTCTGTGAGTCTCACACACAAAGCCTGTGTTCACATGCACCTAAATCAGTTTAGCAAAAACAAAGTGCAACATTTGGTGGTTTGTGAGAACATCTTGTTGCAAAACTGTGAGAGAAGAGTGTAGTCTGTTTACACAAATGCGGTGTGTGGACTTTTAGTTGTGTATTGTATTAGCAGCTGTGAGGGCAGTTTTGTGTCCTCCAGATGTTGGAGATTTGCTAGGTGGACTAAAGTGAAGAGTAATAACTTTCATCTGCCTGCAAGACTGTAGCAGATTATGTTTAATACTTTTGAGAAAAAGCTCCTTTGTTTTCCAGGGTGGAGGGCTGGTGTCAGGCCTGATTCACAGTTAAAGTCAGTCTGCTTATGAAATGAGTTTAGGTTCCCCTACAGTTTAAACTCCACAGAATGTGCCAATTACTGTACTTGAGTGCTCACATTTAAGCCCATGTTTATATTTTACTTGGTTATTATCTTGTGTTTTGTTTATTTTGTGCCTTCTGAAGAAATTCACAGTAGACCTTAATCCGCTCAGACCACTATTTATTTCGCTAGAGAAAATAGACAGGAAAACAACTGGTATTGTGGCATGCAAAATGTTGTTTGTCTGTTTCTGAGGAGCTGTAGAAAAACTGCATCGTAGGTTATAGTTGTCATGGATTTTGGATTTTGAGAACACACTTAAATAATCTCAAATCCGGCTTATGGAACACATAACTGAGGAATTCTTAGAATCAATTATGTGGGCATTATAGGGCTAAAGGTTTACATGGATGTAGAACTCTTTTCAACATCAAAAAGAGCTTGTATCTGCACATGGTTGAAGAAGTTGCTTATGGATCTGCAGTGCGACCCCTGCTTTACTCTTAAAGACTGACCTGGGCACAGACATCAATAGAAAACATCAGTAATTCTGCCGATGATATTACATTTTGGAAATTTAGCTTCAAAAATTAGAGGACTTCTGGTTTTATTTTGTTTCACTTTTGCAATACAGCCCAGCTAGAACACTATAATTATTTTCTAGTTATATGAGTTTTTGTATATTTAATGTACAAATATTTCTTTGTTTCCTATAAATAATTTGCTAATAATTCATATTTTATATAATTTGAGGTAATCATGTACCTTTATGTACTAAAAAGAGGTTGAACAATTAATAAAGCTACCTAATTACCTAATTTCAACTCCATTTCACAAATGAAAATAGTTACTGCATGGACACAAATAGAAATAATTTAAAAATTAATTGTATGTATGATGTATGTAATAATTTGTTCCCATGTGCTGGTTGGCATGCAGCTGTAGAACTCTGTGGCACATGCTGGGTGTTCCGTGTTCTGTTATTTCCATGGCAGCAGTGGCACAGGGGTGGAAAAGCACTGTTGACAGAGGGAACTGGATGCCCAGGAAAGCTGTGTGAAAATGTGTGGCATGCACATCGCCACTTTGTTTTTTTCTCTCACTCTGAAAGGGTATGAAATGACAGGGAGCCACCTGGGAATGTGTTTGTGGATCAACACTTTCTCCAAGCAGACTGTTGACTTTGCAGAGAACGATGGGAAGAGGATACCTGTGCCACTTTTCCGTCCTCTTCAAATACGCCATCTCTCTTTCTTGGTGTCTCTCTCTTCCTCTCCCCCACCTCCTCCATTAGAGGAGAGAAAGGAGAGGAGCCGGAGAAAGTTTCCTATGAGGAGGAAGAGAGCGCTGAGAGGAACTGAACTTAGTGCTGACTCCGGTCTCTGTTGGAGAAAGTGCTGCATTTGCAGATATTCTGCGCACGCAGTGTTGAGAATTGATCGCTTTGTTTTCTGACTCTGCATTTAACGCACACTTCACTATGCACAGAGCCATCGTGGAAGATTCAATGGAGTCTATACTTGATCGTTCACCCTCAGTCTAGGTTTAAAGTATGTTTCACCATGCACCCTTCGCCTTATAGCTTAGCTGAAAAGTCACTTTACCGTGCACCTTGCATCCTTATCCTACAGGTATGCTGCACCCTGTCCGCTCAGAGATATTCATTGTACACTCATGTGTGCATCTTTGATTGGGGGTTTAATATTCACTTTATCATGCATCCTGACTTTAAGCGGATTAGTGTGCTCTTTGCCATGCTGCTTTAGTCTGAGAGCATGAAAGCAGGGGGTGCTGAATATAGCTTAACTGTCTCTTGTTTTTTCTCTTGTATGAGGTCAGGATTACCACAGTGGCCTTTCTGTCCACTGCGGTTCGACCATAACCACTGCTGTGGGACTTTGCTCTTCTGACAATCTATGATACCTGACCCCCCTAACCACCAGGGATAACAGCAGCCACGCACTTTATTTATTCAGTGCCGCCTTATCCAATAAACACGACGTCTTTATCCTTATTTATGCACAAAGAAAGGAAGGATAACAGAGACAGTGGAACGGAGGCTCGGGGATGAGGGGAAGAAAATAGAGGAAGCAGCTCTTTTTGTGTGTGAGTTTGCACTAGGGTGCCTGCCAAGAGAAGCACTCTAGTCTGTGCGAGTGGATCACTTAATGCAGGCATTCAGACAGAGAGCGAACGGAAGCGGGAGAAGAGGGAGATGGACACGAATGTTAATATGGAGACCGGAGATTAGAGGAGAGGGAGCACAGTTCTCTCGATGTCAGTGCATTACACTGGAGGCTGTGTGAGGTCCTGGTCACCTCTGTGGCCACTGTCCTTGTGGTCCAGGTGGAAATCACAGGAATGAGCTTTGGAAGGTATCTACTGAGATGACTATCACAACATCAGCCAGCTGTTAAAGTCTTGTTCTCTGCAGTTTTTGAAAAACTTTATCTCCCAGGATTGTGTTTCTCATATGCTGATCTAACCATGCAGGGGTATTTAACGCAAACTGAAAATGACTGCTGTTTTCAGTCTTGTCACATGCTATATGCGTGTTTCTATGAATGCACTGACATCGTCATACTCCAGAGTGTCAGTGCCTGCTCTTGTCAGTCTTCCATCACAGTGTCATTTGCATTCCATGGTCTGGCTCTGTGACTCGTTTCCTCGCAGAGTGGATACACAGTCCGGGTACGGAATGGACAGTCTCATCTTTCCTCACTGAGTGGAGAATGTCAGGGTGTTGAATGAAGTGCCACCACAGCCAGGTCACATGGCTTCTGGAAGATAAACAGAGCCTTCAAACTCAATTGAACTGAGCATAGAGACCTGTTTGAGCATAGTCTATACAATAAAAATGTGACAGCTTCTCAACACAGGGTCATGAATCCATACAACACTCCTCTGAATAAAATTGCTAAAGATAGATTCTTTAAATATAAAACATCAAAAAGGATTTGCTTCACATGCCACCCTGGAACAGTCTACTCTGAAATCAGTTTGTTTGATAGTCACCTCAGTATCTATCAAACAAATATCTCAATAAGTATCTCAATTTCTGTTGGCAGATTTTTTAAAAATGCTAATGTCTTTATTGATTTCCTTTAAATTTTTCAGTGCAGAGCCTGAAAGTCTTGAGACAGGACAAATAAAGTATTAAGGGCTGGTTTAGTTTGGGTTTCAGTGTAACGGAGCAGTGTAAATAATGCAGCACAGCAGTAATTACTCATGCAGCGCGGCATGGCTAAATGAGCTCAGAGTTCCCTCAGGAAACAGCCCAGAGGAAGGGCCGTGGCTGCAGTGTGATCAGTGGAGCCTCGCGTCGTAATAGACAGCAAAGTACATGTATGAACTGTTAATGGCAAATAAATGCACCTGTACAAATACAACTTGGGCTTAGTTTGAAACTATGTATAATTTATTGTTGGGGAAACATGAATAATTTTTCCTGTGTTGCTTCTTGAAAAATCCATGAGCTGAATTAATGCCTGTTCTGGGACATTATTTCCTGAAGTACTTTTTAGGACGCGATATGACTGTCATCTCCGGTTAGGTTCCAATAAAGCACCCAGCTTGGTCAGAAATGTCTCTACCAAGGTTGGAATAGCTGGGACAGGACTTGCACATGAATGCCTGAGTAAATAGTAGTCCAGCAATCTAATATTCTGTCTCCGCTAATGATGTAAGGGGATTCCATAGTGCCCTGAGTTAACTTCACACACTCAAATCTCTCTCCCCATTCACCCACTGTCCTGCTTTCCCCTCTTCCCTTCGTTCGACTCCACCTTGTTCTTTAGTTTATCTGTATTTTAAATTGACAATGGATACCCTGAGCAGTGCCCCTCCCTCCCCACTCCCCCTTTAGTGATCAGACCCCTGATCTGGCCTTGTGAAAGTGACTGTGCGGGGGTCACCGTCCTGGAAGAATAGCAGGAATTTCCATCACTTCCCATGGAAAAAATGCGCTGTTCTGCGGCTCTCAGCCCAGCTCGATGAGGGTGGCCCAGGAGCAGGCAGAAAGAGAGGGAGGCGAAGACGCCAAGATAGTAGCAGCGCTTTGGAGTTGCTTTGGGGACACCGAACATGCTCTGAAGCTTGGGGAAGAGCGATGAAGGTTTAGAAACAGTTCTCGGTTGTCACTGTTTCCTCCAGCTTTTGGTTTGTGAAGCTCAGAGGGCAGGTAGAGAGAGCGGTGTGTTTGCCAAAGGAGGGACACGATTGCGAATAGCAGCAAGTATGAGGTGACGAAATGTCTTTATATAATGAGCTATTGTGTTCTATGCTGGAGTGTTACCGTGCTCTAAACTATGCACCAAGCAAAGATTTTTCACATTAAGGGAACCTACATCCGCTAGCCATAAAGTGAAAGAGCTTTTATTTGTGGTCTTTTTGCGAATGCTTGTCTGCATATGTAACAGTGAGTATGTATATATGTGTGTATGTACGTGTGCTTTTCGGTGAGTCTATGATTCAGTGCTGCCTGTGCTGCTGTGTTTCAGCTCCAGCCCTGGGGATCAGAGGGAAGCAGCCATGTCGGGCACTTACGATGACTCCATGATCGATGTCTCCAGCGACAGCTTCTGGGAGGTGATGTAACATTTAGGCCTACATTCTGCATAGAATGGGCATAAAGTTAACATGATGTGACCAAATTAATAAAACATTAACTGGCCACTCAGCTACCTGTATCCTCCACTGAAAAACGCTTTTCGTCTGTACCTTCTGTCCGTTATAATCCTCCTTCATGAATCCCTCTGCCTCCTCTTCTCCACTTCCTCTCAGGTGGGGAACTACAAACGCACAGTGAAGCGCGTGGATGATGGGAACCGGCTGTGCAATGACATGATGACCTGCATCCACGAGCGTGCGCGCATCGAGAAAGCCTACGCCCAGCAGCTGACCGAGTGGTCCAAGCGCTGGAGACAGCTCGTTGAGAAAGGTAAGCTCCCAGACCGAGCCTGGCTTCGGTTCTGCAGGAACTCAAGGACCCTAGTGCTGGACCATATGGCGGTCTAATTTTGACCTGGTCATGACCCCCTTCTACCTCAGGGCCTCAGTACGGGACGCTGGAGCGTGCTTGGACTGCCCTGATGACCGAGGCGGAGAAGGTCAGCGACCTGCACATGGAGGTCAAGTCGGCGCTCATGGGCGAGGACTTTGAGAAAGTGAAGAACTGGCAGAAGGAGGCCTACCACAAGCAGATGATCGGCGGCTTCAAGGAGACAAAGGAGGCCGATGACGGCTTCCGCAAGGCTCAGAAACCCTGGGCCAAGAAACTCAAAGAGGTAAAACAATCTTGCAGAATTAACCCTCTTTACCTCCACCCTGATTGTGCAGAACTGCATACGCTATTGTCATTTGTGTAAATGCAGTACAGCGGGTGTGGGTGGCAGCAGCCAGTATGTGATATGTATATATTCTTACTGTTTCCCAGTCCACGGCCCTGTCTGCAGACACTGTGAAAGGGTAAAATGGCTGTGGAAGCTGATTTGTTGATTACAGATAATATCATGAAGTGGGACAGTACCATAATTCCATTGGATCCAGTCCTTCTTAGAGAATGTTTGACAAGAGATCTGTCTTCTTGCTTCATTGCATTTTTATGAAAGGAATCCCACTGATACAGTATATGCTCAGAGATACACATTCACAGGGAATTTTGGTCATTCTGAAAGATTCATAACTCCAGAAGAGATGCCCAGAGTATTTATGTAACTTTGCTTTCTATATCTCGTAACTAATTTGATAGCTTACTATCCTGTCTATTACCAGCCTGTATAAAAAGAGACCATTGAATTCAGACTGCTCAGGGCCATCACAGAGAGACGTAATGATTGCAGATTGTGCTGTTTACGCTCTCACTCCTTAAAATCTCAGTGAGCTACACAGAAATCGTGAGGATAACAACTTTACAGGCTTTGCTGTTGAATGTTTAAGCATTTGCTGAATACTATTCTGTCAAACATAAATGTTGCTGACGTTCAGTATGACTACAGATGGTGTCAGGAGCTCAAATATAATTTTAACCTGTCACAGAGCTGTTTTCATCTGATGATGCATATTCTGTTCCCTTGGTCAGTTCCTTCGGCCTTGGGACACCGATTGTGGGTTTTTTTTGTTTACACAGAACATTTGCTACACTTTTTGCTTGCAGCCTTAAATATAAGGGGGGTCAGCACAACAGAAAGTCTGAATATTGCTGTGTGCTAACTGCTATGTGCTGGTTGACCCCCTTCTACCTCAGGGCCTCCGTAGGGCTATTTTCAAAGCTCGAGTAACTGTGTGATTATGTATAAACTGTTTGCCCAGATTTGTGGGGGGTATGGAAAATAATACGCAGGCACTGTTTGCGCAATGGATTTTTCAGGAATTTAATCTCAGCCTGCATCCTTTTCTAATCACCCACTCTTTTCTCATGGTGTACTTGAGCAGAATGACGATAGCAGGCCACCATGCTAGCTGGTTAGCCCGCAGCAGGTGTGCTCTTGGTCATTATTGTGGCTCGGTTTCCCGAGTCAGCCCTGGAAACTGGCCTGTATCAGCTCATTGTTACACCATGGGAGATCACAGCTGTAATAAAACTCCCAGGTCATTCCAGTCACTGGTGAGCAGGCCCTATGATCATTAAAACACAGTCATATCCATCTTTTCTTTGAACAGCCTCTTACTCCCAATTTTTTTCCTCACCAAGTGTGGTAAGGCCTCTTCACTTTGGTGCCAGGCTGCACACTAGGAGATTAAAGCAGTCTTGTGCAGACCTGGTCTTGTTGGGCAGAATGACTAAGAATGGGCTGGAGAGCCGGTTCACTGACCCTTCAGTCAGCCCCATTTTTCACCCCGTCGTTGGCTGCTTGTTTACTAAGCTGATGCAACTTTCTTGCTTGTGTAACGACAAAGAACACACTGGCTAAACTCAGCAGTTCAGACCTGGATGACCTGTGCAGTGATGCAACACTGAGTGACTTCCTGCCCCATTATACACTCTATCTGACCTAAACAGACATTTGGCATAGTGTCAGGGGCAAACTGCACAGAAACGGTGTATAAACTCAAAAAAACGTATTCCATTATAAATATAGCTACCTTTTGTATGACAGGCACAATGCATCAACTGCTTTGGTTTACCCCCTCGAGCTCTATTTTAACTTCTTTGGCCACTTACGCCGCTTTCATTTCCTCTCTCCTTCAAAAACACAGTCAATCTGAGTCAACTGGGGATCATCTGTGGAATTTGTTGTGCAAAACCTTCCACTGGTTGGCTCCAGCTTAAACGCCATTCTCTGAAACCGCAGCAGCGATGGAGCAGCGCAGGGTGGACTGGGTGTTTCAGTATCAAATCCCCTTCAGTACCTGCTGTGAGCAGGGCAGTGCGTTAGTGCATCACCCGAGGACGGAGGTTTTCAGTTAGCGGGGTTTCCTCTGCTCATGGTGCATGAGCAGCTGCAGTGAGCAGCCAGGCACATGCAGCATACCTGCACCAGCTGCTCGTGAAGAGCAATGCCAGTGAACCGTAGGGGGAGAGGAAACAGGGTTTAACGGGTCATGGTTCGAAGTACAGAAACTGCATCTGTGCATGTGCCTTTTGTGGAAGAAAACAACCTCAGTCAGAAAACAATGACTGTGTGCATGAATTTAAAATATTTTTTTTTTTTTTTTTTTTCAGAACAGATGCTTGCTTCAGCTTTCAATTTTAAGCAAATTTGTGACACTGACTGTGTTAACTCCTTTGTAAAAAATGTTCAGGCCCCAACAAACATTTATGGGGGCACTTAAAGACCAAGGAAGTTTTAGGCACTTGAGGACCATGGGACAGCATGGATGATCAGGTTTTGCATAAACTTGTGGACTCCATGTCTTCTCCAGTGCATGCTGTCATTAATGCAGAAGGGGGACATACCAAAAACTAAAACATTCTGAAATGCATGTACATTTTTCAAAGATTAAACTATTTCCTCAATTTGTTAATATATTTTGTGGTGAAAAATGTATTAAATTATAAGAGAATGCAAGATAGAAGCGCTTTCATTAGTATCTCAGATTTTTGGACCCTACTGCATGTCTTGTGCTTGTGGCTGCCGACTTGAGTGCGTTGGCTGGTAACAACTGTAAGGAGGTATATGGTTTTGTCAGGTTCTCTCACAGCTGGGCTGGTGCTTTTGCCGTCATGAGTGTTCTACAAACATCACTGCTTTGGATTTAACCATGAAGATACTTTCAAAAGCGAGTTCCACATAAGACTCGATTTTATACCCAGTCTAAAATCAGGAGAGTATAGGTAGTACTGCAGCTACAAGCTTGACAGTGAAAGTGCTTACATAATTGAGCTATAAAACTGAAATTGCAGTCACAGGTTTTCAATACAGCACTGAAAATAACAATGAGAGGTGAAACCTGACACAGTCGCAAAGTGAAGCTCAGTGAAACATTATTACTTTGTGCTGCTTCAGGTTGAGACAATGAAGAAGGCGTACCACTCTGCCTGTAAGGAGGAGAAACTGGCCACCAGCAGAGAGAACAACAGCAAGCTGGAGAACAACGCCAACCCGGAGGCACAGAAGAAACTGCAGGACAAAGTGGAGAAGTGCCAACAGGAGATGCAGAAGGTCTGCGTGCGTTTGTGTGTGGAGGGGGGTATAGTCATAGAAGGCTATGTTTCTGGAGCATGAGTGATGGTTATCTCTGATCTCAGAGGTATTTATAGAGCTTGGAGGTGGGTGCGGTGAGGTGAAGCGTGGTGAGCTGAGCGGTGTGTGGCTTGCCTGCAGTCTCATGGGTGCAGTATGAACAGTTCGCTGAGTCCTGTTTGACAGCTGTTGCTGTGCAAGGGCAAAGTGGGCTCACACTCCAGTGTTAAGATTCACCTCAGCTTTACACCATTTGGCACCTGACACCATTTTGTTTAATCTGAAGTGTAATAATATAGAATGAAACACAAAGAACAATGCACTTTTTCTGACGTTGACAACTTCAGGTGTTCTGCTCTCCTGACCTTTATGTCTTCTGTGAACCACATGTTGCCCTGTCACATGTTAAATATCTACTGCAGTGTCAAGCTCAAAGATTCAACCCCCTTGTAATCCCCAAGCTCTAAGCCCAGTGTACTGAGCAGCCCTATTCTTGTGTGTGTGAGTCACAATAGAAATATTTGTGTGTGTGTGTGTGTGTGTGTGTGTATATGCTTGTATATGTGTGCATCTTTGTGCACGTGTGTCTGCATGCATGCGCACATGTGTGTTGTGTTTGTGAGAGAGTGTGCATGTGAACGTTCATGAGTGTGTGTGTGACCTGTGTGTTGTCTTGCAGACAAAGGAGCGGTATGAGAAGTCCCTGGAGGAGCTGGATAAGTGCACCCCCCAGTACATGGAGAACATGGAGCAGGTCTTTGAACAGTGGCAGCAGTTTGAGGACAAGAGGATCCGCTTCTTCAGAGAGCTGCTGCTGGAGGTGAAGAACCACCTGGACCTGTCTTCCAACCACAAGTAAGAGACATGAGACATGGGCACACTCACACTCATTCTCTGCCTTCCTCTCTTTTAATTTCCCTCTCTTTCTTGCACCCCATAAACCACAGAACTTGGAGCAGTAACTTATTTTCATGCCATTATTCATGCCTGTGACTCCAGATTCCAGACCGTTTATCACACACTGGAAGACACGATCACGGCTGTAGATGCGGAGGAGGACCTGAAGTGGTTCCGGTCCAACCACGGTCCAGGGATGCCCATGAACTGGCCACAGTTTGAGGTACTGTTGGCCCTCCATAGTAAAAGATGATTAGGAGGTCTGGTCTTTGTTTGCAGCCAAGTCTTTTTGCCAAACCCACCAATCACATTGAGGGATGTTCTTGCTGACCTGAATGGGGAAGAGAAGTGAACGCTATTATTCTGCCCTAACTCAGAGATTTACTGCCGTGAAATTTTCCAGTAATTTTAAGCATTGGGATGCTCCCTTTTTCCTTTCACTTTTTTGCGGGGCGCTGAAAGACACCACTTCAGTTCTGAATTTATTTCTTGGGATCATTCCATTTCAAATCAGGTCCTGAGAAGGTCCTGACAACATCTGTCACAGACCTCTCAGCCAGTTTTCAGGATGGTGCATAGTGATAACAGATTATTTTTAATCATTTTTTTGTGAAAATATTGATCAGTCACAAAAAAATAAATCAATCTGAGCAAATGAGGCCATCATGGTTTCATGTATCTAAATCTTCATATTTGCAAAAATAAAACTCAGAATTGGACCAAATTTGGTAGTAATAATAATAAGGATTGGGAGAATCAAAAACTGCAACTAATAACTTTCAATCAATCGTCTGATCCCCCAGATTTGAATGTTTAAGTAAGCAGTTTTAAGTAAGCAGTAAGCAGATTACTTAAGTAAGTAATCATGATATGGATTCTCTATCACTTATATGTTTCACCGAGCTTATCTTCACCCACACCATTGATGATTGCTGCAGATAAAGTTGGAGCTGGTATTTATCTGCTCGCTGAAGATATTACTGTTGAAAGATTTGTGGATTAAAAGTCATTTATAATGTGATACCTGGTTTGTGAGCCAACCAGAAGCTGCCCAGACCCTGGTGATTTGACATGGAATGGTACTTCTTGAGATTAATTTGCATCAGTCTAATTTGTGAGATTTCTGCATTCATAAACTCAATTTATGACAATACCACAGGTCATATATATGCATTAACACGCTCTGCCTCAAATACAAGTGTTTGAGATTTATATTTGTTAAGCTATATTTGTCAAGACTTCCAGTAGCCTGAATTCCCCATGCAGTGGAAGAGCATCTTCTGGGTAGAGCAGAGGAGGGACATGGGCTGTGAGGGATGACATCATTGATGAGTGACTGACTGCTTAACAGGGGACTTTTACTCCAGGAAAGAAGCCGAAATCCACCTGTTACTAATCCAATCCACCTCCTCCCCCCTCCCCTCCCCCTGTTCTGTCTCTGTTTGACCCGCTGGCAGATTTTGGACCTTTCCCGGGTTCGCTCCCATAAGAGAAGGTCGATTGTAGTGAGTTTTGCATGGCGGACATTTTCCCACTCTCAGTGGTTGCTGGGGTTACATTCAACTAATGTCCCTGTTTTTCCCTGACCTTTTCTTCTCTGTGTCTGTGCAAGTATAAAGCAGCACTAGGGGAAAAAAAACTCAGTATTCCTCCATACAGCAAATCAGACTGTCTTCTCTGTGCCATGTATTTTCCTTTAATGTAACAATGAACAGAGGAAGTGAATGTGTGTAAGTCACATCACCTGGACTGGGTGATGATAGAATATTTGGTGATAGCAATGGAAGCTCACAACTGAATGCTCAGGTGTGAGCACGCTCAGTAGTGACCATGAGCGGTTGCTGTTAGAATGCTGAAGGGTGACCAAATGCAGTTGACCACAGAGTAGTCCATGCTACAATACATCTAGTGACCAAGCACACTTGCTTTGTGTGGTTCACCCAGCCTGATGCTGCTTGCATTTCCTCTGTCTGATATTCTACTATGATGTTTTTCTGTAAAGGCTGCACTGTACAGTGTCAGTCTGTGTATGAAGCACACATACTGCATCAGGTCTGCTTCAGCACTGGGTCACTGCATACAAGATATGAAAATAAATGACTCCTTTTGCACTTAAAATTCCCAGCAGTGATTTGCATGGAGGAAAACTGGTTACAGAGCAGATTCTGGACCTTAATGAGCACATGGGTCAGGAGTCATTAGAGATTATCATGTCTGTCCCTACTGGATCTGCTAGTCTTAATCTGATTCCAAGACAATACTCAGAGCAGTAGAGTTGTAAGCCCCTGCTTCGGATGGTGAGAAGTTGATCTTTTGGGTTTAGAGCTTCATTGTGGGTAAATGTTTATTCTGCTTTGGGCTGAAGTGGGTCTGTCGTTCCTCTAATGTTGGGGTTCAACTGGGCTGTGCTCATCACCACACTTTGCTGGGTTTCTCTCATCTGTCTGATTTCCCTGGTGATGGAAATGTCTTCTTCGGTCTGACACAAGCACACAGCAGCACACAGTGCTCTTCGGCTTGTCTCATAAACTCAGAAATGTGCTGCATGCAACAGTGTGGTTAACATGGTGTGAAATATTTTGCATGCCAATTGTGTGATTTCCGCAGCACAACTCTCTCCCACATGAAAATCAGGGTGTTAAACCTTATCAGAATCAACAAGTGAGTGTGATGGAGTTCCATAACACTGCCAGATGGTCACACACATATAAATCTACTTCATGAAGGTTGTGCAGTACAAAATTACCACATTGTACAGGTGAAGTTCAATCATGTCTACACTTCTTATTGAAACCACTATTGCATATTTCCAGTTGCTTTGGAATGGAATTTGTGAGTACCCTAGTGTAAGTTTAGCAGCTTTTTCACTGGATTGTGTGTGTTTGTGTTTTGTGTGTGCACAGACTCTGTGTCGTTTGCGGGGTGTACAGACTGAAAGAGATGTGTGTTATTCCAGGATTGGTCGGTCGATCTGAACCGGACTCTCAGCAGGAGAGATAAGAAGAAACCTGGAGACGGAGTGACTTTGACCGGGATCAGCCAGACGGGGGAGCAGGCCGCCAAGAGCAGCAGCAGGTAACACCCGCTTAACTATCCTGTGGTCTCCAAGGAAAGAGACTCCTCCCCCCCCCCCTACTGCCAGCCTCTGACAATGGCAACAGGAAATGCTGGTATCACCTGACCAGTGACAGGGCATCATATGACCTTAACACAGGCATACTGTTTCCTTCTACCTCACAAGTTCTCTCAAGTCATTTTCATTTGTATGGTTTGAAGATGAACACCAAAGCATCCAGTGGATAGCCAGGTCCCTTTTTTTCTTCAGTGATCCTCCATTTGGTTGTTTTTGTTTACATCATGAAACCGTTCATTATTTAATCAGTACAGCAAGTCACACTCACTCACCCACAATTCCTAGCAAACTGACCCGTATTCTTTTCTGAGCCTTATCTCTCATGATAGAGAAGCAACACACACACACACAAACACACACAAACTCAACTCAGCTCATCTGTTTCCCCCTCACACATCTCTTTTGTTGTCCCCTCATCTATCTTTGTGAAATATCTCTTAATTAGTTCTCTGTAATTAAAAAAAGATGGCATGAAGGAAGACAGTGAAGGTGAGTTATTATATTGCGTGTTCCCTTGCTGATTTATGTCCAGGCACATCACAATGTCATGTCTCCTGATTGGGTTAGGTGAAGTTGTGTGACCAGCCTCACCCCTTCCTGATTGGTTAAATTGCCGGTATGTCACAGTGCTCTCTGTCTTCATGTCGTCAGCCTTACTGTGCCCAACAGCACAGAGCAGGTGGGCTCAAACCCCTTCGAGGAAGACGATGACGAGGAAGAGGCTCCCACAGAGCGGCCCAACAGCAGTCCTGTCAATGTCGTAAAAGAGGAGGTTAAAACGTTGGTGACAGATTCCTACAATCACAGCGTTCTGCACCACTGCACCTGCTCTCTTCACCTCTCCCCCTTCTTCTCCCCAAATATACCTTCTTCCCCATCCTCCTCTCCTTCCCTTTTTCTTCACTTTACACCCTATTTCCCCCTTTTCCACACTCTTCCTTCATTCTTCTCTTCCAGAGCTCTTTCCTGCCCGATTCTCTCCAGTTCTAAGTGTTCTCCGTTTTCAGCGCTCTCTCCTTCAGTGTGTTTAAGGGGTCTGTGTGTCTCTCCGCATGCTCACTCAATAAACAAAGCAGCACACAAATCAACCACTGCCTGAGCCTCCTCGGTGTTTTGTCCTGCAGATTAAGCCTGATTGTGTGTCTCCTCCAGTACTCCCATTCCACTCTCACAGTACAGTCAGACCTGCTGTAGCCATGCCACAGATAGCTGAAGGTCATGCGTTCCAATGACAATTTGTTCTTTTCTACCATAATAGAATGGCCATGTGATGGAATTTATGTTCCAGTCTTCACAGTTATGGTCTCTCAAGTAAAAACAACTCATACAGATGTTTTCTCAATTTTTCTGTCCAATCAATATTTTAAGTGTAAAGCTAATTTATCTGTGGTACACCAAACTATGACTTGCTTGCTAATGTCATTTTTTGTAGCCACATTAAAGTATGAGTAACAATAAGGAAGGACTGAGATTCAGGGCATAGAATAAATGTGTGTGTCAAAGCCACCCTTTTCACCAATACCACAGAAAATAGACTTCCATGTTTGGCATGTTTCAGCTACACAGGTTTGATTGTAATGTTGCTCCAGTGAGTGTTTGTGTGTCCAGGTCATTGTGAGTTTGTTTGGTCTCCCTCCCTCTTTAACCAAGGGAAGGGTTTTCCAGGCCTGTGCTGTTGTGTCACTGCTGCCCTCTGCTGGTAGATGGGTGAACAGGCATTACTATGGGCTCACTGCCATTGGACTGCAGCTCATTTTCTTATGTTATTTCAATGTTTCACCACTATGTGCCCTTTTTAAAGAACTTGTCACATTTCCTCTTGCCAGAAAAGGAATGTGAACAGGCTAGTTCAGCATACCAGCCCTTGCTCCATGCACTAAATAATATGGAGAGTGATATTTGCTTCCTGTGGTGAAAAATTGCTGAGCACCATTCCTTTTTTCTGTATTGGTTTTGGCACACATTTGGAACATGTGTCAACCCCAAATGTATGTTTGATGTTTTTTTTTTTCTCACACGTGCTAACTGCCTTCTTTTCCCCTGCTACTCTCGTCTGGCATGCTGGTTGTCCACTCAGTTTCTGGGCTGGTTGTGATTGACAGGTGTCATGTGACTCAGGCACCGGATGTGTGATTGGCTCATTTTTTTCCCCCCCACAGTACCAGCAGTGCAGAGAAGACTCAGGAGTGGTCGGATGAGGAGGCAGGGAACCCCTTCGCCACAGACACTAACGGGAATGGAAATCCCTTCGAGGAAGAGCCCTCGACCCCTGGCATCTCTGTCGCCGTCCGTGCCCTCTATGATTACGAAGGCCAGGAGCAAGATGAGCTCAGCTTCAAAGCAGGTAGAGAGAAAGGGAGAAAGAGTCATGTGAACAGAGCAGGGGAGACATGCTAAGGGAGAAGGTAGCTATATAAAAACACTGCTCCCATGGGCCTTTTGAAATTTTGTGACTTTGAGGAAAAATACAGCCTGCACAGTTTTTGATGAAAAGGCGAGGGACCTTGAAAGGTTTTGTGTAAAGTTTCATGCACTCTCCCTTCTGACAGAATGAGAACAAAATGCAGTTCTCATTTTGCTACATGACATGTGTGTTCCTCATGTTGGTCAGACATAAAAATGTTTAGGGCTTCACTATTGTCATTATTGTCTGTCCTCTCCCTCATGTTACAGGTGACGAGTTCACAAAGACTGGGGAAGAGGACGATCAGGGGTGGTGCACAGGCCGCCTGAAGGACGGGCAAGTGGGGCTGTACCCGGCCAATTACGTTGAAGAAGTCCAGTAAGGGGAGGAGAGAAAGGAGGAGACTAGAAGAGGGTGGAGACAACGAGTCGGCGGCGGAGGCTGGGCACCCGTCTGTGTTTTATAGAGGACGGCACATGATGAAGTCAGGCCTACCACAATGATTCCTGATATTTTCGTGAGATTGCAGCCAAGAGCCTGAGATCAAGTACCAAATCAGAGCCACATACAGCAGAGGGGATTCAGCTCCCACCCATCAGCACCATGTATGACAGAAGACCGACTTCATTGCCACAACTTATCCCTGCTTATGGCAAATACACTATGATGTAAAATTAAACTAATCCCCATGACTCATCCCGGCTAATGCAAATACACCATGAAGAAAATCCATGTACTCCTCTCAGATCATTCCCATTCTCAGCATACATGGCAGAGAAGAATGTACTAATTGCCAAAGCTCATTCATCCCCATTAATAACATTCAGTGCAAAAAAAATGCAGCTAATCCTTAGAACTCTTTCCATTAATAACTAATGGATCATTTGTGTTTAAATATTGGTTAACAAAAAAAAAAAACTGAGCCAGCTTGATGTGGACCTGAAAACCCTGTTGAAGCATACCTATGGAAGGGAGGCGCTGTTCTGATTTTTTGTTTGTTTGATAATGTCTTGTAAATATGATTTTATGACTTTACTTTTTAAAAGCCTTGATCTTTTAAAATATCAGTTTCTCTTTGGGCTAATGTGTTACAGTGCCGTATGCTGGATTTCCAAGGCCAGTCGTCGTTTTTCTCACTCCATTACAGTTTCAGTCTGCTGTTGTCCTGCACACGGTCATGAAGCAGGCTGTCCCCACAGAAGCAGAAGAGATTTTTAATTTTGGTTTTTGGTTTGTGGTCACGCCCCTTTCACAGCTGTTACACTTGGAAACACATTACTACAGATATGCTGGCCATTACATATTTCTTTGCATTCACGCGCACCTGAGTTAATTTGCTGGAAAAGTAACAATGAAAGTTATATTTCTGGTACGGCATTTCCTTTCCATCTAATATGTATGAGTACATCAAATGGCAGCACTGATTAATCTGGTTGACAAGCCAACCAAACACTTCTACTCGAGTTAATTACTTCTCACAGGCTCACACAGGTTGCCCTTAGAGAAGTGAATTCAGCACTGCAGAGGGACTTCTGGTATAGTGGTTTATACGCACTCTGACTTCCTTCATTGATTGTACATTGTCCACTCGTCATGAAATTTGTGAACATTCTCACTTTCAACGATTGTTCTCGTTCTTCCTCAGAGCATATTTTTACATATAATTTGTGGGCTCAGAATATTGGGGAAAATGGTGTCTCTCACTTGAAGCTACAATATTTATTCAACATAGCACTGGAAGCTGAATGCCACGCTGTTCAAGGAGATTACTGAACCGCTGAGGTCCGGTGTGCTCTGCACCATTGGACCCTGATTGAATGTTTTCACAAAGAAAAGAATTAAAATATATATTTGCATGTACATAAAGATAAAGATATGAACAAGTAGCACAACAAATTGGTAGGTAATTACATTTTTACTAATGATTTGAGGACTGTTAATTTATAATATGCCTTAAATGCAGTTTGCTGTTGGGCGAATGCTGTGATTTGAGATCAGTTTGTACAATAATTTAACTTTTGTGACATCAGGTATGATTCTGGTTTGTTGTTACTTGTAAATAAATGTTTTTTTCCCCACTGAGGGTAATATTGAATTATGAGTAGAGACGCATAACGGTCTGCATAGCTTGTCTTTTCATTTTCAGAATGTGTTTTGAGTTCAATAATGCCTTACTGACATGTCCTCTAAGACTGCTTATGCTCCTTCCACATGCCAGCCTGTTAAATTCAGTGGTTTCCTTGGGCTAATTTCTCGGGTGTATGTTGATTAATTTAGGGCACACACACACACACCGTTTTTTAATGTTCCTCATGAAGACGACATAGAAATGACAGGTCAAAAGGGAGGTCTTTGTTTCTGTAGCAGAGGATAGTGGAAAGTGTGAGCATTGAGTCAATATCAGTGGGTGAATCAGACATGCTATGCTGGGGGAACACAGCAGCTATATTTGCACAAATTCGTTTGTAAATATTCAACAAAATGATAATAAAAGCACTAAAATACGGACTTGGTGTGCAAGTTTCATCCTGCTTATCCCACTGTGCGTGCGACGACATTGTGCCTGTTTCCTCATAACATACAGAATAATGTGCTAGCCCACATCGTCATAATGGGCATTACAATTGGCATCGTTTTCACCTCAATCAATTTTATTAATAAATGCATGTACATCTGGAGATAGGATTCAGACAAGTCAACATTACATTAGCAGCACTACTTACAGACAATTATTACTAGGTAAAAGGGCTCGGAGAGACGGGGAGAGGTGAATCCTGAAGAAGTGAGACAAAATGTATCATTTTTGTCTACTCACGCTACTTTCATGGTGGCTCAATCATTCTGTTATTAAATTATATAATAATTTATAACAATTATTTTATAATAATAACAATAAAATTAGTATTAAAAGTAGTATTAAAAATTGCTACGGTTAGAGATCATTGCGGCAGCAGAAGTAAGTCCCATTTCCTATTGCCGCATAAAGTTTCTCGCATACATTTTCATTCGTGTATTCCTTGTTGCCTCGATTTTCCAGAATTCACCGGGTTGTGGTTTGTCATTAGTTAGCTCTGTCCAATGAGAGCACACCCAAATTGTTATCCGTGTGACGTGTGCGGTGGATGCGGAGTCAGGAAGCTTATGTTTCTACAGCGAGAGCTCGGTGATGTGGCGATGGTCGACGTTTGGCAGATGAAGTTTATGTAGGTGCCCTTAACGTTGCTAACAACAGGTAACTAGAAAGATGTCAGATCCCAGCAAACAAGAGATTTCAGCCATCTTCAAGCGGCTCCGCTCAGTGCCAACGAATAAGGTGAGACATGCCAGTTTTAAGAGAGGCGCAGTACGGTTTCACCCACCGTTTGGCAGGAGGAGGAAGTACAGAATGATTTTGACACGTCGCACTGTTTTGCTAACTGCTAGTATGTGTTCAGCTAGCAGGCATGCCAAAAATAAATAACCAGGTCGCTACCTAGTTAACTTGTTAGATGGAAATGTGCATATTTTCTCCCTTCTATCAATAACGAATTCCTCTGTTGCAGTTAAGACGTCGACTTGACAGATAGCAAGCCGACAACTGTAAGACAGCAAGTTTGCAATTATTATAGCGCTCATACACGCTTATTTGCATAGCTACCGCCGCCTATCCACGCGTAATTATTAGCCAACTGGCTAGCTCCAACTAGCTGACCTTTAATTCTGCCCATAAAGGTTGAGCTATTAGTACATACGAATCCGGCATTTCTTCTCATCTCGTCAACAAATGACAGACCTAAATACCTAGAATACTGTTTGTTTCTATACAGTAATGTAGCTAGGTAAGACTTGTAACGTGTGTAACCTTCGTTACTTTTGAAGTGCGTAGCAACGGTGCAGCAACGAGAAGCTGCGCCAAACTTACCAGCTGTTTGTCCGAGAGAGATCGTCCAAATAATGGGTCGTAGCTGTGCATTTGACACGAACCAAGTATCTTTCTAAAACATTTGAAAATGATATGTCCTAGTTGACTGTAGACCTTAACTGAAATATTTCTTGTCCTGATCCATTATATGAACCGAAGTTATCAGCATAAAGTAGCAAATATCATATGGTTATATATCATAACTCCTCGACTTAAGAGTTACTGTACATTAGGCCAAGCCTTCCACATTCCAAGCCGCGTTGCATCATTGCGTATGCATGTATGGCATGTTGAAATTGTATCGTTATCCTGGGATACCAGTATGTTATTGCTGCACTCAGTCAACACAAATGACAGAACGTTTCATATTTCTACTGTACGTGTGCCTACAGAAAGACTGTGCTGAAGGAAAGTTTTTTGTTGTTCTTCTTGTTGTTGTTTTGGTAACTTTATTTCGTGAAGCAGCTGGTCCCTATTATGGCATCTATATTTCTGTCTACTTGGCTTACCAGTTGTTTCCAAAGGAAAGACTATACACACCCTTATGTGAGGCCTTTGGGCTGGACAGTGTAACTTGACTCTTAGATTCACAGCAATGTACCCAACACAAATTCTAAATTTCCATAACTTTCATTTCCACATACAAATATGAACAGTTTAAACAGAGAGGTTTATAATTGCTGTTATTTGTGGTTATGGGGTTAGTTTAGTTGATAGTTTAACATTTTCCCCAAGGTTAACATCAGACCATTCTGGTCCTTTCAGGCATGCTTCGACTGTAATGCCAAGAATCCCAGCTGGGCCAGCATCACCTATGGAGTGTTTCTGTGTATCGACTGCTCCGGAACACACAGATCTCTTGGTGTGCACCTGTCCTTCATTAGGTAGGACCCATCTACATCCATCCTTTATCAGAGAAGACCCATTTATCACTTGGTCCCTATGTATACATATACCCTAACAGTTACAACATATGTACACCTGTCCATCATCTAGTTTCTATATGCCTGGCCTTCATCAGGTAGGTGTTGCCATAGAAGCCTGTCGAAATCTCTGCGCACACCTTTCAAGTGGGGGCTTTGTGTACATTAACTTAGGACCTGAATACATCTGTACATTACCTAGGGTCCTAGTACACTTGCTCTTCATCATGCAGGAGATATGCATACCTGTCCTTCAGGTGCAACCTGTGTAAACCTGTCCTTCAGGTAGTACCTTTTGTCATTAGTCCACTATAACCTATATACCTCCACTTTCACTGTGTCCTGCATGTTCTTCATCAAGTGCTGCTTGAGCACATCTGTCCATTTAGGTGGAACCTATGTACATACATCTGCCTCTGTTTAGGCTGGGCCCTCTGCCATTTTGTAAGTTAAGCTGTCTGGTACATCCACATTGATACGTGTGTTACTCACATAATGGGAGGTGTACTCCTAGCTGGTACGATCCCAAATTAAGTCAGAACTATGATAATAAGAACACAAACCCCATTCTTAATAGCAGCATGTAATTGGAGATGCATTTGCCATGCAACATGCACTTTCTTTCATATTTGCTCTGTAAAACAAATCTTGATGCTGAATGTGTGCCCAACTTGAGAGACGGACTGTATCTTGCAGGTCTACAGAGCTGGACTCTAACTGGTCCTGGTTCCAGCTGCGCTGCATGCAGGTGGGCGGGAACGCCAACGCGGTGAGTAACACTATATCCGACAAAGCCTTTTGCATGTGCCTTTTTGTGTCTCTGCAGCTGCCTGGGGCTTTGTGTTGTGAAATTATTTTATGTGAGCTGTGCCCACCTGCCTAACCTGTTCTGTTCGGAGGCTTTATCTTAAGCAAAAGGTGTGGATGTGTGTGAACGTTCTCTAGAACTGCAGCTGCACAGGAAGAGAGTCAAGTGCAAAGGGCATAGCATTCTGGTCATGTGGCACATCTGGTCAACAGTAGACACAACAAATCTAAAACTGCTGCCGATTCAGCCTCCAGAATGAATGGCATCACATTTGCAATGAAACACATTGCTTAGAGTTCAGCGGGTACTCAAGATCATTTTATAACCTTGCCTGCTGTATTTGTTTCAGGCGGCTTTCTTCCATCAGCATAGCTGCACAGCTAATGCAGCCAACACCAAGTACAACAGCAGAGCCGCACAGCTGTACAGAGAGAAGGTCAAGACCCTGGCCACTCAGGCCACCAGACAACATGGCACAGAGGTATCAGAGATTCATGTGCATATGTGTTGGAGGTGTAAGCTGTCCATGAGATCTGCCCTGAAATCATTGTTTTTTTTTTTTTTTTTTTTTCTTTTCTTCCTGACAGTAAGAATAGGATTACACTAGTTTGTGGATCCTGTGTCAATGCCTATTGGCAAATTCTGCTGCAAGCTATAGGTAGCTCAGATTTACACAACAGACAGTAATACTAATGCCTATAGAATACAAAGGTGGTATCAGGTTATACTTTAGTCTGTAGCATTCTCTGGTGTGATATACATGGCACTGAAGTCATCTCCATCAGTCAGCTCCATACATACCTTCATCTGCATGTGTTGCCGACATCCAAATAAAGGTAAAAAGCTGACTTAACCTCTAACTACAACAATCTCTCCTGAAGCTGTGGCTGGACAGCCAGTGTCCCCTCTCTCCTACATCACCTCAAACCAAGCAAGAGGACTTCTTCAGCTTGCACTCACATGTAGGTTCTGCACTGTCTTTGTCCTGTGTGTTTGTCTGTCTCTAAACTGTCCTGGGAGTGTGCATTAGTTGAAATAACTGTGAAAGATCTCCTCTCAAAAGACTCAAAAATTAATGTGTGGACATTTTTAGTGTTTAAGATGTCCCTCCATAGCTCACGTATATATCTCTTGTTTTCAGGTTGAGAGTACTTCAGATCAGATGAACCTGGATGTCTCAACAGCAGAGGAACTCAAAACGCAGGAAACCCCAAGATCAGACAATGGTAAAGTCCTTCCTCAAGCTCAGGGATAGAACTGCTGTAAACTGTACCTACTTGTATTCTCACTCATGATACTGTGGTAGTCCATGTTGTAAATTCTCCCCCCTCTTTCTCTCTCATCCTTTATCTTTCAGGTGTACCAGAGGAAGGCCCTAGTGTAGAACTGCTCAGTGCCTCTCCAAAAGCTGTTTTGGGTAACAACTCATTGTATTATTATTATTTTAGATCCCTTGCAGATGTCAGTGTGGCCAATATCACCTGTTTTCAGTCCTGGCCTGGAAGATTTACTATTTTGAGGGTTTTAGTAATGTTTGCAACGTAAATAAATAAATAGATAGATAGTACCTTCCAGCTAAATCTCATTCAGTAAGTCACTGAACTTCATGAACAAATGAATGACAAGAATTCCTGGCTTCCTTGAACTTTAATAACTACCTACTGAGTGAGCTTGAATGATGACAAGAAACGGGTTTTTTGACATTTAAATTCAGCTCCTGTAATTCACAGGAATCTGCTGTAGCGTCAGCTCACAAAGAAACAACCTTAACTGTGTTTATTGTTGACACTGTGAGTTTGGAGTATGTTTTTATTTTGTCTGTAAAAAATGCTGTGTCTTGTTGGGCCAGAGGGGAAGTAATGGATCTCTCTCTCATTCTAGCTGACCCGTCCTCTACCGGAGCTTTTCACAGTAAAGGTAGACAGTTAGCTCTTATTACATGATCCCACTCCCCTACTGCGCGCTTCTTAACTAGCAGTCAGCAAGGGCTTTCACTCAGTGCGGTTTGAATTTGCTTCCTCTCTGTTTATTTATATCTTATGTTTATTCACCTGGTGCAAGCTTTAGCATGACTGATTAGCACCAGTTTCATTTGAGGACATTCTTTCACAGTATCTTTTAGTGCTTTGACTTTTTCGCTTTCAGTAGAAAGCTATCATCTGAAAGTCTGGTGGTTCTTTACTAGAGCACCTGGGTTTTCTATCAGACTTTAAGGCACAGACCTGTGGTTGTGTGAATTGGCACCTGTTCACTGTGGCACAGAACACAGAGACTGCCTGCCACTGCCTGTAGCACAGACCCAAGGGTGACAGCGCCTGGATCATAATCTATAGTATGTCACTGTACATAATTAATAGCTCTCCCTTACTGTTAATGACCTGTCCATTCTTTCACAGAGCCCTCTTTAATCAAGAAGAAGCCAGCCGCTGCAAAGAAGACAGTAAGTTTGTGACAGCGCTGGTCCCATGTAGCTCCTGGCTAACTGTAGGAGAATGTTTTTCTGTAGGAAGCATTTAAATGTAGATGCACCTAGTTGACCTAAATATTTGATGTTTCACTTGCATGTTATTGATTATATTCAGATACATATTCTTGTTGTGAATTGAGTTTTCTATATTAGAACTACTGTATGTAAAATAAATTGTCTATGAACCTTCTGCAAGAGTGTTGCCAACATGCAACAGTCACGTGACCAAAGGCATGCAGTTAGAGGTTGCCAGGTTAGAGGACATGCAGATTTAAAGATGTAAGGGAAAGCAACATAGCTCCAGCAGGCAGTCCATAAAGATTAAAAAAATGACCAAACTTTATTTCTATAAATCAAAAGCAACATTGTACGTGTCATCATGTTGCTCTGTGGGTGAGACAGTCGGGGTACTCATCTTATGTTGATGTTGTTTGTTGGTCAGCTGGGCTCAAAGAAGGGAGGCCTCGGGGCGCAGAAGGTCAGCAGTAAGAGCTTCTCAGAGTTAGAGAAAAGGGCACAGGCTGTGGACAGACTGCGAGAGCAAGAGGAGACTGTACAGAAGACCAGTGAGCCAGAGGAAGCCATGTGAGCTCCCGTACCACACAGAGATGCACTCATTCACTCTAACATGCTCTGCAAAGCAAACACTCATTTTATGTTACAGTCTGATGCTTGGGCATTCCCTCTTTTAGTCTTATTCCCTCATCACCATTCACACTTTCAGTCTCTCATTCAAATTCTATGCGTATCAGATTTAATTTTCATTGTTTAAATAGTTGGATATCATATTTCACGCTTTGGCCAAAATATGGAAAAGATGGAAGGGTCTGGTCTCCTGATACACTTGCCTTTCCCTTGCCAGTGCATCTTCTTTGCGACTTGCCTACAAGGACCTGGAGGTGCAGCGGAAGAAAGAGGAAGAGCAGAGGTCGAAGAACCTGCAGGGGAAGAAAAAGGAGCAGGTTGAGCGGCTTGGTATGGGAATGACCAGCAGAAGGTGAGTTCAGACAAAGCTAGACTGCCTCTAATGATAATGGGGCTTTTTTTAATACTTATGATCTATAGCTTCCTTTCCTCTGCTGTGTCTTCATGAACAAGGAACAGTCATTTTCAGTTTGCCTTATTCATTTCTCAAATTAATCTGGAAACCTTTCCTCTAGCACATATATGAACCATATTGACACAGTTTGGCACAAGACTCAGTTGTTACAGAAGACAGGGTGAACAGTATATGATTCTACGTCACTTCTTAGGATGCAGCAGAGTAAAGGAAACTATAGAGCTTAAGTACTAAAAAAGTGGAATTACCCTAAATGTTAGAGGCATTGTGAGCTAACATGTTACCAGAGTAAACTGCCCTTTTATGTTGCACCTCATGCCTTATCATATGGATTTATGTGGGCCTATCTCTGTGTCTGTGCGAGTCTCTGCTGTAGGTGTGTGTATAAATAGATATGTGTGTGTATGTTGATGTGTAACGCTGTCCTTTGGTTTGCAGCGGCGTCTCTCACTCGGTGCTGTCTGACATGCAGACCATCCAGCAGGAATCACCTGCAGGGGCCAAGCAGTCACGGAGCAGGAAGTACACTGATGACGATGAGGCAGACGATGACTCCTTCTCCTCCAGGTTCTCCAGGTGGGAGCACACTGGGCCCTGCTCAGCTTAGTCATAGCGAACGGTGTCCCCTCATGTTGCTCTCGTCTCCACACATCCAGACATCTGTAAATCAGAAACAAAGGCATGACTGAGCCCACAGTTCAGTAGAGCTTGGAAGCGTTTTTTTCCAATTAAACAGGAATAATTTACTATGTGGTTCCAGATTTCCCTTAAATGTTTCAGTGTGTGACTGAACAGTTGAAAACATTACAGTGTTTGAAAATATGCCTTCATACATGAAGTTTCTTTTTTCTTTTCTATAAACTGTAAGGGAGTGGTTTGTTCTGTAGCTGAAGGTCTCCTCATGTCCATTGTAGGATGTCCTCAAGATACTCTGACGAGTTTTCAGAACCCTCCGGCAAGTTCTCTCAGTGGGGAGAGCCTGGGGGGTCATCCGGAAAGCAGGAGAGCCTGAAGCCAGAGCCAGACTTCTTCCTCAGCTCCAAGTCATCAGTTGATGAAAGGTGCCGTACAGTATCTGTCCTTATATGTCAGTTACACCAGAAACAGGCCACACAGCCAATCAGACAACACCGTCACAGCCAGTCGGTTGCATTGAACCCTCCTAAGCATAACGCATCCTTTAAGATGCAACACTTTTTTCTGAAGTAGGTACAATTTGAAACACAGTTTTATTTATGTGTCTCTCTCTCTGTCTCCATTTTAGAACCACGAGGCGAAAACATGAACTGGAGCCCATATGCTCCTCAGGCGAGGCTCAGAAGAAGTTTGGGGACATGAAGGCCATCTCCTCCGACATGTACTTTGGGAAGCAGGACAACACAGAGGCATGTACATCTTCACAGTCAGAGACCTTAGCTCGCATCCATATTAACCTTGATCCTGTTTCAGATACAGTCCTACACCAGTGCCTTTTCAGTGGTATTGACCGGACATGCTCCACTTATCTTCCTCTGGTAGTATGAGGCCAGGACCAGGCTGGAGCGGCTCGCTGGCAGCTCGGCTATCGGCTCGGCTGACCTGTTCGATGAGCAGAAGAAACAAACGGGTGAGTCATGGGGCAAAGAACCTGCCAAAACACAGAACTGTGCTTCCTTGTGCAAAGTATGCAGTGTTGCCCAATGTGTTTCAGTAACGGAACCAAACTGAAAGTCTGACCCAACTGGGTTTCCATAAATAACACCTGAATTGCTGAATTGCTCAGTCTGTAAGGAACCTTTCCATAAGCGAAGGCTGTGCCGTATAGACAAGATGGCAAGTGAAAGCTTGGGCGAGTCATTCGTAACTAACTACCCCTTTTTGCTGTTTCGATGGGTATGGTGGGTTTAGGTCAGAAAGAGTTTTTCAGTGGTCTTGCTTGATTGGTTCACAGCCAACAAAGAGCACTCCAGATCCAAGGCTGCTCCTCTGAGATAGATATCCTGTGTGCGTTTGTGCCATTGTGACTGATATCTGTGTCGATGCTGTTCTCCAGGGTCGTACAGCCTGTCCAACGTCCTGCCCAATGCCCCAGACATGACCCAGCTCAAACTGGGGGTCAGGACTGTGGCCGGGAGACTGTCTGTGATGGCCAGCGGGGTGATGTCATCCATACAGGTGAGCAGGCATCTGTCTGTTCCTCAGATAGGCCACACACATGAACCATACACAGACACTCACACTAGAACACAAACCTACCAAAACATATTTTGTTACATTATGACATCACAAAGGGGAGTTCCCATGCTGCTTTGTTGCCTGATCCTTCGGTGTTTTGTTCGTTTCAGGATCACTACAGCACTTGAGTGCCCTGTGTACCTATGGGTCCAGCAGGGTGTGGATAAAGGTGTGCCTCAGCACATACATCATACATGCCACTGAAGCAGCGGGACCTTTTCCTCTGGGAGGTGCATGTCTGACATAAAAGACAATTGTTTAAGCTGCAAGTTATGATGAAGAGTAATTTTTCTTTCCTGTAAGCAGATTTTTTTATTTTTATGTTTTTTTTTTTTTTACTGGTATGTGGTTTTGTGTAATCTTCATATTGAGGTATTTAAATGTGTTTATTCAAGTGCAGTTCAGGAGCTTTGTGGCATTGTCAAAGAGGAGTTTAGCTCTGCTGGTCCCTTTGAAGGGGACCAAAGATGTGCTTTTGAGACATTTTAACCAAGGCTCATTGCTTTAGAGGGACTGTTTTTGCTTTGATTTAATAATGGGAATCGGATATAATCTTCTTTATAATTCAGTAAGTGGTTATGTATGTGTTTATATTTCTTCTGCTTAATGAGCGTAGGACTGGATCCAGTATGATGTGGTAAATTACCATAAGAGTCCAGTACATTGGAATTCTGCACCAGGATATTTTAGGATCATTTTCTTCAGCATTCCAAAGCCAGCCAGTACCTACTTCAGCCTCATTCTGATCCAGCCCATACGTAGCCTTTGTGTGAAACCCAAGGTAGAGGCCTTGCTTGCAAACCAGATTTCCCTCAAAAGTGCCCTTAAAAACAGCATGCTGCCCTGCTGCACATCACTAAATTATCCATTTGGTACCATGAAGGTTCTGAAGGTACCAAAGAAGGGTCTTTTTATTAATCTCCCAGTCAGCACTCACATTGACCCTTACATCGTCTGTTGAGGTAATCACACTCAGAGATATAGCATTCTGTGTGCGGATGACATCACCACTGAAGGACCAAATATAATAGGAAACAGTGCGATACATTCACCAAAATACATGTTGTTTTGAACATGGTGCAGAAGAACAGTGTTCCTTGTAGTACTTGATACTACAAGAACATTTGTTCCTTGTAGTATCAAAAGATACTGTATTTTCCTGATATTGACCTTGTACAGATAAGGTTTGTAGGTTGTTTTTTGGTTTGTGGTGATGTTTGTGGTGGTTTGGTTTAGCCATCTCAACATTAATATTAGCTGAATCTGGTATATTAGTTGAGACAGATGGAGTTTACAGAGCTGCTTCTGATGTAGTGCAGCAATTTCAATGAAGGAGACAATCATTTTGTGATCTTGGGGATTGATTGCCTTGGGAAAATATTTGTTTGGCCAGAATAAAATAAGGACAAGGAAGTTGACAAATGCAAAACACTGCCCAGGTGACGCAATATAATTGTTGCACTTTTTACCTAAAGTAACTTAAGTGCTGATATCCTAATTACACATTCCACAATTGGTTATGGAGTGTGGGAATTTTTTCACTGTGGAATGTACTTATTTAACAATTTCAGATATGAATTCTGTGTGTTGTTGTCACAAATAGCATTTCACATGACTATTAGCCAAAAAATATTTTTTTTGCACATTCTCAATTTTATTTGAGGTTTATTCAAGCTGATTATTGAAACTTTATATTTACAAATGGCAGCTTTTTTGCTTTTTGAATGTAGGCCATTGCTTTTGCTCGAATGTGTGCCTCTGTTAGTTTGGCTTGAAGCTCTTGCGCACTCAGCTTGCCGGTGAAGGTCTGGAAATAAAATTCCAACAGTAGTTATACCACCAGAGGGCAGTGGAGAGCTGGCATACTCCAAGCGGATACGATCTGTTATCTGTGATCTAATCCTCTGGACATGTTGCTCGAGCATCTCTTTTCTTGGAAGTCTGTTCTTATTTGAAATGTATCACTCATTATCTGGGAGACAGTTGTGCATGTACATATTGTTGAATCAAAAACAAAAACCAGACAAACTGCAGTGTATCTTCAAACCTTTTTGTAGAAAATGACCCAAATCAAAAATAGTCCAAGGCCACAATTCATTGACCTTTGGACAACATAATGAAGATAAGGTGCCTTTGTGAAGAGTGTAGTACGGTTATGAAAAAATTCGGTCAAAGTAGATACATATCATTCAGCTTTACATTGAAATCATATTTAGCCGCATACAGACACAAACAAGCTTGAATTTACATATGCTTTTGTTGCACAGTAAGGGGAAGCAAATTTAAAATAAATGCATCGTGGAATGGGCTAGGGTGGGAGTAGCAAAATGACCACTTTGTAATCTTGCAGATAGCCAGTTGAGAAAGTTTAAAAACTGTCTCCTCAAATATATGAAATATTAAATAAACTTTTGCTCCCCTAAATTGTTGTCTGTGTTTCTTTGTGAATGATTGACAGAAAGCAATTCAGCAGTGTTTCTCAGTGTCTGTCTTGGTGTATGTTGGTTTTAAACACAAATATTTTTAACATAAAGTATTTTAAGATGGTGAGTCATCCCTCAAGGCAACAGGAGTTTCCAAAAAAAAAAAAACAATTAACAGCGCATCCCAATCCAGGGACTGCATGAAAATCGTTCCATACAGGAGCCCCCAGGACCAAGATGTTGAAGTAATGTCCAATAACATATGTTACTATTTGTGTCTTCATGGGTTGACAAAGAACCAAACATAATTATCATAATAGTTAAAAATGACACAATAAAACCAAGGAGCTGGTCTATCAATTCATCAACTTATGATGTTGAAATAGCCCATTTACCTGACTTATTTAAAATACCTGTTAAATAAGCAATTTGCCACTAACACCATGTGTTCATTACCAGCTGCTTAAACAGCATGTACTTTATCAGGCCTTGAAAACCAGATAAATCGTGGGTAGGAAACATGTCAGTCAGAACTCAACAAGGGCAGTAAGAAAATACTGAATTGAGTAAATTCAGTTTTGTGTGACTGAATGTTGTACTAGCACGTACAGAGAAACTGAAACGTCTTCAACAGATGAATCACACACACCACATCTGATTTCGTCCACCACATCATCGTGTTCTTTATGTCAGTCCTGAATAAGTCCTGTTTATTCTGGTTTTCATTCCAACATGAAGAAGCTTGTGTTCGTTACGTATTTGGAAGTTAATAGTTTTCTTCCTGCAATGCCACTGACATGTTGCCTTAATTCTATTAATACTCTTATACACATACTGTGCAAATAACACATTTTCTGACAAGGCCCTCTTGCAATGCAATATCAAAGCCTGCCATGTTCTTGCTAGATTGCTGCGGAAGGAAATTCAGGAACGTTGCACATTACTGCCACACCAGGAGCTCTGTCTTTCTGGGATAATAACTGCGTCATCGCATTCCCGAGGAGGCTTCAGCCAAGGAGCTGGGAGTGATGACGTTGGCAAGCAACAGCGCTACACCACACTTCGGTCATCCTGCCAGATAACTGTGCCATGTAGATCGATTTTGGAATGCATCTTCGGAGTGAATTAAAACCGAAGGAAGAGACGCCTCCAAACTGCAAGAGAGAAGCATAAGTGTACTGTCATATTCCGTCGAGGCTATTGTACAAAGGAAATTGAGAAAAGGAAAAAAAAACGTATCTTTTTTGCCGACTAGTTAACGAATTTTTTCATTTCCAAAAATCTGTGTGGAAGACGTATTGTCTTTTTTCTTGTTTTAATATTGACAATCCTGTAAATACTTTCGCTTTTCGCTCCCTAAAAATACCTCTTTGTATATTAGATTTGTTGTTTTTCGTTTTGTGTTCGCTTTCTAAGCTCGTGCTCCCCCATTGCACGCGCTGGGAGTATTTCGTTACCTTCTAGTAGCGAGAAAGAAAGGAAGGAACTCCCCGTTAGAAATGCCGAGTAATGAACTGAAACAAAGAAAGAAAACTTCACAAGGGAAGCAAGATCAAAAAAATGACAATGCTTCAAATCCTTGTGGCGAGGAGGAGGAAGCGAAGAAAGTCGACGTAACAGAGGGGAAACGTTCCGTTGGAGAACAGCCAACATCACTTTCTATGGATCTCAGGACGATAGCCTGTGTGCTGTCTATAATAATTTGCCTTTCACTCTCCTGGTAAGTTACTTTTGTCACAACAACTGACCGAAAATATAGTCCTTAAAGTTTTTTAAGACAGTAATAAAGTGGCGTTATTGACCTAGTTGTTACAATAAATGTCATTCTTCATAAGTAGCTTGCTTGAACATAAAAACATAATTTTGGAATTAAACCCGTAAATATCTATCCATACATATGGAGTATGCATAAATTTAAGAATGAATCACCCAGAGGACATGGTTCCATGTATCTTTAACGTTGTTCTGTATTACAGGGTCGTTTTGCAGCAGAACATAAAATTTGCTGAAGTTGAGGAAAAATACCAACTCCTGTACCAAAAGACAAAGGTGCTCCAAGAGCTGGAGAATGAAATTGGCCAAGTCACCAGGAAGGTAAGTTTGATTGTGAACTGGGAAATAAAGTGGGCAAGTGCCAACTTTAAAAGACAAGCGGTTGACATTTTACAGCTGTGGCACAATATATGTCATTTGGCTACAGCTGTTAAATAGGTTGTCTCTATAATGGTATTGAGTGGAATTCAAAGCAGAAAAACATTTTGACATGTAAAGTCATTCCTGAGCAATGCATGTTGCTTGTGGCAGCGTGTACATGTGTGCGGCGGGCATGGGAGCAAGACACAAACTCCGTTTTATGTTGTGGGTGCAGCTGGACTCCTCCGAAAATGACCTGCATGGTGCAATCTCCTCCATGTCCTTGGTGACCAAACTGGAGGAGGACATCTCCAGCCTGCACACTGTTGTCACGGCAATGCAGGATGGTGAGCAATCAGCTTCGCTTGACATCCAGGGGGTCAACCGCCACTTTCTGAATGTGACGGAGGCGTGGCAGGGCAGCCTGGAGCTCATTACCCAGGACATCGGGGGCCTGAGGGCAGAGTCACGCTCTGTCCACACCCAAGTGACGGAGAAAGTGAATGAGGCGGAGGGGAAGGTGCGGGAGATGGAGAAGAGGCTGGAGGAGCTGGAGGACAGCACTCGTATGAATGCACGGGTGCTGGAGAATACCGAGGAGGACGACACGCACCGCATCCAGGACCAGCTGGACTGGAACACCCGGCAGATCCGGCAGCTGGAGGAGAGGCAGAGCGCCCTCTCCCGGCGTGACGCGGAGCTGCGGGACGCGCTGGCTGAGCACCTGCCCCGGGCGGAGCGCTGCGAGGAGCACCTTCCCGACGTGGAGGAGGCCGTCCGCTCCATTCTGCGGCTGGCCTCCGATCTGAGTGCCGCCCAGAGGAGGGTGGAGGAGCTAACTCTGCAGGTCTTCGGTGTGGAGGACAGTGCGCTAAAGGCCGTGTCCGAGATCCTGGACATTAAGCAGGCGCTGGACGCTCTGCAGGTGGACAACAGCATACTGAAAATGAGGAACGACCTTGGCGTTGTCAAGGAGACTGTGAAGGAGTTTTACCGCATCAGGAGGGAAGTGGCAGAAGACCTAGAGCCTTCAAACGAGGAGGAGGCACCAAATGAGGGCAAAGATGCAGAACAGCCTGACCTCAATGAACCAGCTGAACAGGGAGATGTGTGACATCATCTCCACAGGAAGGAACAGTCTGGTCTATTAATATACCTGCTGTTTCACTCATGACAAAACCAGAGCCATATGTTCCACTGTGTCACTCAGCTATTATCGTGATTTACGTCCGTCTCATATGCTGTTGATAGACAACACTACACCCTCAGCAAGTAGTGCGTGGTTAGTGGATCAAAGGGTGTATCTCAGTGAGCTGTGCAGCTGATCCATACCCAAAAAAGAGTAATGTAACCTGCATTTTTACTCCCATTTATTTTAAGCTCAGTCGCTTTAAAACAGATATCATTCAAACCATCATCAGTGTTTTTTATCATCACTTCTTCTGTATAATAAATTTAACTGCTGTCACTGAATTTCAGTGAGTGCAAATAGCTAATCTACTGTTCACACAAACTGTGCACCAGCATCACACTGTCATATGTCCACCCTATCTAAGCTGCCTGTACCATCTGTAAAGAGCTATGGATATTGGCACATTGAAACTGCACTGATGTTTAATGCATTCATTAATTTTGTAACCATTCAATTAAACCTGTATACCTACGGGGAGCCATTTTTCTTGTGTGTCATAATGATTTGCTTCAATGTGACTTACTATGACCATGTATCACATGTACATGTAAAGTGTTTTTAGGCTAAAAATGCACTTTCAGCTCATATTTCAATATTTGGAAGACTGTGTCCTCTCTTTGCGTATACTTGACTGCTTAGGGGTGTGGTGTCTGATGGTGTAGATATGTAGCCTGTGGTCAAGAAATGAATGCCTACCTTAACAGCACTGTTGATATATGGCAATATTTTTTAAAAATTATTTCATTTTATAAACTAGAAGCTGAATTACACAACATGCTAGGGATGGGTTTTTTATTCTTTACTGACCTGGATTATTATTTCCATGCTACTAAATGTCATGTTTTTAATACAAAATACCAATTGTTTTTTTTTCTTTATCGAAATTTTTACTTAATAAGCAATGAAACTGCAGCAGTGGGTTCTATTGTCAGCTAACACAGGACACACTTTAAGTGTGGACACATGTTGGTACATGTGTACCAAGTTGGCAACTGCCAAAAAATGATATACATACAAATGCACCCACACTATCTATATTGGGCTCCCAAAAACTGAAACTGAAATATATGTTTGAAATGGTTAAAAGAAATAATGCACATATATTTGAGTTTACCAACAGATGTTAACCATATAAATCACTAGATAGAAGGATACACCAACCAGACTGAACACAGAACTCTCAAGGGATGGTTCCTCCATTGTCCAAAAGGACTTTATGAATCAATGTATCTGTGAATGCAGAAGATGCATTAAAACTGTAAAACTGCAATTGAATGTTTCATAAAATTTGCCAATGTTGTATTGTTTTTTTTAGTTTAGGAGTGTCCAGACACTGCTGGAGAAGCTTGAGGGGCAGTCAGTGTTGTCTCACGTGGAGAGCCTGGAGCATGACGTGGCCCAACTGAAAGAGTGGGCGTCGGGCCTGACGGCGAAGCGAGAGAAGCTGCAGGAGAGCCTGTCAGGGCTGTCAGAGGCTGTGAAGGCGATCGAGGGGCGCACCGCCGCCATCACGCACGACGTCAGCGCCAAAGTGGCCTCTGTTCGAACAGACGTGCGGCGGATGGCTGGCCTGGAGTCGGAGGTGGAAGCACTGCTGGCATCAGAGCAGGAGCTGGAGGAGAAGGTGGCACTGGCAGAACGGGCCATGGTGAAGCGGATCGGGGACGTGCTGGCAAGCAGCATCGACAGGGTGTCCGCACTGAGGAGCTCCACGGAGAGGAACGGCCAGAGCATAGAGAAGCTACGTCGCCAGTTAGCAGAACTGTCCGCTAGTGACAACGAACTAGCCAGTCGGATCCTGGCTCTGGAGAGTGGTCGTGCCCGCCTGCTGAAGACCGTCACCTTCGCTAGCGACCTCAAGCCCAAGGTCTCCACCATCAAGAAGGACTTCGCCATGCTGGACCCCCAGGTGTCCGACCTCACACTGAGGATTGGTCGGCTGGCCGAGGACCTGATGAGGAGGGAGGAGGAAATCGCTCTGCTCAGAGAGACCTTTGCCAACTTGACGGCTGTCCAGGGAGACCTGCAGCTCGTCCAGCAGCAGCTGACCCAAGTCCCCAACATGAGCGAAATGTTCTCTCATACCAACCAGCCTGGGGAGTAAAGGCCTTTGAAACCTGCAAAGCTGCACCATGGAGACTGCATTCCTGCACCAAGCATATCCAGCAAGCAGTAAATCCCAGAGTCTTTCCCTTTACCGTTACTCCCAGAGAGATCAGTCCATTACCATTAGACCTGGAGTTACTTATTAACAGAGGGTTTTAGGTTCCACAAAGTCAAATTACTTCAGTGAGCTATTTTGTGAGTTCACCTGGAATGTTGTCTTTCAAAAGTTGAAATGTTGTAAATGAGAGCCCCACAGCATTGTCAGTAGGGCGTGAGGTTGAAAGGCTGGCTAGTTTTGCAGTCCCTGTGTATTTTTGAGTGGGAAGAACTCTAGGCATGACCTATTGTTTGTTAATGATAGGATGGTTTACCTCATGCCGTATCCCATCCAGAGCATGCTCAGTGGTGAATGGTGGGAAACCCAGGTGTGCTTTTGAGCTGTCATAATGCCAGAGACACAGCTAGAAGAGGATGCTTTAAAAGGGCACAATCTGAGAGGGTCATAGATAGCAAAAAGTACAAACCCTGAAGCCTGTCCCACTGTTAGCACAGGGCTCAGTGGACAGGATGTTCTGGCTGTAGTTTACAGTTCTAAAGTAGCGGATGCCTAAAATTTTTCAGTGACACCAAAGAAATGATGAGATAACTCACCGGGTCCCTGCAAGTTTACACTTGTTGGTTTGGTCCTGCTGGCTTGACAGCAAACCAAAGCTTTGCAGAAAGATTACATTTATATATGAAGTGAAACCTTCATATATAAATGAACTGAATTAGATCTAGTAGAAGTGTTTCAGAGAATACTGTGGAACTACTTATGACCTCAATAAAGCAACTCACATTAAAGGTGTGTGTGTGTGATTGTTTAACTGGAACCTGAACAAATTCAGACAATTATAAGACATTTAAAATGCCACAACATCAACTTGAGTTGTTGTGATTTATTCGTCTCACTCAAACTCTGAGATGTCCACTTCAATGTAGGCCTCCACATTACCAGGCTGCTGCCCAGGTAGCATGTAAAAACCTCTGCTATAAGGCAAGTGGTATTGTTCTACAGTAACAGCAGGGACCATCAGGTCACACTGCCTTAATCATCAGTGGATGTTAGTGGGTGTGTCACTAAGCAAGATTCACAGCAGGGCTAACACAAATGAACAGAAATAAAATTATCCCCCATTGGCCCACTGGTCTGAAAAATTGAATAAACAGTGAATATCCAAGATCCAAGGCAGGTGAGAGCTATTGTTTTGGATAATAATTACAAATAATAATTATGGGTAATAATTATGTTTTAATGATTTTGCAATTAACGTTCAATAATCATTTATAGATATAGAACACATTTTAATTATAATTCACTTGTATTTTATAAACTATTTTTCATTAGTTCTCAGCAAGGTTTTATCATAAATTCAGTAAGGTATAATACAGTCATGTCTGTCCAGTTACTCTTTATTTCTAATCTAATACAACAGTGTAATATCAACCAGTTCCCCTTAGAATACATCCAGAAATCCATGAAAGACTATTTGGAAAAGAATTTTGAAAAATTTAGATTCATTATAAATCCATTTTCATCATGAAAACGATTCACTGTAGAATATCATAAAATTGTTTTTATTGATTTCCGTTTAGAATTAATTTTCTTTGTATAGTGTGCTGTGTTTTATACTGGTGTAAATGCACATGTTCAGATGTGAGTTTCCTGACTCCAGTGCAGTGCAAATATGTATTACATACAAGAAATTACCTACTGAAAAAAAGGAGCAAAAATTTACTGGGGGAAACCCTATGAAACCTGGCATTTTCACTTGTATGTGTTTTCCCCTTTTTACATATACAGTCAGATGAAGTGTAATGATTGTCCTTTGAGGTATCTGTTTGAGTGGGTACTTAAATGTCAGCCACCTCATCCTCAGAAAGCAAATATTAAGTATTTTTGTAATACTTTCATGCAGAGCAACTTATAGGTGAAACTCTAACTTGGATCAAACCTGCAATGGAAATACTGAGCAGGCCTGGCCCATCTGTGCCTCAGAGAGCAGAACTCAGTCCTGTGGTGAGCTCCATGTGCACATATTTATGTATTGGAGAAATGTCATACAAGGATACTGTGGCCCCCATCCCCCACTGCCCAATACAAAACTTGTCATTTTCAACTGCAAATCCACTGCAAGACAATACTGTCTGCTCTGTTCCTCACATTGATATTGAATCGTTGATTTTTAACAAGAAAATGTAATCCCTGTTGTAATCTTGTTGAATGTGTCGCCAAAGTAAGAACTGACACTTTCTACACTGCATACTGTGAATAGGTTTAACTGTGTCCTGAGTGTGCAGTCAGTATTATACACAGATGTGTATTATCTGTCCCAGTCTTGCACTATGGGGGTCTGTGCTGTACCTCCAGGTCAAGTATCCCAGCATGCCCAGTTGCCAGTTTTTCCCAGTTAAATATGAACAAATACCTCAGTGCTTGAGTTGTTCATTACCTGTATAATAGGCTGACATACAGACAATGGGCACTTAACCAGTTAAACATGGACAAATGCATTAATGTTTAGGTTGTTCATAATCTGTATCTTGGGTTAACATACAGCCAGCAGGTTCTTACTGGACTCAATTACACCCAGGCCCTGGTTCGTTAAATAATGTACACTCCTTTGTACCCCAAAAAAACATTTATTTTAGAAAACAATCACAACCTGCAAAATCATGACATCCTCTGTTAAATGACTCAATTGCGGTTGGGATTGATGGAGACCCTGAACACATTTTGACAGAATTAAAAAATTACTACAGTGCAGTCTGAACTTGTAGCTTAGATCCAAGAGAAGTGGTCCACTCCTCCCCTCTCTAAGTCCTGTATCTCCCCCTCCCTGTGTAGATTCCATTGGGCCCTCATCAGACCTTGCGGGGCTTGGAGAGTTTGCTTACAGAAGCTTTGGTCTCCTCCAGTGCACTCTTTAGGGAGCTGATGGCCTTCTCGTTACCCTCCACCTTCTTGGAGTAGGCTGTTAGGCTGTTCACTGTGGTCCTGAGCTGCTGCATGTCTTTCTGGGCCTGACTGACAGAGTTTTTCAGATGCTCCAGTGCCTGAGTATCACTTGTGTCCTTTTCCAGAGCGTTCAGCTTCTTCCCCAGGCTCTCCACCTGCTGGCTTAGGCCGGAGCCCCGTGAGGACAGTTCTGTCTGCCTGCTTACCAGAGCAGCCACCTTGCTCTGCAGTTCCCCTAGCTCACCTTGCAGTGCCACCACCTGCCCCGCAGGGCCTGCTGTGCCTCCTTTAGGGCGGCCTGCAACTTTACGGCTTCTGCCTCACCAGCCGACCGAACACTCTCCAAATCCCTCCCTAGTGTGGCGAGCACGCTCTCATGAGAGTCGTACTTGGACAGGAGGGACTCCATCCTCGCTGTTTGCTGTGAGACAGCGGCCCCTGAGGTTTCAGCACTTTGTTCCACGGCCTTAAGCCTGGCCTCCACTTCCTCCCCGCTCTTCTCGGCGTGTGACACCGCCCCCCGCAGGCCTTCCTCCAGGCTCTGGATACTGCCGACCGCCAGATCCAGCCCAGACTGCAAGGTCTGGGTCTGGTCTGTGAGGGCCTTCACAGAGCTCTCAGCCTCAGTAACAGCCTGTCTCAGTACCCCAGCTGTGTTCTGCACCAGCTCCCTCACCGACTCAATCTCCTGAGCGGTGGATGCCACTTCCTGGTTTCTTATTTGAAGCTCCGCCCTCACATTGTCTATCTGAGTCCTCAAGGACTCAGCAGTGTTCTCAGCTGCCTGACTGGCCGTGTGGAGCTCACCCACCGTCTCAGTGATGGCCAGCAGCTCCCGCTTGAGTGAGCTGGGGTCGTCCATGCTGTCCAGCCTGACCTTCAGATCCTTCAGCTGGCCCTGAGTCTCGCCCTGAGCCTCGGTGAACTCGGCCACACTGTCGCCGATGGAGCGGGTCAGCTCCGTCAGCCGCTCCTCCACCGTGCGCTCCAGCGAAGCCGAGTCCTGCTCGCGCGCCTCCTTCACCTCCTGGATCCCATCCGAGAGGTCCCGGAGGAGCTCATTCTGCAGCTTCTGCAGTGCCTCCTCCACTCGCCGTGTCTCTGCTTCACCCTTCCTCACTGCCCACCCTGTGCTTTCCAACTCTGTCCGCATTCTGCTGAGAGCCGTGTCAAACCCATCCACCGTTTGGCTCAAAGAGTCCACCTTCAACCACAAAGAGACAAAGAATGAATACTGCTACCGCTCCTCCTCTAAACCTGACTGCATCATCAAAAAAACAGAAGGTAGAGTTTTAAAATTTGACATTTTTACAATATACAAAGAGTTAATTTTGTGTCATAAAAATAAAAACATTAATCAATGATGTTTTAATAAGGTTAAAAAAAAAATGGAAAATAGAAATCATAAAACTTTACTTGGGCCTGAAAAGATACCCGTTTTCCACAAAACGATAGAGAAGTCCATTACTGAAGTTAAAAATTAGTCAAAGCAGATGACTTCAGCCTTGGAGATAAGAGATGTAGTATTTGCGGTGGAGATGTAGTTGTAGTTTTTGCAGAGCTTTGATTGATGTTGAAGCAGTGCAGTGCAGTGATTCAAACAGCTAAAACATTTCATATGACTAGCACCGATTATCAGTTCAGCATATCTAATGTGGTATAAATTAGCATAATATGGTTTCACGTCTGACAGAGGTTTCATTTAGCCTGTTTACTATTTACACATCCAGTTTTACCGGTTTGTGTTTCTATTTTTACAATGATTTGCAGTTAAGAACTGTTTAAGAGGCCCAATCACAGACATCTTACTATATGTAATGTTAAAATGTAAAAGCAAAATGTCTGGCCTGGTTACGCTATTCGGTGGGCTAGCCTATTTCCCGTTTATATATTATAATATATTTAGTTTTGTCTATGTATGTTTAGTTGTTTTTCTACCGGAAACGTTATACCTTTAGAGCTGTTGTGTATGTCCGAATGCTTCTCCGAAATGGCGAGGGCATGTCTCACACAGTAATTGGGGGAAAATGCATATATTTCAATAATATATTCGTAAAGGTAGCTTTGTTGAAGGGAGACCAAACATTTCACTGAATATGTTCATTTGACAAAATTTCATAATGTGTATGTATATAGGAAATAACTTCTAGCCTCTGAACTGTGGTGGCGAGAAGCCTCAGTTTACTTGGGGGAGGGGGGTGTCTTTTCTCTTAACATTTCCTCCATCTATGGCACTTACAGAATTAAGTTTTTAAACTTCTGATTCACTACAAATCCTACGCATAGGTACTTCAACATCTGGGTCTGCGCATCCCTGTTAACGCGGCATACCTCCTGTGGTCTTGATTTATTAAATGATTTCAACCCGACAGTACTATTTCAGTAGCTTGTCCACCAAGTGAAATTGCCTACCTGTTGCAGAACGCTCTCCATTTTCTTTGTCAGCTCTGCATTTTTCTGGATCGATTCCTCGGTCCTGCTGTTGATCTGTCCTACTTCCTCCACCACTCTTTGGAGATAAAAGGCAGCGAACCCTGCTGCTGCGACCAGCGCAATATAACTCAATGCGGCCAAAACCTTGGCCCAACTCCCTGACCCCGACCCAGAAGAGTCACTCTCTTTGCTGGCCTTGGGAATCTTCTTCGCCACGTCATCTTGGTTAGAAGTGGGATTCTTGTCACTGGTATTGCTCTTGTTTCTGTGTTTCGCCGGCATATTCGGATGAGTAGGTTTGCAGCGCAGAAAAATGAGTCGCGAAATCGATTACCCAAGGGTTATAGATGCTGATGCACTGTACATTCAGCGTATCAGTGAGTGTGTCGTGTCTGTTCGGTGGCTTGCGCTGGGGTATGCAAAGAAGGGGCGTCTCTTAGTGGAACCAGCAATTCCACCACAGCGCCTGGAGCTCTACAACCCCGGGTCCCTGGCCAGAGTTTTCTGGAATTTTGCTGAAAAAAAAAAAAGCTTTCAGTAATGTTATGTAACACGTATAATTGTTGCTTTCAGTAAAAAAATAAAACAAATAACGGTAATTAAATATTTTCTCGGGGAATCATTTCTTTGTTTACATTACCATGGTCTGATTAAAAGTTTACTTTAAATACGACCGATTTATCTTTGTCTGTTTAATCAGCGTGTCCACAAACCGTAATAGTGACAAAGTCAATATAAGCATCAGTCTTGAAGAGGTTTTGGTCTAGCAGGAGTAATTGTTATTTTTTATTATTTTGCCTTCGGGTAATTATTCTGTAGAATACATGACAGTTAAAAGTTGAATGTGCGACTAAAGTGCTGAACTAGGAATTCTGTCATCCCTATATTGTATTACTAAGCGCGATGTGTGCATGTACAGTTCAAGTCACACTCCGCCCTTACTACGTGGCAGCTGAGCAGAAACTGGAACGTTTCCTCGACCGCATCACTTCCCCTAAACGGGACTGAAACGGTATCCGCTTTTAGTGAAGGGCTTTTAAATCCCCCTGACCTGAGCGCAATTTTTTAAAATTATTTTAAAGCATGTTGCAGACCATATTCTTTAATTCACAACTTGTTATCCCAGTACAATGAAAGTACACGTACCTCTAGACAGAACGTGTGCAACAAGTGATATAGACAACGTATAGCCTATTGCAAGTCATGAATGATTACCCATAGAAGACATGTGGTGCTTTTTTCGCTTACTGGTGCATGTTACACTTAGGTGGAGGTTGAAGTGAATCGCTCCATCATAGTACAGAACTTTGAGATCTAGTACATTTTATTACGGCAATTTTCGTTATAGCACAGTGACTGTATGTTTTTTTTTCTTTGTTTTTAGAAACTTCAGCATTTCAGAAACGAGCCGTGGGAGGGTTTCGTTTTACATAATAGTTGACTGAAAATTGAAAATTCTTTGACAATCAAGTAGTATTTCTGAGCCCAAGGCACCTTTTTTATTCAACTCATGGCTATAAATAATTTTCATCGCAAACACAAAATACATGAATGGATCATCTGATGTGACTATGTTCTTTAATCCTGCTTAGTTTTGCACATTTAACATTGCCAAATGTAAAACAAAAAGCCACGCAATTTTCAAATGTCATTTTTAAAAACATTTTGAGAAAAATGTAAATCTTAAAAATAAATAATACATACATTATGCTTTATTTTACTGAAAAACAAGTTGTATGAGCTCAAGTCAATAAGGCCTACAGACCATTAATAGCAAATAGAAGTTCAAAACTTGTAATGTTAACAAGATCTTAAGTAGATAAACAAAGATCTAACACAATATCAGGCGATAATATATGTATTATTATGGGTTTATAATCAGCTCTAATGGGGCAATCATTTTGGACCTGGGAATACAGATTTAATTAACATGAAAGGAACACAGCAGGAGGGTTAAAGTTAATGTAACTAGCTGACTAGTAAGGTGTAAAATGTGCATTTTCAGATACCATTCTGGTGTATTTTCCTAATCATGCTTGTATAAAGCAGCTAAACCAATTAATTGATATATGGATAAAAAGCTGAGAAGAATGCATGACTGAATCCAAACACAGCTCACCACAACATTCTGTGAAATTGATAAAGATCAGAGTTCATTTTTTTAGTGTCTCAGAACTGCTCATACTATGACATCACAGATGCTAGAAGGACTAGTGGCATTTGCAACCTTCGGTTAGTATTGGATTGTATGTACCATTTGGGCTTAGAGTTTTTTTCTTTTCTTTTCTTTTCTTTTCTTTAAATATCCACACATGAAATTGAGCTGTGTTTCAAAATTATTTGTTTGAATCTCTAAAAGTACTCTTACGACTAAGTAGTCCTATACAGTCCTACGTCAGTACCTATGCACTTGCATAAACAACAGGGCTTGTGGTCTCTGTTTTTCTTGTATGTGGTTTTGGTATGAAACTAGCAAAAAAAAAAAATAATAAAAGCTCAAGACTGTTGGTCATTGGTGAGCTGTTTTGGTTGGAACTACATGCAAGTACTAGGAAAATGCTGCAGCATACAGCACAGCTTCTCACAAAGAGACAACTTTTCTAACCAATTGTATAAGCATTAGCATCGTTTTGTGCATAGTCTACCATGACACCAAATCCTGCAGGCACCCCAGTAATTAAGTAACCAGCAAGAAGTAGAAGCAAGTTATTTATCAAGTATCCTACCTCAACTATTTGTAAGGAATAGGAGCCAGTTTTAGGAGCAAGCCATGACAGAAATATTGCAAAGAAGGAGACGTGCTATGCCCCTGGTTTGTAAGCATCCATGAAATGTCCTTTAATTTGAAGGAATTGAATTAGCCCTATAAAAGTGTAGCCTATATAAAAAATTATGAGAATAGTCAGGAATGTGTGTAAAAATGTGAGCTGTGTGATGTCATTTTCCAGGTGAATCATGGAACACATGGTTAAATGTAGTCCAAACGGAACAGGGCCCTCCACTTGATCAGTCCACACAGTGTTCAACAGTGATCAGGGTGTCCTTGACGGTCTCTCATCCTAGTATTCAACAAAACAGTCATGTTGGACAAGGAAAGAAAACAAATTAGAAACACTTTTATCAAAGATCCTAAATACTGGGAGGAGATTCATTGTCAGTAGTTTATGCTTATCAGTTTCATATTGAATCATTTGATTATCAAATATTCCATTCTTGAAAATAGAATTTCCTAGCTCACAAAATGGTTATGTTTCAGTAAACATCGATCTAACAAAGTCAAACAAGCTTCTTGCAGACAGAAAAAAAGAATAATAATGACTTGTTTTCTGCACTGTTATTGGACTGGTCCTGTAAGTGAGTCTTTAAAAAACCACTGAATACATGGTGGTCTTTACTTATACAGTACAATTTTGTTTCAAAATCAGATTCCATGATGTGTGTTTGATAAGAAAGTATAAATAAAGGTTAAATACCTGTAGCGTCTCTTGCACCATAATACTGTGAAGGCCACCGCCAGTACCATCACTAGCACCACTGTTATGCCCACTACAAGGAAGAAGACAGATTCACTGTAGCATCCTGCATGTTAATATGACCCATATGTCTTAGTTACACTCCTCTTTCCCAGGACTCAGTCTTACAGTATTCGTTTGACTGATATAATGCCACCATGAGGTCAAACAGTGCCGATTGTTGGCCACATGATGTGCCCTAATCTAAATTCACGTTGTGTTTGGTCATTTTCAATTTAGATCTGTTTTTGTGTTTTTGTTTGTGAAGCCATGCCTACTTCATGTTCAAGTTGTATAAATAATAAATTATAGAAAATGAGATGTTTTGTTATATGTACCTGTGCTTGTAAGCCATGATTAAATGTAATACCATGTTTATAATGGATTTATTCCAAAAATTCAGCTGGTGTCAGTGATGCGTGAAGTTGATGCAGAAATCATGTACATTGATGTGTCTGTGGTAAAGTGAGATGCCAGTATGCCAGATGCACACCCCTGTTCCTCCAAAATCCTGCCAAAAGATTCTACAACAATCCATGGCCCTGCAAGATGAAAAGGCTGCAGCAGTGCAGGCGACAATGAGGTTGTGATGTCATAGAAGACATGCAGGGTTTTTTTTTTTTTGTGTGTGCTTTACTTGCAGGTCTTAATGACATTCTGTTGTGCACAGACCTAGCAGCAGCCACATTTAACAGCTGCTGGTCTGCCAGAGGGATTGAGTGGACGTTGAGTCTCCCTCACACTGGATGCAGCTGGTATTGCTATGGGAAGGGGCTCCTCTAACTTGATATGAGGCTTCAAGGAGCTCTTTGGGAAGCTCTCTTAAAGCTATTCAGCATATCTGATGGGGCCTGGAACCATTTTGATAGAATTTGCAGCACTAAGTCTCCACCCCGATTGAGCAAGCATAACCCCAGGGTGGGCATGGTGAGGGGGCTTGTAGAACATGTAGCACAGTTTCCCCTGGACCATGAGATATAGCCCCACAAGAATTAATGTTTCTCCCATGGTAAAAGAAGTTCTTGATGCTTGCAAAGAAATAATGTTGCAACCTGGTGGCAGAGAGAGACATGCGGGGGAGGGGGATGGTTGTGCAAAGATTTGAGAATATGTGCGTGCCTGCACATTTGTCATAATTATTTTGGAGGGGTTGTACTAAGTCAGCTATACCTTCAACATTAATCAAGGATTCAAATCATATGAAAATCCATTGCTTTTAACCATGTTTTATAGTTGGGGTCTAACAGAACCAATGTGAGTTTTTCAAGCTGATAAAAAATATTAAATATGTTTTTTGAGCTGTTTAAGTGGGTCTGCTTTGAAGTGTTGCTTTTGTCATCTTCAACTCTTAGTCATACCATATATAGCACCATGCAACTGTTAAAACAATGGCATGCAGATTAAACAGGAAGCTGTCACTGAATTACCCTTTTACTCACCCAAGAACTTGTGACTCGTGTTCTGGTAAGCACCTTCGATCTCATTTGGGACGGCTAACAAAACAGAAAGACAATTCATTGTTTGTGGATATATATAGAATGTTAGGCTAATATTATATGCATTTTAGTGAACTTGCCTTGGCAAAATAAAACAAAAGATAAGAAATATGCATGCATCTCATATATATTTTGTTTAAGCCTGCATTTTTAGATTAGATGTAACCACTTCAGTTGTTAAGTACACATGTTTAGCATTGGAAGATGTGGTATTCTTTCAAAGACATTACTCATGGCTCAGACATACAATTTTAGGCAAAATCTATGCATTAACAAAAACATTAAAGACCTTGCAGAAAATGTGTGTGGTGGGAGGTTGAGACATAAAAAGATAAAAGGAAGAGGAAAAATGAAATGCAGTTTGTCTTACCATGCAATTCCAAAAGAGTTATCTGTAAAAAGATAAATAAATAAAATGCAAAGAATATAATCCTACAGCAGATTGGAGGGAAAACAATGAACTATTGTTATCATGGCTTTGCTGCAGATTTACTCACCTGGTTACAGATCACAGTAACAGAGAGATTGACACAGGAGTCCAGTCGGATCGACTGCTCTGTCATTGCCAACACAGGAGAGGTGAACTCGGCTCTCTGGTTATAGAAGTAACCAATCATGATGGAACTGTTCCCAGGGTCCTGCAGGAAGCAAACAGGCCAGAACGGTTCCATATACAAACACATGTTTTTTGTGCAAATCATGGAGATTTTAGGCCCCAGATTTTATCTTCAGCATGGCACTAAAAAAAAAACATATCCTCACTAAACCTATGCCACACCATGTTTAGAGGTTGTCCATGCATTGCCACACCAATTAGCTGAAATCTGCAGAAAACCACTTCCTGACACAAGAGGATGAATCAAACTTACTGTGGGGGATTTATTGTACACGTGAGATACTGGAAGCCAGTAAAGGGGGAGGGGGAACGTTAAATCAACCTCTTTGTAACATTTCAAACTAGTTTTTTATCAATCGTTCTGAAGTCTGATCTCATTCACTGCACGTAATTGCTTACCTGTTGTGCCAACTCCTGTTCGCAGGAATCCAGACTTCGCCCCAGTTCCCTTTCTGTTTGTAACACATAGGAATCTCCCTCTCTCAGGTCTGAGCAGTTCTTGTGAATGGTCATATGAGCAGGCACCGCTAAAGAATCAAGTGAGCGTTGTATTTATTTCCATGTAGCACATTTGCGAAAGGGAAGCACAATGTAGTCAGTTACCAGCAGAGATATGCAAGCACAGTCATGATGCCTACTCCATACATACGCAATATACAAATAATTTTGACACAATCATGCACCTGTTTTGGGACTGTCCCACCATAACTAATTTTTGAAAATATAGTTCCTGTCCTAACTGAAATGATGTGTATCAGTCTTGATTTGAATCCTTTTCACTTTCAGTTTACACTTTTACAAAAATAAAAGTTGCTACCTTGATTTAATGCCTGTAAAAAAAAACAATAAAAATGCTCTAGAATGCTCCACTGCTAAATTAAATGGAGCTCAGCTGTCTACTATACAGTCATGCATAGGACTTGCCAAAGCTATGAGAGCACATTTTTAAAAACATCACTATAATGTGGAACATAAAATAGCATCTTTGTGCAATTGGTTATGTGATGGCAATTTTGTTCCTGTACAGCCAAATATTAGTAGTTTTTATATATTATTTATTAATTTATTATTTATTTTGTCTGTCATAACTGAATAAGAAGTGTTCAGTTATGTGCTTTGTGTTTCAAAACAATAAAATGCATGAGAACTGTAACTGAAATAGTGCGCTAACAATGCTCTCTCTGATGTTTTTTTTTTGAAACATTTCTACTCATGGAGTTTTCCACAGAAAACCCCCAAAGAATTAGTGAATGTGTGTACATGCATGTGTGTGTGTGTGTGTGTGTGTTTGTGCACATGTGCTTCATTTGTGAAAACCCAGGCCCAGATATTAATATTGAACACAAAAAAGGAACAGTCATCTTGCCCAACAACAAATTTTGTCACAAAACTTTGGATTGCACTCACATTGTGGATTCTAACTTCTGTTTTTATTTATATACCTTACCACAGGGAATTCATTCATTCAGTAATTCAGGGTGTTCATTCATTCATATCATGATACTGTCTTGTTTTACATAATTTCTTGAGAAATTTGTGTTTGTTAAGGTAATTGGAATTACACCTGTAGTCTTGAGATGTTGTTTTTAGTATAATTGTAATATGAATTTTCTGACAAAGGTTGGTCCACCATTCTGATTTTCCAATGTATATTGGTTACATAATGGATGACATTTCACTGACTACCCTGTAGTAAAGCATGACCAGAGGATTGCATCTGTACCATTAGCAAGTTAGCAAACTCTCTCTTCCAGAGCATCTTCCTCTGGATAAAAACTCAACTAAAATAACATTATTTTACTCACCAGCCAATTCCCGAAGGCAGAAAATAAAGCTTGCAAGTGTTCCCATTAGAAAAAAATGCATGACGGACTCTCTTCGCTTCCACGTTTTTCTTTAGAATGTTAGTCTCAGATCAGTGCCAAAATAAAAGGATTGAACGACCCAAGTGTTCTTGCAGTCACCTCCTCCTTCCTCTTTCTAAAAATAAATACTCACGTCACTGCATTGATATAGCGCGGTCCTAGTATGTAAGGAAACCACAAACAACAACTTTGCTAATCATCTTTTGTTTTCCAGGAGGCAATCTCATGTGAATCAAAAAAAACACATGTCATAAAGTGACTAAACTTGTATGTGGTACTTTAAATTTGAAAACCTTTACTTCTGAGTAACAATTTATTTGAAGTATGAAGTAAACAGCTGTTACTGTCATATTTGAAAAGGTGCAATATAACATTTCACACTTTGAACATTCATCAGTTTTGATTTCATCACTCCATTTTGCTGTAGTACAGTAATGGAAGTTTTGTCATTTACACCAGTAATGAAACTTCTGTAACTCAACCTCTGAGCAGCAACTATAAGCATTATGTTATGCTGCCAGAGAAAATGTACATTAGATTTTGTCTAACAACATATTCATTTTGTCTTGTACAAACATTAAACTTAATCTGTAGCCTAAGACCAAAAACAGGATTTTATCACATTTTCATGTTTTTGTGCAGTTAAGGTGAAGAGGTGTGGTCAAATCTTGCTTTATTCATAAAGTATTCATTTCACACAAACTGTGCTTACCACTTCCTGCCTGATGTGTCACTGCCTTTACAATTATCATTTAGCTGACTGTGTCTTATATCTCCCTGCTTCCTGTCTCCCTATTTGCTTTGCACTGCTCTTTTGCAATAAAACTTTAATTGAAAATGCCACATTTTGGTCACATAAAAACTGCATTTCAGTTGTATAGTCCATGTCTTACATCCTTGTATTTTACATACTTACCTTTCTCACCAGGTTATGAGCACCTTATTGGCCCTCTGCTATGCTGTCATATCAAACTTTCAGGGCAGTGCCCGCTTGCTGTCTTTACTGCCAGCACCATGCCTGTATATCTGCCTACATGCAGTATACCTGTCTTACTACCAGCACTACCTGTCTACACTGTCTACCTGGTGGCATCACAATTCCCCTACCACAGATACTTTTGTCTATTTGCTGATTGCTCTTGCTGTATATGATGACATGACTTGATATGGCATGATACTTTTTATTTCTATGGAAACCCCCTTTCTATGGAAACTGTCATTACAATAAACCAGACCACCAGAGTATGTGGACAATGGCACTAGGCTTGTTATTTCCTCAGCTGTTAACCTATTGTCTGCTTATCTGTTGTCTGACTTATTGTCTGAATATGTGCATTTGTCATGCATGTCTTACTGTCTACTTATCTGTTGCCTGGCTTCCTGTAAAATACCTTCAAAAATACCTGTCTGTTAGACCTACACCTGCCTGCACACCACTGCCAGTGTCCAGCACACTGGCCTGCCCACCAGGTCTGTGCCAACCTGCATGTCTGCCAGCACCTTCCCCGCCTGCCTGAGGTGCAGCAGCATGCCTGTCAGTGTGACTGCTGGCATAATGCTTTATTTCCTGTCATGGCCATGCTGACCTGATGGTGCTCCTCCTGTCTGTGCTTTGCCATACTGTACCTGCCTGCTTGCTTTTTCCATGCATGGCTATATATCCATCAGTACTCTACCTTCCTCTAGCCTGCCCATTCCCCTAGTTGCCCAAAGCATGTCTGCCAGTGTCTGTCTATTGGCAAAATGCCTGTTTACCTCACTGCTGATTCCTCGCCTCCCTATATGGTGTCCTTTCAGCGCCATGTTGGCTCACCAGACCTTTTCCTGCCTGCTAGTGCTATCCCTGCTAATGTAATTGCATATGAACGTATTACTGACAATGGCCAGACTCTATGTCTTGCACTAGCCAGGAATGTACGAGAGACATCCCTAAGATCTGAATATCCCCAATTTGCTGCAGTGATACCTTGATACTACATTATCCAGATCAGGTTTTGCACTAGAAGTTTGTCAGTTCCAAGGGTATTGCTAGACTTGAAGCACGACTGGGAAAAGAATAGGAAATAGGAACAATTAAAATGGTTTTGGTATAGACAGAAAATATGTTTCCATCAAGGTCTTTTAAATGTAATTGCCAAACATACAAAATGAATATACAATTTATACAATCAAAACTGACACAAAGTGAATATAACTGAAAGTAACTGAAAAATTTTGGACAAATGAAAAATATAGACACAATATTTGCTTCATATTTTTTAATTGTCTGGGGATGTTGTATATAAACTGTAATATGAAGTCAATAAAGACTTATCTGTCAGTCCTGTCATGGTGATAATGTACAATGTAGCTGGGGAAGGACACTGTGCTCTCCAGTATATTTCCACCAGTGGGCGCTGTTATACAAACAAATTATTCCTGTAATTTGGTGGTAGTAGTTATTACCCGTATTTTACTTTATATTTTTAAAAGAGAAACAATACTGTGATGTTAGTCCAAGTAAATGTATATTGTACAAATTTAAAATATTCTAATATTTTTATATTTGATTAACACATTGCCCAAGAAGATAATCACCAAACATTTGGTAAATGTATGCACAAAATAATAGTGTACCAATATAAAACTACAGTACGCCTAACAAAACAGGTTAATCTGCAGATCCAAAGGGGTTTTGGTTGTTATACTCCCATCACATCTAAAAAGATGCAAATCAAACATTTTCAGTTTATGTTTTTATTCCTGTGCTTATTAAATTTGGTTTAATTGTTTTAAAGGGTTTAAATACCACAAATTCTGAGGGTTTATGCTAACCAACACATGGAATGCCAGTGAATTGATAAGGTAAGTTTATTTTAAACAACCTGAGTTCCATGTCTGTGTGTTTATTAAAACAGTATTCCATGATAATGGTGTACAGTCATTAAGAGAATGTTTCAAAAACCATGAAATGCACTTTTATTTTGAAACTTGGTCAGACAATACCACCAGAACCTGGATTATTATTGATTAGTGATTAGGGGGTGAGCTTTCATTAAGCCAAAAATGGGAGGAGCTACCATGAAGCATCAGTGACACAATGGTTTGGACCAATGACCTCATTCTCTGTGGAAAGAAAAACATTTTATTTTATTGGTTCAGACAAGTCAATGATTGACAGGTCAGAGTAGCTACATTCTAACAGGGTTCATAAAACCTCTTTTCAGCTATCAGTGGTTAACACTGCAAATAGAAACACCTCTACAGAGCATTGCTTGCAGCAGCTAATGACAGAAAAGAGACTTGTCAGTATTAAAGAGTTACCGTTCTGAAGTTATTAGTTACAGACTTCTTGGCAACAAAGAGTTTGACAACACGGATTATTTTAAAGACTTTGCTCTGTGAATACTGTCTATCTAATTTTATTTTTCCATTCATGTAGTAGGCATTGTGGCCAATACCTTTTAAAATGTTGAACAATGAAGAGTCAGATATCTTTTCTATATAGAAAGTCTTTGACCGTCATTGCCCATTGACGTCCCCGCCCCGCAAGCCTCGTTTTGGAAGTAGTCGGCCCCCTTGGTTCCGCCCCTAAGACGCGTTGCGAGCACAACCAGGCCTGTCTCCAGGTGATATTGCAGAAAAGATGGACTCTAGTAAAAAGTGGAAATGGCTGGTAGTCTGTCTTTAACTGCTTTGCCGTGTCTTGGAGGTTCGGAGCGTTACTCCATTTACCCATTGGAAGCGAGGAGCCAAGGACTACTAGAATGAACCCGTCCATGGTCTGGAGAATTTGAGCCGCATTTGGGAATAAATAATTAATTCAGTCATGGCTGGACTGATCAAGAAACAGATCCTCAAACATCTATCCAGGTCGGTGTCTATATTGATTGTTTTGATAGATCTTGTCATGTGACGAACTGTGTCTGTGAAGAGTAAAACAAAAGGCTGTTTGCCAGTAGCTGACAGTTATAAATAACCAATCATTTCCGTGTGTGTAGCCAATAAAAGTTCGATAGCTGGCTTGGTTGAGTCTTTCACCACATCGATCATTGCTTTCGATTCGTTGTCTTCAACTGCTGCAATGAGAAGGCCGATTTGTCCTTCGTGTTCAGTTTATGTTTTTAGCTGGTAGCTATGTAGCTAGCTGATAAACTGGTGAAAATGCCCCCTGTATTCCTGACAAAGTGGGTAGCTACAAGCTAGGTAGCAAGTTAGCCAATTCATATAGTGTCAAGTTAGCGAAGTTAGCTGACTTGCTAGCCTAAGTGCTTGCCACAGTTTCGTGTGTACCCCAAGTGTCGTTTGGGGTTGACGAACAGTATCAGGTCAGATGGCCGGCGCTGTAGTTTGCGACGTCAGTAATTTTACACCTTTTAGAAAGTCTCAGGTTCTTATAACGTTATCTACGTCACACACAAAGATAAGCAGGTGAGGACAGTCTGTAGCTAATGGTGTTGCTTGGCTTAGAGGTGACTTACACAGCAGACCTGCTATCCAGTGTTAGCTTTTGTAGCAAGGGCCCAGAGAACCATGATGTTTCACTAAATTATTTTACTCAAATATGACAGTCGGTGAAAATCGCACATAGACTTGCATCCATCAATTTAACTCAACGTCAGCCAGTTAACGTTAACTGAATTTTATCTGGCTTTAGATAGATATCTTAACAAATTTATGACACCAAGTGCCAGTGCCATGCAGATGGCTATTAACATTGGGTAAATGAATGAGGTTACTAAATTGAAGTTCGTTAGTGTCCACAGTTTAACGGTATTTGGTTATTTAGCATAGCTTTATGTATGTATTTTTTATCTTCGATAATGCCTTTGAAAGATGTTCCTATGATATAACATTTTAGGAATTGTACTTTCGAGGTGGGAATCCACTGATGGCGCCAGGTACTGGATGTAAAATTTAAAACACGGGCAATGCTAGGGTAAATTAATAGTGTTACAGGAGAAACCTTGGCAGTGGGAACCTTTTTCGTAATGATTTCCAAAGAATCATAACCGATGACGTTGTTAGGCCAAAGTAAAAGCCAGTGCCCTTAATACCGTTTTCTCTTTTGAAGGAGCAACCCTAGCTCTTACAACAAAGTAATCTGCATGGAAACAATCCATGGTTGCAGTATTAACTCAAATATGCTTATACCATACAGCTTAATTGATTTTGTATCCCAAACGGTGAGAATTCACAGTTAAAATAAGATTTCAATTGATTGTGAATCCATTTCCTCATGGATGAAATCCAAATAAGTGTGTAGGAAGATTAACTGCAGAAAGGTGACCCACTGCTATTGTACTTGACTCATGGCTATAGAATGTCTGGATGTTATAGCTTGTCCCAGAGTTGTGACAATGCAGTACAAATGAAGTTTAACTGGTTGGGTTTGTTTTTAAAAGGAAAGTATTCTTCCTTTTGGCACCAGTAAATAACTGTTGAACTAAAAATTGAATGTAGGAGTAGTGATAGTATTTGGGAACAGTTATAATAGTGTAAACATTATGGCCAGTCTCCCTGAAGGTGACTTCACTCTGGACACTCTAAACAAGCACTCCCATGCCTGACATCCAACAATGTTTGTGGTAATGGACAAAAGTGAGGATTTTAGTCTGAGGCCAATTTTTCCCCCCTATTCCAAAATGAAGTGGTGGGGTCCTATGGATTTATTCCCCTGGTTATCAGTGAGATGGTAGTGTCCAGTGTGTTTTTGCCTCAGTCCTCATTTGGTTATAATGCTTGAGTCCATACAGGACTGTGGTACCTGTGTAAGTCCGTTGGCTATTGGCTCCATTGGCACCAGGCTGGGTGTGTTATCACACATTACAGCCAGAGTGCTGTCGGAAGCGCCCGGGCACTGCGGACCCATGAAAGATCACATGACCCTAGCTGTCAGTGTGACACAGGGACACACTGCTGCCTTCAGTAATAAAACTAGACCAATTTCAGTGACGCACCATTAAACCTTAGATGAGAAACACTTTGGTCTGTGGTCACTGTCTTAAAAATACTCACTATGAACTGTAAAGAATTACAGTAGCAATGAGACATGGTGTCAGGAAGGCAGATGGATGATATACAGAACATGGGAACTCCCAAATACTTCTGCTCTCCCTTCAGAGCAGTTAAAATTGAAAATATCTATCCATTGCATTTGATTGCACCTCTTTCAGCGATCAAGCTTAACAGCCATTTCGATGACATGCGTTAGTGACTCATCTCCTAAAAGAGCAACATCGTTTCTAAGTGGTGTATCGATCGTGTAAGAGTGTGTCTTGTCCCATTTCAGTAAGCTTCAGATCTGGGCAGCTCTCTGGCTGAAGACCAGAATTATACAGGAAATTACTGCAGATACCGTAATTTGAGTCTGTCACCAACCATAAAGAGAACTCCACCATACAGTTCTCCCATTTCTCCTCTGTTCAGCCCTAAACGTGACACTGATCCAATCCACATTCTCATTGTTTCCTACTCATTCTCTGTTGAGCTCTCTTCGCACCAACCCAAGACCAAGGCCTCAGACTAGTCAGGACTGATAATTGTTTAAGGCAAAGAAAAAGTGCATCCCTGAAGACATTAGAGATAGTAAGGGTTATGAGTTTTGTATGTTGAGGTGGCAGTTAGTATATGAACTTCACAGTGGGAAATAAATAGCATCCAATAGCCTGCAGTTAGGTATTCATTCTTAGTTGTCACTCTGCTTTGTTTGGGGAAAAAGGCAACCATTGTATGGAAGAGGAAGCAAGAGAAAGACCTAACTGAGGAAAAATGTAAAATAAAAGATTAATAACCAGCTACAAAGTGAAATATTTGGGTGCCAATAATTAATGGTTATTAGGCTGCTTTCATCTTTTGCTGATGCTGAAACCAAAAAGGTGAATTTAAATAATTTAAAAAGACAACTCTTCTTTTCCTGTTAATTTTGTTCCTCTTTACAGTCTCAATGAGAGCAACCACTGGGATTATGTGGGTAGATTGAGTATGTGGGTATATTTAGATTGCCAGTTCTCTGGAACAAATTAGCATTCTAGCATCATTCAGGAGAGGCATAATACATCAGCCCACATAGTTCTGATGGGTTCTCCCGCTGAGTATGCAGGAAAATAAGAAAAAGAATACCGAATAACAAAGTATTTAAAAAAGATTAAACTTTCCTAATGACTGAATCAAGGAACATGACAATTTTAATTCTTAGATGCTCTTTTAAAAAAAAAAAAAAAAAAAATGTTTTACCCAAACTCTGTATGCAATCGCATGCAGACGAAGAATTCTTATTAGCATATTAGCATGAACACTTGGCTCCTCTAATTCTTATGAAGGCCTCACTTCTTCCCACAGTGCAGGCACAACAGCTGTTTCTTACGGCCTGTGTGGTTACAGGACACTGGAGTCAATATAGGTGACTCAGTTTCTGCATCTACAGGCACCTGGTTGAACAGGAGTAGCCGATAGTGAGCGATGAGACTAAGGAATTTAACCAGCTTAACCCACGTCTTTCCCTGGCAAGGCTGGGCAAATTGTCTCGCCAATGTAGATTACAAGGGGGTTTGTTTAAATTCAGCCCGCATGCTCTCTGTTTCAGCATTGTCATGATCGTGTGTATTGATTGTACTCAGTGCCGATGAACTGAGAGCTTGTTATTACCCACTGTATGCTTATGCAAAGCTAGAACACTTAAAGCACCCTTCATTGGAAATCATCACAATGCCATCAGTTTCCATGTCGACCTAAAGCAGAGAAACACCAGTGTATCCTGATCAGATCATTGCAGAGTTGTAGCTCATATATCCTTGTGTTGCCTAGAAAAATTGAGCTTTTAATATGTAAAATTCTGTAGAATAATTTTCTTTTGCACCACTAACAACTTTTCTGCTCTGGCATTGCTCCCACCTACTGTCTGATGGCCTCTGAGTCAGTATGCCATCGGCAGACAAAGGTTTACCTGTAGAGTTGAAGGCGAAGTCCATTGTGGATTACTCAGGTCAATAGCTGAAACCAGTACACATAATGAGCTTCGCTTAGTCAGATCCTTTTATAGTGTCAGATCTGTGCTGAGTTTGTGCTCCTCATTGAGGCTTACATTATGATCTTCTGACTACATCAGTTTTGAACACTCTTTTTCCTTCTCCACTGATCTCTTAGGTGAACATAATTAGGCCTAATTGAATGTGTGTTCAGTTTACTCTAAGAAAACTGGGTTTGTATCAGATTTCAATCCCAGGTGGGGCAGTGCTTTTGTAGTGCTGACCAAAGTCCTTAATATGAAGTGCTTCTGTAATATAAGACTTTAAATATGACTTGGCAATATGACAATTCTATATTGCAATGATTATCTGGGTTTCAGTTTCATAGTATTACTATATACGTATTGATACGTGGTAAATGTTTTTCAGCTATTGTGAAAGGTAATTACAGGTTCGTCATATCGCTTGATGATAAGAGCCTGGTCTGCCTGAAAGCCATTTTTAATGGTTTAACTCTCTTTTCTCTATAACTCACTTAAGACGCATGTTTTGGCACAAGACAACGCAAGTTTTATTAGTCACCCAAAACTGGACAGGGATATCGATATCACAAAATATTGACCCTGGTCAAATGAAAAATGATGAATGGTAAAATAATTTATCTCCCAGCTCTTGCTGCAGTTGGATAATTTAAGATTGGATTTTGAGTATGGAATTTTAAACTGTGGAACCATAGTAAGAATGGCTACTGAATGAAGTGATTTTATCCTAGGTTATATTCTTAACATGATGTGATAATGTATTCAGGTTCAGATTAGATTCCCTGCTTTGCTATTATCTTCTCTCCATGGGTGGGTGACATTATGCTGTCCTCTGGCTCTGGCTCTGGCTCTGACGCTGGCGCCTCTGTTGATGAGGTTCGTAGGAGCTCGGGGTTTTATCGAAAACGGGATGGTACATTTTGAGGGGTTTTATCCTGAAATAAGTACATTTCACCTAGGAGCTCTTTTAACACTTCTGCAAGGCTTATTAGGGGCAGAGATCTGTGTTGGTACACTTGGTAGGTGTGTATGTTGAAAAGCTGAAGCTGAAACTAGTGTTGTCAGATTAGACGACCTGCTTGTGTTTCTTTCACAATTACTCATTTTCATTGAAGAGGCTTGTTCCTTTTTCTGGAAACTGGTAAGTCGACTGAGGGATCTCTTTTCCTATTATTCCTTTATTGTGAGCCCGCTCAACAAAATACACCTTAATAACCTGTCCAAAGTCTGTGCAGATTTGTAGGTATGGGCTACTCAAAACAACCCTTGTCCCTGTGTAGGCTAGTGATGGGGCGCTCAGAAGTATCCCACAGTCCATGTCAGGTTAGTACTGGCAGGGGGGTATAGGGTTATTTCTGAGTATCTTGTTCTGAGATACACTGAATATGACTCTATTGTCTTACTGTCTGGTTCTGGTGGTCATGGTCTCGCAGTTCTGAATGGCCTCTGTGAACCAGGAATGACCTGATTCCGCGAAGAGCCAGCATCAGTTTGAAGAATAACCGTGGGCTGTTCAGAATGCACTATGATTGGACAAATGATGCAGGGGTCTGGCCTAGGGTTGGTTTGGATTGGGTGGGACACCCTTGGACACGTTCATAGCACACAATGATTGGAGGAGAGACGTTGTGGTCCGGGAGATGTTACCTGCCTGGTGAGACATGCCGGTGGCTCAAATTTCCCGTCATCTGATAGCATCAGGGCCCCTGCTTATCTGATGTGTATAAATATTTCACTGGACCCAGGCTTGTATGACACCCATTACTGGCACTGGGCTGGGTTGAGCTGGACTGGACCTCTTCCAGGGCTGCTCAAAGTGAATCACCCATTACCCCTGCTTCATAGCTCCTTGCTTCATAGCCTGTGCACATACCATGGGCTACATTAGCACTGACAGTGTATAACAGTATATTAGTGATAGTATACACTAGTAACAGTTTACTTAAACGGCACTCGCAGCTTGTATTTTAGCACAAATGAAAGTGCAGAACCAGGGGAGGAAGTGGAATGTGTAGAAAATACGTTAATGGGGATAGTGCTTCCATGGCCGTTGTTTGCGTTGCTGTTTCTGGGAAGTCATGAACGGCAACAAAGGCTGTGAGGGTCTCTCCACTGACCTTCATGCGAGTGACACCCTTCACTGTTTACTGTGGCTGTGCCGGAGCGAGCGGGCCTGCAGCCGTTCCGCCGTGCTGCCAGCACCGTGTCTGTGTTCACATTATACACTCCGTCTGGATGCTCTCTCTCTGTGGGCCAGCGATACGCACAACAGAGGCCCTGTTCTGCTTTGTTCCATTCTGTTAGGTCAAGCTCATGCCCTGCCCTGAGCTGCAGGCATGCATAATCTCCTGGCGCTCCCATTCACTGTACATCACTGACCCTCTTCTTCTGTGTGTGTGTCCTGTCTGTCTGTCTGTTCCTCTGTGTGTCCCTTCTTTCTCTGTGTATGTGTGGGCCTTAAAGGGGCATTTCAGTTCGGTAACAGTAAGCCTTGTAGCTTCCTTAAGCCTGCTGCATCTTCATGGATCAGCTAGAATCATTTTCTGTTCACCCTGTCTTTGGAAGTCTTGTGCTGGTCCATTTAATCCTCATCCTACCCTTCAGTTCACCTCCATTCATTTCATGAAACAGCTTAGAAAAAAAAGTGTACCTCTGGCACATATAAAAACCATATTTAATTTAATGGAGACACAGCTGAGGTAGAGAAACTATTGAAACCAAAGAGAAATGCCCCTTTACAGTAGAGAAATATCATTATGGGAAATAGTTTCAGGCCAGTTTTTCCATAAGTCTGTAATCCATCAGCTCTTAAAATAACCTGCCAGAGATGTACTGCCCGCTGTTAAAGCACGTGTGTTAGAAATTCACCAACAAAGTCAAACGCCGCCTGTGGCATTGTCATTCTCTAAGCTCCGCGGCATGCCAAGAATGAAGTTCCCCCTTTTCTGCAAGTATCTTCTCTTGCCGTCTGTTAAGCTCCTTCAGATAGTTCTGCAGGAGAGATGCAATGTGCTGTGTGCTGGTGCATGGTCTGTAGGCTGGGGGAAGAGCAGTGTTAGACAGGTGGACTTAGTTTATGAGTGTAATAAAGGCCTGGAGGAGCCGGTGGATGGTGAGATACTGCGGCACTGTGTGAGGCTCACAGGGACACCAGTGTTCTTTTCTTACTGCTTGCATTGTCTTCCTCTGTACCTTTTCTGCTTTTTTTTGTGTTGAATGATGGCATGGAAAATACATATACATATACCAGGTATAATTAATTGACCTCTGCGTAGGCTGTATTAGGCATTGGATTTTGTGTATATATCTGGTACTGGCTGTACCAAGAACTTGTGATTTCTAGACATTGCAGGTGTGTGTGCTATGCATACACCTGGTACAGCACATGTGGCATGTGCTGGTTTCTGAAGGTGTACTGTGCTCCAGGTTTGTAGTTTTTGATGTAGATTTGTAATACGGTGGTTGCTTTAAATACGTAAATATGCACATGTATATCTAAAACGGTATGCATGTGTTGTGAACGTTGGGCTGATATACAGGGCTTTGTGTGGAGCTGTTGCAGGTGTGCAGGTGCTGGAGGTGTGTATAGCAGGTGCGGCCATTGTTGCAGTGTTCCAGGTCCAGCGGTTGTCTTTACACCACCTCTCCTACCTGAGATGCTTGGCTGTCAGGCTCGAGTGATTTATCTCTGTCCACATCAGCGTGCCGTTCCTCACACTCCACCACGGAGGGCCTGCCAGAGCCCAGCAGAGCGCTTCTCTTCGCCCTCCTCTGGCTCTGTGCCCGCTCCACAGCAGATGGGGAGGTGGCGTGAGGCGGTGTGGGCACGAACTGTGCGTGTCACTCCGGGGACTCGTAGGTCTCTGTGTTCCGCCCCAGCCCCAGCCCCAGCTTCCAGACTCCTCTTTACTGGAAACTGCTTTGGTTCATCATTCTGGAACCCAACAGCAGAGGATATCCAATACCTTCTCCCTGCACTGTGACAAATCCTGTTTACCAAACAAAAACAGCCTACTCCCTGTATCTTAACAGACTGTCTCTGCTGTCACAAACATTTTTGCTAACAAACCAAATGGATTCCTTTGGTGCACCATGACTAACCCAGGTTAGGGTGTGCAGTGAAGACTGTTTTGCCGTAAGCAGTCCAGGTTGCAGTGCCAAATATTGTTCCTGCACTATGGTTAAACCAGTCAACAGTGCAGTATTGAATTATACAGTCCATGTGCCTTAACTAGCCCATGTTACTCAGTGAACTGTAACTAACCCTGGCTACAGTAAATCTGCCATGCCTCATAGTAACAGTGACAAGCTTAGGAGGAAGTGATTAAAAGTGAAAGGAGAAAACAGAAGGGAAACTGCTTGCCTGAAGCATCGAAAACAACTGTGAACTGAAATAGAATGGCTGTTTTGCCGACTCGCATTCAGGCCTGAATGGATGTAGTCCAGACCATGATAAGGAAAAAAAGCTCATCCCTCCCAGTCACCGTGGAGACGAGCAGCCAGTCAGCCATCAAGTAAGATCAGAGGAAAAAGTGCTGGCTTAACTCATGATGTCATTGCTGTTTTGCAGTGCTGTGCAGAAACACATTTGACTTGAGTATATTTTTAAAAAAAATAAAACTACCATCTGTTTTAAAACAGGAAAGGAAGACATTTTTGAAACATTCCACACTTGACTAGTTTCCCTCAAGTCCCCCAGGTGTTTTACCAGATATTTTAACCGTAGTAACCTCCCACACCTAGATTAGCTTGCCCGTACGGGCGTTCCTTTGGCAGTGGTTTAGTGGTTTCAACATCACTGCTTTCATCAGGACACACTCCAATGCTTCACAAGCTTCTGTTTTTATTTGTTAATGCTAATGTTCTTCTAGACAAGCAGACACTTACAAGCGTAAGCCTAATCAGCAAATACAGCTTCTGCATTCTCAGTGCGTATTATTAAATCTGTGGGGCACTGGGCTGTTTCTGTCTGCATTTCTGTTACTTTTGAAGAAGTTGAATCTTCTTTTTTTTTTTTTGCAGCTTTGAAGTGGTCTATATAAAAAATTGATGCTGCAAATCCTTTACAAATCATAGAGAATGTAATATAAACCCCAAGGGTTGTCACGACATGCTGATTATCATTTAGGGAGGCGTCCCTCACTGAGATATAAAAATGATGATTAAGATACCCTGTGGAACAGACATAATGTCAGAAAATTTATGTAAGTAATATGAAGACTGCATTCTCATTTATCCTTATTCTGGGCCAGATTTACTGAAGCATTTACTGCATAATTTTCCTGGTGCAGGAAGACTAAGAGAGCATGTGATTGGTTGAGGTAGTTTGTTAGCGCCAATCAAATTATTCCACTGAAATTGCTTGTGCAAAAACGTGTACCATGTGCTAAAGGCTCTCATAAATGTGGCCCACTGTCTTTTTGGAGAAGTGAGAGTGACTAAAAGGAGAAAATAGTCACGTATGTACTGTCTGTATGTAGTAAACGGTGTCAGTTTGTGTGTATTTCCGTAGCATCTGTGCAGTGTGTGCGTTTGCGTACTCCTGCTGAACCCTTGCTTTGTAGCGTCCCGCCATTGAGACCTCCCTCCTAAAGTGCTGCATCTGAGCCACAGAAATGAGCGCTGATCTCTTAATAAAGCCATCTTTAGAGTAAGTTGCTTTTTGGGTAACTGAGAGATTAGTGTATAAATGAGATTAAAGGTTCAGACTGTGGTGAGGCCTCGCTTTTTTCCTGCGACGGCTGCTGTGTTCGATCCCGCTGTGAATAGAAAGCTACTGTGATGGGGGCTTGCTGTGGTTGTGGTTATAGTTGAAACTGTCAAACTGAATTTGCTGTGATTTTTCTTTTGATGCCATCCCTCCTTTGTGGTAGAGACCCTGGTGTGATTGTTTTTGGGTAAGATGGGTTGATATAGTTATTTTGCCTTGAATAGTGCATTCACTACGACTAGTGAATGGTGCATTCACAATATCTTTCTCTTTATCTTTCTCAAACTTTCGAAGATTGGTGAAGTATATTTTGTTACTGGCTGTGGCTAGAGGTCCATATTGGCGAGGCAGCAATCGACGAGGCTCAGCCTGGAAAAAGTAGGGGTAAGCCTAAGCCGGTTAGAGCTATCAGTCTCATTGCTCTGTATTGGCCTGCCCTGGCTGGCTGGCAGCCCACAGATGCTTGAACTGAGCGTAGGCCTACGTGTTTGTCTCACTCCATAGGCAATATGTGATTAGCATTGTTGCTGAGTGTGTGGGAGAAGGTTGCCAGTGTAGCAGAAGGTGCAGTTCAATTTGGCTGGGAAAATGGGGGGAAGATGTAAAAATAACATATAAATCATAAATTCAGAATGCAAACCTGTATTGAGCGTGTAGCGTGTATGAATAAGATTGCCACTGACACACATGCATACCACAGAAGTGGAAAAAAATATTGATGAATTTGTTCTTCTAGATTTATAATACTCAATTTTATAAAACTCTGGATTGTTAGCGCACCTTGCACAACTACTGTTAATGAGCAACTGAAAAAGCTAGCGATTTCTAAATTGGTACACTAGTTGACTTACCTGTCCAGAACAAGCAGTGATGTACTGTAATGTGTGCATTTAAGGCAAACATTCATGTCAGTTGTTGCCCTCACCTGTCTTAATGAGTAACGTACATTGTACATGTTGATTAACGGCCTATTTGCCCTGTCGGCGCAGATGCAAATGATGTGTTAGTGAAAAGCAGGGTGCTAAAACATATCACACCTTTGTGTGGTTAAGAAGTAGGCAAAGTGCACAGGTGCTCTGTTTCCTTGCACATACTGTAAAATCCTGTGCTATGCACTGTGCATTGGCTTCCTCTTGCTTCACAGCAGACAACCCTCAGTTACTTCAGCTTTAGGGACAATGTGGTTTCACAGACTATTGGACAACTTGCAACTTGTGTGCAAGCTGCAATGATGCATATTTGCACAATCCTACACAATACCAGTGACACACATTCTGTTTGGCAGAGCATAGAATTCCATTTAAGTTTTAGTACTGAATCACCCAAGACATGGATGACCTCACCTCACACGTCCCTGCTAATCCTTTGTTTTTGAGAGACCTTTGTCATGTGACTCAGCTGTGGTAGAAATACAGCACTGCAGGTAACTGGCGAGGGTGAACTTGAGTGCTTGAAACACTTCTGCTTGTCCCACCAAAGCACTGTCAATAAGGATAGCCATGCTTATGAACCAAGCTAGAGTCTCTTTGATAAAAAAAAAAAAAAACAGAATTTATTAAATTACCGAGTCATGAATGGTCACAGAAATTCAAAGAAATCCATGTGGGGAAACCAAATAGATTGGTCATTGTTGCTCAGGTTCATTGTTAGCATTTCACTTTAAGCTGAAAGTATGTCCTAGAATTTGAAAAGGCATTGGAAGACATTTCTCTTAGAGGTTATGAATAGCTTGCTTTGTGTAGGTGTATTTACTTGGAACCTCAGATTGATTCAGGGTTTCCTGGGGGAAAAATGAGGCTCATTGTTTGTAACCAGAGTCTCCAGACCTCTTTGATGACATGAATGGTGAATAGCACAGGAATGTCCCAATTACACAGAGATGGATAACCATTAACAAAATTATCAGGGCCAGGGCAGAGAATAATTAACTGCCATGAGGCCAGCAAATGGCCGTCGGGACGGTGCTCATGATAAAAGTTGACAGCCATGTTTTCGCACTGTGAGCTTTGATCTTGTGACAGGCGGCCCCTACATACGATGACACAGCCAATCCAGACAGGGTACGGTCTTTGCCTCACCTAGCTCTGGACCCGCGAAGACACCGCCAATCTACATCGAGTGCTAACGTTTACCTGTTTGTGAGCACACAGTGACACAGTTGGTCCACACAGGGCACAAACTACAACTAACCTAACAATGGCCACAAAGATCACAGCCAATCCACACAGGGTATATCCATGGCCTTCCCTGCCTTTGCCCACAAATAGCCGCTAATAGTTTTACACAGGATACCCAGAAGGCTTCATAGGCCAGTGGACACACAGCAACATGGCTAATCCACACAGGGTACAACCCATACCTAGGGCTACCTGTGGGATTGCAATGACGCAGATATAATGTGGACTGTTCTGCCACCCAGCAGTCTGCGACATTCTGCTTTTGTTGTGTAACACCTGCACTTCTCTATGAGCTGATCCTTTGTTATGCTTTCAGCTGCATGTCAGACCATTTTTTCCTCGTTTCTTTCAATGTCTCTCTTCACAGTACCAGTGATTTGTTTTGTCAGCCTTAAGCTTAAGAGCAACCTGATATCCTACTATTCTGTCACACAGTAAATATGCTTCTGCATCTGGGCGTAAGACCCCTATTTTCACTCTAATAGAGACTCCCTTGTCCATTTTGGGTCTTATGTAGATGCCCTACTTCAGCTTGACTTTGATGGAAATGCTGTTCAGTTGCAGGTTCCCTTTTGTGTCTGTGCAAAGAGATGTAGATTCCTTTTCCAACACGCATGGAGAAGATCTGTAAATATTATAAACACACGGAAGGAATACTTGCCATGGCAGAAGCAAACCATCTGATGTCTCACACCTCCTTTCAATACAGGCACATACAACAGGCTACAATTACCATCACCCTGAAGTCTTTAATAGCAGTCCCCATGCTGTTTTTGTTATTTACATTCTGCTCTCATGGTTCACCAGTCTGTAGTCTTTAATAGCAGACCTGTAACATCACTCATGCCTGCCTACCTCCAGTGATGTTCAGTTATTGCAGGGACATTTTTTTTGTCTGTTGCCTGCTTACTAACTCCCTGTTGCCTCTCTCACAGGTTTGCCAAGAACCTCTCCCCAGACAAGATCAATCTGAGCACGCTCAAGGGGGAAGGTCAGCTGACCAACCTGGAGCTGGATGAAGAGGTGCTGCAGAACATGTTGGACCTGCCCACCTGGCTGGCCATCAACAAGGTGGGCTGCAACAAGGCAGCCATCCGGGTAAGGCCTCATCCACCCTGCAGCCTCGAGTCTCCACCTTCTTCCCTCCACACTCCACCCTCACACCACCATTATCAAACAGGGTCTCATTGTTTCCTGGCTTTCAGTGGAAGGTTAGCATCTGAGATGTGTAAAGGCCTACATTGTTGGATCAATCAGTTTTATTGTAGTGTTTGTTTTTTCCACCTTGACTATGCAAAATCTTTGAAGATTTTTAAGGAAAAATGTACACACCTAAAAATTAATGAAAAGAGTAACTTAGTCCATTTTGTCTATGTCTTCAGCTCACAACATTTGGACATTTGGACATTTGAACACTTCTACAAACAATGCAAAAAAAGTAAAAGTGCAAACAAATTTCTAGGAACCAAACAAGTAAAGGACAGGGTGAATGGCAGATATTTGTGTACAGACTTCTCTACATAGTTTTTTACAGGACAGCTGTGTATGCTGGTGATTATGTGTTCCTAGCAGTGGCAGTAGGATCAAAGAACACTGTCACACAAAATGACTTCTTGTGTCCTATGCTTTGCCTGAGTACTTTAATCACATGGTGAAATTAGCATGGTCAATGACCGTATTTTTTTTTAAAGTCTGTGGCTTATCTGATTATAGGACAAAAACAGGGAATGTTACTTGTTCATGTTTGAGTACAATGAGTATATTGCTGTAGCCAGTCACATAAGGACATTAATGATACTCAGATTTTCATACTGTGTACTTATGGTTAAAACCTTTCAGATAATTTTCATTCAGAATGAGTACGGCTTTGTTTCATCCTCCACAGATCTTTCTCTTCATATTCTTCCTAGCCTCAACAGACCCAGTCAAACCTGGGACAGACGGTTGAAGCCCATGAGTTTACATCCCATAGTCAATATAATTGAGAATCATTGAGAGTCATTGATAGCTTTAAACTACATGTATGCCATCCATAGGACACCTCACTAGTTGAAATGGGCTGAAATATATCAGCCTTGTGGTTGATTATGAACCATATACAGTAGCCTTTTGTTTTCTGCTATGACGTTATAGTAGATAATTGGTATCAATGTTTGGTTGCTCTTTGTATTGTTTTGCCATAAATACATTTTTGCTCATTATTTTCTGCTCTACCTCACTTGCTTCACACATAGGCAAACTCAATCTGGAGGAACAAGTCTAGGCAATGTATTTCACGGGATATTAACATAATTGAAAATTTGATCGTAATTATGCATAGCAGGTTTGCCTTTAAGGCCAAAAACAGAACCTGTTTTAATCTCCCAGTATGTTCAGTTTAGTGGAAGCTTTTCACATCATGTGTTATTTTCTTGATGTTTAAGGAGGTCATTTTCACTTTTATAAAAGTAATAAAGAATTTATAAGTTACTTTTTGAAAAATATTAAGATGAAACATTTTTAGGAATTTTGAAATTGTTTTGCTTGAATTTAACAAATGGGTACAGCTATTGTGGTTGTAAGCAGTATGAATAGATGTTAATATTTACATTGAGTAATATTGCAGATTTCCTAACAGCCCCTTGGTCTTAAGTAATATCTAAAGTAGAAATAAGCAGCATTTGCACTCTACACAGATCTAGTCTCAGTCTCATTATCTTTTTAGGAAAACAAGGAACTCCCTTTATTTTAATCTTTCTTTTGCTGACATGCCACATAATTTGTATCTTGGCCAAAAAAAATTTATTTGGTCAGTTTTTTTCATTTTTAGGATTGGCAGCCCTCCCATTTTGATTGAGAATGTACTTCTATTTCTAGTTGATCAGAAACATCATTCTGAATTGTTTGAATGTATTGCGTTGTAACAGTCGTTTTTCCTGTCTTTTCCCTATCTGATTTGAGCTATGTTACTGAGCCACACCTTAGTGTGGTCATTGATGCAGTGGCAGACACTCAAATTCCCAGTTGGACAGCTCACAGCTGCACTTTGGAGTAATTTGTTAGACTTTTCCTTTTCACTTTAAGGTTTGGAGTTTTACAGGACTCTGATTCTATATGGGCAAATGAATCCTTTTTGACCCATTAATGAAAAAAGGAAGGAAATCTTGTTTCAAATAATTTATCATCATATTCACCTTTTCATCAATCTTTGCACAGTACTGTAGGAAGTGTGAAATAAAAGTTTAAGCGATTTTAAATCATCTCAGCATAAAACTCTACGTGCAGCAAGGGAAAACTGTTGGGCTTGATGTCTAAGCACAAGCTAATTGTGCACATCCCATGCCATGTGCTTCTCACACGGCTGGTGTAAATTGCATTACTGATTAAATAGGAAAACTTTTATAAGCAGCAAAAAAAAAAAAATCTCACTGCCCACGTCTATAGTGTAGGCTTGAGCCAACTTAATAGGTTGTAGTGTGAAATTGTGGTATGCAGTAGGCGGGATGAATACTCGAGCGTTCGCATCTTTACAGAGATTTATTTTCAAATGAAGGCATCTCGCGCAACACTTACATCACAGTCTACACCGGAGCTCCAGTTTTACAGTGCAGCTCCGCTTAATATAACATGAGTAATTGATGCAGCAGTTTTTCCCTTTCCTTTTTGATGATGTGTGTGGTTACATAACGACGCTCTGTGTAATGCGTAGGGTGCTTTCCGCCGCTGGCTCGGCACTGAGGGCTCCCGCGCGCGGTGTGCGCGAGGGCCGCACATGGATGTGGAATCCTCAGCTCAGCTCAGCTCTGTGGCCTGGAGCCTTGTTGCTCCCATTCCTCCGGGCGTTGCGTCAGACAGAGGCTTCTGAAACGTGGCACTGCGAGTCTGAGGCAGGAGGCCCATGGAGTTTCCTTCTCAAAAGAGCAGACATTACCGCTGGCTTTTTCTGAGGTGGGGAGCGGGGCAGAGGTGACCGGCCGCTTCAAACGCACCAGGGGGCAGGGAGAGGTCTCTGGGAGTGGGTGCTAGACCTACTCCCAAATTTCATTCATTCCAAGTGAATGTGAATTTACGTCGCCTAAAAAAAAAAAAAACACAAGCACCAGAGGATTTGCAGAAAAAGTGAACTGTCTTCTTTTCATTTGCATATGCAAATAGAAGCACAATGTTTCCCATGGCTGAGCTAGTACTTTAAAATATGCTGATTTGGATTGAGACAAAAGTCTTGTTCCAAAGTGATAAAACTCCAGGAAAAACCAGTTTGGCTGTTGTAAAACAAGAAAAGCTTGATTAAGCTGGATAAAGGGAATTGGTATATCAAATAGCCAAAAAGCAGCTAAATTACCCATTTTTAATATGTTTTATTTACAGAGGCCCTTAAGTTTCATTCCTATGAGTAATGATAATTTAAAACCTTATTCATTCAACGTTTTTCATTAATGTTGCTCAAGGTGCTTTCCAACCAAGAATTTTTAGAGAATGAACAAATTGACTGAATTTCCGTCCGGACGACCTATTCTGCCAGAACACCACACTCCTGCTGCCTGGAGGATTTGTGAGAAGTGCCTCCACAGAGCAGTCATGGATGGTTTTGTCAATTGACTTTGCTGTGTGTAACATCCTCCATATGGCTGTTCAGTGGGGTCAGAAGACAGTGCAGACTTTGGGTATGCATGCAGAGTATTAATTTCGCCTGTAACATTCTGTTTGACATTGTAAAAAAGGCTGCCACAGCTGAAAAAGCCTTTAGCTGAATATCGCCTTCATACTCAGTGACGAAAAGGCTCTGTGTGGCAGCGATAAATTATAGTGGGACAATGTGCGGACAAACCGTGAGACAGTGCAGCAGCATCCATGTCGCCTCTCACTTCCTGTGTGAAGAGCTCAGTTCCGATTAGAGTGAGCATAGATAGCAGAGCGTAGATAGCAGATTAAAACCACATCTGAGCAGAAACATTTAATGACCTAGATTTACCTGTATTTTGCCAGTCTGGATGTTGAGCAGCTTTGCGTGGTACCCTGGACAAGGCAGCCAGGCGGCTAAGCAGACATGTAATTTTGTCCAGTGTCTGGGTAAGGGTGAGATTAAATGTAATGTAATGTTATGCAAAGTAGTGTAAGTCTGGGTAGGGGAGCTTTGATAAGGATGGTATTTAATATAACGGTAGCGTAGGGCCTTGGTGAGGGTAAAATTAAGCATAGTGTAAAGAAGGGTGATGTTCTGTAACCTGGGATTGCAGTGCGGTCATTGGCCCTGGTGTTTTTGATCCTCAGCTCCCCGGAATGAGCTACGGAGAGAGCAGTCTGACCTCATGCTAGACCGGATTTCATCATCACATTCCTGAGCTGGTGTGGTGAAAAACATACACAGGCGCACACACTTTCTGTCGGTCATTCACTCAGTCAACAAGACAAGTATACACCCACACTTTCTTTCTCTCTATCATTTGTGTGTATGATGCACATGTGTGTGTTTGTATGTGTATGTGCCCATATTCTCGTAGGTGTGTGTGTATGTCCACAGGTATGTTTGTAGAGTGTCTTCCTGGGGAGCAGTGCTGTTGAGTCAATACCCTGTGGATTAGACATGTTAGCATTTGGTTAAGTGAGGAGCAGGGTGTTTGTGCAGCAGAGACTTGCAGTGACACCAACACCATCGGTCTGCTCCTGCAGCTTCCTGTGTCTCTGTCACCTCTTCCTTCACCTGCATCAACGGCAAAGGCAAATACATTTCCTACCGCTGTGTTTGCCATTCATGAGAGGAAAATCGATACATCGCCGCTGTTTGGAAGGGCCAGTTTACAATTGCAGATCAATATAGGGCTGTAGGGAGGTGCTGGTATCGAATGGTAAATTGATACAGACCTGTTGTACGATGTCTGTTGAATTGCAAATCAATATGCACTGTTCTGTGGTCTCAGTTTTGAATCTTAAGTCATTACAGACCTGTTTGACGGTCTCAGTGTTGAAAAGAAAACCGAGAATGCAGTGTTTTGTGGTCTTGGTGTTGTAGTGAATTGATGTAGTGTTTTGTGTTCTCGGTATTGAATAATTATCATAGTTCCTCGGTTCTGAATAGTAAACGTGTTGTGCTATATTAGATGCAGTGATATGTGGATGTTTGCTACCACTGTGAGGCGCGCCATCTAAAATAAAAATGGTCAGCGGCCTGGTTTGTGTGAACAGGAAGCCTCAGTGAAGGTGTAGAAACGCTCACTATTTTGTACACAAATGTCTTATGTGAAATATAGTGAGATCTTCACTCTGCAGTCCATAGTAATAGCAAGAGTGAGATCTAAAATAAAGGGCCAGGGACTTTCCAATGTCCCCAGCTGGGCTAAGACACACTTTCTAATATCTGTTGGCATGTGGGTGTGCATGAGTAAACAGAAGTGATATTTCACACTGGTGATGTATGATTATGAGCGGAAAAACATTTTCCATATCCTTCAGTACTCGGCTTTGGTACTTCCCCCAAGTCTTCATTAACGAACTTGATTGACTAAAGATTTTCAATTTCCATGTAATAAATTTAAATAGCAGTAAGCTGAATCATGGCTCAGCTAGTTTCTGAAAGCAACACAAACGTGGCATTCAGGAGTTTTGGAAGGCATGGTAACATATGGGAGCCCAGAATAACATCAGCCAGTTATGGCATTATGACAACAGTGGTATGAATGCATGCAAAGCACACTGGGATTTTAGAACCGCTTTCCACAATCAAATTATCAGCTTGGAAAATGAAGTTGGCTTTAATAAAGATGAAATAAATTTTGTGGTCATGCTCAAGTTTTCCTTATTGTTGCCAATATTTTGACTGTCAACACTAGCCCTAATGCTGTTCAGTTTTGAATAGTACATAACATAACATAATGTATATTGAGGATACATATATTTGCAAATGAGGAAACATTTAGTCATTGACAAATGCAAATGCTGCAGAGTCATAGTTGCAGTTCTTGCTCTGTGGTTGTGTATGGTTCCCCATTCAGAAGCAGAGCACTTTACGCAGTGTGGAGCTGAAGTGGTCTTTTCTTTTCCGCTTGCGCTTTCCGCCAGTGTGTGTCAGTCCTTTGGGGAATGCTAATGCTTCGCCATTACCCAAGGTGTCGGAAGGAAGCGGTCTGAACAAAAATGTCATTAAATTTCAGTGTGACTCATATTCCCAGATAACTGTGCCTGTGATACAGAGAAGGAGGGTGAAGGGAGAGAGTGAGAAAGGCTAGTTTGATAATTCAAACCAGTCTTACAGACACACACAAAATTTTTTTAACAGATTTTTTCCCCACCCATACTCAGCTGGACATGTTGATCTCTCGCTAGCAACCCCACCTGCCAGCTCCAAATCATGTGACAATAATGAGCCCTCGCTTTTTTCCATGAAGCAGACACACAACCAATAAAATACTGTCCATGTAGTCCAAATTGTTCAAATTTGAATGTCTCTTATTCCCCCTCTCTCCATTTCCTCTGCTCCATGCTTGCTGTGAGTGCAGCAGTATGTTCTGGAGCATTTGCTTTTTTGTCTTGAGTATTTTCTGAGAAACGGGTCCCTGGGAGAGATCATGCAGCAGATCCACCCACATCCATCTACCCCCTCTCAGGAACATCTGGCAGATGGAATGCTGTTTGAATGGCAGCCTGCCATCTCTTCTCTGTAATAGACCAAGCACTTCTGTGGGTTTGAGTCCCATGAGAGATTGCGTAGTGGGCCTGCCCTGGTCTTTGGACTGACAGTGTCAGCACAGCAGGACTGTATTGGATTATGCTGCCCGTTTTTGTGATGTCTGCATAAAGCCTGAATGACTCAAGGAGATTGTGTTTGCATTGCAGATACCATGGACCAAACTGAAGACGCACCCCATTACCCTGGTAAGGGACTTTCCGTTTGATTTGTAACATCAGCATCTCATTAACACAGGGGCGGTAGAGTGCAGATCCTTGAATGTTTAAGCAACGGTTGCTGCGGTGTTCTCTCTTTCAGTCACTTGACAAAGTGGTAATGGAGATGAGCACCTGTGACGAGCCCCGCCCACCTAATGGCCCATCTCCCATAGCAACAGCCTCGGGTCAAAGGTGAGAGGGTCACGTGTCTTGTTGTTTTTCGCGAATGTCATGTATGTGGGTTTGCCCTCTGGTGGGCTGATTTTGTGCTGTTCGTCCGCAGCGAGTACGGCTTTGCTGAGAAGGTGGTGGAGGGCATATCCCTGTCGATCAGCTCCATCGTCATCCGCATCAGCGCCAAGGCCTTCAACGCCTCCTTCGAGCTCTCCCAACTGCAGGTGTACAGCGTCAACACCAGCTGGACGGGCAGCGACCTGCGCTTCACCCGCATCCTAGATCCACAGCGCGGGGAGGTGAGCGAACGTGCGCCGTCCTTGGTGTTGTACTCTCATGATGAAGAACAAGGTCTGTAATGACATTATGTAAAGGGTGTTGAACACTGACATTAGGCAACCAAACCAAATGATAATTTTTGTATTATTAGGGCAAATGTCATAAGTCACCCATACAGCCTGGGCAAGGAGAACCAAAGTAAAACTCTGACACAATTGGTTGTGGGGAACTAGTAATTGTTGTCCAGCCAGCTAGCTGCTTTCAAACAAGGATTGTTTTTAGGAAGGTTAAGTTACACTTCTGTCAATGGTTTAAAAAAAAGTTTGCATTACAGTCCTTACCACATGAAGGAAAGCTCTATATTAGACCAGAATGACATTGCTGTGTGTTGTTCTTCTTTGTGTTTTACTTCCTGCAGAAGATGAAATGATAAACTTCTCACAGAAGTTCAAATTGCACAGTGTGGTGGTACAGAAGCACAGAAACACAACCAAATGCTCTGTACTCATCTTTGACTGTTTTATTTCCCTCAATGAGGGTGAGAAAGCAAACCAGGAAGCTGATGAGAAATACTCAATTAAACTCAAGTCAAATTCTAAAAGCAATATACCACAGGTTTATAGAACAAAAAGCGCACTATTAAATAGATGTGCTCATCTCTTTAAAGCAGGGATGTCAGCTCCAACTAGGGCCATTGTGTGTTCAGGCCTTTCCTCCATCCCAGCACTGCAACACCAAATGCAACCAATCAGAAGCTTGATCGAAGACCACAACTGGTGGATATTTAAATTTGAATCTGGTGTTTTTGTGCTGCGTTACAGCAAATGCTACACTCTCACTGGCCCTTCTCAGAAAATACTATACACCCCAGACACAATAATAGCAGCATACCTGATTACAGTACTTCAACAGTCAAACCGACATATAATACAGCATTTGTAAATAGAGAATATGAGAATATGTGTTCTTGGGATTCAGTGAATGAGGAATGGATAGATTAGATTTAGGTTTATTCATCTTTGGTTCTTTATTTACTGCCTTCTGTTTTTGAGTATAACCAGATTTTCATTCTGCCTGCATAGACCTGGGGCAGTAACTGAGGTTTGTGTGTGCCCTTTATTGTATTGTACTGTAATAGAATGCCAATTGGCTCTGGAAGGCCACCAGGCCAGGCTCATCAGGAACCCATATTGGGCTGGCTTGCTAAAGGTCTGTGTAGTGGAAGGTACAGTATCCCAAACGTGTATGCACTCTTAGGACAGGTTTAGTCTTGGGTCATCAAGCCAATTTGTTTTTGGTCATCATATCTGATTTTGTGTTTTCACTTGGCTGCAATGTGACCGAAGCCAGATTTGCTGCTTTGCACTCACAGGTTATGTTGAAATGCTATTATTTATCTAGTCATCATAGTTACCACCATGTTTGTTACAGTTCTGTAACATGATTTGATTGATTATGTCATCCAAACTGTGATCAAGGATCAAATGTATACTGGATATACATTAGACCAAATATAAGCGATCAGGTACCAGAAAATCAGGTGTCATGTGGTTATTTCCTTTCTAGACTGCAGTGTAAATATCTTATCTGATGAATAAAATGGCTGTCTGAGCACAGACTCGCTGTTACATCTGTGACTGTGCGGTTTCTCTCTCAGATCCTCACCTTTAAGGAGATAAGTTGGCAGATGATCCGCATTGAGGCCGACGCCATCCAGAGCGGCGACCATGAGGTGCTGAGCGCACCCATCCGTCTCATCACCAACCAGTCCAAGATCCGTGTCACACTGAAGAGGCGGGTGAGGACAGGCACACTCATTCTCGCATGTAAAACCAGTCACATTCATGCACACGCACACACAACAAAGCTCACACTTACATGCTGTGGTGTGACTAACCTCATTTATTTTTAAAATCCGTGGTAATGTTTGACATTGTGGTATTGGTTTCTATGCCCTCTATCTGGGGAGGATATTACACTATATGTGCTTGTACCATCTGTTTCTGTGAATGTATTGAGATGACTGTACTGTAATTGTATACATTTAGATTTGTTTATTTGTTGGTTTAATGGATTTGATAGCTGGTTTATTGGTTGATTGATTGACAGATGAAGGACTGTAACGTGGTGGCCTCCAAGCTGGTTCTGATTCTGGATGATCTGCTGTGGGTTTTGACGGACTCCCAGCTGAAGGCCATGGTCCAATACGCTAAGTCCCTCAGTGAGGCCATGGAGAAGTCCGCCCAGCAGAGGAAGAGCACAGCGACTGAGACTTCGCAGGTGAGTCCCTATAGACCAGTCTGTCTCACACATTCATACACAGTACATACACACCAGGCCTCCAAGAGTCCCTGTACAGATAAAACACATATAAACCACATACAGGCTCAGAGACCTTCATGTCACTGTATAACTTTAAAAAAATGCACACAGTAACAGAGCTTCTTCACTGCATTAACACTCATACCCGCCCCCATCTCTCCCACTTATGTTCCAATAAACATAATTTCAGTCTCATAAGCACCCTCTTCTGTCCCTGTGGTTTATTTACAATTGATATTTAAATGAACTCCTCATACGCTGACCCAATTCCAGACTGCTGGGAAATAAGTGCATTATAGTATAATATTTCTGATGTGATGCTGTTCGGGAAAAAGATTACTTAAAATTTCTTCACAAATGACTCTCCTGAGGTCCACAGCATATGACAGCAGTTTGTGGTTCGTCCTCTCTGTCCTGTTTCTACTCAAAGCTCGGGCCTGTGAAAGGAGAAGGGGCTCTATCTTTGGATGCAGACTGTATGACCCAGAGGTTTCTGCCCCACTGCCTCAGATAACATTACAGCCTGTTCCCTTCATCCCATCACAATGATTGGGCATAGTCTGCCCCCTGTTGGTCGTAAGGAGAACTACAGTATGATTCACAGTTTACCAGAGCCCTTATAAGATGTAGCCAATGAGTCACTTTCTTTTGCTAATTACTTAATTGATAAATACTAATGTGATGTAATGCCTTGCATACTTAATAGGGCTGTACTAAATGCAGTTGCTATGAGGAAAGATGCTACAGTTATTGCTTCTTCAGGTTTTAGCCATGTACAATGTACAGTGTGATGATAAAAGGAACAGACAAGAAAATGGTGCTAATATTTTTGACGCTCTGAAAATACCAGTGGTCTTGGATGGCAACAGGCTATGTTGGTTTTTGTTTTCAACTGAAATTCCACAACTTGTCCAGACCTGGAAGAAACAAGTCAGGGGAATTAACTGTATATTCATTTGTTTTAACTGGTTTACTCTGCAGAGTAAAAACCAAAACCGTTATACCATGAGGCCCTTTAGGTCCAGGAGTGAAGCATACTGATGGATGGTGATGTATGCTGATGTTCCCTCCTCTCCCTCTAGGGGGCAGTGGCGCCTCCCTCCTCCCAGCAGGTGCGCTCGCAGCAGACGTCAGTGTCGGCCGATCAGAACGCCACCATTGCCAAGCTATTCAGCGCCTACGATGTGCGCGAGACGTCCCATCACCTGCAAATCGCCCACCTGGACCTGCACATCTGTGACGATATCCATGCCAAAGAAAGAGGTAGAATCCTAAATGTAGTATCCCAAAATAACACGCTCATAAAATACCAGTACTATTTTCAGAACCTTTATTGCAGAAGGTTAACATCACACCTACGTCTATTTGTACACCCGCCACGTTTTCCAAATATGCACTATTGTTTATAGTGTGGCATTGGAAACTACACCACCATAGTAGTTGCTTTCTTTTTCACTTCAGATAGTAGCTCTGTACATCTTACTGGTTCATAACTAATTCCCAGTGTCTCTCATCTTCATAGTTCACAAAGTCTGGAAAATAAATTATGGACTCTGTTGGAACCCACTTAAATTCTTCACAGCTCCTGATTTGGATGTTCCCATACCGTTTGTGAAATGGAAAAACAACATGAACCTGTTGTCAAGCTGCAGGATTTTTCCATTTGTCTTCCATTGCCATGTTTTCCCCTCTCTGTCTGTTAATCTCTGTGTGTGCACATTTGTCAGAGAAGTGGAGCAGACTCTGACTCTGTCTGTCAGCCCCTATCTTTATGTGTATCATTCATGCTTTGATCTGACAGTATTTCTGTCCTGTGTCAAAGCAAGCCGCTGAAAACCAGCTCTGCCTGTTCTGTCATTGATCACTCTGTACTGCAGCACATGTTTTTTTTTTTTTTTTTTTTCCTTAGCAGTTATTTCCCAGCATGCACCTGACCTTGCTTTTCCCTCACTGCAGTAATAAACAAGAGGATCACAGGAGGAGCCATGCAGTTATCCTTTAGCTTTATAACCATGGACTACTATCCCTTTCACAGAGCAGGTAGGCATCCGACATCACTGTACCCCTTTCACAGAGTGGGTAATCTATCAAAGATCATATCAACCCCTCCACAGAGCATTCTACCTCTTTTACAGAGCAGTTAAATAGCAAAATCTATATAACGCCTTCCACAGATGAGTTAAATACCCTGACAATAGCAAAACCCCATTCACAGATGTATGATGGCCTCTGTGGCAGCCAACGGTCTTGCTCCATTTTGTGGTCAAGTCATGTAATGGCTCCTATTCTCATACTGACCAGAGTCAGACTGTGACACAGGTGAGGTTGTTGGCTCACCTGAAGAGGAGGAGGAGGAGAGGGAGGACCTGGCAGCAGAGACAGGTTCATTTTGATGTCATCATTCTGCCACTCTGACCATGGGCACAGAAACAAAGGGCTCTGCTGGGCACAGGGAGTGGGGTGTAAAGGCACAGAGGTTGTGGGAAAGAGGCACAGGGAGGGTGCATTTGAGGCACAGAGTGATTGGGTATGGGCGTGGGGGGGGTGAATTAGAGGGCATTTTGGGAGGGTGTTTTAAGAGAGAAATGAAAGGACTTGTACCTGTGGTTGGATATTGCAGCATGGTAAACCACTTCTCTTTCTATATCTGTATGTTAGTTTTTTCTCTCTCTCACACACACACACACACACACACACACACACACACACACACACACACTCACTTTTGTTCCCTCTGTCAGGTGAGAGCTGCCTGCACTGGATGCACTACAGTGAAGCAACTAAGTCCCGGGAGAACTGGGCCCGCAGCCTGCTGGATGAGTTCAAGGCCAATGTGGAGATGCTGAAGAGTGCAGTGAAAGACCATCAGTCTACCACCTCACCTCCACAAGGATCCCCTCAGCACGGTACACACTCTGTCTCTCTCTCTCTCTCTCTCTCTCACACACACACACATACACACACACAAATCAACCACCTTACCCCCACAAGGATCCCCTCAGCGCGGTACACAGTCTGTCACACACACACACACACAAATTAACCACCTTTTTTTAGGGCCCGTTTCAGCATGGTGTACACACACACATACTCACACATATGGATAATATCAGATTGCAATGTATGTTATATCGATTCAAAGGCTTATGTTAATTGATAGGAAGAGAACCTAAACAAACAAAAACAAAATTATTTTTACTACAACAATATTGATTAAAAGCCTGTGCACTTCGTTAGCTGTACTGGTAATATCTCCCCACAAAAAGATGTTGGTAGAGTGGTGTTTTTGGGTCAGGTCAGTGATACTGAGAAAGTCATGCAACCAGTGAATCCGATAGCTACTCAGAAATGGCAGAAGCAATGAGATCACAATTTCCATTTCTGTGAGTGTTTCCTCTGGTGTTTTTAAGAGGTGTGGTTCTGGGCTGTCAAAGCAGTCAGGCCCAGAGAATAAATAAAAACTGAAATATGTGAAGAACATTCATTTTAATTCAATAAAAACAACAGTGCTATTTAGAACAGGCATATTAACCCATGCAGCATCCCTTTTACATCCATTTCAGATCTTTGAAATACTAATGAATTGTGTAATAAAGAATACAACAAAGCAAACAAAATGAACAATTTGAGAGAACCCCTGACCAAATTAGTGTATGCAATAAATGTATTTTCTAAGCTGTCTCACCCCATATGAAGGGGTGTGAATACTTAAGTCATGTTTATCCAGTAATACGTATGTTTTCCAGTCATTAAGTTACAGTCATACAAAGTTTTACCTAATGAAACTTTTTTTAATTCCAAGCTGAACGAGTTTCAGAATGACTAAGACTAAGTTTTATGAATGACTTCAGAACACTCATTTCTTTAGTCATCATGGTGTGGCATCATTTGGGCAGGGAAATAAGTTTGCCTACATTAACTGTGCGATAGCGAAGATGAGTCAAAAGTCCCCTGTAGCTATAATTATCCCAGTTGTGTAAGCTTGGCACGCGTGCAGATTGAGCTGTTACAATGCGCCACACCTTTAAAGCTCTAGGGGAAACACTGTATGATGAGTGTCCAACGTTGAGTGATGTTGATTATCTGGCCTTAGTGAAAAGTCACTAACTTGCTGAGAGCTTCGTTCTAAAGGCGTCTCTGTTGTCAGTATTTTAATAGACGCTCAGTCAGATTGAGTGAGTGAGTGATGTCAGGGGTGTGGTGATTTTTCAGGATGCCTGGTAATGATGGGTTCTCTGTCCCCAGTCTCTGCATGTCGTCCCATAGGGCAGAAGGGTGGCGTAGTGGTTAGGGAAGTGGACTCTGGACCTGCAGGTTGTGGGTCCCAGTCGCGGGTTGGGAACTGCTGTTGTTCCCCTGAGCCAGGTACCCTCTCCTGTGTGAGGTTGGGGTGACTCACCTTTTCGCCCCTGGAGGAGGCACAAACAGAGATGAGAGCTAACAGTCTTTATCTCTTTCTCCCTTTTCTCCACCCTCCTTAACAGGAAAGATCTCCACCACCTCCACCAGCACCTTCTCAACCCCAAATCCACCCCCCAAGACCCAGCTCATGTCTAGCTCCATAGTGCTCAGGATGGCTGACTTCAGCATCTACCAGGTACTGGAAGTGGCAGGAGCATAGGGACGTTCCAATGTATCGGCAAGTCTTGTGAGATAGTATATAACTGAGGCTTGAACGCCATTTTCTCTCTCTCTCTCTCTCTCTCTCTCGTGTGTGTGTGCACATGCGTGTGTGCGTGTGTGTACCTGTGTTAAGGTCTCCACTGCGGAGCAGCGTCGCTCTACTCCCAAAGCCATGGTCTCCTGCAACAAGAAGTCCCTGTACCTGCCCCAGGAAATGCCTGCTATCCACATGGAGTTCACTGAGTACTACTTCCCCGATGGCAAAGACTATCCTAGTAAGAGACCTCAGTGAAACAAAATGACAGCCCATTTTGTTGCAGGGCCCTGTTAGATGTGTCATGTGATTATTGCTCTTATGCTGTCCCCTGTGTTCTTTTGTCACTAGATTTCAACAAAGATATCTTTAAAGGTGATACATAAAACTGCATTTTGTCTGACACTGGAATTTCAAAATCTGAAAGCAATGTTTTTTGATTAGTGAAATAATTTAAGATCCTGTTCAGGGGAAATTATTTTCCCTGCCTAGTGAGATGTGTAACAGTGTAATTCGTCCCCCTGCATTCCACTGCCCTGTGAGATGTGTTACAGTGTAATTCGTCCCCCGGCATTCCACTGCCCTGTGAGATGTGTAACAGTGTTATTCGTCCCCCTGCATTCCCCTGCCCTGTGAGATGTGTAACAGTGTTATTCGTCCCCCGGCATTCCACTGCCCTGTGAGATGTGTAACAGTGTTATTCGTCCCCCTGCATTCCCCTGCCCTGTGAGATGTGTAACAGTGTTATTCTTCCCCGGCATTCCACTGCCCTGTGAGATGTGTAACAGTGTTATTCGTCCCCCTGCATTCCCCTGCCCTGTGAGATGTGTAACAGTGTTATTTGTCCCCCTGCAGTACCATGCCCTGTGAGATGTATAACAGTGTTATTCCTCCCCTGCAGTACCATGCCCTAACCTGTACGTGCAGCTCAATGCGCTGCAGCTGGTGCTGGACCCGCGCAGCCTGATTTGGCTGAACCAGTTTGCGCTGGACTTGAGGCAGAGCCTGGAGCAGTTCATGGAGTTGTACAAGCTGGACGACTCGCAGAAACCCGACGACCACGTCGACATCAAGGTGGACGGTCTCATGCTCAAGGTGGGACCCTCTGCCACCGATGATCACTCTGAGTGTGTGTGAGTGTGTGTGAGTGTGTGTGTGTGTGTGTGTGTGTGTGTGTGTGTGTGTGTGTGTGTGTGTGTGTGTGTGTGTGTGTGTGTGTGTGTGTGAGAGTGTGTGTTAGTGTTAATATCTGGAGTGCATGCATAATTTCCTCTGGTTGACACTGGGAATGGGGATATTGACCCTAATCCTAATTATAAACCCTAATATTGATCGTGCTGATGTGTGAGGTGTGTCTTCAGTTCGTGGTGAATGGTGTATTACTTGTTAGTGTTTGTTTTGGTGTGTGTGTGTTCATGTATATGTCTGGTATATATGTATATAAGTATATATGTAAATTGAACCTGTGTTTGTTGGTAAAGTAAGTGTGTGTGTGTGTCAGCAAAATGAAAGTGTGTGTTTGTGTGTCTCCAGCTGGTGGTGCCCACGGAGCAGGAGCTGGAGGGACACCCGGACCTCCCACGCTCGGTATCCATCCAGACGTCGGAGATGGTGGCCACCAACACGCGCCACCCTGCAGGCTGCACCCGATCCAGCCTGGAGGCACTGCTGCAGGACTTCCAGCAGGAGGAGCTGTTCAGCCACTGCAGCGCTGACGGCTTCTCCGTCCTGCACCCGGTCTTCCAGCGCCACGCCCACGAGCAGGACACCCGCCTCCATGACGTCTACCGGGGCCTGATTCCACCGACCCTCACCGTGGACGCCCTCAAGGCCCCCGCCGCCACCGACCTGTGGGCGCTGCACTTCTCCCAGTTCTGGGTGGACTATGAGGGCATGAAGAGTGGGCGCGGCCGGCCCGTGCCCTGCGTGGACTCCTTCCCCCTCTCCGTGTGGGCGTGCCAGCCTGCCCGCTACGCCCAGCACCAGGACCGCCTGCGGTCGGCCGCAGCCCGTGCCCCGCCCCCCTCCTCCACCGGGGGGATCCCCCGCAGCGAATCGGCTGAGATCGCCAGCCGGCTGCAGCGCAAGAGGCTGCTTAAGGAGTACTACAGCTCGGACTCCTCAACTGGGGCTAACGGCATCCGCAAGCCCCACTCTCTGGACAGCCTGCCCCCGCCTGCCCCCTCCTCCTCCTCCGCCCCCTCCTCTTCCTCTTCCTCTTCCTCGTCTTCCTGGCGACGCGGACATCCAGGTGCTGGTGCACACGCAGAAGCACCTGAGCTTGCAGGTGAGCCACCAGCAGTACGTCTTCCTCCTCAGGCTCCAGCAATCCATTAAGAACCTGCAGCAGACCCTGCAGCAAGACATGGAGTCCGTGGGGACCAAACGGCAGGATCGCGAACACAACCGCACTCGCGCCCGCGCCCAGCCCTTCAGCGTGTGCGTGGGGGTCCTGCTGAAGAGTGCCGAGGTGGCCCTGCTGCTGCGCCCCATCCCACAGGCCGACGCCACACCCACGGGCGGGGGCAGCCCCTCGAGTCCGACATGTCGCCCTCGGAGAGCAGGGGCACTCTGGAGGCCGGGGCCAACGGGGCTGATCCAGCACCCGCCCCCAGCTCCGTAGACGACCTGCTGTGTGGGGGAGAAGGCAGCCTCCCGCAGGGCCCCGCCCCCCTCCACCCCTCCCCCTCTTTCCCTGACGGACTCCTCAAGGCCTCCCTGGAGAAGTCAGATGGGGAGGACAGTGCTGGGACAGGGACAGGGCCTGGGGGCAGATCCTTATCAGAGGAAAAGCATGAATTTGGGGAGGGGTCAGCAGACCCCCTGGCTGGGGCAGATGGAGGACATGAGGACCAGCAGAAAGAGCTGCCCTCAGGGAGGGTGGTGGCAGGAGACCCCCTCTCTGACCCCCTGTCCAAAGACTTGGGCGATGGCAAAGACAAACCCCCAACAGCCAGGATGCCCCAATCCATGTCCAGGTACTAATGCAACATTTCTGTCCATATTACATTACATTACTGCTTTATTATTACAACTTCTTTTCATATTAAAAGATTTGTATATAATATTACTCTGGAATACAGCCTGACACTACAGCTTAGCCTGTATTTATCTTGTATTAGAGTACAGCCTGTTATTACAATGTGGCATGTATTTATATTACATTAGAATCTGACCTCTTAATTACAGCTGTGTTTGTATTACATTAAAATACAATCAGTAATTTCATTTAGCGTGCATGTGTTGATATTATCTGATAACAAAGCTTGTTATTACAGCTTCTGTTCATATTTTATGGTTATGGTACAGTAACCTGATGTGCCGCTCATTGTTATTGTTTTGATTTCTCACCTTTTATCAAATAACATCTTGATCAGAACTACATCTGAACCAGCTGTGTGCAGCTCTGAGTACATGCCTCACCCTACATGTGCCGAGTGCCGCTTTTGCCAATACTGTATGGAAACTGAACTGCTTTGTTGGCAGCTGAAGAAGCGTGTGAGCTTGTGTGCGCATGTTTGAAGGTGTGTGTGTGTGTGTGTGTGTGTGTGTGTGTGTGTGTCTGTGTGCGTGTGTCCGTTTCAACCCAGGTTAGTTTGTTCTCTCTCTCTTTAAAGGAAAGGAAGTTTATCACTGGTGTCTGAAATGCTGAGCCCCACAAACAGCAGATCCACTTCCCTCTATTCCATGTCCAGCCTGTAAGCAGAGCCCAGCCACGCCTGTCTGTGTCTGCTCATTCTCCATTAGCCATTAGCCGTTAGCCGTTAGTCACAGTGGATCCTGACTGTGTTGTGCTGTGGCTCTGTGGGTGTGGTTCCATGTCAGACCTCATGTAGTTCCGTCTCGGTGTGATTCATCTTAGATAACCCTGTGACATTTAAAAAAAAAAAAAAAAAAAAAACGGACTGAAAACTGTCCACAAAGGCTGAGAGCCATTCTCTCCAAGGGCAGCTGATTCACATCAGAAGTCTTGGGGAGATTCCATCTTCACCCCCACACAAACACACGCCACACACACACACACACACACACACGCTCAGATTACTGAAGCTGTGTCCTTTCTCTGTGCCCTCGGTTGCAGTGGGCGGCTCCTGAGGGACAGGTCTCAGTCCAGCTTCTCCGTGTCCTACAAGAACCTGAAGAAGAGTCCCTCTCTCCACTCGCTTGATAACATCTCCATCGACAGCTGCCTGCTGGAGGACTGCGACACCTACAGCCTCCTGGACAGGGGTAACTTCAGCCTCATTTACAGTGGTGCAGAGTAACTACGTAAAAAATACTCTGTTACTATCCATCGGTACTATTCTCATAGATATGTGGTCAAGTATTTTTTTTTTTTTATATTTTAGTAAAACTGACTTTTAATTCTGCTGCATGTCATATGAGAACCCCCATTACTCAGTGTAGTTTGGCATGCCGTGTGCAATAGCAAGACAGATGTACACATTTGCAGGTACCATAAATCACCACAACATTCAGCCTGGCTACCTGGCAAATGAAAGTCATTGTTTCCCTTTGGAAAAAACTTGAAAAAATATCTATAGTCTTGTTAAAATTATACTATGATCAATACCATACATGCAAAGTTCTTCAGGTATATTTAATTATGTTGGGAATTATGTTCATGTTGTTACAGAATTCTTATTTTTGTGTATTTAAATATTAAGTCCAACACTCCTTACACTTGAAGGATCCCAGTGTTTGTTTCAAGTCTCATGTACAATTGTTGGGTGTTCTTTCACCACCGTTAATTTATCCATACACAGAAAACTCACACACAAACATGTATACCTGCACATAAACACACATACACATGCTCACATGCATATATACAAGCTCAAACAGATGTACTGTTTTCTGGTTCATCACCACTAGGGGGAGGTAGAGCTCTATTTAAGGCTATTCAACAACAAAGGAATTATTATAGTCTTTATTGGTTTGTCAAAAAGCCAACCAAGATATTACCAGCCATAGTTTGAGATCCAGATTGGCAAGGCAACAATTGGCTCATTTTTTCCTTGGACAGACTTTCAGGGGAAACAGAAGTTCTCATGAGCCTTGAAAAGACTGAATCACTTTGCAATGTTGTCACCGGAGACTATAAATTCATGAGAACAGTATTGACCTCATTGTTTCAGACTGACATTATGTCCATGGTAGGATAATGTAATCATCTCATTGTAAAGATGAATAGTGTATCATAATATAACATAATGATGTTTGTTGCAGATGGAGTTGGGGATGACATTTCGATTTCCGGATTCAAGGACATGCAGAGTGACCAAAGTGTAGCGGAGAGTGCAAACGAGGCCCTGGGGCAGAGCATTGAAGGAGGAATCTCACCTGACACTGTCAGCGCCACCTCACAGAGCATTGACGAACCCACCAAGGACCTGGTACTAACCTTACTCTCTACCACAATCACTCCTATTAAAACCTGCAAAACTGTAATCCTGGTAATATAGGTCATCCTATAAATCATTAATCTCAACAAAAGAATGTTATGCTGTGTTTGAAAATGTGAATGGCCACAGTCCTATCTTAAAAATAATTGCCGTGAGTGAATAAACACTATAAACACCATGTATATTTGAAGACTGGCAGTACACAAGACAGCCTCACAACTGTGTTGGAATTCTGTGTAAATAATGTCGGTAAAGGAGCACAGGAGAGAGAAGACAAGGTTGCGCATCATGCACCTCCAAATGATTAACGAGGCTCCGTTCTGGGGACATCAGCCGCATCGGGCCTGAGGGGAAGTGCAGGGTTTACAGCAGGGTCGCTGTGTCTCTCCCCAGGTGTCCGTGCTGGTTCTGAAGGTCCACTCTGTTTGCGGCAAGCTGGACGTCCAGGGTGAGGATACGGCCGTGTCGCTCCAGGTCGGTCAGGTGGTGCCCAGTCAGTTGGGCAACATCAGCGTCCGACAGTACCTCAGCAACCGCAGCCTCGGTAAGCGTAGCACTCACCCACCGTGACTCTTCATCAAATGCGCTGGCCTCCATACAAACATACGCTCTGCCCAATCAAATACAGCCTCTGAACACACAGTCGCACAGGGACTGCAGTCTGGGTGAGCAAGAGCTACCCTCCCATGAACCCTGTCCTGTTAGATACAGCTCTGTGTTTGTGTCTGTTCTTTGTTGGCACTTCTTAAGCCATTTCCTGGTGAATCAGAGTTTTTATTCTGGTTCTGGCCTATGGGTCGCAATAGTTTGAAGGAGGGAAGTCAGTGTAGAGTTCATCTTCACAGGGTATGAAAACACTGGCCTGGCTATTTGAATATCAACAGATAACAGATCAAAAGCGAGTGCAGCAGTAAGTCTGTGTGTGTGTGTGTGTGTGTGTGTCTGTGTGTGTCTGTGTGGGTGTGTGTAAGAGCTGTGCGGGTGACTGTGTGTGTGTTAGTGTTAGTGTTAATATCTGGAGTGCATGCATAATTTCCTGTAATTGACACTGGGAATGGGGATATTGACCCTAATGGAGCGTGCTGCTCTTCTGCCAGCCTCATTAAACAGGGAGACCCATCTCACCGCTTTCCTCCAGGACCCATTTCACACACCAGTGGGACTGCACACTCAGGAGTACCAAACTCTCCTGCCCACCCTTCCCTCAGCCTGCCTTCCAGTATCTCACTCACTCGCCTTCCTCTCACCCCCCCCACACGCACCCTCCCCTCTCTGAGAAGAATTTAATTAACAGTGGGTCCCCGCATTCTGGAGACATTTATCACGCGCCTTTGTTTGCCTGTATTTTCTGATTAATTCAGCCACACAGACAGCGCTGAAATTATATTTAGGACACGGGAAAAGCAATTACCCAATCTAGTTTGAATTTGTACTTTTGACTTAGACTAAGACACCACCCCCACCCCCACTCCCTCCCTCAAATCAATAGTGAGTTCAAATGTGACCCAAATGTGATGTTGGCTATTAAAAGAGCAAACGCCCGTGAAAAGATGTGAAAGGCAGAGTACGGCTTTATCAGTCTGCAGGGCTCCTACTCTGAAGTCAGTGGACTGTTTTTTTCCCTGCCTCAGCACACTCGGTCTTAAGCAGAGGGGATTACCGTCCATACACTGAGTATGTCAGTGCAGTATGGGACTGTAGGGCGATGACTGACTGTGTTAGTAAAGAGTATTGGTGTATGTTGGACTTATGAGGACAAATACGAGGACTCAAACTCCTGTACAAAGCTCTTATTTGCATTATTTAACTTCAGTCTTAAACCTCATTGAATATAAACACAAATCAGATTTATACTGCATTGTTTGTCACTGATGTTGTGTGAAATGGATATTGTGTAGAATGGCAGTCATATAAAATATGTTCAGTGTGAAATGGTTATTGTGTAAAATGGGTGATAAACTCCACAGTGCATGTTTCCCAGAATGAAAAGCAAATGTATCAGCCAGCAGTGGTGAGTTCCAGCCAGCTCTCTCAGTGTGTGCAGGAGGAGGTGGTGCTGAATCAGATTCATGATTGTGCTGAGGATCTCCTCTTCTCTTGGCGCTACAGTGTGTTTAGTTCTGGAGAAATGTAAACGTTTCCCCCAGATTTAAAACCAACGTCTCTGGTCAAATGCTCTGTCCTTTCTCCGTTCTTGGACACTGGTTAAGGACAATGCTAGTGATGGTTGTCCGTTGCCATGGTAACTCACCCATCACCATCCCTTTTTACCGACAGGCGCTGTTCCAGGCGTGACCTTGGTGGACAGGAAGTCCCGCCCCGAGGTACAGGTGAGGCTGGAGAGCGGTCCCCGGGCGGCGGCGCACTCCCCTCTGGCCGTGCAGAGTGGCTTCCTGCAGTGCCAGCTGCAGGACTTCAGCTCCGACTTCCTCATGTCCTCGCTGCGCAACCTGGGACACTTCCTGCAAGACGACTCCGCCTCCCAGATACTGCCCATGAGGATCAGCATCACGGACATGCATGTCAACCTGAAAGTAAGGACACACACATACTCACCTCACACACAGCTCTTACTCAGTCAAACACACACATCCACCTCACACATAGTTCTTACTCAGTCAAACTCCCATACAATGTGTTCTTCTTTTACCCAGTCTGTCGTACTTCATAATTCATGACCTGACCCCCGCTACTTCCATCCTCTAGGATGATGGTCCCCGTGACAACCCATCCGATTCGGAGCCAGCGCCCATCACCCTGCACATCGATAACTTACTAGTCCTTCGGCAAGATGATGGGTCTTTCTCTATAGGAGGTGAGTGCCCTTATTATACATTGTCCAGCTGCTTTGATATGTCGTCTTTGCTTTCCTTCAGTCACATGGTAAAGTTTTCCCAGTGTAATTCTTGGCCCTGTTATTGGGAACTGTCCCTACATGCTTGGCTCTAGGCCATTGTGATCTTCTTAATTGACCCCTGTCCCATGTGAGCTGCCTGTTTTTATGTCTGGCCCTTGTTGTCTCCTTATTTGACCCTTGACCCCTGTGCTGTGTCTGTGTGGCCCTATGTTGTCTTTTTTTGACCTCTCCCCCCTTGTAGTCTTCCCGTTTGATCCTTTGCCCTTGTGGTCTCTGTTTTTGATCTTCAGCCCTTTGGTGTGTCTGTCTGACCCATAGCCTCTCTGTTTTCTCTGAACAGTTACCCAGGATGCGGGGGCGGGGCCTCAGAAGGAGAGTCCTGTGGAGAAGGCGGGTCTGACCTCAGTCCCCGAGATCCCCAGAGCGTTGAGCTGTGTGTCCCAAACCACACAGACTCCCCCACAACCACTCGCCAGCACCAGCCCGTCCAGCAAAGAGAAGGTGAGCAGCCGGCAGCTCCGGGGTCCTGAACAGTCCCTCTCTCCAGTCCCGATGCTTTTATCTCATCTAGACCTGAAGCCACATCGTTTCCACTCTGCACCTTTAGGCTCTGTTTATACTCAGAGTGCTGATCACTTAAGTGTGTAGTTTCATATCACTCACCGAAAGGTTTAATTAGTTTTTTAACAGAGCAGATCTAAACTGTTAGAGATAAATCATGAATCTCTGTATGTCTCAGCTGCACTTCATTATTGACTATGATTAGTCATGAACTCTTTTTTTCTTCCTGTAGCAATTCAATTTTTTTTAGAAAATGGTACCTGGGGATGTCTAACTAATTTCAGGATTAGTTGCTGGTTTTTATTGTAGGAGTGATGCATTAAAAAATTGACTATACGCATTTAATGCCATACAATTGTGATTCATTTATTTTTAATAACTTTGAAAATTTGCAGAATGACCTAGAATGCTCATCAGATGCAATTCAATTTTTATGTAAACAAATTAGTTTGATATGCAGACATAATAAAAGACATTCAGTGTTTTTGATTCAGCTTGCATATATATGGTATTACTGCAGCAGAGTCATTCAGCGCTCCACTGTAGTATGAATGACCTGCCTTATTCATTTAATACTTTGGCAGTAATCAACTTCTGAGTTCACAAGCAATATTTATGATCAATCCATAATCTACTACACATACTTGGAAACAAATGCTAACTTGCAGAACAGAAACACATAATGTTTCACTTACCATCACACTCTCTGTCAGTCATTCTGTCAGATTTTCTTCGCAGTCACTTTCACAAGCATGACGCATTCCTGACACTCTCCCTTTATCTCCCTGTGCTTGCTGCAGCTGCTGATAGAGGAGAATGAGTGTCTGAAACTGGAGCTGTCTAGAGCCAAGATGGCGCTAGCAGAAGCCCAGATGGAGAAGGACTCGCTGATGCACCGCATGAAGAGCCTGAGACTGACTCCGGGAGGCAGCAACTGATCGGCAGGAGGCTGAAATCTGACCACCAGGGGCAGCTGCAAGTGACCAACCAGAGCAGTCCTCTCAGCTGTATACTGCAATCCACAGTGACTGGGAGCCCTGGAACAAACTCAAGATCCTCCTGCTGACCTGCTTCATGGCGGCCCCAGGTCTACTAAAGTACAGCCCCTCTGAGAAACAGGAGCGCGTGACTGTCTGAAGCGGCAGTGTAACTTTTTCAATCTCTTGTTTCTTATTTTATATATTTACACACATTGTATTCTTTTTTTCAATTTGAAGATGTGTGCTGGGAGCTTTTTTTTTTTTCAGTGCTGCTGCTGCCCCCCAGTGGTGTGGAGGAGAAGGTGTTCGGTGACCCAGCACCTTGAGATGGGGGGTCAGGGAGTTGATGGGAGGGGTAAAATCGTGAATTTGGAAAAGGCAGGCTCATAGGCGGTCATAGTTGCAACACATCAGATCACATAGGTAGGGGGTTGAGGGGGGGTGGGGGTGTCGTGGGGACAGAGAATGTCTTAATTTCTTAAAGGAGACTATTTGCACTGTACTAAATATATCATGTATTTAATACCTTTTTAAAAAAGTATTTAGCTCTTAACAAATTGCGCTTCAAGTATGAGTGATTGTGTATTAATGCGCTGCTTGAGCGCAGGAATGTTCTCTAAAGAGTTCAGAGTGCTACGTTTTAGGCAGTGTAGTGGTGTGTATGTTGAGTCACATGTAGTTGTAACATTAATGCAAACAAGACTGGATTCATATCTTTAAATTTGAACTGAAGATGAGATTTATTCATTTTCTTATAGACACAAAGTTTGATCTGTTCCATTACATTAATTGGTGTGTTTATTTGTCCACAAAACCCAAGTCGCCTGGTCTGTCTGCTATTTTTCTAAGTGTATATAGACATTTTTACCTGACCTGCTGTAAATACAACCACTGGGTGAAAAAAAATCCCTCCACTGAGGAGAGGGAATACTGCAGTGTGCTATTAGTCCTCCAATGAGGAGAAATTAAATTGGAGTGTGCTATGAGTTCTCCAATGAGGAGAGAGAATACTGGCATCTGCTGTCAGTGCTTCAGTGAGGAACGAGAACACTTATGTGTCCTCATTTATATATTTCTATAATTCCTGTATATATGCAATCTAAGTATAGTTTTTCACAGACCAAGGTGGTGCGCATGTATGTCGCTGCTTTGCGCTTTGTGTCTGTTTGTGAGGCATAGTGGGATGTACACACTTCACTTACAGAAGTACACACAGGAAGTCTTTTTTATATAATGGTAAATCAAAGTAGTTGGTTTGAACATGGATTGTAAATGAAGATTTTTTTTCATCTCAAATGCATAAACACAAATCAGCTTTATGAACACTCTACCGTGTACTTGAAGAATGGAATGGCTCTTCGGCTGTTTCATTGCCCCTGGATGTGCACATAAACCCGATAGGACACTACTCATTACATCACCCTGGTGCAGCCAGACCGAGTGTTTATTTGTTCGCCCTGTCTTGGCAGGAGACTGTGACTGTTTGGTAGAACACTCAAGTTTAGCAGGACACTGCTCAGTAAATCTCACCAGTGTAGCACTAGCTTGTATGGTGGAGCACTATGATATTGCAGGACACTGTCTAGAAGATCACCCTGGTGTAGCAGAGGAGTATATTCAGTGGTATAGCAGGAAGCAGTGTTCAGCAGATCACTCTTATTTAATAGGATACTGTGGTCAGTAGATTAATATGGTGTAACAGGACACTTCTCAGTAGATCTGCCTGGTATAGCTGGTCACTCTCCTGTGAAGGGTCAGCAGAGTTCAGCAGGACACTAGGCTCCATAGAGGATCACCCTGGTACCACAGGACTTAATGCCCAGCCGAAGCTGGGTCAGTTATGCAGTATTATATTCTTAGTCTGTGAATTTTTTTGAAGAGGACTTCCGCGTTTCAGCTGGTGCTTACGTGTGTATTCTTACTCCAAACATACAGCACAGGATGCAGGTCACACTAAGAGAACTTGTAAGATCTCACACCATAGCCCGCTATGACACAATGTAGGCCGTCCCAAGGATGCGTGTGTCCAGCTCTCAGCTTGAACGAGCAATCTAGAGGTCATAAAGGATGTTCAGGCCTGCCTGGCAGACGTTTGCCAGATATCTGTGGATTTGATGCATGGCGGTGCTCTGCGTCAGCCTGGTAAAAATACAGTATGTGGGCGTCACAGTGTGGTTTCAACCTTTAGGTGTGTCTGAGTGCAATGACTATTTGTGAGCGTCTGAAAGCTTCAAATCAAGGGATATATATGTGATTTACTGCCTTTTTATTTGTGGTTCTACCTGGGTCAAAAGCATCGTCCTGTTGATGGTACATGGCCCTACCCTTCAAAGCCAGTCTGCCCTGTTCTCGTAAATGTCCCAGTTCTCTCAAATGCAAAGACGACCCCCCTGTTCCATCTGGACCAAAGTGATCCTCTCCCCAAAGCCAAAGTGCCTCTCTCTGTATGGCCTCTCCGCAGGGGGCGTGAGCTGACCCCTCCATTTTCCCCTTTAAAACTGTCCAAATGAATGTCCGAGACAACACTACTGAACCTGACTGGAAACAGTAGTGAGGAGATAACACTTGATTGTACTAAGACAGTGGGGAGAATCCAATCCCCCTGCCCCTGTCCTTTGATTTCCCCCTGTGTAATCTAACCCCCTCCTTTGGTCCTCTGAGCTAATATCTTGTAATCTGACCTTTCCATTTGTCCAGTAAACCCTATAAGCCCCACATATGAGTTCCACACTTTATAGCCCCTGAGCTCCTCCCCTTCAACAAGCTGTTTTGTGTCTTTTCTGAACCATTGGTTGTTGAAATCATGTAATATGATGTAAGACTTGTCTGTTGAAGCTGCTAAAATACTGTAAAATAAAAAGGGTATCAAATAGTATTGCAAATGTATTGTTCATTTTTTCAAGGAGCATTTTGAGTTACTTATCCATTTACCCACATCAGTATTGTAAGTGGCTAATACATTTAGTTTATTTCAGTGTACTGTATGTGAGACACCCAAACTTCTGGGGATATCCATGAGCCATCAGGTAAGAGTTACTGTAGGGCTGCTTGATAATGCACTAGATTAATTGCACAAAAGCTTATGTTTGCCTGGAATTTGAGCCTGTACTATCAAGCATGCACAATTCAATGCATTGTAATAAAAAGAGCGTGTTGGCCAGACTTGCTGTTTTCTAAGCTAAGAACTCTGGATTCTGACAAATGCGGGTTTCATGTTTATACTGTTAGGCTGACAACTGTTTACGGACATCGATAAAATTATACTTTTTCAAAAGGTATCACTGGCTAACGGTAAGCATTTTGCTAGGCATCAAAATCCTTAATCTGTCTGTCATGCACCATTTGGTATAACACCAGTGACACCACAGTGACCTCTATGGGCAGGCAGAAGCACTGCCCCTCCATTTTTAGGGTCACTCAGTCTCGGTAAGGCCAAAGATGGTAATGTTTCACTCTTCTTGCGTTCTCTGCTGCGTCTGCGATGATGCATAGTTCGCGAGTCACCCATACTACTGGATTACAGAATCACATCACCACCCGGCAAGATTTTGCTGGCAGGGCCTGGAAAAAATATTTTTGTATTACTTCCAGAGATGAAAGAAATATTCTGCTAAATGCATTTCTTAAATACCTAAGGTGTAACTTGCTTTTGCTGCTGTTTCTGCCCTTGGTGTCAGCTGTAATTGAGATATTGCCACATTATCTATCATAAAATTTCTGGGAAACTGAATTAAGCCTTCACAGGTACAGGACCCCTGTCTACTTTGTGTTTATACCGGTTATATTAAATACACACATAATTACAAGTCTTTGTTTGACCATATGCTGCTTCTTATGTGTTCTCTGAACAAGACGTTCTCTGAAAACTCATCTGAGTGCATAATCTGGGCACCCTGGGCAGGGTATATGGACGTCTGTCAAGGATGTTTTTGCTCTGAGACATCAGTTTGTTAGACGTGAATCAGACTGATTTTAATAAGCTGCAGATACAGGGAGAGCGTGGTTGTGTTGGTGCGCTTGTGAACGTTTGCATACAGCTGTGGTGTGTGGGAGTCTCAAGTCTGGAATGGATCATAACCTGCCAGAGTTGGTGATTAAGATCTTTTCAACTTCCTGCAGCAGCTGTGTAACTCTTTTCTAAACTGTAGGTTCAGCTTTTTTTGTATGGAAGTGTATTTGTGTGCATCCTGTGTACAAGCATGTGTGTTTCTGGTGCTGAAGGTGATGGGTCTAATGAGTTAGTGACTTCCTTTTGTCTAAAGAACGATTTGGCATGTCCATGCTGTTTGGTCAGTTCCACTAACCCTCATCTCCTCACCTTCTGCTCATCATCTTCATGTAGGGATTCTATATACCGACACTCTCACTCTGTCTGAGACTGAGTAAACCACCACACTGTACTGTGAATGGGATTTCCCCCATAAACCACCTCACACTTTATCTCGATGTGTCAACCCCCACAAAAACCAACGCATGCTGTACCTCCATGTGTCAGCCTCAACAACTCAACAAACACTCCATCCAAGTCTGAGCCCCTAGCAGAGGAAGAGGGGTAGTGTGTGCATGGCTCTTTGTAATCACATAAATGAACACAGCAAAGGCAGAGCCACAGAACAAATGTGCCAGAATCAGTGTGCTTTTTCATTCATTTATTCCTATCCAGGATCAATATTTACACTGCCATGCCATACATATTAGACTGGACCAAACACTGATAAGACTAGTCCAGCTCAGCTGGCGGTATTTCCTCAGTACCACGACAAGCTCCTAGCTCTACTTATTCAGACTGATGAAGGAAACGGTCTTGTCAGCTGTACTCCATTGACGCCAAGCAACAAAAAGTGCTCGAAATGGCCTAAGAAGGTGCATCCGCTTAACATGAAACGTTTTCAAAGAATCCACTATTTTCAATGAACGTACAGATGCGTTCAAAAGGACGAAAGCAAGTGCACACATTGGTTTTTGTTTGAAACCATATACAGTAGAATTACTTAATAACCAGCACCAACAATAGATTTCGCCTCTTGTTGGTGCTACAGTGCCGTTTGTATCCACGCCCATGCTGAATAGTGCTTTGCACAGCCGTGCGGGCGGAAGCTGCTGCGCGTGTCGCTGTGTGGTGGAGAGGGAGAGAAAGTGAGGGAGAGCGGAGCATAGACAGGGATCCTCGCAGGCAGCTGCTACAGCACACAGATAGACTACGACTAAGAGTGTGTATCTGTGTATTCGCGTGCGTGTGAGTGTGTGAGAGAGGTGTGTGTGGGTGACAGTCCCATTGAACAGTGTTTCCAGGCAACCGGCCCGACGGTCGGCTCTCGCTCCTTCAAGTCAAACTGCACAACCAACGTGCTAAATCCGCTATTTACAGTATACTGTTTTATTACTTCGCTCCAGTGTGAACGAGCGGGATTTGTTGAAACCGAACCGTCCACATTTCAGCTTGCTTCGCAGAGCACCTCCTGTGTGCGTGAAGGGAGCGTCGCTTTGCAGTAACATGCAGTGAAAATGAAATGGTTTTCGGTACAATGAGACAGTGAGGGGGATACCTTCGCTCTTCCTGTGGCTCTACCCAACGGGGCTGGATATATCTGTTATTTCCCTTCGTTAGGATGGGGAAGGAGCAAGAGCTGCTGGAAGCGGCCCGGACGGGGAACGTAATCTTAGTGGAAAAATTATTAAGCGGTAAAAAAGGATTATTGGGCACGTCTTCTGGATCCATACCGTTACCGAGTTTGCTGAGGTATGTAAACACACTTTTGTATTACACTGCTCTCACTTGTACAACAGAAAGGACCGAGACTCGAAAGAAAATCTGGGTCTTATTGTCACTGTTCTAAGGGTAGATGATGCAGTGGGGTGAACTGTCTCATGAATCAATGCGGTTTTTTGAACAATCAACAGACTATGCATTGAAATGCAGAAATGCACGATGTACAGTGAAATTAAGTGTGCACCGATGCGGGTTACAGTCACCTATTGCACCCAGAAGAGAAGAGAGGGAGCTTGTTGTGGTTGGATGTGTTTGGTAACCGAGTGTTAAATTAGGTAGCACTCTGGAGTGTTTCCCTATAACTTCAGATTTTTTCGTATTTTATCATTCTGCATTGATTTGCCCAATTGATTTCTCGGGCTGGACTAAGAATAGTTTTTCGTGGATGTGAAATAGTGGCTACGGTAATCTAGAAGGTTTTGAGGGGGGTGGTGGTGTTTGAGAGTCTTAAATAAATAAGGTGTACGAAGACGGGAAATAACAGTATCAATATAAATATCTGTCAAGTATGTGCAGTTAGTGCACATCGTATGGAGGGTAATACCATAATAACATAACAGCATGGTGTTGTTTCAAAACAGAGGAAATCTCTCGCTCTCTCTCTTCTCTCTCTCTCTCTCTCTCTCACGCACACACACACACACACACACACACACACACACACACACACACACACACACACACACTTTCATCTTCTTAGATACATACTCTCTCTCTCCCACTCTCTCTCTCTTAACCACCCACCAAACTTTAGCCATGGAGGAGTGATCGAGTTAGCCATTGGTATTCCCTACTCCTCCTCTTCCTCCTCCTCCATATCTTAGTTCGAGCTGGGTTATTAGAGTAAAGGGTGAGGGAACGCATCACCGTATCTCCGGTAACGCCCCAGGTAGGCCCCTAATTGCGTTAAGTCTTGCAGCATATATGAGGAGAATACCGAGAGGACTGCTGCTCGAACACACACGACGCATCTATTCTGACAGCTGAAGTCTGCAGCAGGGCGAAGATGTGCGCTTCAGGACTGAGAAAAAACGGGGAGGGGCGGCTGGCAAAGGCATGCCTGCTTGCGTGTACAAGGGGCCAGTGTGGGAGGGCGGTGGAGGTAGCTACAATATGTCAGCTACTTTCATCCTTACGCGCGACAGCGGGTACAGCGTGCCACATTTACCATTGCAACCTTGCTCTGAAACGGTATTGTGCCGGTGATTTGATATTACAAGTGGCCACTTTTCTCTGTTAATGTGGTAGTCACTGCCTATGTAGGTGTCCAGATGAACAACATTGATCTCCAAGCAGAGTAAGTGGCATATTATGACCCATTGCTAGCACATATATATCTTTCCATCATTTTGTGTAATTCATCCAAGTTCATTTGAAGCACCTTCCCAGTCGCTACTCTGAATTTTAGTATTGTTTTTTCCAGTACATGTCTCATTTTGGCCCTAGAATTTTTTTTTTTTTTTGCCGAGATCAGTGTTCTTCAGTTTTGTGCATCCAAGTATGAAGTAAATAAAAGCCATGAACTTAAAGTGAAAGTAGTCCAACTCAGGCAAATTTGTGATTGAACCATGTATATGAAATTACACCCATGACAGAACACTTGCTCCTGCATGTTTATGAATAACTAGACACTGTTTCAGAAGCCGATCATTTCCCATTTATTTTGGTCCCAGGGCATCATGGACTGAATGCACCTGCTCTGTCAGTCCTATGTCACAATAATCTGATTATGACCTTAAGTTCGGAGTCAGGAATAACAAATCGCATATAGACGATGCCGTAGTTGTGTGAAAAGTGGGTGGAAAAAGACTTAAATAAAAACATTGGTCGGTCTAAGATTCAGGTGGGAGTGAGTTAAGATTCATTAGGAATACATAGACAGTGGAAGGAGGTTCTTCTTCCAGTGGGGTGCCCGTTTGGTTTATGATTGGGCCCCCAGTAGAAGGCAGAAAGCCCAGCTGAGAGCTCTGACATCAGCCTCTGTCGGCCTTTGATCCAGTGTAGAGAGAGAACACAGATGTCATCCCCTGCCCCAAAACGAGCGGGGGGTGAGACGGAGCACCGAGGCCTGGCTCTATAAAGACACATACAGTATGTCGGTTTCTGTTTAAATTGGCACAAAGCAACAGGGACAGACTTTGCACTGTTTATTTTCAAATGTGCTCTGGTGCTTGTGTTGGACTCTCCTGCAGCTCCGTATGAGCTCTCTGTAACATAAAAGCTCTTGCTTTCTCTCACAGAGGTGTATGTGTCTTCTCAGGCGTACACGCATGTATATATGCCGTTGTACATGTGTGTCAGTGCATGTTTTGTGTATGCTTAAGAGCAATCTTTCTTTGTAGCTTGCGCACAACGATTATTAAAATGTAAGTGTGCCTTGTGTACTTGTACTCACTCTGTCTCGTACCTGTAATAATCTTGTCTGGTACAAGTACTGCTTTAGCTTGTTCCTTGCTACCTTGTCAGGTGGAACCATTTGTTAAGCCGTGTCTTACTTTGGTGTGACGTCAAATCTACGTTCCACCAAACGGCTTTTTTGTGCTGAATCTCTTGGGAAATGATTTGAGCTGGCTGAAACCCGTGTGGTTTGTGTGTGTGTGTATGCTTGTGTCTGTGTGTGTGCGTTTACACTATTCCTTTGGGCCTGGATCAGCATGACTCAGATCATTCGCGCTGAAGAGAGTCTGCCAAGCCTGTATTAATCTAATGTGAGTGGTAAGGGGGGTATGGGACTGAGCTTTCACAACGACTGGTACTGATTCTTATTGCAGTGACCACCCAGGACACGAGCATATCGCACTGCTTGTCCAGGGCCGAAGCTTCAACGCAGTGTGTGTGTGTTGAGAGCAGCCCATTCACCCAGCACGGAATCGATCACCTGACCCAAACCCCTCCCCTCCCTCCCCCGGCTGTCCCCTGCCAGGGGCCCGGGCACCCCATGCTGTTTGATTGGCCTCCTCGCCCCCCTGGCAGTAATCGATGAGGTCCGGAGTGTCCAGGGCAGCGCTGTCGGGTCATCAGGGATGTGATTAAGCACTCTCACAATGCCCCGGTCCAACAGGACCAGGCAATCGAACACCGGATTCTGCTTACAGCCCCATTAGGGGCATGTCCAAACTTTTCAGCAACGCCTGCCAAGTCTTAGGAGTGAGGCCGGAGCCAAGCTTTTCACAGCAGCTGAGGAATAATGCAGACGAGCATAACAGCTCAGCGAGCGTCTGAGTAATCCCAATTTTTTACAAGAAGGGGGAAAAAAAGAAGCGTTAAATTCTACACATCAACAAATTCTTGGAAATTCTGCACCTCCCCCTCCGTGTTCTGAGTGTCATTCCAGAATTTCCAACTACAATCAGAATTCACTAGTCCTGTTATCTCAGTACTATCAGAGTGTTTATTCATTGTTAGCTCTGTGTTAATGCAACACTAACCCTGCCCTGTCTCAGCGTTATCTCGCTGTTAGCGGAGAATGCAGAGTGCATCGGATGTGTGTGTAGAGTGGATGACTTGGAGAGACAGTGAGAGACAGGGCATGCTCTGTATTAACTTCCACAGAGCAACTTGATTTATATCCATCTTTCTCAACAGCTTAAAGTCATAATGTTGGGGAAGTATAGCTCCCACATGCGTCAGCCCGGAAACAGGCTCTTACTGATGCTTATTGATGGATAACAGTGACATATAACCTGCTGTAATTTTCATGTTTTAACAGTTTTAATTTAAGTTGATGATAATCAACTTGATTTTGGCAAGCTACATTTTCCCAGTGTGAGCAACTGACTTGTATTCCCTTGTTCTGTCTGTAAATCTGGGTCCATCTACAAAGTCAGATCTGTCTGATTGTGTGCTTGTGTGTTTGTGTGTGTGTGTGTATGTGTGTGTGTGCATGCACCTGTGTGTCTGAATGTGTGTGGTTATGTGTCCATCCATAAAAGTCTTGTGTCATAAGAACATCCTGTGTCTCAGAAATGTATGTCCTTTTTGCATGTTTTTGTGTGTGTGTGTGTGTGTGTGTGTCTTTGTGTGTGGAGGAGGAAGGGACATGTCCTCTGTCTGATGCCTCTCTGTGTCTTTCCCTCGTCCCCTCTTCTCTGTGAGGCGATATCTCTCCAGCGGTGTTCCATGTCACCATCTCTTTCCGGCAGATGTCCCATTATTCATTGTCACCCTGTCTGTCTCTAACTCCATCTGGCAGGCCACTCTTAGCGGGAGATTGTCTCGACCGAGACAGGGTCTTTATTCCGAGAACACCTGACAGAATTCCAACAGGAAGCCGAAGAGTTCGGGGGGAGAGAGCTTTTGTTACGGGGGGACAGTCACCCCTTTTTCTAACAGTTGTCTTTCAGTTGTGTATTTACTCGATTTGAATGCCTCTCTTGGAGAAAATCTTAATAAGCTACACTCGCACGGAAAATAGAATCCTGATTTCAATCAGCAATTACAAACCAAGCCATGTGCAAAATTGAGCCTGTAAGATCTGTAAGATACTCTTTTTACATGCTTTCATTTTTAACATCCACTACAACTGCAATTTGCTGATGTGCTGAGTGGCACTCCTTGGTGTTGAGCTGCATATTTTCTGAATGTAAATGTAACCTTCATGAAGGATTCTGAATGGAGTTTGGGGAGTTTCAGGCTAGTTTTGAGACTGAGGGATTATTTGGAGTTAGTTGTGCACCTGCTGGTTCAGTCTGTGCGGCTAAGGCTTTAGACTCAGGCCTGATAAGGAGGACTCCAGTCAGAGCACAGCTCCTCTAATTCATACAGTAATGCGCGCTCATACCAAAGCACAACCCACCTCTGATACTGCCGGCTCCTCTGAGAATATAGAAACACAGAAGTCCCCAACCCATCCACTTTATATAGGCTTCACACCAGTCCCTCTCTCCTTCAGTGTTATATATAAGAGCCCCTTTTCACCCCAATGTGTCATGGCTATGAGCTTGTTATTATGAGGTTAAGGGCTGGGATATAACAATGTTGTCCTGAGGTAGGGCAGAGGGTTTTGAGTGGCAACAAACAGAAAGTACTGTAAATAGTTCTGTTTCTCTGAGAAAAAAATGTCAGTTTCTGAGCTTTACTATATCATGAAGCAGCAATGCAGGGTGCAGGACATAAAAGTATACATATCACTATTAGATGCACTGACATCAAGTCCATTTCTGGGTGGTTCTAACACATATTCTAGATACCTACCAGATATTCATCCCCAATATGTGCTGTGTCTTCTTAATACATAGAATATCTTTGTTGAATCTTACTTTAACCAGATCTAACATATGGACATCCACATTGGGAAAAATATCTTCACAGTATAGCCTATATTTTTATTGAAATTATTTGGAATCTGGTGTTTTTTTGACACAACATTCGGTAATCTTGGTCTAATGGAGAGACTTGAGTGCACAGAGGGACTTATATCTTTCTTGGGACTGCAGCCAAACAATATGAGGAGGGAACTTGGAACATTACCCAGCGAGTGAAAAGGCATCTGACACTGCGGGGCAACCAATGAGGAGGTAGTTGACACTATTGGACAACCAATGAGGAGGCAGGAAACACTATGGGACAGCGAATGAGGAGGCAGCTGACACTGTGAGACAGTGAATTGGAATACAGCTGACCCATGCTTCCTCTGATTTGGAAGTATTTGTGTTTATGAGGAGTGTTTTCCTGGACTGTCATGGTGAAACTATGATGTATGACTCTCTGAGAGAGTTGATGTAGGAGCTGTGGCATGACGGCCGGGTTATGATGCCTTCTTAATTGGTCTGGTAATTGATTTCCCATTTGTACATTTCTTGTTTCTGGCCAAGCCTGAGTGCAGAGCTGGAGAACAGGAAGTGAATTACCCTGACTGATCTGAATGATGGCTTTTAATGGAGATTGATAAGAGCTCACAGTGAGGCTTTCTGCAGCATACCACATTGTGCAGCCTTTAGACTCAGATTAACTGTGTTCACACACACACATGCTCCTGGGAACGCACTGCAGATGGCCTCTATCTGCCTGGCAAGTCATCTGCGTTAAACAATTTTTCATCAGAGGCAATGAACTCCTGACTCTCTTGTCTTTCTTTGAAATTGTTTTAATTTGGCTCTTGTTTCCCAGACACCGACAGTCACACACAGAGTCTGAGAGTCACTGTTTAAAACACACTTAGCCCTGGTCCCTTCCCCTTCTCCATGTTCAATCAAAAGCAGAATAGCAAGGGTGGAAATGAGATACATTACATTAGATAAAATATTCATAGTTTTCCAAACTCTATAGAGATATGAAGAGAAGCCAATCAAACCACCTTTTTTTCCTTTTTATGGAGGATCATTTTAAGTGACACTGATAAGACTGTTCCATGGCCAGAGAATGGATGTGCCTCTGTATGGAGCAGTGATGTTAGTCAGTGTTACTTCTCAGTGTTGTGCCAGTATGAGCCTGGTGTAAGATACAGGGTAGACTGATAGACATGCCATTTTTAGCAAAGATTATTCATCAGTGTCTGATTGCTTCTGTACCTACAGTATCCAGCAGGGTAGTAGAAGTATTATAATTCTGTTGGATATCTAATTGAATTAGTGTACCCATAAGAGAGAGATTTCATTACACAAAATCATTTTATTGTGACTTCAGAGGTCAGAGATCATTTAAAAATTCATTAGAACTTAAATGATTTAGTGTGCTGTTGAATTTCTATCACATTATATGTATTACATGGAAGGAGTAGCCTGCTATGTTATCCTTTCGCATATAAGCTTATGGATCGTGCAAAGCAATGGAAAGTAGATTTCATGGACTTATTGAATGTAGGTATGCCCTGTTCTACCAGTGGAGTGAACTGCTCGGTGACTAGATGTGTAAGCGTACAGCATGTGGAGTGCTGGGTTAGACACAGCATGAGTCGTTCAGCCCACTGATATCTTCACGCCGTCGCCTGGATGGAGAGGCGTCAGTCAGCATCAACTGTTCAAGTGATGGGATGTGTTTACACTCTGCGGAGCACTGTTCCAGGGTCATGGTGAACCCCTCAGCGTGTTCATGGGAAAGTGTGCGATTTACGGTCTTTCAGCTGACCGCTCTGTGCCCATGCTGAGTGCACAGAGTCAGTGGATGACGTGACGAAAAGGACAAAGGCCTCATTCGGAGGTCACGGTGTGTGATGCATGCTGACACAGGGGTGGCGCGGGGGGGGGTAAACTGCACAGCTCTGTCAGCAGCGAGGGTGCATTGCCTGGACTGAGCGGTCCCATGTGAACTCTCACAAACCGGGCAGCCACGTCACAGAAACGGGCTTAATTACACAACCAGTGCATCCCGCTCCTACTTAGCGTAGTTGTATGGCAAATAGAACCTGGGGTGGGGGAAATAGTAAGCAACCCCCCAAAAAAAAAAAAAAAATAACACAGTGTCACCCCTCCACAAAGATGTGCCTCAAAGATGCAGGAGAGAGCGGGGCAGGTAGAATCCCTCAATGCTGATAGTCTGGAATAAGCAGTGTTGGGCTTTGTCCTCTGTATACTTATGCTGTGCGAGGCTAGGGAGGACAAAAGGTCCTGGAATGAAAGGCTCAGAATGAAGTGCTGGAATTTTGCAGACAGCACTTCTTGCTGTTGGGTGATACATCAAAGCAGTCAAACAAGGTCAAAGTGTGGTTTGAGAGAACAGTATTTTAACAGAGAAAAGCAGTTAAAGCATGTTTCCTCTTTCATTATGAGAAAAATTCTCTAAGATCACTCCTTGCCTCTTTGGCTTCTGTAAAAGGAGACTTTGAAAAGGATACAGTGTTCTGTGCTACATCAATTGGAGCCAGACATGATGTTGGCCTCATAATGAGATTGTCACCTGCACATCATCTGTATAAAATTCACGAGAAAGAAGCTCTGTTTTACACTGTTGTCCCTGTGGAGCCCTCAGGTGAGAGTATGTTGAGATGGTTTTCATAAGCACTACACAGATGTAAACTGGGTCAGGGCTGTATCAGCTCCTTGTGTATTACAGAATATCTGTTGCATATTCATAATATTGTTCACACAGCAGCTTGTTCGACAAGCCCGTTGTTTCTGTCCCTCTCACACTCTCCATCCCTCTCTCTCTCCATCTCTCTCTCTCTCTCATTCTCTCTTTCTCACTAACATGCATGCATGCACGCACACATGCATACATACCACTACAGAGATAGGGGAGAGGTTCTGCACAATGTACACAATTTCATTCTGACTCTCTAGCTTTCCCATTGAGTCCTCGGGGTGACAAGACAGGGAGTGACCCCCTCCACCCTACAGCGTCCCCCAGTGGCAGGAGTCAATACGACCCCACAAACAATGGCAGGCGCCTGTATACAAGTCACCTCTCTCTCCACATATAAATCTCTTTGTATCTTGCAACCACAACCGGCAATCAGTGAGATGTGTAATTACACGCTTGTTTCTAATCAAAGCATGGTAAGTGAAGTCCCCACAGCGGGAGTGTGAGCATGGTGAATTCAGCCCTCCTCCGCCTGAGCGACTGTATCAACCCCCCCATCTCACTGACAGCTGATCACTCATCAGATACTCCCCTTTCAGTCTGCAGTTCAAGTGCCAGAGGAGAGATGACATTTTAATCTAATTACACACACACACACACACACATGCTCACACACTCAGAAATGAAGACGTTCTCTTCACACATACACACTCGCACTTTGAGTACTGTTCTCCACGCAGAATGGGACAGTCACTTTCAATGAGAGTAACTGTCTCACATGTATGGGGAGGCAGAGGAGATCAAACAGCATAACTCTTATGCAATAACTGAGAGCGGTATGGATTTTGGGTATGGACCAGAGCCAAGACTTTTCATTCCCCCTGCCCACCATCCGCCATCTCCCTGTGATGTCAGGAGAATTAATTGGGGACAATGAGTTATTGGAATCCGTCAGTGTCACCAAGAGTGGCATTAACCAGCAGGGACGTTTTGTCAATAGCTATTCAGACACAGGAATCCTGACAGACAGAAGCTGAGACCAGAATCTGTGGCGTGTCATGGACCACACTGTGCCTCTGTTTGTGCAGCTATAGGTAGTTTTCCAGAATCTCTTTGTGCTCGTGTAATACACCATAATGAGCCTGACCTTGGAAAACATCCAAAAAAGTCATGACTCATGTACAGTGCAATGTAGTTTGGGGAGCCTGAGCTCTTTTAGAAATAGTGCTGTAGCTACAGTATGTAGCATTGTACTATAAAAGTAACAGTGCTGTAGTTCTCTGTATCTGTTCTATCTGTCGCCGTCCTGTAGTACGGTATGTCTGTACTGTCATGGAAAGAGTGCTGTAGCTGTGGGACCAAGACAGTAACTGTTCAGAATGTGTGCATGTATACTCCAACAGTCAAAACGCTAGAGTTTGTACTTTCTGTAACACTGTTGTTTATAAGGGGTCTGCACTGTAGCAAGTGAGGGGGGTTATTTAATAGAGATCGAGGCCTTGAATAGCAAGCAGTGCGATTAAGCAGTAAGCTGCCAAAAAATCTTATTTGCTTGAACAGTCTTCTGACACCACAAGCTAATTGGGTCGATTGGTGTTCTGCGTGTTCCTTGCTGAAAATGGGTTTGGAATAGGTTTTAATGTTTCTGCTGTGTAGGGTAAGCTCTGGAGTGAGCTCATTTCACCCTTTCAATGCTAGAAAGGGATAGGTAGCCCTATCACAGTGACAACACCAGTTACACCAGCTGGACTATATGCAGTATCAGAATCTTTACGCTTGTAATGTGAAGTGGTGATTGGATAATGTGGTCTCCAGAAACAGAAAATGGGCAGAGCTACAAAAGGACACTGAAGCTGTGTAGAGAAAAAGCTCTGTGTAAACCTAGCTGTTTAATGGTGGTTCAAAAGTGCCGTTTGTGAAGGGCCATCAAACCGAACTTCAAACTGTACTTCCATCTATGGGTTACATTGGTCTGTGGCCTGCTCCAACAGAGTATTGAGTTACTGTCAGCATGTGTGTGTGTGTGTCACAGTTTAAGTAAATCCATGTGTGTGTGTGCTTGTATGTATTGTAGGCTGGGTGGTATTTATTAACTGCCAGTGCACACTTCAAACATTTGGGCTCTTTTATGTGTATGTCTATTTTTTAGTCACTTTCCACAAAGAAGGAAATATGCCACTTAAAATATGATATGTTTACACATCACTTGAAAGAGGGAATATTGCATGAAAATATAACAATGTGGCCCATTATCATGGATAAATACGCAGTAATATTAAATACAGAGCCTGCATACTGAATATCATGTATCAGAGATGTTACAGAGATATTAAATGTGTTGCACACTTGTCTGGCCAAACATGAAAGAAGGGGACCACTGAAATTGATTTATACAGGAGGAGAAGACCAAGACTGGTAAACCTGACCGACATTTTCATATATTTAAACTATGCAGAATATAAGTAAGTGTGGCGACAGAAAGTGTATCTGTCACCTGAATACCACTGTAACATATGAAGGGCTGGTTTGCCTCGGACTCTAGTGATGTATCACAGTGACGATCGCTCCCCTCCCTGTTGGTCCATTTCTTTCCGTCAGTCACTCTCTCCAGTGTAAATGGGCTCTGACTGAACTGAAGGCAGCTGGTTTGATTTACTGCAAAGCCTGAGGCAGATGGCGGAGGAGCTGATGGAGAAGGAGCTTCCGGACGAGTGTTCTTCCTCTGATAGGTCAAAGGGTTCACACCCACCTCTGATCTCCAAGAACAAAAAAGCATGATGCCTCATTACTTGTACACTGTATAAATATGTACCTGGAAGTTAGCCAATGAGCTGCTCTAAGTCTAGCACATTTGCCCATAGAACATATCTTATCTTGGGGCTGTTTTTTTTTTTTTTTTTTTGGGGGTTTGGGTAGTGGTGGTACATGTCCTCTAGTGAGTGTGGTAGAGTCCTGAAAGTGAGTAAGTTAGGTAAATACTTGGAATTTGTAAAGCCAGCTATGTAGATGTAAAGATTACAGTTCTATTGATCTTATTTAACGAAGAGCCTGGGGATGGCTTTAAATCTGGGGTTGTTTGAGGCAAGCCTCAGCTCAGTGAATGTAGTGGGTTTTTTCTGTTACTGTATAGTCAAGCACAGGACAGGGCTGGTTCTCCTTAAATCTTATGAGTCTGGAAACAGTTGTCACCAAATAACCATGGGATTTTTTTTTACTATACAAGCTTCAGTTCATGCAACAGGATCACGGTTAAGGAGATTACATTTCTCTGTCTTGGACCGGACTTGCCTGATGCCGCAGTAAAATGTTCGCTAGTTTTTTTTTCCTCTCTCATTTTTCCAAGATGTGCATTGTGTGTTTCTAAATATGAGTTTGTGTTCAGTGGATTCTCAGACAGAGTGGAGAGGGATGGATTTAATGAACCACCATGAGTATGTACATGTGTGCTTGTGAATGGTAAGATTTCTGAGAGTACATGTATTGTGGTAGAAATCAGGTTGCTTACTGTTGTCCACTAATAATTAAACCTTTCAGGGCTACTGTTCGGTAGAATCTGCCCGATTGACATAGATTATTAATCTCGCTCCAGCTGCTTGATCGATGATGCTATTTCATCTCCATCGACAGAGGGGTTTACTTTTGACAGCCTGGTATCAGTAGAGTAGATGTGAGAGATGTGGTGATTGCCCCATTTTCTGCCTGGAATCCTGAGATTGAACCCCCATGAGCTGATGGGAATTGATCAATGCTGTATAGAGACAAGAAACTTGTGCAATATGACGACTCCAACTTTCCCCTCAACACATTCCATTCCCTTACTGCCTCATAAATGATCATCATTTTAATGACTGTCAAACAGCATAGTACCTTCTGAGCAATCCCTCTGTGGAAAGGAAAATGTGAAATATGAGTGTGTGAGCTGTGTCGCACCTTAAGGGAGAAAAGGCTATGTGAGAAAATATTGTCCTGTTCGGGGTGTGTGAGATTTGTCTGGTATTGTTCGGGGTGTGTGAGTGTTGTGTGGTATTGTTCGGGGTGTATGAGTGTTGTGTGGTATTGTTCGGGGTGTGTGAGTGTTGTGTGGTATTGTTTGGGGTGTGTGAGTGTTGTGTTGCACTGCTCGGGGTGTGTGAGTGTTGTGTGGTATTGTTCGGGGTGTGTGAGTGTTTGGTGGGGTGTGTGAGTGTTGTGTGGTATTGTTCGGGGTGTGTGAGTGTTGTGTGGTACCGTTCTGTGTGGTACCGTTCGGGGTGTGTGAGTGTTGTGTTGCACTGCTCGGGGTGTGTGAGTGTTGTGTGGTATTGTTCGGGGTGTGTGAGTGTTGTGTGGTATTGTTCGGGGTGTGTGAGTGTTGTGTGGTACCGTTCGGGGTGTGTGAGTGTTGTGTGGTACCGTTCGGGGTGTGTGAGTGTTGTGTTGCACTGCTCGGGGTGTGTGAGTGTTGTGTGGTACCGTTCGGGGTGTGTGAGTGTTGTGTGGTACCGTTCGGGTGTATGAGTGTTGTGTGATTCTGTTCAGGGTGTGTGAGTGTTGTGTGATTCTCTTCAGGGTGTGTGAGTGTTGTGTGATTCTGTTTGGGGTGTGTGAGTGTTGTGTTGCACTGTTCGGGGTGTGTGAGTGTTGTGTGGTACCGTTCGGGGTATGTGAGTGTTGTGTGTTTCTGTTCGGGGTGTGTGAGTGTTGTGTGATTCTGTTCGGGGTGTGTGAGTGTTGTATGCTGCTGCTTAGGTTGTATGATAAAATTGTGTGTTTTTGAGTATTAGTTATAGTGAGTCTAAAGGGAGTTCCAGAGAACTTCTCAACCACTTTTAACCTGTATGCACTAATCAACAGTAAAAATGACCAGCTATGTTGGTAGGAGCCATTTTATAAATTAAAGTACAGCATTGTAAATTGATGAGTACAAAGGGAATAACAGCCTGGCTTTATAGAATCTCAGTATCTTCGATAAAGAATTCAAATAATATCTATCAAAATATCTCATTTTAAATATGGATACCATATGGCTAACCATAAATCTTTCAAAGGTAGAGCAAGTCTCTGTTATGTGTAAAGATACTGAACCCATATAAACCCCATGGTGAGATATATAAACACATTCTCATATTCATTTATTAATGCTGATATCATAGACACTGAATCCGAGCCTTTATAGCCTCCTGCTGGGGAGCAGGTCCAGCTTTCTGTGGCATGAAGCAGTTTGACAGGCTGGTGCATCACACGGCCCTCACCTCAACCTGTTTTTATCACTGTGTCTCATACTAAATGTCTGCACATACCATTTTATGTATTTGATGTTTGTGGGGTGCTTTCACTGAAGTGGCTACGCAGAAGAAAAGCTTTGGAATTCCAACAGGTAAAAGAATAAAGGGGGAACATTTTAGGTGTGGGCATTTTTACATTTTTGTTTACCCACCCCCCCCCCCTTCTTCCCCACCCCGTTTTCTGCCACTTAGCTTTGCAGATAAGTCACAAATGTGTTCTGCCCATGCCATTGGACAAATAAAAAGTCTGCATATACTTGGTTCATGCATTTGCAGGCACCTGGCTGGCCAGGAGTGGTTGCCAGAGAGTGCTGAGGTTGATTACTTTTGGCCATCTTAACCCCAAACTTTCCTATGCAAGACGGACCTAATTCTTGCCCAGCCAATATGGACCTCGGGCTGTGAGTCAAACGGCGAGATTCAGGACTCACAAATGCAGCACAAACATGTGTCTCTACTGTGTGAGCCTCTTGGACTTTTATTGTAATTGATCTGAGTTTGCTTGATGGAATGGGGACACAATGCACCATTATTCCTCTCTCCCGTGCATTTACAGCGGCTCTTTGGCATTTATTTATGTGCTTATGTTATTTAGGGGTCTTCTGAGTACACGCCAGCACTTTCCACTGTTGAGTTAATGCGGTAGGGTGGAGAGCGCTCTTCTCGCTGTGGAATTTGTGCAGATGGGTAGAGAGCCCTTCGTGCTGTTGAGCTCATAGAGATAAATGAAGAGCTCTCCTCGCTGTTGACTTTATGCACCACAAGAAATATTGCCATTTCCGGGTGGACAGTCATATTCTGTCCTATTCCATATTCTATTCATGTTGGTGGCAAGCTATTCTCACCACTGTTAGTGACATTGATAGGTGATAGGAAGAGAGCCTTTGCAAACCTGGATCCTCTCGCTGAGTTTGGAGCTGAATATTGATTCTGCTTCTCTGTCTAAAGATGGAGTAGATTTCTGTCCTCCGTCCACTGATGGCAGAAGTCATCATAGGTTTCTGGAAGAAGTGCAGGATGTCCAGTTGCAGTCACACACCTGGTAAGTGGAGATTGCCAGATATGAACTCATCTCTATTAATTATGACTACCAGTCATGTGAGCTCATGACCCTTCCAGTAGATTTGCTCATGACCTCAAGTTCTCGGTAAGTCCAGTGGTTTGGTGAGATGGAGAGCTACAGGTTCCACAGAGGGACAAACTACACAAATGTTTAGGTCCTACAGAAACGCACCCCACAATCAGAGCTGTTGTTGAATCTGGTTGATCTTTAAAATGTGTACAGGAGCGATATCAGTGGTCTGATCATTTTGTTCAACATAAAAACCAATTTCAGCTTGACTTTGGATAATTGTACATTTAGTTCTCTCTCTGTATTACATTTGTGGTCATTTGTATTGATTCTGCTTTTCATCAAACCACTGAACTGAATGTGGTCACTGAATCAGAAAGGCAGATAATGGTCTAACTGTTGTTTCAATGAGAACCATTGTTCCGAAAACAAGACAGTGTGATGACCAATGAACAAAGCAGGACAGTCACCACCCTACAAGATAGCATATTCACACAGTGTCTCTGCTGAAGACGACTCAATAAGGCTGCGGTAATGAATATTCCGAAATGTGTTTGCATGTGAGAGCGAATGCCAAGTGCAAAAATAGCCAGATGCCCGTCACGCATATCGAAAGTCGTCAGAATCAGATTCAGGAAAGTGACGGTCTCGCTAATGATGAGTGTGCCTAGACACCTGCTTTGCCAGAACTCTTTAGGTTCAAACCAACTGTTAAGAACTGTTCAGTCTCGCTAGGTAACAGAATGGGTTTGGAGCAACCATGTAATTATTCATATTAATTCAGGATGGCACATACACCCTTCTTCCCCTGTACCCACAGCGACCCGACAGATGTATGGCTATAGATGGACTTTACTCTCAGTGGTCCCTCTCTCCGGCCCACTGTGGGAGAGCCATCACTTCTGTTTTTGTCTTGACTCTCAATGCTCACATTCTGTGTATTGTATGATCCAGATTTACCACTAAGTGTAAGGCTTTTGGAATCCACCTTGGAGTTCAGGGTTTTCCCTGGCCTTTTGAGAAGCTTAAGTTCCCATGGGGAGGGGGGAATGCGTAACAGCAGTATGTGTTGGTAATTAGATGACAAGTACTGTAGCTAGCTACCCAATTTAAAAATTCTTAGCTTGTTGTTCACCCCTCTAGCTCCTCCTCTACCTCTTCCTCTCCTGGATCTCTTTCTAAAAAATTGCTCATTGTGAAATCAGCTGGAAATCCCATTGACTGGTGTTATGAAGTAGTCAGCTACTTTTAGGTGACACAGCTGCATATTCGAGCTGTCTGACCTCACTATCAAACTTTAGCTAGTGTTCCAGTCTCTGGTATTGTTGTGTAAAGGTCTAATGAAGGACATGGGACCATGTGACAGCATAAGCATCTAAGTCCATCATGCATGTCCACAGACACTGCTAAAGATAAAGTCCTAGTTTTTTAATAATGATAGAATGAACATTTTTTGAGTCGGATATTTTCACATTTCCCCTTTGGTGGTCTAAAAAAATACTGAAGCTGTGCGCCTAACAGTTTAATGGGCAGGAAAAATCCTGGATTTGAACTTTTGTCCCCTACTAATGGGCAAAGAGCCTCTGGGGTACAAAAAACAGTGCAAAAACTGTGACAAGACATCTACGGTTTTTTTCAGTTAGCTCGCAGCGTGCTTGAAAGCATGTGTGTACGTATGTGTCTGTACGTGAATGTGAAAAATTGGACTGTTAGGTTTTCCCATTGCCTGAAGGCCAGTTCTGTGTTGGCACCTTGTTTAAGGCTAACTTGTTGAGCCATTTTATTGGTTGTATATTAGTAGATCTGTGGACTGTGCCACTTCAGAGCTCGGCTCAATAACACTGGACTCTTGAGTTTGCACAACACCTCATAAAGGCCAGACTTGTGGGGGAGCCACAGTAAAACAGTGAGTCATGCTTCGGATGGTCTGTGAGAGAGAGAGAGAAAGTGAGGGAGTGTTTGTGTTTGAGTGTGCATGATTTTTGAGTGTGTGTATGTGTGTGTGCATGTCAGCTTTTGAGTGTGTGCCCATGGTCATGTGGGTGTGTTTTTATGTGTAGCTGTACATATGCGTGTGTCTGTGTATGTGTATGTGTGTCTGTGCACATTGCCTCATGTATATGTATAAATCCTTAGGGTCCACATGTTTGTAAGTGATATCTTCAGCATTAGACATCTCATATTATCTTGAGGAAATATAATTTATGATATTATAATATTGTGACTGTGCCTGTCCCTTGGTGATTTGCAGTCATCTGGAAAGCAGTGTTTGCAGTAAATATAGAAAGGTGTTTCATGTCTTTTATAGAAATTGTTTGCACCCATCTGATCATATGCTGAAAATAAAAAGCCATCTCTAGAGCGGGGGAAATGAAACCGAACGTGGCGTGTAACTTGACGCACAGTGCAGTGTGGAAACTCATAGTCCCTGAAAGCCTTGGTCTTATGGTCTCATGGCCTCATGGGGGAAAGGGTGGAGCTGCTGGAAGGTAAGATCTCACATGTACTACACAAGCAGCTTTATCGATCTGCAACTGAGCAGACTCATCTGCATTCTCACCAAGAATAATGAGTGGGCTGGATGTACACACTATGTTAGGCAGACTGGTTAGCTAAAGGTGTGTGTTCAGAGTCTATGCCGCTGGTATTTACCTTTCTGTTTGATAGCCACAAAGTGCAGGTTTTCATTCTTGCTCAGCACTTAATTGGTCAGCTAATTGCACAGTGAGCTCACCTCGCTTTAGTTCTTTGGTCTGAATTGTGATTTTAAGATAAAGACAACAGTAAGCACATCATACATCTCAGCATTTACTGCTGTAATTAGTACAGTCGATTCTTGGTGCTTCCTTAATTAGATTGGTAGATTTGATAACAAAGGGACACATGAATGGTGCGTTCGTGACCTTATAACGGCATGCTGAACTGAGTTTTCATTTGAATATTTGTGAACAAGCACTCAAATAATCTGTCTTTTCATCATCTTGATCCTATCTTGATCTCACTTGTGTTGAGCTAAACTGATCAATTTCCTGGTTGTCAAATTTAAATAAAAGTCTTGCTTCAAAAGTAGACGTCTAATTCCTCTCCGTACTGCACAAACATTGGCTCATGCGCGGGTGTTTGATTTCATTAACGATTCAGGTGGGATCACTTCTTTTCCAGGGTTGTGTAAACTGCAGGTTTTCTGTACAGAAACAGGAGTTGAATGCGTTTGTGGGAGGTTACTATGTAAGTCAGGAGGTCTGAGCTGATTGGCTGTCTGTGCTGCAGTGACTGCTTCCCATGGCCCCCAGTTGTCACTCTCCTCTCCCACTGACATGCAGTGGGGCGATTGTGTATGCACCATGTGACACTTAGTAAATTAATGCTTTCATAAAGGAGGCAATTATAGTCAATGTCAGCTGAATAGTAGCAGTAGGCGAATATTCTACATAAATGTTTCACTTAATTTAGACATATGAGGAAAATAATTATGTTCTATGAATAAATTAGCATTCTTTAACTATCATTTAGATAGTTTGCAATTGCTGTTCTGTGGCAGTATATAATGTCATTTTGAAAAGAGAATTGATTGTAAATGTAAACCTGTTTTAAAGTAGTCGATCATGAACATCGCAGTGAAATTTATGTCCCCCCTTTGTCTCAGTTTTATGATAACAAGAGATGAGCAATTACTTACAAAAGACTGAAGAAGTTGCTACCCAGCTTTACGTGTTTAGACATGGTTGTTATTCTCTTATCATGCCAGCTGGGTAATGGAAATAGTGCAGTGTGACAGATAGTGTCACAGGTAATGCCCCCATTCCTAATATTGATTATGCCTGTCAAAAAAGACCCCTGGTCTGACAGAGCACAGAGCTCCCCTCCACATTTTACTGGTTGTGTTCTAGTCTATTCCGATCAGATAGAGAGTGCTACATGTCAGAATCTGAGTCTGACATAGAGCTGTTGAGAAGAAAATGAAAGAGCATTCACAGCAAAAGAAAAAAGTTTTTTTCAATAGTTTCAAGCAACAAAAATAAAAATTTAGAGGGTCGGGACACTGAGGAGTCTGTCTCTGTTTAGAATCCTAAAATGTTTAGTGATACATGGCTTTATCAGTCCAGGTCAATAAAATGCCATAAAAATGGTCACTGGAGGTCATACATGTGCAGAAATCAATCATTTTCCCTGTGTTTGTCCAGTCAAAATCATGGTTTATGGCTTATTAGTTCATATTGATTAAATCCCACAGAGGTCTGACAGGGAAAAGCTCTCTGTGATCAATGTAGGCCGACTAACCCGTCCCATCAGGGTTGCAGAATGCTCCTGTTTTGTTTTTGATTAGGGAAGGTCAAAGTACAGCCTGTGGTATATATATCCGCTGTGAAGGTTTCATCATCATATTTGAGTTTGCTGTGTTGTCTCAGATTCACAGACTCTGAGCCAGTTTCCTGTGTGTCCATGGGAAAGTGTCATCCTCATTGCTTCTCTTTGATGTGTGGAGATAGGCACAGTCATGTTCACATTTTTTTTCCTGCGTGGGCAACATTTTTCAAATAACATTTTAATTAAAATGAACAGCCTGCCTCCCCCCTCCACTCCCCCACCCTCCCCTCTGATCCCCTCCTCAGAACCAGGGTGTAGGTTATAGCGAGTCTGTTTGAATTTGAAGCATACAGGACTTTCTGATTTTTGTGCTTTAGTGGATCTGGGTCTCACAAATTAGAGTTTGTTGCTGTTTCAAGGGGGGAAATCTACATTCCCAAATCCAGAACGTCATTCGTGTCATCCAAGAAACTTGTATATCTTTTTTTTGGCTTTTGCAAAGTCATTTTGTTAAAGGCATACATTATTCTCCAGCTCAGTGTCATACAATAGCATTGCTAGCTAGCAGTAGAGGCTATACAAACCAGGTTATGGATGTGGGCTGGCCAATGGGCACATAGCATTGGACTATACAGCTCTACTTAAACTGTGTCTAGAACTGGTACTGCATTAATGCATCCATGTATGGGTATATAGTAAGATAACTAGTATATTATCTTGCATTAGTAAGAGCTGTTGTTTTTGTGTCAGTAGGCGTCTCTCCTGGAAACTGGTTTTCAGTGGACCCTAACATGCACAAGTCATTAAGGAAGAGGTGTGCAAACAGAACCGTTTCAGCTGCATTGGTAGAGAGACAAGAAATCTGGAGCTGGCCATCTGGTTTGTCTGTTGAATCTATGGCAACACCCAGCTGTACAAAAGACTTAACCAGATGTACAGAGAGGTGCAAAATCAACTCGGTGTTAGACCTTTAACAGGGAAAAATAAACAGTAGAGTACAGAGGAAATGTTAAAGATGAACTGAAATGAGACGGACCACATGTTGTCTCTTGAGCTCCTCCATCTGTGGTGGGCCTCATTTCTTGCGATGCCGTTCATCCTTTTTTCGTCCTTTTGTTTCTGACATGTCAGTAATCACTCTCTTTCTCTCTGTTAATGCCAGCATTTATCCCTGCATGTTATTCCTCTGTGCCTCCCTCTCGAGTAATGTAATGTTCATTCCTCTGCGAGCAATAAAGTTTGAATTTAAATGGCACGGCCTTGTTGATCCCGGCTCCACAGACTGAACTGAAACTGTGTTGCTTTGTGTCTCAGCCAGTAGAGAGAGGGGGAAATATCTGAGGGCTGATTCAGAGTCCTAATATAGAGCAGATTTTGGGATGTGATGTTATGTGATGTGAGTTCAGATGCTCGGTAAAACTTTCCATTCAGATAAGCCAACGTAGTACTGGAGCACACTGTGACTGAGACTTTTGTAAAATAAAAAAAACAAGAAAAAAACAAACAAAAAAAAAGGATTGAATCAAAGGTGGTTTCTGTCAAAAAGATTAAGGAAATGAAAATGGTGTCATGAGCAATGAAATGGGCAGATATTGTTGTTGAGACTGAAAAAGAAAACATTACGCCATGAGGACTGAAAATGTGCAAATATATATTGCATGTGAAACCAGTGGTGTGATGCTGTCCTTTCTGAAATCAAAATACTTTTAATGTTTAAGAGAGTGACTAAGTGAAAACTGCAGGTCTCTCTCTCTCATGTCACATACACTGTAGGCAGAAGCCAGTTTTCAAAAGCTTTAAAAATTTGATTGAAAATGTCTTATCCCTTTCCTTAGACCCTCATAAATATATTTAATGGCTTGTTGTGTTAAACGAGTCTGTGCTAACTCTACCGACAGATTGTTTATTGTGCTAACACTTGCCTTGTAGAACAGCGCCTCTCAGAAGTAGCTTTACAAAAATGTTAATAAATGTTTAAAAAAACAAAACAGATTAACAAGTTCAATTAATCACCACATAATTAAAAGCAAATTTCCTGTCAGGGACATGATATTGATATAAAAAACTAGAACACATGAGATATTTTTTGTTGTGCCCACTCTGTGCCAGCAGCACAGCAGCACCCTTGTTTTTCAAAGATAAGTGGAATCTCACCGTACCTTTCTTTCTTTTTTTTTTTGCATTTTTATTGAAACAGTTGGAAATAACACAGGGAGATGAGTGGGATCTCAGAACAGGTTCGGCAGCAGTGGGTCATCAATCCGTGACCTTCGAGGGCAAGCAAATATTTGTTGACTTTATGGGGAGTGTCAACACGAAGCCATGATTTTACCACACCTGCAGTGTATTTGACTGAGTAAAAGTAGAGGTGAGCATTCAGAGGAGGTTAAAGCTAAATGCATAGGCTACATCATAATGCAGTTATGATGCAGTGATACCATAAGGACACTCTGCAGAGCCTGAATCGCTCACAACGCTGGATAACCACCAAGCCCTAATATTGAATTTTTGCAAGAAAAACATACATGATCTTGATTTTTCCCCCTAAAACTATTACATATCTACCAATTCTAAACTAAATAGCGATTATATTATAATGTTGTTTTTTAAATCATTCAGAGAGAAGAGAGGGTACAGGAGTGCAGTTATGTCTTACGAGGTGCCAGAGGATAATAATAAGATACTCAATTACACAATACTCAAAATTTACTTTGGTTGCTAAGATACAGTGTTGGGTCTAGTGTTTTTCTTTTTTTAAACATTCTTGTTTGGATTGGATTAAAACCATGCTGCATTTTTGTATTCTGAGGGCTTACAGGGTTAACAGACGGAGTGGCTCCGTTATGCTGGCTGCCGCTAAGGAGGCCCTGTCCGTGCTGATGGATGCACGGGTATTTTTGATTTAGAGCGTCCCGCACTGAGCAGCAGTATTTCTGAGCGTACTGGACTAGTCCGAAATTGGTTGCTGCCTTGAGCAAAGGTCTCCAGTGCCACTGTTGATCTAGAAGAAAAAAAATAAACCCATTTACTGTGTTACATTTCTACAGCACTGTCTTTGTCCCACAGGAGCAGTTAAACAGGAGGACGAATGAAGAATCTCTCACTCTTTGGGAATGAAGTTAATGGTTCTTTGAAATGTTTCATCTCTGTCTTTGTGCTGCCCGGAGGAGTTAGACTAGGCCCTTTCAAAGACATTACATACATTTGTGTTTGAAATTGATTTGGTTGAAGCTGGAGTCCTTTTCCACAGTCTCTTCTTTTATCCTTTTCCCCCAGTGGCTCTTTCTCTCTCTCTCTCTCTCTCTCTTAGTTCAGCATCCCTTTTTCTCTTTGAATCATATATTCAGTGTGTAATTACAATTTAACTACAGAGATGAGTAGTTGGAAACTACAGTATGTACATAATGTTAATTAGTAACTACTAGTGGGCTGCAAGCTGAGCAGTCGTTTCCACCAAATTTTACTTCAGTTACAACAAATCACCATAGCTATAAACAAGACCACATGAATACTTTTTCACAGTCAACATATTGACTTTTTCCCCCACAATATTGACCTCTACACAATAAAAGGTTATCATTCAAATACTGAATTGCAGCTTTGGCAGTTGTAACTTACTATGTACCTACCTGTGCTGTAGTTAAAGCACAATATCACAAGTCCTAGTGATAAGACCATTGGGGCCAGATAGTCTTATTAAGTTATGTCAACAGGGTAATTTTTTGTTATTTAGTGTTACCCTTTTTAAAGAGTAAAAACAGCTTTGATGTCTTTTTACACTGTCACTTAAGTTGTATATATGATGCATATCAGTTGTAGAAAATGATAATCAGTGTTTTCTGGGCCAGATGGATGCCGTTCCAGTGGAATTGGTTGGTCGGTAATACTATTTTTCCTCTAACCCAGTACAGCTCAGTGGAAGAAATCCATCAGTAGCATTTCTGCCAAACCCATAGTGTGAGTAATTGTATGACATCACAAACTGTATCAAGTACATGGTTGACTTTAAGTGAGATGCATTGAATATGAGGGTCTTCACTTTGGATTGAAATAGTTCCTGGGACGTAATCCTGCAGTGATTATGACCCAGGTAGCCCAACTTGAAGGGGAGTAGTAACTTCTTTTGTTACGGAGAGGAGAGGAGCCCATTTGTGTCTTCGTTACGGTGCGCAGCAGGGACGGCAGGCTAATGTTGAGGTCAGCAGCGAGATGGACTGGGGAGGTGGTCAGGCCTGCTGTAAGGGAGAGTCAATGGCTGTGGCCAGGGACAAGGCTCGGCCATCAGTCCATCAGTCTGGACTACACCCAGAGGGCAACTTATGTACTGCCTGGATTCAGCTTCATCACTGGCTCTGAACACCCCTCAGAGACCATTCATTAATGACGCATCCCCTATAATTTCACTTAATTAGTACAGTAGCATTTTTATGATGCCATAGTGGCAGTTAGAGAGCATCACGTGGCAGCCAGGAATTCCCCATATTCCTGTAATCAATGTGGCCATAAACCTCTCCCCATTACATATAAATAGCTTTCAGAGATCAGTAAGTCAGTGCGTCTGCAGGTCAATAGGTCAAAAGGTATGATGATTGTTTGGCTCCAAGTCCCATGAGATTGAATGGAAAAAGGTCCATAGAGGAGTTCAGGTTCCACAACAAAAATAATACCTAGCTATAAGGTCTTGGGTCTGGAAGACTGGACAGGGGCTTGATGGATTGACTTGATTACTGCATAGCTTGAGACTGTTGTGGATGCTTTTCAAATGCATTTTATAGTTTTTATGTAGGTTTTATAACATTGACCTTTACATGGGATGACTACTAAATGTGAAAATATGTAAATTTGCTTACCCTGAAGTACGTTTTTTAGCTAATCAGTGGTAACTGAAGTGTTAATTGTTGTGAAATGTGTTGGAGCTGTTGGTTATTGCAGGAAAATGAGCATACAAGATTGCTTTATTCACGTATCTGATGAGCTGCTATCTGCTAAAGCAGACGGTATGCGTCGGAGTCCTGTTTAATTCACGAGTGATGTAACATGATGATGGTTCTGGAATGTGGAAACCATGCATTTAATATGAGGCGAAAGGAGCGGCCTTCTATCCAGATGTACTTGACTTCTGTGATTGCGAGAGCAGCGGCGCTGTGTCATACTGAGGAGCATGTCTGTCACTTTAAGTCAGGGACGTATAGAGCTTCCTTCCTGGAATTGGTGCAGCGCATCAGATAAGGCCGAGCAGGTAATGAGGGAGAGCAGCGGCTGCTGGATTGAGGGAGTCTCGCACTGCGTCAGTGTGTGGGGGAGGAGGGCAGCGTTACACTCTCTGGAATGTGGGAATTGCAGGATTCCAGATCATTCTGTTTCAGGGTGAATCCAGACACCCTTTCCTCTACGTTTGTTGTTTGTTTTTTGTGTATGTGTGATATTCACCTTGTGTGTGTGGGTGTATGTGTTTGCTTTTGTGTGTGTAGGCTTGTGTTTATTTTCCAAGGCAAATTCTGCACAAAGACCATTGATAAAAAATGAAAAAAGGGCTGCACTATAAACATGACACAGATAATGAGGTATATACTGTTTCCAAACATATGGGAAAACTATGTTCTTTTATTCTAATAAATTGTTTGTATTGTGTATTTTTAATAGGAAACACAGGTGTTGAATTTTTGGTACCCCAGATGATTATTTTAAATAATATCAAACAAAATTAAATCTGCAATATAATTCTACTTATTTAAATTAGTCTCAGTCACTAGGGTATAAAAATAGATAACAAACATACAAAATCCTTCTATAATCCACCCTCATGGGGAAAGGCAAAGAACTGCCAAATCAGGAAAAGCAAACGGCTTTTGACCAGATAATGGGTTAAAAAAATACAGACAGCCTTTTTTTCAACTGCATAAAAGGTGCCAATAATTACGGCATACGGCATATATATATGTATATATGTATATATGTATGTATGTATGTATGTATGTATGAATGCACTCTGTCCTCCTGTTGCCTATTGCTCCACAGTACTGTATGCCACCCTGTTCTGCCACATACTGTATTGCCCCATAGCCGGGGAGCATATCATCTTAAGTGTCCCTTCATAAAGGGTAAGAATAGAAACAGGGCGAGTTCTGGAATCCCCGACACTCTGCGTCACGTCTGCAGTCGGAGAGTGGAGCTCAATCAGCCCTTTGTGGGCCCGCCGGGGGAACGGGGCTAAAACGAGCTGTTTGTAGCATTCCTGGGTGTGTAAACAGGGCCACATGATGCCAGAGGATTTAGAGCGCCATTGTCCCGAGCTTTAGTTAATCAGCGCTAAATGAGAGTCACCCTGACGCAGCTGATGCAGGTCTGTGTGGGAATACTGCAGCGCAGCTCTGTGCCACTCACCTCCGCTGCCCCGTTTGCCACTGTCACACTCACCCTGGGTCATCCGTCCTCCGGACCCAGTGATGTTTCCAGCATTTCACTGGAGTCTGGGATACCAAAGTCTCATTTAGCTCTCTGGTGCTGGGCCCTATGAGGCAGGCAGTGGGTGGGCTTAGGTAACATAATAGCCCCGACTTCTGAAATACTGTACATATGCATCACTATACTGGATCTCTATATATTTTCATGTCATGTGTGCAGCTTGTGCAAGTTTGGAAATTATCTAAACGCAGCTGCCCAGTGTTAATGGCCACTCTGTTCTTCCAGATGTTTCAGCCCCGCCATACGCAGCTTGGTTGAGCCAAACTCAACTCAGCTTATCTTATCTCATCTCAGATGCACAAAAAAGTCATGCTTAGTTTCTAAAAATGGAGGTGTTCCCAACTGGGTGTCTCATATTGGATGTTGTATTACTGAATTATATTACTGGGCTAATGAATATTGGATTTATTTAGATAGTGTATTAGCTTAGAATAATCACACAATTTACTTGCAATAATTGCATGGCATGTGGCTAAACTCTGCTTGTATAACACATAGTCACCAGCAAATCCGATTTTGCTGTAGGTGCAGGACCAAGATATTATGAAAAACAATGTCCACCCAATACCATCATTATCATACTCCCATGAAATGTGAATTTGCACATACCCACTGCTGTTTCAATCCACAAGGATCTTTATATGACCTGCTTTGTCAATCTGATTGTCATCTTCAGTTCCAGCTAGTTTAGCTTTAAATAGGTGCTCATGGTAAGACAAGTGACTCCTGAATGAAACTACAATGTAAAAGATCCAGCATGTTATATCTAAAATGCAATGGTTTATGCAGAATGAAAACATCTTTAATAATAAGCTTAGTTTGCTGGCATGCTGTCACTGAACAAAATAGTTGAGTGTAAACATCTTCAGTGGAACCTTGCTCTGTTTATAACAGTGCTCACTGCTGGGTTTTCTGTAGTCCTTTTGACTACAGTATGTTATGTAAAAAAATCAACAAAGATTCAAACAACTGAAACTGTTCATTTGGATGACTGGAAGACTAAATCTGCCCAGTATCAGCCTAATTCTTCCCAGTACAACAAGACTATGCCTTCAAGATGGTTGGCTCTGAATTCCGAGTTATCCTCCATCAAGTAAGCTAAGAATAGCAGTTTGCCCACAGAGACTGGTGCACTATTTAGACTGGTAAACACTTTATTGAATATACCTTGATTATCCTTTTCCTGGTATTTTCAGTTTGTTTGGAAATTCTATAAACCACTGCTTGCCTGCCCTTTAACTATTTTAATTTTGTTAAAAGTAATAGTATTGATGGGCCAAATTAAGGAAGGTAATAAAGTTCTTATTAAATGATAGTTTTTTTGGTCAGTGGACTGCTATCTGTGCTGTCATGCAATAAGACTACTAGCCTTCTTTGTGAAATTGCAGCAGTGCAAATATTTATGTGATGTTAACGAATCTTGGACCTCCAGTAGCCAAGGTTATGGCCCTGAGTAGGAGGAGAATAATAAAAGCGACAGGAAACTGTTGATGGTAGTACGATAGAATAGAAGTGTTATTCTGCTAGAAGGCAATTGCTCTCTCCCTCACCTGAGTCACCTGAATGATGATGTCAGAATGAAAAAAAGATCCTTGAATAAAACCATGTGACCAATATCAAGGATATACCAAGCAAAATGTCCTCAGACATTCTGTTTGGAGAAAATGATGTGGTTGGGATATTTCACTGCCATATCGGGCGTGATCGTGTGGACAGGGGCGTTCCGGCATCCTCTCTCCCCCTGCCCCTTCTCAGACAAAACAATCTCATCATCAGATTCGTGGCTCAGGCAAAGTGTCAGTGAAACACTTTGCCTGCAGTGGAGCAGATGGCAAATTCTGCTGGCTAAAATCTTCCGCCCCTCTCATATCTATCCAAACTCTCTCATGCTGCTCACTGAGCACGCTCAGTGATTAGTGAACATGCCCAGTGCTGTCTGAGCATGCAACACTATGGTGCTGAGTAAGAGTGTTCAGTGATATCTGAGCCTGATCACTGTGCTCAGGGAGCTTGTTCTGTACCATGCTGACTGCTGAAACAAGATCTTAGGGCTTTACTGTATCGCAATGAGATTTGCTCAGACTGTTTTGAAGGAGGTACTTCTATCATGGGCCAATGTTCTGACCTGACACGCTTTACAAAATACTAAAAAAATCAAGTCCTCTGTATGGTTATTATAAGGGTGCCAATGAAAGCATTCAGAGCAGTATAGAAAGTCCAAGGTTAGGTCTTTGTTTTGAAGCTGGAATTGAGGCAGCCAAGCTTAAAGACAGAATGTTCCAGCTTTATACTTCATTTCTTGATTCGTGGAGAGTTGGTTGTTCAGGTCATCAGTGAGAAATTGAGTGATTCGGTGTGTTACACAGATCTTTAATCTGAAGACCCCTGAAAAATATTCCCTTGTTTACCTTCCATTGTAAGGTTTCTATAAAAAAAAAAACTTTACAGTGACAATCAGGAGTACCACAGGGGACACTCCTACTGTTTAAATTCAGCTTCCATGAGCGGCAATTCTAGATGATCTATCAGTGGACAGTAAGTGCACTGCCTCACATGCTTGATTACTGTATAAGAGCTTGATTATGATTTTTAAAGACTCGAAGACAGTTAATAGCACTGCTGTGAGAACGTCAGTGTGTGACTACACCTGCCACCACCAGATTTGTGTTTCACACATACATTATTCATACGGCCCCACAGATAATGGATCCATTATGTCTGAGACTGTGGGTTTCAGGAGATGCTCCATGGCTGCTGTGTGGGGCTCAGGTTTCAGAGGGGGCGCTTCAGCCCTGGCATGCGTGTGTCAGGCTTTGCCTTGCAGGATGGGCTCCTTCCTGAAGTATGGATTGACTGGGACATAAAGTTTGTTTGGCCTAGGAGAGTTCATTGTTTATATGTGTTCTGTCTGTTTAAATAACCTAATGCACACCGAGCCTGGCTCCTGAACTGCATTATGCTTCGTTGGTGTCTTCTCTGAATGGAAGTAATGGGTGAAAACTACACAGGCCATAATAGTCAGACAGACAGGTAGTATACCTCTATAGACATAGGCTCTAACCTCCCAGGCTTATGTGTTCATCTAGCCCCTACACATTCTAATGTCTGTTTGCCTTAAAAGAACATGCTGTCTTTTTAATGGGCTCAATGTGGTCACGTTAAAACCCCCGTAGACTCAGCTACCCCCGTAGACTCAGCTACCTTCAGCCTCACACACTTCACTGTATGTTATTTCCTCTACCCCACAAAATCTGATCAAGTCCTCACCAGTTCTGATGGTGGCTGGGAGTCCCACAATGTGGTATGTAATTGACCATGGACAAGGTTTCACTGAGCCAGGTTCCACTCCTCATCACTTCAAAGAAACTCTTCTGATCAGTCCGGCACCTGACTGTAGCAGTAGTGAAGTCGTCTGGCTTGTGAGCAGCAGGAGTGAAGACAAGTGGCAAAAGGCTGGACGCATATTTGAGGACGTGTATGGCAAGGTACGCCCTCCCATTTCCACCAAAGACGATAAAGTCTCATTTAGAGGATACGCTGACATCATAATTGGTATTGTAATGTAACCTATGTAATTAAATTCCCCTTAATTATACAGTCTAGCCCTAGATTCTCCACTCAAGCAGATATCTGACATTCCTGGTGTAGGGTTTAGGGGCAATGTAATGGGCATGTCAGACATACCTTAGGCTTGGTGTAGGAGGTGTGTAAGGTCATCTTCACTTTAAAGATACCGCCATAGAGATTTATGTAGGAATGATTCATTTTAGTACCTCTTAGGTAGTCCAGTATGGAAAAGTTAAGATTTGTTTAATTACCTTGAATTATGCCAGTACAGAATTGTAAATCATTGATTGGTACAGGGAATTTGCCATCTGTATTTACTCCACTGTAGAGAATTTAATGGACTCCTCTTAGCTGCTCCAGTATGGATACAGTTTTAATGTTGGTCTGTATGATTCACGCATCGGGAGAATATTTAAATACAGCAGCGTCTAATTACAGGGGGAGAGTTTACTGCTGTGTAAAGTGCTCATTATGGCACAGTCCACTTTCTCTAAAACAGTAGTGTTTAAAACGCATGTCAGAGGCATAATTATGTGAAGTGGCTGCTTCATTTAGGCTACCTATAGTTCCCTTCAGTAATGCAGAGGGATGCAGCAGCACAGTGTTTTGACACCATGATAACTTCCCTAAAAATATAACGGTTTTTCTTAGTGTTATGTATCTATGCTTCAATTTTATTTTATGACCCTTTCAGCCAAAGAAATCTCAAAAAGTAGTTTCACAATGAATGATATCTTTGTTAAATTTTCATGATGCATTTCTGTCCTGCAATGACAAGAGCCTAAAAAGAGAGAAACAGTATTTCAGCTGTGAGTCCCACGGCTGGGAGTTCAAATCCCAACCACGCTATGCCCGGAGGTTTACACTGGCGAGGCAACAATTGGCTCAGACTCGTCAGGGTTAAACAGCGGATAACTGTTGTGAATCAGACAACCGACAGATATCTATCCCTTTACTCAGCTTCTGCGTATTAAATGCTTAAGAAAGGAGAGGGGGAAAATTTTAAAATGGGTTAAGAACAAATGTGTTGAAAGTGAAGGCACCTTATATTTAATAAAGTGTAGGCCTAATTGTTGCTCGAGGGCATCAATTTTAACGGTTAGTGAAAGTTGGGAACAAACGGTCTTGAATTTAAGTACAACTGCCAAGCTCAAAGGAGCTTTATTGTTTTGTGGTGTGAGATTTTATGGGCTGTGCACCCAGAATATCTAAAAGCCGTGTGCTTGTGGCCATCACTGGGAGGTATGTTTTGTTCGCCTGCACATGCATGTGTGTTTCTGAAAGAGATAAATTGAGAGAGAGAGAGAAAGAGGGAGATCTTTCTGATCAGTCATTCATAATAGTAATAAAGGACAAATACATAGAGACAGATCTTTATTCATTACTTTCTGAAGGCAATAATTTGGGTCAGAATAGAGAAAACAAATAAGAAAGTGAGATAAATGGTTGAGAGTATGTGTACAAATCCCTCTCAATAGCTTGTACATGTCATGTACTATTCACTGAGTGTGCATGCATGCGCGTGTGTGTGTGTGTGTTTCACCATGGTGTCTGTGGCCATCTCTGGGAAAGCTGTGGTGATGGAGTTGATATGCAAAAAGCAGAGCGCAGTCTACTGTTGTTTTAAATACTTTCTTGTGGAGAATAATTGCATACAGCTGTGTGTGAACAACTTTTCACATGGCTGTTTGTGTGTGTGTGTATATGTGTGTGTGCATGAGGGTGTATGTGTGTGTCTGCATGTGTGTGTGAGTGTGTGGGAACAGCAGTTGGCATTGATTGTATACCTATTTAACTTGGCCTTTTGTTCTGTGGTTGGTGCCTCATGTTGTTTATATAGGTTTCAGTAGAATTTATGTGCGGTTTAAAAGGTTTATTTTTATTATAGAAAAATACAGAAAAATATTGTGTTTATTGTAATTATAGTAGTTTTATATTTCTGATGGATTACTTGTGCTGTGTTTATGCTTAGCTGTTTGCTTTAATATACTTTATTAGTTATGACTGTCATTGATACAAAAGGCATTGTCTGAAGCAGTGAATAAGACTATATTCCTTCTCTCCACTGGCTCCATTCCCCTAATTCTGTGCTGCTGGAACCAGAAGGCCTTTTACATTAAATAACAGCCCAGAGCATCCATCCACCAGGATCAGGATCACTCCAAACCTGGAACACCCTGAGCTACTTAATTTTCACTCACATAACATTAATAAGATGATAACAGGGGTAACCTGTTGGGGCAGTGACAGGGTGGCCGTGAGATTCTGTCTGGCCTCCGGTCTGTTCCCGCTTCGCTGTGGTGCAGTCGGTGTGCTGGCAGCAGGATTATAGTTGCAGAGGAAGGATTAGAGTTTTGGGCTCTGAGAAGGAGCGCAGCTGCTCCCAGTGAGTGCCGAATTCTCCTCGTTCCTCCCCGCTCCTCTGAGATGCCCCCTTCCAGATGGATTGTCCCCTCCTTTCCTAATGTCTCCTCACATCCCCTCACAGAGGGGGTTATTCTCACGGCCCTTCCCAACCTGGGGGGTGGCATCCAGAGAGCCGGGATGTTTATTGGATTGGCTCTGACCGGACACCGTGGCACTGTGCACGGTCCAGAGATTCGCTCACCCCTCCTCCTTTGGGACCGTGTTTGTGGTCAGCGTGGCGGGCAGACAGATATACAGTTGTGTGCTCGCTTCCTCTCTGGCTTTCTGTGGGATGTTTTTTAACCATATAAATTTCACGCTGCAAATCTGAACGCTGTGTCACCCTTCCTCTTGTCTATCATTGCATCTGTTTATTTCAGCTACACATGGGGCATTCCACCTTCCACATCTGGGGCTAAAGTTTTAAACTGGTTTATTTCCCTCATGTAACAAAGAACTGGGGAGTCTCTGAGAATAACTTAGCTCTGCTGGAGCTTGAACTTATATAGTGTAAAACAGATTAGAGCATCATCAACTGGAAAGAGCTTAGATGGACCCTGTGGCTTTGTCCCAGCATGCATACAGTCCAGAGTGCTATTGTAGAGGCTGTGCTATAGTAACTAAGTGTTGTAGTTCATTTTCAGTACAGTAAGGTATATTAAAGACTCAACACTGACAAGAAGTAGGCTCTGGCATCGTAAGAATGTTGTTCAGAGCACACAACACCATTGGGTGTGTCTGAGTAATAATGATGTTCACTTCCCAGTACCGTTGACTAAGGTTACCTAAAGTACACTGTCATTGCTCGATACAGTAGACCATGTTACAGTAAATATGCTGTTAATTTGTCAGTGTTGCAGACTAAGTTACCATAACGGCACTGATCAGATTTGTAATGTTAGGAGCACCGTTTCCTCGCTCATTACAGTAGGCTGTGCTGCAGTCGGCCCACCGCTCATAATCTCCTGCACAGAAGGCATGAGCCTTTTCTGTTTACAGAGGAGCAGCTGTCCCGATGGACCCCTGAGGTAAACACAAGTTCAGGATTCTCTGAGTCACGCCGCCCTACGGAGGATCGACTGTACGCGGTCACAGATACAGCCGCGAATAACGTGCGTTACATCGTATCGCATGGCCCTCACACGCCAGGGGTGAGCAGATACCACAGGATCAAGTGTTCCTAGGAGACAGCGTGTACTGCATAAGTGAGGGCTCCGGGCTGGTCGCTGGGTCTGCTTTGGGCTCAGGGCCCAGAGTCAGCAAAATGTCTCTCAGGCAACCGTTCAGGCCTGTAGGCTTGGTACCCGCCTGGACCCAGCACGCCATACGGCTGTGTTACCTAGGTCACTGGCCAAACACTTGCTTTATCTTTTCCCTTCATACTAGCTTTTATTTCTGCCCATTATTGAACAATGTCTAAGCTTGCTACTCTTATTTTCCAGTCTTCCTGCTATTTAGCCGGAGTTGAAATCAAGTGCTAAACTCTTCCGTTAAGGGATCGGGGAATAATTTGACTCTTCTCACATTAGCTTAAATTGTTTTTTTCTTTTCTTTTTCCCCCCTCAGTGAAATCCCTGCTGTGCAGAACTGTATTTCAACCTCTTTGTAAACGGTGCAATATGAAATACAGTGCAATTGATTTTTTATACAGAGCTTAGGTAAGACACAGTGCTGTAAGAAAGCCACCATACCTTATTTATCCTAGTCCTCAAGTGGCTCATTTCCAGATCAGTATACATTATATCACTAACTTTAGTGTATCTTTGAAAACTCGGACTCAAGCTGTCAATAAACAGACACTTTACCTTACTGTGTCCTGCGGATGTAGACAAGCAGTTTCCCAGAATGCATCCTTAGGCTATAGATGGGCATTCTAGCTGAATGTTACCTGTATTGTTATTTTTGGCAGAGTCTTTGCATCATGTAAGGTGTGGATGTAGATAGATGATTTATCTTAATGTATCCTGTTGGACCCATCTGCATGGCGTTCGGGGACTGGCGATGGCGGCACGCCAGGATAGTGATAATAAAGATGGTAATGATGTGGATTTGGAGCTTAGTTCTCATAATGACCTCCCAGCCTTCCAGGGGGGCTGCAGTTGGAGATCAGCTGTAGGCTGCTGAATAATGAATAATGTCAGAGGCAGAAAAAAAAACTGTTGAGCGTTCTGTGGGGAAATATATAATATTTTTTTTTTAATATCAGAATAACATTGTCAATGAGAAAAGAGCGATGTTGAGTTTTAATGGTGTACGGGAAGGGAGGGGTCGCTCAGCTGGCTGCCTGCAGCCACATGGGATGCCACACGGGGCGGGTGGGGGGATGGGGTCCGCTCATCGAGGCAGCTGCAGACCATTGGCATTCAAACTATTAACCAACACCAGAACTCCAGCAAAATGTATTTCAGCACAGTTTCAGCCACCTGGCCTGGGGTTATGTTGGGTTCAAAAGTTCATGTAACAGTATTTTTTTAGGAATAAAGTTTTTCAAACGACTGCATATGTTAGCTTTTACTCCATACGTCCGTACCTCCTGCAGCCCTCACTGCCTGATTCATGGTGATGTCGGTTTGGAACACTGGAGTACGGTGCTGTAGGTGTAGATGTGTGGGTTAAGTGATTGGTGCGGTTTGACTTCTGTATTATAGGGGCAATGCTGAAGATTTCTGGGTTGTGGGGATGATGATGTAGATTTCTTCTTAGGTATTCAGTGAATTGTGTGGGCCCAGGACAGCTGTGCTTGTAGGCTGTGATGTGAGCTTGTGGGTTTGGATTGACTATTTGGCTTGATCGCGTGTTGAGGGCCAGAGAGAATTGACTGAACGCAAAGACTGTCAATAGGATTCTGTGCTCACACTGCTACTCCTAATCTAGCCCTGGCTCCTCCCTTCTATTCCTGACTCCTCCCCTCTATCACTGACTCCTCCCCTCTCACTCAGGCTCCTGCCCACAAATACAAAATAACCCCTCCCTACAAACACAGTCTCCTCCCCACTGACCCTGGCTCCTCCCTGCCGAGGCTGGCTCTTCACTGCTGACCGCAGCTCCTCTCAGCAGGGGTTGTTCCGTGCTCCACTGGAGCGGGAGGACAGCAGCTTGCCTATAGTGCCACGAGCTGTCTGACAGCCTGCACCCTCCAGCAGCCCCCAGCAAATGGGTCAGATGGGCAGGAAGGAGCCAAATATCACCAGGTCCTCTCTCACAAAAGGAACACATCTAATTTTAACCAGCATTTAACTTCAGCTTTTATTCAAATAGCAAAAACTGTTAAGATGATCAACTCTTCCTTTTTTTATATTTTGATATCTGAGCCTACTTTTCAAATTCAAATATCTGAGATAACACAACTGATATAGGTACCTTTGTCACCACCGTACAATATAAAAACATATCACACCAAAGGCAGAGGTTGTTAAAAAACAATTAACAGGTGAAACATGTCTGACCTCATTCAGCTGTATCACATGGTGGTGAACAGGTTTGTACTTGCGTTGAACAAGTAAGCTGCAATGCTCAGGTGTTTCCTTCACTTCCACTGTGCAGCACACTTTGTGTCAGAATGTCAGACTGTCTGCAGAATCACACTTTTAATTAGACGGTCTGAGATATGACATTCAGACCCACCCCTGGGGACAGAAGCCACATAAGCAGTAAAGCCTGCAGTTGTTTGTTTGCTGGTCAGGTGTGATTCTGGATATCAGCAGATCAGCAGTAATGCCACTGTGTATTCGTCTCACTGACAGACAGCTAGGCAGAAATGCTGATTACCAGCAGGTCATTAGTGATGTTGGATATCAGCAGGTCAGCAACAATGCTCTGCTGAGAACTAGTTATAAGTCTATTAGTAATGATGTTTGTTATTGGCCAGTTGTTGGTGGTGCTGGATTTTAACAGGTCAGTAATAATTCCCTGGTTTGCAGGTTTTTGTTTTTTTATTGAACTCTTTGTGACATTTACAAGCAGGCAGTGTTCCAAAAATGCAAACTCTGAATTAATGATGTGAGCACAATGTTTACATGTACACAAATGATTAATTTTCCCTTCATACTTGTCGACAAGCGGACAGGTGTTTTGAAATAGACTGCAAAGCTTATGTATGCATACAGAATCATAGGTGACATCTGTTTCAACAGATAGAAAGAAAAACAGGATTTAAGTGCCGCTGCTCAAACACTCAACTTTTTTTTTTTGGTTCTGATACAAATCAAGTAATTGCAAAACAAGCCAATCTCGTTCTCCTCTCTGAGGAACAAGAGATGGGGAGCTTGAATTTAATTCTGCAGCTTTCACGATACACATCGTACAATCAGTGCTTCTGCCGTCTGCCTGATTAAGATTCAGTTCAGTTGCCAGAAATCTACAGTTAAAAATGTGCGTACGCTCCATGTTCCGCAGTTAATGAATTGTGCCGTATATCAGCAGATAAAGAGGCCCAGAGGAGATGAGGCATCAGAAACTGAGAAAGTGTAGAAAGAAAGAGTATCTCCCATCATACTCTCAGAATAATAGATGATATCCCCACACTCATTTCACTGTTAATAGACAAGGTACAGGAGCTCGAAACGCTGAAAAGGGTGACTTTTGTAAGCTTTAAGCTTTCCTGGATAATGCTGTCGCATTTTTACCTTTCAGTTATATAACGTGTTGAATTTACTGCTGATCAGCATTGTATTGCAAGAAAGTCATACAGTATCAACTTCAAAACTTCAGAACAAATGCGGATATGATGATATGTTCATGCTGGTATTTTGTTTTGTTACGCAGCTGTTTTTGGAACATTTTGTAAAAAAATTATTTGTGCTTTTCTGTAAGCCACTGTCAGTGTACATGCATGTGGATATTTTTAATCGGAATGTAATACGCATTCAGAATTTGATGTTCTGAGGGGGAATGTTCTCTCAGGAATAGGAATATTTATAGAGTAAATCCACCTCTTGTATGTGGAGCTGCCACATTTGGAATGCTGTCTTATGTGGATTATTTTATTCAGAGAAAGCTCCATGGTCCGGCTGTGAGTTGACTTGAATATTTTTTTTTGCAAATAATGGAATCTCAGGGAGCCTGAGAATGTGCGTGGTGTCTTGGCTCACAGTAAGAGAGAGACTGGGGCGTGGAGTCTGATTGGTCGGTCATTGTTTCCATGTGAAACTGCGTTCTGAATGAATGTTTCCAAGGCTTTTCGGGCATTGTTACAGAAAACAGTCTGGATCCTTCACCTGATTGGCCTGAGAGACTGGGGAATGTCTTTTGAATTTCCTGTAGAGTACTTTTTAAAATGTGCTCTGGCTGTTTTTCAGTGAAATCGCTAACCCCTGTGATCTATAAGAGAAGTCAAATAGCTAATACCACGAAAGAGCCTCTCTGTATCTCATCCAGTGAACAGCTGGTGCAGTTTGTCTCCCCGGTGGCATTTGATTAAATGACTGTGGTGGTAATCAATACTGCAGATTGGAACTGGAAACTCTAAAGCTTTTTCGGTCTGTTTTTTCTTTGATAAACACCACAGAACTGGGATTAAACCTCCAAAAGCACAATATAATGAAAAATAGTAAGCTTTGTACCCTTCAGAACACAGCAATAATGTAGGACAGATTTTAGGGACACTGCCCAGAACCGCTGACGCTGCATTCCACACAGTGAAATGTTCACATTTAATTCAACTCTTAACAGGGTTTATATGAATCCAATAGAGATCAAATGTTCTCTCAGAGTAAAATATACCCAGGGTTGTTTTATTACAGACTATTTTGCTTTGCCATGTATCATAATCTGTATCTCATGTGAGGATATTATGGGATGGCACCTCATATGATATCAGCAAATTATGTAGCTCAGTGTCCAGGGCAGCAATTTCATGGAAAACTGAAGAACTTTGATCTCACTAATTAAAATTGTGGCAAAGGTAATAAAATTTCCATTAGCAGGGCAGTTTGCTCTAGTTTGTTCTGTTAATTTGAATTTTAGGTGCCTCAAACCCATAGAAGCGTAAACAGAATCGCACTCAGGAAGGCTTTAGCTGTGGTTTGTATGGAAAATGGAACTAATCTTGGATAAGAACACATAAACAGCCTAATAAGGCTGTGCAAAGCTGCCGTGTACTGCTGTTTCATTCTCCAGAGCGATCTTCTAAATGTCTGCTAAAGCCAACCACAACAGCCTTGTTGCTAAGTACTGCCTTTAAAGGACACTAAGACACTCCCCATGTGCTACACACTCATTCTTTAATATAGCACTGGAACATCTCTCTGACATTTGGCATTGCCGTCACACATTGTGTGTGTGGCCATGCCCGGGACACAGCCAGGCTCAACTCTGTTGAAGCCAAGTACAGAAAAAAACCGCCAGATTGTTTTGGGTGCGAGCACGGTTTTGTTAATTGTTGCACCACATTGCCAGTGTGTGGAATGTAGGTCACAAACAGTAACTCTGTAGTGGCTGAAACACAGGCTTGTCTCCCTCACATGAACTGAGCGCTCAGTAACACACACATGCACAATCTCTGAATTGCCTGTAACCCTCCGAAGAGTAATACAGAGACGTGGCAGGTGATGAACTTGTTACTCTGAGACTCTCTGATGAGCAAGCATTTCTTTCTCAGAAGGGCCCTGTGTTGCTGCGAGGACAACCTTTCATCCTGCCCCGAGAGGTTACGGGTTCAAATCCCTGCTTGCCTGCAGGTTTGCTGTGCAGTTCAGCTAAGGACCTTGACACGAATGTGCCCCCGGTAAACATCTAGCTGAGTGCATTCACGTTGTGTGCCGAGGGCGATGTGAGTCGCACTGGTTTATGGCGTCAGCGAATCAGCACGAATAACACGGGGCCCCGGTCCCAGACTCCAGCCCTGTCCCAGCCTGATCCTCCCTTTTCCCTCAGTTCAGACCAGTGGGTAATGTGCGTGATTTATTAGCCTGAGTCACAGGTCAAACACATCGACGTTCACATTTTTCAATTGTCTCCGTGTCAGGGGCTATAAAAGGGGGGTGAATTAAATGGGTCTTCATGTTCTGTTTTACTGCTGGAAAGACAGGCTGTATTTATGTGTGTGGTGTGTGCGGGCCAGCGTGTGTGTGTATGTGCGCGCATGCGCGTGTGTGTTGTGTGTGGGTGATGCCTTGGAAAATAACAGAATAGTGTTTAATAAGCCCTTTATAGAGCAACCAGAAGAGTGACCTGGATTAACCAGCCTCTCTGTATTGGGCATTTCAGACTGTTCAGGTAACAGCTACAGGTTGCTATGACAACGATTCAATCAATTTTACCTGCTTTGATAAGGAACCCAAGCCTTATTGAGTTGTAGAGAAGGGGAGTTGCATTGTGTTTTTTGTACAGAGAACACCAAGCTTGTTCTTTTATTAGCTCCTCCATAGATGTAACAGTGATTTTTTTAAACTAAGACCAAAAGAAGTGCTAAAGTGCCACAGCATATACTTCCTGTAGTTCACTGCAAACATGTGACTGTGTGGTCAGTATTGCCGATACGACAGTGATGTGCGCAGACATTCGGAGGGGCAGTAGCTCTACCAGAAAGGGCAAATGGGCCGTTGCCTGAGCAACAATAGCATGAAGGTGTGCACATCCCTGCAATACGATGTGTCAGTGCTATACCATCTATACATCAAGTACAGTGGGACTGTGTGGCCCACAGATATACTACAGTATTGTCTTATACAAATGTATGTATCTTTGTGTGATGAAAATTAGACTGTGAATGATTATGCTGTAAAATCGATATTAAGAGAATAATTAATTTGGGATGATTTTACTGCCAGATGGCCTGTTAGCTACAACATTGCAGACATACACATAGGTCTCCTCCATACTTTCCATTTACCTGAATGATTACATTTCTGCTTTCTCCCTTATTTTTACAAAAGATGTTATGTATATTTACTTTACAGTATTGTACATAAAGCATTGAATAAACCAATATTGCAGATACTATAGGATTGTTAAAAGGGATGTGCATCTCATCTCTTTGTGCTGTTCCTTGCTCAATATCAAATACCTGAATGCTGAACGCATTCTAAATCATTTAGCACTGACAACTATTTCAAAGAGGCCATGCCCAGAGATTTCAGGGCAGGGTTTTATCTCCAGTTGAATTAAAAAAAATATATATGATCATTTCGATGTGTTTTAATAGGTTTGAATTGCTTGTGGTGTCATCAAGTTCATATTGATTTGTGGAACTGTCAGACAACTGCAATAAAAATAACTTTTTTGGAAATGCTAAAAGGCTATGAGTGTATGGCCAGGATTCAATTAGCATTTGTCTTAAACAATTATTTATGATTGAATAGGATTTCTATGCTTTTTTCTCAGCAAGAACAATTTAGCAAATGAATTTTCATGATTGCTAAACTGGTCAAACTGCTTTTATGTAAACAGATCATATAAAATGTGCTCAGATTAGATGCCGAAGGCACAGATAATTCAGTTAGACTGCAGTACAGCACAACAGCCATGATATATATCTTTCCTGTATAAATGAAAGTGCAGTGGTTGCCAATTTGTCAAGTAATTTAGCTGGTTGTTTACAGTCACTGTTGAAGGGACGAGTTATAAATTGCTTTTATGAATGCACCGACAAAGGCAACAGATAATTCATTAGTTGATAGCTATGAAAATAATACACAATTGCTTTCAGTGAGATTACCACATTTAGAGCAAAACTGCTATTTGTAGACCTTTGTGCATTTAAATGCTATCTCAAGGGTACTGAATACTTTCCTTGATCTTTATGTACTTTGGACAAATTGACAGTTGGTCTGTTGGGCCACTACATATGGCCAGTAAGGACTGCAGTGCAGTGGCCGATACATTCAGAATGAGTGTATGCTTCCTCCGTAAACCAATGCAGTGATCTTTCCGCAGCTTGTCAGCACATGCTCGCTCTATCGTCTGACATCTTCATTAGCATTGCGCTAAGATGCTTCGCGCTGACCTCTCGCGTCGCTTAATTTCATTACCGCTCTCATCAGCGGGCTTCACCTACCTTTCTCATGACAGCTGAGTCCATGTCAAGCTGCATTTCACACCCAAAAAAGCCCGGTGGTTGAACCCCCCATCACCAGTGGGAAGGGTATAAATTAAATGAGAGCTGCAGCAGACTCTTCTCTCACCCCGAGGGTTAGCGAGCGTTCGCAATCGCCCTCTAGCATCCTGTGCGGCGTCGTTGAGATTAATTAGTTTGTTTATAAAGTGCTGCTCACATCCACTCCGCGTCTCCTGAGAATCAGGACCTGATCACTGTACAGCACCACTGAACTGAACCTTGTTTGCTCTCCCATATGTAATGTTCCTGCAGTGGACTGTATTCAATTAGTCTCTGTTGCCGTACTTGAATGATTATGCAGCTTGGCGAGCAATAAAGAAGATGGAAGAAAAAAAATAGTGGGTGGACTCTATATTTAGAGAACTAATTTCCAAAGTAAAGTTAACAAATAGGCTGAAATTAAGAAAATTTTAAGATTACAGTATTGGAAGGATTTTTATCAGTAAATACATTAGCATCTTAGTCTTGGCAACATGAACTGGGTGATGGTTGATATTCTTGGTTTCAGTTGTGTCTATATGGTGCTAATTAGGTATTTTCATCCAGCACACTAAACTTGTCAGCTTTGTGTTGTTCCCTAAAACATTTATTTCTGTTTCGCTCATGCCTCAGTGATACAGCTCAGTGCATTTTAGCCATGCTATTCCAGTCTGTGTTCCAAAATGCACAGTTACATACTACCCACAGTGCAGCTGCAGTCGATAATGGCTGATCAATGTATTTGGTACTGATATAAAACTCCAGTACATGAGATGGAAAATGTGTGTACATAAATTCCTTGCATACATGGGACTACTGAAAATAATAGGTTCATTGACAGGTGCTTTATCCATACTAAACACTCCCAAACTCCTTGTTAAGTGGTGCTGCTTCCATTCCCTCAAGCACATGCATAACTCAATTTCACAACGTTTATTAAAGATGTCTTCTGACAAATTGGAGTCAGGTATTTTTGTGTCACTGTATTATTGGGCAGTATAATATATGAATTACAGTGAGCACCATGTATCCAACGCAGGCTGTGGCAGCTTTAGGCCTATTCCAATGGAAATACCTTTATAAAAATACATTACAGCTTAATTTGTTCAAGCAATCACAGTTGTTAGGTGTGCAGAAGGAAAATGTGTGTATATCCTTTATGTTTGTTGGAGTACAATGAGTGGGCGTCAGATGATGGGAAAATGCAGTTTGCTAGAATTCCTTTTGTTCCATAGGGAAAGCTTCCCTTCCTCGAGAACGGGTTACACATGGAAAAAGTTGAGTGCTTGTTTAAAAGTTGAAATTTTTAGCGCCAGAACAACTTGCATTCATCTCTGTCATATTCAACCTGGAAAGCCCCCACTAAAAACCATTATTTTAGATGCATTTTGCTGAGTGTGAAAATTTGTAACTGTAGGGCTCCCTATTCTTAAAATGACATAGCGAACACACTGTAAATAGGATGTGTCATGAGAACATAAAAGGATTTAAGCACAAAATCATGACAGCTACAGAATAAAGGTGCAGGAGGAAGAGAAAATAACACTCTGTGTGAAATAGATCCATGATACAAACTTTTTAAATACATTGAAATAAAACTCAGGCCACTTACTTTTTGGCACAGTTAGACACCATGCTCCAGTGAAGGTATAACTGAGCCAAACTGTATTATGTACTAATCTGTAGTTATGTCTCCACTAAGTTTGGCCTAGCAGCTGAAAAGCTAAGGCTATGGTGTGGTTTGTATGTTTTCCATCACAAACTGTGTTTTTTCCACCGCTGTTGTTGTGGAAAGTTACTGCACTTGATATATGTTGACTGGATCCAGTGCTGCGGACCACTGTTGTCTGTTATTTAAATGCAAAACAAGTTTGCACTGTTACCATTCTTTGAATTAAGCTTAGCTACAAACTCTGTGTTGGTTACCATGCATTTTAAAACTTGCTCTACCATTTGTGGCATGCACCGCTAAAGAATTATGCTGTGACATCGCGGCTAGCTTTGATCAGTCCTTAGGAAGGGAAGTGAAGCATGGCTAACCCTGCCAGATTAGAACAGGTTGTAGTATTCTGTATTCTCATTAATGCTTTGCTACAGTCAAACCTTCATCAAAACATGGAGTTCTACTGCAAGGCTAACTGTGCTGAATGTGTTGGTCTGAGTTTTGTCCTCGATTGAAAATATAATATCACAATGTTACTACATTAAAATGCAATTATTTATGGTTCCAAGTGGAGCTCCCACAAATATCTATGTTCCCTTACAGGAAACCACACATACCCTACCATTTTGGGCTTTGATTGCTATAAATTAAAGACCTCAGATAAGTTATGTAATTGATTAACAGTTGTTTGCGAACCTTTTTGGTTTTGTGTTCAATTGTGGTTGTGACCATTTCCCTGAGCCTGTGCCAAAGCAGTGCGTGTGTTCAGCGGGAACATGGCAGGAAAGGGGCAGTGGGGCAGGACACAGGCTTTTAGGACGGGCCCTGGAGGACCTGGCTGGCAGGTCATCGTGGGTAAGAGTTTACCGCTCTGATAGGAGCTGGGATCCTGCGCAGAGGCCAGACAGAGAGGGGGGAAGCGGGGTGGGTGTGTGAGAGAAAAAGCAGAGGGCTTAATCACATTAGTGTCTCAGAGAAGCACTGTTGGGCAGAGGAAGACATTCAGCATTTTGCTCTAATCTCCCACTGAACAGGCATCCAGAAGTATCTCTGTCGCTCGCTGTCTGCCAAAGCACAGACCTACTGCCCACCCCCACCCCCCCTTACACACATTATGTGTGTGTGTATGGAGAGGGGGTTCACACACCTCTCTCACTGTCTCTCTCTTTGTTTGTTTTTTTCTTTTTCATTTTTTTTGTTGTTTGTTTGTTTGCTTTGTTCCTTTGTAGGGTGGGAATAGGGGTATGCAAGTCTCGTTTCCTTGTTTGTGTTTGCTGTATGAATTATTTCTCTGTGTTAATGGACTGTGGTGCTTTTATGATGTGCCAAAAAAGGAGGGGTAAACTCTGTCTGCAGTTGTGCCCAGCCATGTTACCCAGAATGCCTCATGTCTGAGATGGGCCTGCAGTGGTCATCAGTGGGGTCACTGCAGTGTTATCTGTAACGTGAGTAAGCGGAGATGTTGAGGGGCCATCACTCATCATGGTGACCCGGACGGCTCCCAGGGGGGAAAGGAGAATGAGGAGTGTGAGAGTAGCCCCAGATATCCTGCTCCATTCCTGGGTAGTGGGGGAAGGTCAGGGGAGGGGGAGGGGGAGGAAGAAAGCCCTTATTTCCTCACTCTGTATTCAGATTCACAGATTTTGATACTGATTGAAAATAATTTACTGATTTGCAAGGGAGGGGAGTGCTGAAATGGAGAATAAGATACAGGCCTCTAAAAAGATGAGTCCCGCTCATGGAGTCCCAGGTTTCTCACAGTCTGTGTAATGGAACAGGGACCGAGTTTTACTTCGCATAACATAAACACATTCCAGTGCCTGCCCCAAACCCTCCAGCCCCCCTGCCCCCCACCCTACAGTTGTGCAAGCATCACATGTCCCAATCGATGGTGGGACCTGACCAGTATCGGCTATCTGGCGCTGTGGCCCCCATTGCCAGTTTGTGCTCGCATGTGACATGGGCCTGGGCTCTGCCTTGGGGTCAGTGCCGCAGTGTGGAGAATATCATGTGATACAAATAAGGCTACAGTCTGTGCTGCAGTCTATCCTCAGAGCTTTCCCACGCCTCGCTTCTCACAGCTCCTCACAGCAGCTTCAGGGCAGTCGAGTCTGTGTGTGTGCGCGCGCGCGTATGTGTTTATGTATGTATGTTTCTTTGCCATTGTTTTGTTTCTACCTACAAACCTTTCTGTATCTGAATTCCCCTCTGTTTTGGATAACATTGTGGTAATGATTGTGAGTTGGTGGGACTGGATTGCGGTTGGTCTGTTTTGAGGACTGTATTGCAGTGGAATTGGCTTGTTTCTGGGACTCTGTTGTACAGTGGGCCAGGAATGTAGCCCTCTCCCCTGACGTGACTAACACAGAGGTTGTCCTCCTCAAACAGAGCATGTTCTATCCTGCCAAGGGAGACTCTGAACACACAGATTATTATCCTGCACTGTTTACACACAGGGACAGACACATTCCAGTCTACCAGAGAATAGATGCTGCGTACAGTACCAGACTGAGCTGCACTGTCTCTTTAAGAATTTCACAGCTTTGCAGTGCTCTTTCAAACACTCCCTGTCCTGATTAGCCAGGCTTGGGGAAAAAACCAGAGGTTGCCTTCTCCTGACTGGTCAGCTGTCTTGTCAGTCATTTGATTCCTGAAGCAGAGGCCCTCCCCCTCTTGAGAGGGAATGTTTTTGGAGAAATTGAGAGTCAGAGGGCTGTGTATTTGAGTCACAGTAGAGCTTTCACAGCCTGTTTACTGCAAGTGCATCTCACACCCTGTCCTTCCTGTGTATTTTTAAATGATGCATTCCGTGACTTGGGCAAGGGTCAAATGAAAATGTCACCGTGTGGAAAATAACACTCACATCATTATATCGTATGTACTTTAGCTCTTTTACAAGTAAAACTATATGGAAGCAGTAACTTCCATTTGTGGGATTCCTAGCCAAGAATTAGGTTTTATTACAAACACTATTTTCCTTTGTGCCCTGTGAAGTTCTTTGAACTGGAAATGAGCCATTTTCACTCATTTTAGTTGAATGTGACTCACGTAAATGCTTTCCACAAATATCAATACAAAATTCCTTTGGTTTTAAGGCCATGGCCTGTGAAAGGATCAAGAGAAAACATTTGCCATCTACTGAGTTTAGATTTCTGGCAAATGGTTAATGTTGTTTTAAGTGTCTCCTCGGGGCACTTTAGTGCTATCAGAGCGGTTCTGGCTTTGGGTGGTGTCAGGATGCGCATAAATTAAGTCCAAATTTGCAATGCAAATTACAAACATTTTGCAATGCTGCAAGTGTGCTTAAATTTTAAATTCTGCTATTAGCGTTTTGTGTGTAAATGTGTCAGATGTGTTGAAAGGTATTGACTTGTTACTGAATGAATGTGTCTCCTTGTGTCTCCTGTCTCTGCAGTATCTGGCGAGGACTGAATGTAAACTGTGCCGACAGTTCGGGGTACACCCCCCTGCACCACGCCTCCCTCAACGGACACAGGTAAGAGATCCCGAGCACAGGGAACCCCCCTGTGCAGCCCTGAGCGTGGCCCTGTTTAACACAGCCGCAGTTCTGTCCTGTTTACTGTGCGGGACAGCTCTGGGGCTTGCATTGAAAAGGAAAACAGGCATAGCGGCCGGTGGACGGAAGTCTGCTGACAAGGAGGAGATCCATTAGTTTGTGGGGATGGAAGTTATGGCAGTGGGCTGTAGTGTTTTGAAGCGGCCCTAGTTAAAAGCTTGGGTGGCATCCCAGCCAGCTGCAGCACTGCATTTCAGGGTTTAAAATAGGAAAACTGCACACGCTGCAGTCGGATCTCCCCAGCCTGCGCCGCCTGCTTGGGCATCGCTGGTGCATTGCTGGAAAAGGCCGTTTCAGGATGGTCACCTGGAGCGGAAGTAATGCATGCGGAAAGAGGGGGAAACGGCCTGTGGCTCGTTTAGCGGGTGGGCTAATTAATCCCTTCCGCGCAGAGGATTAAGATTCTAACTACAGAAATCACAGTGCAGCAGAACGGCACATTTTCTTTCCGTTTGCGTTTTTTTGTGGATGTGGGGGATAATTCTGTGGGTTTTTTTGTTATGTTTTTTGGCCCCATTTTTGGCCCGGATTATGGGGATTTTCTCCCCAATACTCCCCAAGTTTTTCTCTCATTCTACATAGGCATGCCGCACAAACTCTCAAACAGTTTTCTGGTTAAGAGGAGACAAAAAGGAAACCTACTATTTATCACTTAATCTGTGCATATAATAATGAGATGATCACATTAATGAAGTGTAGGAGGCTGTCAGATGGCTACTGGGTTCCAGGGAACATGTGAATTGATGTCTAGAGAGTGGTTAGTTATAAATGTGACAGTTCATTGTAAAAGATTTGTTCATTCAGTCAGTGGGCATGCTCATTGTGGCCTGTGTCTAAAGTTATTAAACAATGAATAAATTGATGATGGTTCTGGAATGACAGTATGCTTTTTATTTTTAATGTGTGTGATAAAAAAGCTTTTGCTGCTGATGACTGTTCTGGGAACAGTGCCTGATCATGGCTGTTTTCGTCAGTGGAGGTGTGGAGCCTAGTTTTTCCACATGCCTATTCTGGGATCAGTACTAGGAAAGAGCATCTTTAATCTGAGGGGTTTAGAGCATGTTTTATGACTGTTCTGTGATCAGTCCTGGGGTGATTCTGTGCATTTTAGTTGATCAGTGAAGGCCAGCGTGCCACGGACTGGTCCTGGAACAGTGTAATTTTGGTCAACCAAGGAGTGACCAGTGTGGTGTTTTGGTAAAGGCAACTTGGCCCTCTTGGCCTCACTCAGTAGCCATTGGTGGCCTGGTTGGGACTGACACTTCAGCCACCATGCTACAGTCACTCTTATTCTGGTCTGGGCTGGTGATGCAAATACCATGCCAATCAATGAAGACTAATGCCTCAGCTCCACAGACACTCCCCCCTGGTGGGGAGGGATGTAACAGCGCTGTTTCTGTCGTGATTTTCTTTTTACTGAAAAGCATTGGGGAGCTGTTACAATATTTTATTCATATTACATTTCAAATATTCATTGAGGAAAGCTTTGTGAGGGAACAGAGCGGACTTATCAGCCATTTTATCTGCTGTTGAAGGCCAGCAATCTGTCAGTGGTTATCTTTGGTGTGGTAGAAATCACCTGCTTTAGTCCTGCCTTAGGATGGTTGTGTACTGATTCTGCAGTCCTCGTGTCAAAGGCCTGTGGATCCATTTGTCATGATTCCCAACATAAAGCATCTGTGACAGTCTCAGATGAAAACCTCTCACATATCAAAACCAGGGACTCGATTAAATATGTAATCATTTGAATACCAGAGTATGAGATAACTAACAGATTCAGTTCCCAATCAGTGTTTGAATTCAGGGCACTAAGCACAAAGACAAAGACAAATTCTGAGGTTTAATTCATCCTCATCAATATTCATGGTGGAGAGCCCTGCATTAAATTAGAGACAGCTAATTGACATTGTTAATTTTCCAATCCGCAACTGTGAATGAATACTGATCTCGTCAGTCAGTCAGTCCTTATTTACACATAATAAACCGGAGTCTCATACAGTGCCCAGGGAAAGCAGGAAGAGCTTGTTTAAATATTCAGTCTGGAGGCCGTAAATTTAAATATCAGTATAATTAAAATGCATGTCCTTAGTATAAATATGCATAATATCAGAATAGTGTACATGCATGCCTGCCAGAGCACTGTACTTTTAAGCAGGTATTCTTTACAAGGAATGGAACGTGTAAGAGATGTCATTTGTGTACATTGTAATTCCTCCAGGACAATGGAGTCTGTCATGCATATAAATATTATATGGAAAAAGGCCTGGTTGTGCAGTGATAGCACCAATGGGAGAGAGGATCTGAATTAAATGTCCAATCAGAGTCCAGGTTGAATAACTAAGGAGGTGATCCTCTCTCCTGGGGCACCCAGCTGAGTGGTTTTAGGAGCGGCAGCATCAGGTCTGTTTTTATCTGGCGAGGACTCCGTTCCCGCCTCCGTACTGGAGTTAGCGGATCTTAGTCTTTGTGAGTCAGAGAGGGGTCCTCTTCTCTTCCCCCTGCTGTTTCATGAGTACACAGTCTTTGCTGTTTATAAAGTCTTTGTGTTGTCTTTGTGACATCACACACGCACTGGTGCTAGAGGTGGGGGCGGTGTTTGAGAGAATTCCCCAGGCTCTGTGCTATTGAGGGAGGTGGCACTCTGCCTCTGAAACAGTTTCTGATCCATGTTAAAGGGAAATCATCCACACAGCAGTCACCCCAGCAGGAAGTGATTGTATAATACTGCTCAGGTCCACAGAATTCAGCCAGACTGTTTTTTTTTTCAGGTAGAGTAACACACCTGTGGAATGAGATACATGATAGCTTTTGGCATAACACAGAGTACAGCATTTAAGAGTTTTAAAACAAATATGAAACAGTAGTCAAAGGTAAATCTACCATGGATCCTGGAAAATTGTTCTAACCGGTTTTTCTAAATGCATAATGCTTTTTATTCAGCTTGGTGCATCACTGTGTATGGTTGTGTATACTATTGATCTGTAAGTTGTACATGGTCCCTCCCTGTTAATCAAATGCATAAACAGATCAAACCCTCTAAGAACTGGCCTTGTCCACCCCTCTCAGACCATGGTTAACACAGCTGGTGCTGGGTGAATATGGGGCATGCTGTGACACAGGGTACAGTAGCGCAGTGATGCTCCGGCAGAAACCTGGGCTCTGCTTCTCTCCCTCGCAGGGACGTGGTGCTGAAGCTGCTGCAGTATGAAGCCTCCACCAACGTGGCCGACAGCAAGGGCTGCTTCCCCCTGCACCTGGCCGCCTGGAAGGGCGACGTGGAGATCGTCCGGATCCTGATCCACCACGGGCCCTCCCACTGCCGCGTGAATGAGCAGGTGAGTACCATTGGGTGGGGGATGGGGGAGGAGTTACCCCGAGGCCTGAGGTCTTCTATGGTACACCTGAGGTCTTCTATGGTACTCACAGGGGGGCGGGACTATAGACTATGAATAGTTCAGGCACTCACAAGGGTGTTGTGTGGGCCTAAGTCAATTATGTATCACCGCTCTGTGTGCCGAAACGGGATTTGGGATTCCCAGCTGAGCCACTTCCTTTCTCTTTCTGCAGCCTTTAAGTGTTTCTGATTTGGCTGTAATTATGTTTAATGGTTTGTAGGGAGCTCCTTGACACTGCAGTTATTATGGTTCCAGGTCTATTCACTAGCACTGCATCTTATGGTTGTGAATGCGCTGTTTTATAATTGGTTGCCAAACATCATCTGCGTTGTTTGTGTTCCACGCTTCAAGTTCTATGTGAATTTAATGTTGTTCTGTTTTAGCTTAGAATGTGTATTTTTAATGATGCAATTATTAACGTAGCTGTGGTGGCGAAGGAGAATTAGTCTTCATGTTTCACCCAGATAACTTTGGTTTTGCTACAGCTGTTGTACTAAGATGTCATGCTACAGTCACTGCAATTTTTCACAACTGTAATAAGCACAGTTTTAGTATTTCATCGGCTAATGACCGAGTTAATCTCCATCAATAATTTAATTAAATACACTCAGTCTTCTAGTGCTTAAGGATGAAGTTTTTGGTGATGAATAGCCCTTAACTGACTGTGAACCATTATTCACCCTCAGAAGCAATCATCTTCATTTGCATTACCAGCATAATTCTTGTGATGCTATAGAAGAGCTACAAAAAATTGACTGCCCCCTAGTGTTTTGGCTGACTTTGTATCTTCAGGTCATCTCTGCTCACATCCTTGATTATTGCGTGAGATGCATTACCACTGGTAACCCCACGTATGAAGACTGTGTATGAATGGACCTTGCTGTAACCTGACCTCTCGCTCCTCTGCTGTGGAGCGCTTTCATCTCTCAGCTCTTTGTCTTGTAACAGGATGTGTTATTCTGTCTCTGAAGAGGTATCTGATTAATCTTTGTGTTTCTGAGTGGGTGACTGATTAGTTTTTCTGTCTCTTGAGTGAGTGGGTTCTTTGGGTTTGGCAGGTCTGATTTTTGGTTCAATTGCAGAGAAATGCATGTACATTATAAAACTGGTTATATTTCCCATTAGTATTTAATTCAGACTTTTTAAGTTGCAGAGATTCTGTGGAATTGTCATCACATTGGCCTGGGTCTCATGAGATCTTTAGTCTGAGTTGGAGCAGGAGACCTGTTAGTGAAGTAAACAGATGGGAGTGCATTGTGGGAAACATAATGATTCCCGTTGGCCGAAAGAGCCAGAGCGTCCTCTCCTTATCTGGCGTGAGATTTAAACACCATTTTTTTCAATTTGATTGCTTTCAACCTGCATGCTCTTTGGCTGTTTCCACCTTTTTGAGCCTTTTATGGCAGCATGCAGTTTCAGCAGAGAGAGAAAGACGTGCAGAAGAACAATTGTAAACAGTAGTATGGATAATATTAAACAGGAGTGTGCTTTCAATTCACACTGTCAGCAACGCGACACATAAGTCTTGGAAAAAGGGATTGTATTCTTTTGCCAGGAGAGAGAGGGAGGGAGAGAGAATTGGAAGGAGGCAGAGAGGGAGGGAAGTGAGGAGAGGAGTGAGAGAGAGAGAGAGAGAGAGACGGAGATTGAGGGTGATAAAGCGGCGCTATAAACACTGCACATGTCCACCGTTCTGGCACTCTCCGAGACACATCTGCGTGGCGCTCATTCTCCCGATCTGGAGCCACGCAGTCGCCTCCTGTCAGGCTCCAACGCCTAACGCTAACCAGAGAGAGGCAGCAGCTGCGTTTGGCTGAGATTTGGAAACGAGTCACCATAAAGCAGCGCTGCCAGGCCCAGCAGTTGGGTAATGGGGTTTGGGGTGGGGGAAAGGGAAGGATCAACGCCTCAACTCAGCTCGGCCCTCCACTGGTCTCGATCTGCCATCCCTTAAACCCCATGCTTGACCCCCTGCCCCCTACCGGGGTCCAGATGTTTGAGTCTACATTGGCACTTGAGACAACTGGAGCAAAAGTGCTTCATTGCCATTACAGAGTCTCTGTTGGTGGCCAGCTTCTGCTTTCATTCCATCCTCTCTGTTTACTGACCATTGGAAAATCCAATGTATAGTATGAGTTGCTGAGGCGAAATTACATTTTATGAATATTAATGAAGAGGCAGAATGTCCATTGCCAGTGTCCTTGTTGTTTGTCATAATGTTTCATGATTATTCACAAAATTCATGAAATTGGAAAGTTTCAAGTTAATCGGTACAGAGAAGTTACTATATTTCAATATTAAAAATAGCTAAGCTTATCGTTTAATAACTGTATATAATCCGTGGTCCAACCATGTACACATAGCCCATGGACTGGTGGAGATACTGAGGGTTAGTGTGAGCATAACTGTGGGGTACCGCAGTAGAAGTCCTTGTACAGAGACATGCTCTCGGACCAGACTCTGACCACCCTCTCCCCAGATGGAATCGGCACCACAGGCTCCTCTCTGTTTTCACTCAGGCCGAAGCTGTGTATTTCACACTGTAGGCTGGGCCCAAAGCCCTCGCCAATTGGATGATTTACGCTACTGATTGGTGGATAATTTATGGGATTGGGCTGTGGCTCACTGCCCCACAAGGAGAAGAATGTGCACGTCACGTGAACGCCACGTGCAGTTTTGAAGCGTTTTTTGGCAGTCGCAGTAGGTAGCTAACTAAGCTCTGAAAATGTCAGGAACCGAAACCATATTCTTGCAGCCATGCTATTAAGAGGAGTCCCATAAATCAACCAATCAGCAAGTGCGTCAGGCGTCTGGCCTGCAGGAATTTGTGTCTGTCATTGGACATCAACAGTAGTCACTTATTTTCATTTATAACAATTTATTGTATAAATGTCTTTGCTTTAGTGTGATTTAGCTCCTATTTCCCTGTCCTCAGTTTTCTCTCCTTCACGGTCTGCCTACTAAAAAGGAAAACAGCGGCATCTAATTGTTTTATGATGTGGGTGTGGTTTCTGATATATATATACATTGCTTCACACTGAGTTATACATTGTTATATATAGCATATATGTATAAATACCCGTGTTTGTGTGTGTGTTTACTGTTTCCCAATCTGCTGTTTACTGCGCTAGTAATTAAAGGAAATATAACATCTGAACAGTAATTTCACGCTAATTTATAGCATGTGTGTTGCCATTATGGCTGCTGTAAAAAAACAGTAATAAAAAGGGCCCTAAAGGTGCATCTGGCCAGTGGAGAGGATGCAGTGGTTTTATTGGATGACTGTAAAACAGAGGCGGGGCTTCAGAACCTCTTTGTCTTGTTACTGGCTCCAGTCTCTGTCACTTACATGCAGACATGAAGAGGATGTGCCGTTGGTAGGCAAGTGTGTGTCAGTGTGTGAGACTGTGAAGCTAAGGTATGTTGTGTTATGTTTGAGCTTGTAAGAATGACCATGTGTGAGTGCACAGCCAATTACAATTAAGGCTTCAGTCTCCAATGAATCCACTATGATTGCAATTATTAATCTTTATTGACTTCTCCACTGGATAGCCAGACTGACAGATAATCTATGGACACTCATTTCACTTCAGGTGCAAAGTGATATCCGTCCCAATCGGGGTGCCACGCTGACGCCTCCCATTGCTTCTCTTTACCTCCACCAGTCAGTGAGCGCAGTGAGGCTGGCTAGTTGTTTTCATACAGCTGAATTAATCAAGGGGAAAGGAGGCAATGGAAGTAAACAAGGCGCAGAGCTCCTAATGGTGCTGGACAAAGCCCTCCTTTCAGACATCTCCCAGTGTGCCTTTCTCCGACTCAGGCGCTCGGAGTTGCAGTTTGATTAAAATCACTGTTTCGGTGCCAGCCCCCCTGCCCTGACCCTATGTTCTGCTCTGGGTTGCCAGAGAGATAAAGAGAAGAGCGTGTAAACCAGAGGCCAGGCCGTCCCTCCGCGCTGCTGTTGTGCGCTGTCTTTTCAGTGCGGCGTGCCACACTGTCTCTCCCAGGCATCCTCACGGTCCCTCGCGGCTCGAGGCCGCATCAAAAAGCCTTAAACGAGCAGAGCTCTGCGGGCGTTTCCCAGCCAGGAGGGCGGGAAGCTTGTGCATGCGGCATACGCTGCGCTGGCAGGGCCGCAGACACCGTGGTCCTGCCAGAGAGTGCGTCACCGGGAGAAGCTGGCCCTGCGGTGCGACACGATTCAGCATATGGGCCTGTCTCCACCTGTCTGTCAGCCACCACTTAAAACACTGGGCTGATACTTTAACCCATTACTTAAATAATGCCCCCCTCCACATCTCTAAATAATATTAATGGAAGAAGCACTTCATCAACAGCATTGACAGAGAGATTAGTGTAGAAACATATCTAAACCCATTGTATCCAAAAATTTCATTGAAGGAAGTACGAGAACATAGATAGGAAATTCTGTTCCTGACTAGCTGGTGTTTGGCTGGTTTTTCTTTCCAGCAATCACCCGGCTCAATTAGCTAATTAGCCATATATATTTATTCCAGTTCACCTATAGGTTAGACCACATTAAATCATTTTATGAACGCACACAAGAATTGTCTTCATCAGTCATTCACTATCTCATAAATTAACCCAAATAGCAGATCATGCAAGTAATTAGGCATATTAAATAATTAAGAGTGGCAGTTTAAAAAATTAAGAGCATAAAATCCTGAAAAAGAGACACGGCCCCTTATGCCCTACCACTTACCAGAATCAATCAGCAGCTGTGAGATTAATTATCCTGTTTAGATTTGAATAAAGTTTCTGTTTAGACTGTATACCTCATAGCTATGGGGGCTTTGCATACATTCTGATGGTGCTTCATGCACTCATGTTCCTTCCAGCCATTCTATTTTTACGTCCCCCAGTCTCGGGTCCCCCAGTGTCTGCTGTTAAAGGGGCCTCGTCCGGGAGCAGCTGCAGCGGCAGCAGCTGGAATTCTGCTCAGCATGTCCGCCCTAACAAAATGAAATCAGTCAGACCAGATTTGTTGCAAATATTTCAACAGGTAATTGATCGGGACTGAGGGTCGTTGTCTGCTAATGGAATTAAAAAGTCTCCTGTGGGCACATCTGTCATGGGCGGGAGCTGGGCTCAGTGTGTTAAGAGTTGTGTACGGAAATGGAGAGCCATCATCGGGGTCAATCTACAGCATCGGCTCCATTTATTAAGTGGCAGCCGTGACGGATACCTTGCTGTAATCTTTGAAGGCTGTTAGGGGAGCGATGAGAAGGTTTTGCCTGTGACCTGTTTCCGTTCTTATGGTCCGTGGTCTTTGACCTGCAGAGTGCATCTTTTTAAACACAGCAAATCATTCATGGGCTGACTGGGTCATTTGTCTGTCTAGCAGAGGCAATTAAATTCATGGGTACAGTGCACTGCACAAGGCAACCATAGCTATTTTAGTATTATGTGTGTGCCTTTGTCTATGAATGTGTATATGCCCCTGGTTTAGTGTGTTAGCATGCAAATGTTTATGTATTTTATGTGTGTATGTGCATGTTTGTCTTTGTCTGTGTGTTAATGTGAGAATGAGAGCATGTTTGTGTGCGCTGAAGCTCAGGTTTGGTCCTCATTGTGTTTCACCATCTGTGCTGCGATGGATGTATGTCTGGACTTTAGCTGTGCTTAATGATGTTTGAATTCCACTTCTTCAGTGGGCAAGCTGTGCACTGGTGAATATGTACACCCACGTAAAGATGAATAATACAGCATTTTCCATGTACCTTGCAATAGTGCATTTTACACATTTCAGGATTGTTGTATGGGTTTTTTGTTTTGTCATAAACCACTCTCAGCAATGTGAGATGGGTTTAAGTAAACAAGGGTGAACTAGAGGAGCCTTTGCTATACTTCTCAAACCAAAAATAACTCTACATCAGCATGTTTTTCCATAGCAAGTTATGCCTTTATCAGAGTTATCCTGTACGTTTACCAGACTTAATGTTTTATATTTTAAGAGTTGAGCCTTTAGCAGTCCCTCCAGAAATCTGTGATTGCAGAATTGCTGAAATTTTTAAGCAATCACCAAAAACCCCCACAGTTAAGCAAGCACAGAATATTTGACAATTGAGCCAAAATATAAAATGTGCTATGCTTTCATAAATATGGGGGAGATGGTTGGTTGTTTTTGTTTTGTATATATCTGAAATTCCACTATCACAGATGTATTGAAGGCCCCCTTAATGTGTAACTGCCGCCCCCAGGGCGATTTCAAAGGCCTGTTCTTTTGCATGATGCCCAATGAGATTCTGATTTCCTTGTGGAAGTGCAGTTCAAGCCTCTCACCAGTAGGGGTGGTCTATCTCACAGTTGAAGTCCCTGGTTGTCAGTGCATCCTGATAGGGTGTTGTGTAATTAAGCTCAGCAATGCTCAGCTGACATCTTAGACAGTTGATTATACAGACACACATAGCCCCATCTTCCATGGTTTAACATGGCCTCTCATTTCACCATTTGTAATGTGAGAGAGAGAGAGAGAGAGCTGGAGAAGAGCAGCCTTATGTGAATCATGCACTGTCTTGACTGGGTCTCACTTCTCACTTGCGAAGTAGATTTTAATCTTAATGATACTTCATAATAAAATAAAGTTTTGTGGTGATTTCATAGATGATTGTAGTGTGACACTCGAGCAGACTGTATGCGGAGAATGGCCACTTCTTGGACCCGGTACATTCCGTCTCTGCCTGGGAACCCGGGGGCGTGTCTGGGCCATTCTAAATGGGACATTCCTGTCCATTGAACCCCACACACACACACACACGCACACAAACACAAGCGCAGTCACACACACACGCACACAAACACACACACACGCACACACACACACACAAACACAAGTGCAGTCACACACACGCACACACAAACACAACACACACACACACACACACACACACACACAAACACAAGCGCAGTCTCTGCAGTGTTGCAAGGACCTCATTAACTCCCATGATCTGCCGATACATCCCAAGAATGTTTTCTTCTCAAATAGCAGGGGAACCAGGGGTCACACCATTCCCTGATTCTGGACCCCGGGGAGGGCAGCCCAAAAAATTCCTCTTCTTAACCCCCTATTGTCCACATGGTACCGGCTTCTCTTAACGCTATCCCACCAACATTTTCTGAGGATTACAATTTTCTATGTTCTCTGGCTTCCAAGATTGGATATTCTAAAATTGGAACCCCCAACTTCTTATTTGAAGAAGCACGATACGAGGCTCCACTGCTCTCCGTGTTAATGATGACTCACAGCTATGGGGCCTGGATACACTTTTGGGCAGGAAAATTAATGATGTCAACAAATTATCCGTTATTTTGGGCAAGGTTTTTAAGCTCTGTTTCATGAATATTGATGAGGAAGAAGAAAACTGACTTTTTCTCTAATTGTTGTCTTAATTAACTCACATTTAATACTGATCCAGTAAACCGATGAATTATATAATGGTGTAATAACTCAGTTAATCATAACCAATCAATAAATAAATCGAACAATGATCAATTAGTGATCTTGCAGCTGAATTAACCATATTCTTTCTTGCAACCATATTCTGCCACACATTATATAGCAGCGTACTCTGCACTGTTTGTTCATTTGTATGGTTCGCGTGGGAATATCCTGATATCCGTTGGCTCAGTCAGCAGTAAGAACGACAGTCCAATATGTGAGACACGGGGGTGCAGAAACCCCAGCTTTCTACAGCCTTTGTAGCAGACTCCAGTAAAGGTGCAGCAGGTGCTGCCCAGTGGTTTTGGTGCATTGCAGATACCTGTGGTGTACCTGTGTCATGGGAACACAGAACACATACTATAACAGCTGAAAGAGATAGGGAGAGAAGGAGGGTGAGAGGGAAAAAGTCCACGTGGTGTGTGTGGATGTGTGTTTGTATGCACCCATATGTTCCTGTGTGTATACTTGAGTGATTACCTCTGTGTGTTTACTCTCTTGTGTCTCAGCCTGCAGATTTAAGACACTGAATCTGCTTTGGAATTTCCAATGTAACCACTGTTCCATACTGTTCTCCATAAGTCTGAGATCACATCCTATGATGTAGAAGACAGGAATCTCATACTATTTCCTCTGTATTCAGTGAACAGAAAATTATGGCAACTAAAAATTGTGTGATTGTGTATAACAAAAGAGTTTTGATTGAACTCACAGTTCATCAATACAAAGACAAAACTTTCCATGTAAATATGTGGAGTTTGCTTTGTCTTGGATTTCGCTGTGTCTTTGTCAGTAGTCTGAGGTCACTTCCTGTACTACGCAGGTCAGGAATCTGAGGTCACTTCCTGTGGTGTACAGGTCACTGCGATGAGTCGCAGACTCATTTGGAAAGATCTGGAGGGTCTGTAAAGTAAAACCATGTGTGCTCTGACAGACTCCCCTAGGAATTACCTTCCTGGGAAAATCTACCCAGACCAGCGCTAGACTGTGATGAAGTCTGATTGGTTGAAGAGAGGGGGGGCGGGTGGCAGGCAGGAGATGGGTAGAAGCTGCATCATCGACACCACTGCCTCCTGTTGTACTACTTTTACAATTACACCAAAGCTACAACATTTATGTGTACAGTGTGTCTTTCTCTCTCACTCTCATAGACACAGTGCCTACATATGCTATAGTTCTTTTAGTTGAAGGGGTGGAAATGTTACAAACCAAACTCAATCAACGCATACCAACATACACACTATAGACATAAACACTCACTACAGTCACTGACAAATACTCTGCCCCTTCTGTCTTTCTCTCGTGAACTATGTTTGGGACTGTACACATATAGACTGCAGTTGCTTAGATGAAAACTAGAATGATATAAAGTCTCTTTTGGACATGTTAATCACACTGCCCCCTGGTGGAAATTGTAATATGTTTTTTCTCCTTGTCATTTAAACTGGAGATAATGCATCAAGTCCAAACTTTCTCAAAATAATGAAACAAGCAATGTAAATTTATGTGAGAAATCTTTCCTTCAAAGATGTGTTTATAAATCTGCATATACTACACTATATACTACATTTTTTCCTCTGTACATCGTGTTGGGTCTGTTGCTTAGTGGTTTAATCATTATTTACCAGTAAATTTAGTAAATATATAATATTGTCTATTATTAGAGATGTATTTTTAAGGACATTTATTAATGTATATTTGTTGGGGCAATGTAAAACAACAGTGGTTTGTTTGGGCTGTTTGACAGTACTATGGAGTTGATACATGCTTTGTTTACTCTTTCTGTTTGTCTTATTTGACATTTATATACAGACGTTATGCAGTGTGTGGCTTGCCGTATTCCTCTGTCATTGTTTGGGCACTGTTTGGACACACACATTCCCACTCATAGTTAAAGTCATTTCTCTCCTGCCGAGAGGGGTTTCTTTGAAGGTGACAGTGCCCTCAGAACACGAGTCTTCACCCGGTGGCTTGAAGAGCATGTCACAGCCAGTATCCATGTGTCCATGGGCCTTCTCAGTCACCAGATCTGTACCTAATCAGGCATTTGTGGAATATTCTAGAAAAACGTCTGGTGGCATTTTTTCACTTCCATCCGAGTGCATAACAGAACAGAACTGCTGTTTTCAAAACTCAAACATTCTCACATGATAATGGATGTAGTGTAAGGTGCAACAGTCTGAATGCAGACTTTTGCTTTGGTCCTTCCACATGAGTTCAACCAATATGGGACTGATAATTGAAACACTGTAATTTAACATGCCTGTCTGGGGATGAAGGTGTCAGTGGATGCAGATATGTAGTAAACACATATTGAGAAATGAAGAATGACAACCAGCTCAGTATTATGCGCTATAGTATACACACTTCCTCACTGGAGAAAGTCCAGCTGCGTTAAACATTATCATTACCACTGCCATTCACATCATCAAATCAGGTGAAAAATTCTTCAGGAAGATGGCTGTTGTCCTATAAAACAAAGAATAAAACCTGAATTGAAGAAAAAAGAAATAAAAAACAGAACACCTGCTGCCACAATGGGCTGTATTATCCCTTGTGACTTCCCTAAACTTTGTGATGGTGTACAGTGAGAAGCAGGCCAAGCAAACAAACACATTTAAGGATTGGTGAGACCATGTGCTCCAGATACATACAGCCTTAGCACTGGCAGGGGAGGTAGCCATCACCAGACCAGTTAAGGAGATAGAGGAATCTGTTTTATCTTGGCTCGGCTTTGTGTGTCTGGAGGACTGTCTCCACCGTGTGGCACTGCGGTGCTCCACTTCACTGTGCTTCTGTGCTCACTCTGGTTTGGAACACTCTGTCCCGGCTATAGAGTTTTGCATAGAGACGTAGGAGGAGCTTCTGGTCTTTAGAGGAGAAGTAAAGGGTTCTGGTAGGGGTGAGGGCACCCTTCCTTTTTTTGTGTGTGGAGGGGTTGGGGTGGGGTGGGGGGAGCTGGTGATTATACTGTCAGTTTCCAGATTTCCAGACTGTTCTGCTGAGACAATGGACCTGATCCTGGGAGTCTGAGCGATCCCTCTGCAGGTCAGCTCTGCTTGTTTTTGACAGCCTCCCCCTGCCCCCGCCCCCCTGCCTTCCTCCAGCGTTGGATCGTTTCTCTGTGATGTTGAGCTGTCTTAAGCTGAAGTGTATTTTGGTGTCTGGAGACGCTGCTACAGGCAGACTGAGGCTGAGGAAGAGTTGGTGTTTAACTGACAAAGGATGCACCTCTACAGGAGGAACTGCTTTACAGTTGAGTCACTGTACACTTCAGTCTGGGCCACAGAGGGGTTACTGACACTCCACCCGTCATTACCCCTCTGATACTGCTCCCGGTGGTGGATGAGCTTGTGTGGAGACTGAAGGGGGGTACCGGGGGCCAGCAAGGGCTCTGCAGTGGGGTGGAACTGGGAAAGAGATTAAAACAAGACTACTTAGGTGGAAAGAAATTTGCTTTGACAGAGAATTTGAGAATTTTGCAGTTAATCAGACTCAGAGGAATGGTGTGGTGGTTTAAGAAATGTCTCCGGTTCTTTGGGCTGCCAGTGTTTGCATGAGTGCGTGTTCCGCAGAAATAGTGTGGTGTGTGAAGTGGAAGCAGAGATCGGGACAGCCTGCAGGTGCATGGGGGGTGGAGGGGGTGGGGTGTTGGGGGATTTGTGGCCAGATGGGGTCTGTTGGAATCCCTCCAGTCAGCCGCTCTCTGGAAGATGCCTCTTTTCCGACAGGCACGGCGAAACAATGGCTCAGCTGGGACAGAGCTGATGCATGCTGGGAAGGATGTGGCTCGTTTAGTGGGCCACGTGTTGAAACCCATAGACTTTCAATAGGAGCTGCTGGGGATTGTAAAAGAAGCTACAGACACTGTTGAAAATGTGTTCACATCACAACAATTTTTTTTACCTGGAAGTGAGGATCTGTCCTCTTCTATTGGTCATATATACTTTCCGATTTATTATCATGATTATTATCATGATTATTATTTGTAATATAGTTAGAGAGAGACTTTGATATGGTTTTCCACAATCTTTCCTCCCTGGAGCCCAGTTGTTTGACAGAACTGAAAAGTGTTGCAGAAAATCTCTGAGTCTCCTGCTACATGACATCCATGTAATGTGCCCCAGAGGGCTGTTTGCTGAGCAGTTAGAGTTTACCCTAGAAGCAGACACATCATTTAATATGTATATTTAATTGGACCTTGAAACCAGCTGAACATTTCATGGAATAAGTTCATTTTTAAATCCACTTGAATCTTATCCCAGGGATGCAAAACTCTGACAGCAAGCCAATATTCCATCAGGCTCATTTATAAACGGTTTGTATGTTTAATTAAACTATATCTTATTTTTCCCCAGCACTGTTACTGTATATGGCTGTAAAATGTTATATTCAGTTATTCACTACCTTGTCTATTTGTTAAGGAAAACCCAAGTCTAATGCAACTTTGCCCTAGTATAACCCCATGAGTAGCCTACTATACTTGAATTTATTTCATTTTTATTGCAACATTATGACACCTGTGTTACATCACGCCTGAGAATAATACCTGTCCTCGACTGTCTCCCACTCATACGTACAGTATGCCACTTCATTGAATATAATTAGTGTTTAAATATGTCACCACCTACAACAAATCTGCCACTTTTCACATATGTGGTCCACAATCCTTTTACTTGGTATCTGATAAAAGCTATGGTATTTACTATCAATAACTAGTAATATTAACAATCACTGTTGATCTGTAACAAAATGCCATCATTACTAGGTTCTGGTTACTAACTGTAATAGATTGGTAATCTTAAACTCTGCTGTAATATATAGTTGTAATCTCTGTCTCTTCTCTCCTCTCCAGAACCATGAGAAGGAGACAGCGCTGCACTGTGCGGCCCAGTACGGCCACTCGGAGGTGGTGTCGGTCCTGCTGCAGGAGCTGACGGACCCCACCATGCGGAATAGCCGCAGCGAGACCCCTCTGGACCTGGCCGCGCTTTACGGCCGCCTGCAGGTGGTCCGCATGCTGGTCAACGCCCACCCCAACCTGATGAGCTGCAACACCCGAAAGCACACGCCACTGCACCTGGCCGCCCGCAACGGGCACCGAGCCGCCGTCCAGGTGCTGCTGGAGGCCGGCATGGATGTCAACTCTCAGGTAAGGCCTGGGGGTAAGAGAGGGAAGACTTGCGTGGTAAGGAGATGAAGGAGAAGTGGGAGATCAGCAACACTAACTGACCTGTCTTGTGACGACAAACCCCTAAACGTTAACGTAGCACTTTGGGTAGACCACCAGGAAGAACATGGTCGTCAGTTGAACATATGTAATATGGTGGGAGGAGAGTTATGTAAGTTTCAGTGATTCATAGAAGGAGTTGAAAGGTATAAGTCATATAGATATATAATCACTGGAAGGTACAGAAAGGCAGTCAGTAAAGCACAAGGAGATGGGTAATGCTGCGGAAGGGAGGGATGAATAATTTATAGGTTCAGGGAGTGAGAAAAGGACATACAGAGTAAAGGTCACTTTGATTCCTCAGTTAGGAGTTGGCATTTCCTGTCCATGCTCCTTGTTACGTCTTGTTTCCAAGAATCTTGGTGACATTTACCTTAAGTTACACTGTGGTGGCTCGCTGTGTTTAGGTGAAAAGGAACATGCCTCAAGAAGCAACACATAGAAAATACTTTGATTTTCTGGGTGGTGTTTAGTGTGTGATTATTGTTCGTTAAACTTGTGTGTTAGAGGGACAGTTCAGTTCAGTATGTCCCTGTAGCAGAAGGTGCCTCATTGTCTCTTGGAGTAAGGCTGCCAAAGAGGGGCATTCTGGGAGTTATGCTGATGGATCAGCAGTAGGGACTGATTTCAAACTGGATTTGAACTGGCACGTTTAACTGCATAACTGCGTTCGGTGGGTGTTTATAATTGTCTTACCTGTGTGTGAGAGTGTGTGCGTGTGTGTGTACACGTGTGCGTGCCTGCATGTGTCTGTGTGTTCACATGTTTAACTTGTGTGAGTGTGTGGGTGAGTGTGTGTGTACATGCATGTAGCTGTGCCTGAACATTCATACATGTTTGAGTGGATTTGGATTCAGCGTGTGTAGAGATAATTACAGCAGAGTCCATCCTCTTCATTTTCATCCTGGTGCGATAAATAATGAATAATACATCTACATTACAGACTCCTCTCCACTCTCTCTCTCCCCCACTTGCATGCACACACACTATTCCCCACAGAGGGAGCTGCAGCTGAGCCCGCTGTACTGTAATCTGTGCTGAGGTCTCTAAATTACACATGGTCTTCCCCCACCCCTTCGCTCTCCCTCCCTCCCTCCCTCCCTCCCTCCTCCCTCCACTCCCTCTCTCTGCCTCTATCTCTCTCTCACACATTCACAAAGACACTGCATTCTGTACAGTACTGTATCCACACACAGAATGCAAAATTAATCTTGTAGATGTCTCATTTTTCTGCAACTGCTGTAGTCCCTCTCAGCAAGCAGATCAACCAGTTAGGGATATGGCTAGTGTTAGGGTAAGGGTTAAGGATAAGTTTAGGGTAAGGGTAAGGGTTAAGGATAAGTTTAGGGTTAGGGTAAGGGTTAAGGATAAGTTTAGGGTTAGGGTAAGGGTTAAGGATAAGTTTAGGGTAAGGGTAAGGGTTAAGGATAAGTTTAGGGTAAGGGTAAGGGTTAAGGGTTAAGGATAAGTTTAGGGTAAGGGTAAGGGGTAAGGATAGGTTTAGGGTTAGGGTAAGGGTTAAGGATAAGTTTAGGGTAAGGGTAAGGGTTAAGGATAAGTTTAGGGTAAGGGTAAGGGGTAAGGATAGGTTTAGGGTTAGGGTAAGGGTTAAGGATAAGTTTAGGGTAAGGGTAAGGGTTAAGGATAAGTTTAGGGTAAGGGTAAGGGTTAAGGATAAGTTTAGAGTAAGGGTAAGGGTTAAGGATAAGTTTAGAGTAAGGGTAAGGGTTAAGGATAAGTTTAGGGTAAGGGTAAGGGTTAAGGGTAAGGGTAAGGGTTTAGGAGGGTAAGGGTTAAGGATAAGTTTAGGTAAGGGTAAGGGTTAAGGATAAGTTTAGGGTAAGGGTAAGGGTTAAGGATAAGTTTAGGGTAAGGGTAAGGGTTAAGGATAAGTTTAAGGTAAGGGTAAGGGTTAAGGATAAGTTTAGGGTAAGGGTAAGGGTTAAGGATAAGTTTAGGGTAAGGGTAAGGGTTAAGGATAAGTTTAGGGTAAGGGTAAGGGTTAAGGATAAGTTTAGGGTAAGGGTAAGGGTTAAGGATAAGTTTAGGGTAAGGGTTAAGGATAAGTTTAGGTAAGGTAAGGGTTAAGGATAAGTTTAGGGTAAGGGTAAGGGTTAAGGATAAGTTTAGAGTAAGGGTAAGGGTTAAGGATAAGTTTAGGGTTAGGGTAAGGGTTAAGGATAAGTTTAGGGTAAGGGTAAGGGTTAAGGATAAGTTTAGGGTAAGGGTAAGGGTTAAGGATAAGTTTAGAGTAAGGGTAAGGGTTAAGGATAAGTTTAGGGTAAGGGTAAGGGTTAAGGATAAGTTTAGGGTAAGGGTAAGGGTTAAGGATAAGTTTAGGGTAAGGGTAAGGGTTAAGGATAAGTTTAGAGTAAGGGTAAGGGTTAAGGATAAGTTTAAGGTAAGGGTAAGGGTTAAGGATAAGTTTAGGGTAAGGGTAAGGGTTAAGGATAAGTTTAGGGTAAGGGTAAGGGTTAAGGATAAGTTTAGGGTAAGGGTAAGGGTTAAGGGTTAGGGTGAGGGATAAGTTTTAGGGTAAGGGTTAAGGATAAGTTTAGGGTAAGGGTAAGGGTTAGGGTAGTATAAGGGTGATAGTTTAGGGTGAGGGTTAAGGATAAGTTTAGGGTAAGGGTCAGGTAGTATGGTGATATCTATGGAGCTGGTTTTCACCAGACCTAGAACGAAAAATAATAATGTTTAACCTGCCTGTAGGCACCTTGAGACATGGCTGTCATGTGCAAAAAATTAGTGTATTTTGTATGATGTGTTCCTTTAATCAAAATCAAACACTCTAAAACCTGTATAAAGTAAATTAATTATGTCAAACTATGTACAATAAATTACTGTTCTCCAAATGGCAAGGAGCCACAGTAATGAAGTTGAATGTAAAAATATTCAGCATCAAAATGAATGCTTAAGTAAATTATGAATTTCAATAAGCAGATTTGGCTGACACTCTGGAGTTGGCATTTACTATGGTAACAGTCAGGAAATGTCTTGCCAAAAGAAACACTATCAAAAGTTCACCTAATCACACAAATTATTTAGTTTTAAAATACTCCTTTATAACAATGCATTGTTATAATGTTATAATTCTGAACCCAAATATGAATCAAGTCTAGGGTATTTAAGCAGAGGGTTTGTGTTGAGAACACAAGAGTCTAGACCTGTAACATCTGTGCCTTCATATTTAAGCCCTGTATAGATCACAGTATATGTACCGGAATGTGAATCCGTTTGATCTGAATCTGTATATATCCCAGTATACACACTTGAGAGTAAATGTGTATCTGCAGAGGAGAGCAGTCAGGCAGAGCTTGTTTAGCTGCCCATGCTGTTTGGTCTGCTAAGCTGGCACTGCTGTGTGAAAGGTGAAAGACCCATGTCTGACGCAGATGCCCAGGGAAACATGATGTGTCACTGGAGGATGTTTTCAGGGCCCCTTTTCCTGACAGGCTGTTTTTATTCAGCGGAGGAAGCACTCCAGGAAGCACGCTGCCACAGGTCAGCTAGGCCTTTCTGAAGGCCTCCCTGGAGGAGCCAACAGAACGCAAACCCTGGCCTTAGCAGTTCTTATGAAAATGCAATACAGCTAAAGACTACCCTTGCTGAGTTTGTGTAGTAACTCTGTACAGCATCACTGTATCCAGGTTTGATGTTTTCCATGCACCCACCCTGTATACTGGGTTATTTAATCCATGCCTCGCCCATACATTGTAGCTTAGATGAGTGCTGGATGGAATAAGACTGAGCTAGTGGCTTTTGATTGGTTATTATGGTGATACCCATTGCTTTTAAGGCATAGCATGGTCTGGCTCCAGCTTACATTGCTGAGCTTCTAACTCCATACAGCCCTCTGAGGTCTCTTAGGTCTGCTGAAAAAGCCCTGCTGGTTGTTCCATAATCTCGGCTGAAATCGAAAGGAGATCATTCCTTCTCAGTTAAGTCTCCTAAACTCTGAAACAACCTTCCACCGAATATTAGAACTGCTGAGTCGGTGGCCTCTTTATAATCTTGTCTGAAGACCCATTTTTATAAGATGGCTTTTACTAAATCTGAACTTTATGTTGGACTTGAGTCATATTTGCTTAGTCTTATTTGTATTTTTGTGTGTTTTATTTTTATATGATAATTCCTATTTCCACATATTTTTTCTCTCCCTTGTTTTATGTTTACTTTCAACATCTTTTAAGAACTGTTTCTATTGCACTAGTGCAGCAGTTTTAGCAACATGTTTGAAAAGTGCTATATAAACAAAGTTATTAATACAGTTACAAAGCATCGTGCTGAATAGTATTTTTACATTCTCAAAGCTCTTTACAGTGAATGTGGGAAGTTCACATGAACCACTGCCAGGGCCCCCAAGATAATGCTAGGTTATGCAGAAGAGTGCAGCAGTTCAGAGCAACGATTCTGACACCATCAGTGCTGGTGGTGGTTCAGTGGAGATGGTTCTGTCATAGCCCGGACCACCTCATGTTTTTTGTTGGAAAATATTCCTTTCAAAAACACTCATAGGATTAATGGAGGAAATTAGTTTATTATCAAAGAAGAAGAGAAATTAACAGCAGGTGTACACAAAATCAGCTGTGCAACAAACAGTAATAAAAAACATAATTAAAATGACTTGGACTGGAATCATCCTGGTTTTAGCAACCATCTGTCAGCAGTTTCCCACTCAGATTATATATATGAGGTATGCAATTCTCTGGCAGCGCAAACTCCTTGAGTTCGGCCAATTTGTTGAATGGTCTAGTGCTTCCGGTGTTTCTCTTCCTATTTGTCAAACCCCTGTCAGTGGCTATAGTGCTTACGAAGGGGTTCATACAATGAAGGTGCAAAGAGAGACTGGGGCATGAACTCTGGCCGGTGGGCGTTGAGCTGAAAGAGGCAGCTGGACATGGAAGCCCATCGCAGCACCTGACCCAGATAAACAGAAGAGGAAGACAATCTCCAGTTGGCTTCAATTCCTGGAAGCGCAGTGAGAGTGAATTGATTTCCTCTCCCCCTGACATCACCACCTAATCGGCATGGGAAACGGTACAGGAAAGGGTTCTTGGCCCAGCTTCCTGCCCCTCCCCCTCTTTTCACAAGCTAGGCCTGTCCTGAGAAGAGTGCTTTTGCTCTCACAATGTTCCTGCTGTGAATCTGAGCTGTCGCCCCCGGTTTGGGTTCTCTTATTTGGATTGTCTGTGCCATGGTCCTGGAGTGGCTGTTTTGATCTGTGTTGTCTCGGGACTTGGCTTGCTTCTCCAGTCTGGGCCTCTGGGCTGGTCCACTGATTCTGTTTGGTCCGCTGGTCTGATTCTCCACACTCATTTCTGCCAGCTGGTTCTCTGGTCTGGTTTTATCAGACTAGTCTCCGGCCTGGGTTGTTGGCCTAGTTTGTTTGGCTTATTCTTTCTGGGTCTCTGGCCTGGTTCCTCTGTCTGATCTTTCCAGCTAGCTGAGCCCAGGTTGCAGCGACAGGATCTGGGCAGAGGGACTCAGACCTCCCCCTGAAGAGCACCAGGGTCACCGACTCCACTGACGGAGTGTCAGTCAGCTGGTTATTCAGAGATCACTGGGTTTTAGTGTGCTGCTCTGAGTGAGGAATTATGGGAGGAGGAGGTACAGTATCCGTGTCTTACTGAATACATGGGCTGATGCAGATAGCCTTCTCCTGGAGGTTTCTGTGATATAACAGGGATAGCTTCCTATTAGGTTATTAAGTATTGTACTGTTCCTGTTTGTGAATCATACCTTTTCTAGATGTATCTGCAGTGTAGGAATAAAGTAATACAACCCTAGTATGAGTACAAGATTAATATGGCTCCAGCAAGCAATAAAGTAGATATATTTTTCCACACTATAGTGCTGCAATAATGTAGTTCCATTGTGCAGTTAATGAATTGTAATTCCAGTATATAGTACAGCAGTTACATAGTTCCAATGTGCATTCCTTTAGTTATATGACTCCAGTGTGCAGTGCTATAGTTATAAGATTCCAGTGTGCATACAGAAATGGATTGGGTCAGTGTGGGTGATTGGTATGTGCTGCTCCCTGTTTGTTTGAGCTCTGTGTGAATGGAGGCTTGGAGAAAGGACATGGACAGCAATTCACCTGTGAAGGCTGATGGGTCTATGGCTGTTGTTTGAGTGGATTTTCTGTGAATAAGGTTATATTCTGTTTCTGTCAGTGATGGTAGTATTTTTACGGACATACACAAATGCAAAAGACACACACACAGGCACATACACACTCAAAGTAAATTGCTGCAGGCTGTGGTATTAGTCGAATTTCTGCACACCTCAAGAGAAGCTGCATCGTTCAATGTCTGTATTAAAAATCTATTTATTTTTTAATTGCTTTAAATTATGCAGGTTTTGTGCTGTGGATTCTGTATGTTTTTTCCTCTTTATTGATGCTGACGGTACCTTATGGCGGAGCAGATGAGCGAATCTCTCCCTCTCTCTTTCAGACGGAGAAGGGCAGTGCTCTTCATGAAGCCGCCCTCTTTGGGAAGATGGATGTGGTGCGGCTGCTGTTGGAATCAGGTGCGTGTCGGGTCTTCTCCCCCTGCCCTCTCACACAGTTGGGACAGAAAGAGAAAACAAGTAATCTCCTTTCACCCTGTACATTGAAGAAGCATATTGACCATGACCATTGGGATAAATGTCAAACCAGCAAGCCTCACTGCTGAAAATGTTATCATTGCATGAGCTGTCTGTGTTTTTGTTGGATAGAATGGTGGTTACCACTGTTAATGTTGGAAGTGAATTTACTACAAAGTCATGATGGAATTGTTTTTATTACCATGCGATTTATGGAGCAGTAAGAAGAGGGAGAGTGAGAATTTTAATTTCAACTTGAACCTGAATTGAGAATGACCTCTCAAACCTCTGTATTTGCAGCTGGCAATCACAAATTTCAAATGAAAAAGGAATTTAAACTGAAAGACTTTTACAACTTTAAACAAACAAAAATTTACATACATACATAATTTACAAAAATCAAAGTCTTTCTGTTTAGATCACCTATCTTTATCCTAAATGTAAATGTTGGCTTCTTGTTCAGGTATCTGCAAATCCAAAGAGAAATCAGCAGTAAAAGTCAAGAGAGATAGAGACAGTGAGAGAAACACAGAACTGAGTGTATAGAATGTCATGTTCACTCTTTTCTGGCTCCAGATAACATGGCTGAGTTCTTAACTCCATGTAGCTCTCTGAGGCCTTCTAGGTCTACAGAAAAGCCCTGTTGGTTATTTCATAATCTCGACTGAAATCAAAAGGAAATCAAAATCTGAAATCAAAAGCTGTGATTTTTCGTCCAGGTGAAGGTCATTTATGAACTATCTGCTGTATTGTAGAAGTCTTCCAGAGGTCGGTTACAGAGGGACAGAGATCTGGGGTGGAGCCTCCCATAGTTCCTTGTGCTTTCCTCAAGCACTTCCTGTTTCCTCCAACAACAGCTCCAACAATAGCTCCGTATAGCTTTGCCACATTGTTTCACTTTGCACGAGATTTATTTACTCTGTGCGGGCGGGACTGTACACACAGCCTTCTTGACCCCTCTCCATCGGAGGGCTGACCGGAGTAAATGCTGTGACCTTCCTGTTTAAACCGCGGTATTCCCACTCACCCCTAACTGTAGGACAGGAAGATGTGTTCAGAGGGAATTGCTTGCGTGGAAATATAGTGCTTGAGTTATTCAGGGAAGCACTGCTTATATAAACAGTTACATTTCTGTCATTCACTGCCTTTTATAAACTCCAGCTCACAATGCACTTACTCCTGTAATGACTGACTTTCCACTAATGATAATAGAAAAGCCAGAGCTGTGGGGCTGCGGTATTGAAAACACTTTTCCTATAGCTTCCTTTTAACCTTGTACTGAATGATGAATTCCACTGAGTGAACATCAGTGAAGGTTTTTCCAGCTCCATGCTGTAGAATAATGGAGGAGGTGCTATAGGGGTCTGAAAACATTTAGAAACAGTCTTTATTCGACAGCACCTCTCATGACTCTCATAACCTCATTTCAACCTTCGCCTGTTTGGTTGCATTATGTGTGTCTTTGCACCCGTGTTTGTAAATGCTTGAATATGTATGTTTACACGTCTACATCCATGAATGTGTCCATGTATGTGCATATGTCTGTCTTCTGGCCTCTCAAAGTACTGCTTGAGAGTTTTTCAGTGTTTACGATTGAACAGGGATACACTAGTCTGTCTTTAGCATTTGGTGCATGTTGGTGGATATAACTTTCCTTCTGTGAGAACATCCTGGAGAGACAGTGTCTCACCACCACTTCCCACCTCCCACAGCATTAGGGCAGCATTTCCGGAACATTCTTTGTGTCTTATGGCAGCTGTCAGACTGGACAGGATAGATGGCACTAAGATGGAGGAGAAACGGAAAGATAGGAGGGATTCAAATAGTTAATCATTGTGGATCATAGAAGACTGTACTCTACAAGAGCTGGCATATCATCCACTGAGCCTGCCAGAGGAGGCTAATTAACATTATAAACATTGTTTCTGACCCGGGGGGGAGATGTGGGAGCAGTATCAGTATTAATGACTTGGGCGATACAGAGGAAAGGATCACAGCTGAACTGACAGCGTTTGTAAGCTTGGAACATTGGTGGGCTATGACTCTGAACTCTTCTGTTTCAGGGATCGATGTCAACATCCGAGATTGCCAAGGAAGAACTGCCCTGGAGATACTAAGAGAACACCCAGCACAGAAGTCCCAGCAAATCACAGCACTCATACAAGGTAGCATGACATAAATTAAAATAGGCAGTCATTTGCTCTGCAATAGGGTAAACACATCTAAGGAATATATGTAAAATATGCAATAAGTATGCACTCAAAATGCACATGTAATCTCATACCTTCAGCTTATGTGTAAGTTACAGGGTTGAGTGTGTCCATGCACAGATATTGTCAGGCCAGCCGAGTTCAGCAGGGGGCTGCTTTCCCCAGGATGCATGTGTGAAGATGGATAAGAACATTCCTGCCAGTTTATCTCACATTTCAGTACACTGTTAGTGTTCTCTGAACAGTCTCAGCTCGATCTTGGCAGCATTTGTAAACCAGAAAAGCAGAATCGGTGGGGCCTTTATTTCCTCCTCATTGTCTGTATGGTATGCGTACAGCAGTATGAGGTCCTGCTGACCTGAGCACAGGGCGCTGATTTCCTGTGGCAGCGCTGAGGATGCCTCAGGAATGCATACGGGACGTCCTCCGGGCTGTTCCGTGCATCCCATTCTCCCCTGTGAAGATGCCTCACAAGGGCCCCGACATGAAAGAAAACAGTGTGCTCTGTGTCACGTACAGCGCCGTGGTGCCACATATCTAAACAATCCAAGAGCAACAGTATTGTCCTCAGTCTGTCACGGCATGGAAAGATACAAGGGAGAGAGAGATGGAGAGGGAAGGAGAGAAAACCCTTGGATGTACTGCAGAACAGGACTGGTTCTGCTGATGCAGAACTGTCAGAAATGGGCTTTGGCAGTAAACTCTTCAAAAGTCATTGCAATTAAAAAAGCGAATAAGCTCTGTATGGCCTTGATGTGTGTGTTCCCCTGACATATATTTAAACATATTTACTAATTCTACCCGATATTGGCTGCACAGACAGCACAGATGTCCTTTTCAGGAGCTGGAGGCAGAGCTGCTCTTCCACACAAAATGCAAAAGCGTGAAATGAAGATTATGTGTCCTGATTCTGAGCCCCTGTCAGCAGTGGGGAGGATGTGTTTCCTCTGAGGGGAGAGGGCAGAATGTGTGGCTTTTGCAGCCCAAAGTGTGGCCACTGAACACAGTCTGAGGGGCAGTGGGTGACAATAACACAAAAACAAAATAAAGTCATAATCTATTTTTCATCCATGATTACATTGATATAGTGGTGCTTTTTTCTTGTTCCATACCTTCCTTTTTTATGTGAAAATGTGCTTTGGCAGTGTATCGGTGTTGTTTTTTGTCATTCCAATGAAGCCAGTTTTAGACACAGCGGGTTCTGTACATCTCCGTAGATTGCCATTTTCACAGCAGTGTTATTGTGAGGCTCCCGCAAACGGCAGGATCTCTGTGCTCTGCTGAGCCCATTCACTCATGAGTGATGGAAACGATCGATCGTATTCTCTCTCTCTGTGAACCTTAACGTGTGAGCTGTCACAATGAACAGTTCCAGAGGCCAGAGGTCAGAGAGAGAAAGACCACAGATGAATCCACAATTCCAAATCGTACAGAATATTGAATAATTCCCCATCGTCCATGAAGAGGGCCTGACCTGCACAGCACTGCCGGTCCAGCGTTTACTGTGACCTGCTACACCCTGAGGGACAGTCTAACCTTGTCTTATCACTTTAATTATTCTTCTGTTTTTATGAATTTCTTTGCAGTAGTATGACATTTTTCTCCATATGTTCTTGTTATAAGAATATATGAATTGTGATCATGATTACAATGATAATGATGTTGTTGTTGTTATTATTAAAAGTAGTGGTGTAAGAGTAATAGAAATAGGAGTAGTAATAGTAGTGATAGTAATAGTAATGCTAATAGTAGTTGTAATAGTAATAGTGGTAGCAGCATTAATAGCAGCAGTAGCTAACAGCAGCCATAGTAACTAGTTACACATACTGTTTTTGTAATAGAATGAGATGGTGCACACTGGGGGCTATGCATTACAGGAAAGTTAAAGCTAAAATGCTGTACACAATAAGTTAAAGGAAAACGAGAGCATTCTGTGCCTTCAGGAGAGTCGTAATATTATGTCCACATACTTTTTCTTGTTTCTAATGGAGCAGCAGTCCCTTGTTGAATCTGAACTCACAGTGCTATAGAACTTGTTGTGCTGCATTCTGGGATATCAGGTATTGTTCTTTGGGCTCTATTCAGTGCACGACTCAATGCAGGCACTTTTTACCAACAGCAGTGGCCTTGTTCCCTTGAACCAAATACAGATGGAGTAATGACAGACGTTTTATGTATTTTTAATTATTGTTGTGTTCCAAGGCTGCTGTATCAAGTCCTCCAAGTGACTGGGAGATTAAATGTTCTGACTGACAGTCAACAATGGAAGGGAGGAGGTCGGCTAGGCTTTTGTTTTTTAAGATGGTCCTCCAAATCACAGAACATCACAGACATGTAATGTTTAAGCAGGATATATTTGTGACCTGGACAAACAATTCAAATTGTGTAGATACGACTAGTATGGATAGCTTTCATAATCTGCATATAACTGACATTTGAATGTACAGTATTGCATATCATCAAAATACAAATAATATCCCAGAATGTGTCAGATAATCTGTATACTGTATACTGATACCTTGGATGTATTTCATACTGCATAATGGTGCACTGTGGCTGTTGGGATTTTGTGTTTGTTTGTGTGGGGTTTTAAACAGTTACAGCCTGTTCCTGGTCCTGCTAAAGAGCAGCTCAAGTGTGTTCTCTGGGCTTCTCTGCAGCCTTAGTCTAAATGTGGTTCATTGTTTCCTGTTACTGAAGGAACTCATTTACTATTCCCCGAGAATGGTCTCCTTCTCTGTCTCTCTCTGCAGTCTCAGTGTTCCTTCGGTGCTTCCACTTAGCTGTTTCAGCTCTCCATATCCAAGTAACCAACCCCCCCCCCCCCCTCCATGCTGACCACTGACTCCAGCTGGCTCTCATTATATCTCAGTGGGGGTGGAGGTGCAGCCAAGAGACAGACCTGTCACCCCCTCCCCCCTTTCTCATACATTATTTGTGATGGCATGTGTGAGTGTGGAGTGGGGTGCTTTCACAGCTACCTTTCACTCCGTCTCACTCTCTCTCTCCCTCCCTCCCTCCGCAGAGTATATGATGGACGAGTTGGACAATAAGAGCATCATGGAGGAGCCAGTCCGCCAGTGTCCTGTCCCCACCCCCCGCACGTCCGTGTCCTCGCCAGCTGCCTCGCCCTCCCTCAGGACCAAAAGTAAACCCCCTGTTCTTCGCTACTCTCCCAAGCTCACCCACTATCCTGTCCTCCTTTGCACTTCCTCACCTTCCCCATGAGTTATCGGAGTCGTCACTAGGGAGTAAACCGTCTGCTCTCATATCAAACACAGCCTGCGAACAGTGAGACCTCTTCCTGTCTCTGCGCAAACCGCTGATATCAAACCACAGTCCTGACCCATACCACTAATAATAAAATGGCTGAAACCTATCCGGTGTTAGGAACTGGAGGTAGTATTTGCACCATGTGATCAGCATTGGAGAAACGGCTCTCATAGCTCAGGGCTGCCTCCTACAGGCACTCTAAAGACACTGGATCTGTGTGTCAGCGCAAAGTCGGCTCTACAGGCTCAATGTATTAAGAGAATGGATGTGCGGATTAAAAGTGAGTGGATGTGCAGATTGATACATGGGGTAGAGCTGTCAGACTTATCTGCGACCAGCGCTCGCAGCTCCTAGTCAGAATGCGCATTCCTGATTGAATGTGACTGACAGTAATGACAGGCTCCACTTTAAGGGCGAATTCAGCAGATGCTGCCACTCAGAGCTGCTAGCTGTCTGTGACTACTTCAGCGCAATTTAACAGCCTTTTACCTACAAAAACGGCTTTATCGACATGATAAAGCGTCACTCCATTCAGTGCGATATTCATACCAAATAATTATCTGTCTCGCAAACAGCATCTTTTCAATGTGGGAGTGTGGGTTTTCTCTAATACCACACATACAATGAAACTCGCTGAAAATCAATAGATCAGCATTAATGAATAAATCATTTGTCAGCACCTTTGACCACCTTGAAATACTTTTTCTATTGAATATGTTAAATAAGCGAAAACAGAGTTGAACATTTCTGTTCTATCCCATTTTGCAACCAGCCTGTTTTGTATGGAATACTTCTTATGAATCGGTATATAAACGTCTATCAGTGATAGTTTTGTCCATATTCATAAATAATGTTGAATTTGTATTATCCATGTGCATAGCTTATCATTAATAATATAGTAATAGACTACCTGCATGATTTTTAAATGCAGTAAGTCCATGGTCTCTCTGCTCGGAGGGAGATAATTCAGCAGATTTTTCTCTCAGAACTGCAAAGAGAAGCTAAACTCCTTTTGTCTGGGCAGAGTTTATATAATTCATGCGGATACCTTCATGGTTGGGATGAAGGACAAAAGCCAGCATTGTGACCTGCTTTGTCCTTAGCTGAGTGGCCCTGTGTACACTATGACCGACCAGGTCCAGGATTGTGTAACCTTGTCTTTGGTCCTCCGGGTCTGTGGTTGAAAAGCAGTTCAGCTGCTCTGTGCATCCAGATTCAAGTTTGTCTGTACAGTGGGCACTATGATCCTCCAAGCCTGAGTCTGAAATCCCTGCAGACACTGCGCCCTCCAGGGGGCGCTGTACACCCACGTCTATATGCATTTTATTATCACAGATTAGCGCTTCATTTATGATAATTCTAAGAAATTTATTGCATGTTGTTTCTGAAAGTTTCATTATCTGACTGCAAATGATTCATGAGAGTCTGGGCCTACGACTTTGAGTGGAATATGTAATTTTTCCCTACTTCATTTTTAAGAATTCATTCTTTTTATGAATACTCTTGGAATCATTATGAAATGATCGCTGGTCTAATTGTCTACGCTGACCCAGTTAATTCTGAATAGACACTTCTCAATCAGGCTCCACGAGCAGACTCTTAATTATCCTCATTACCTCAAACACCCTTCTCTGTGAACATGGCCCTCAGTGTGAGGTGGAGTCCCTCCTTCTACTGTATTACTGAAATGAAGACACTATCCGATGGAAATGAACCAGAATGGGTTTGCTTTGGTTATGGGGCAGCGGTTTGAATCTGATCACAGAAGTGCCGGTAGGTCTGCGGGGGAGCAGCCATTTTGTCCCCTCATTTCCTGTTGTCTCAGGGCATCCATGTTCCCAGACTGGGTAAAACACAAAGTTTCAGAAGGTATGTCAGAAATATGGCAGATTATTTTGTACTCACAAAATTTGAAACAGAAATGGTGAAAAAGGTTTCACAGACCTGCACTGAAAATTGAAGTCGTGCAGTCAAGCTTTTTGAATTGAGTCTGCAAATTGATTCAACTTAAATTCAGCTTATTACGGTGTTTAGAATACATCTAAGAATGTGTGCAACAACTTATTGAGATTCATCTGGTGAATCTTTGACCCTCAGAATTGAAACATTAATGTCAGAGATGTGTGAGGTAAAAATTAGCTTTAGGAAATTCACTGAACTTTAAAAGTCTTATGACCTAAAAACTGAGCAAGTTGCAGGATAAAAAGAGTGAGGAATGTGAGATGACCTGAAAAATGGGAGAATCTCATTGCAGACTCGGAAAAGAGGAATGAAAAAGCAACAACTGCTGTCATCCCCCTTCCTCTAAAAACAGAAATGTGACAATCGAGGAAACAGAAACATTACTCAAATGTATGGCATTCCAAAGGGAGGCTAAGAAAGAATTTGACAGACTTTCATGGTAATCTTTTGATGGGTACACCCATAAACTAGCTAGACCGGGAGCTAGACCTAGATATGTAATTTTGCAGTTGACAGACTATAAATAAGACCATCAGTAAAGCTTTGATCAAGAATTCAGTACCCGAAATACAGAAAAGAACATTGTTCTCAACCAATCTGGATTTTTATTCCCACCGATGGAATGAAGGCCAAACAAAGCCATGAGGAGCAACCAAACAGAATAAAAACCTTGACCAGGGGCAGATTGTCAAAACAGCCTTCATGTCAGCAGGTACATCAGAACAGAAATTTCAAACCAAGCAGTGGAATAAGGGGAAACCTGCTGTGGATACCCACACTGATAAATTTCACAGGTTGCTTTGCAAGTAAGAGTAAGAGATACAGGTGAATTTAGCAAGGAGGGTGGATTAGGTTTATATGCCGAGACAGTGAATTGGACCAAAACAGAATTGTTTATCTTTCTTTTGCTTTGAAATTATGTTAAAAAGTGGCCTTTGTGTTTTTACTCTTTTTCCTACTGTGCAGAATAAGAGCAGATCAAACATATTTTTTTTTAATGTTGCAGCCAGTAGGCCTGGCTGTTACAGAAGAGGCCTGGCTGTTGTAGGAGATAATGGAGATGATAGAGACTTGGATTTTTTTCCCTCCTTGTCTCGGATTTTGATACCTTTGATGTTCTATTTCAGCCCTCTATGGAGAATCATGCAGAATTAATCTGCATAATCATTCTGAAGAATGACCAGCACTTTGAAGTATTGTGGGGGGAGATTTGCTCTGAGTATGGAAGCCATATCAGAGAACATTAGAAAGTAAGAACTCAAAGAGCACGGATACAGTAGCAGGCGAAATCCTTAGATCAACCCTGTATGCAGATCACGTAGTTCTGTATATTACAAATCCCCTGGGCCCACAGTCAGCTTCCTCCCTAGTACTGTAATACAAGGATATAGTTTGTTGTATGGATGCAAATTAAATGTATACAAATATGAATCCATGATTATGGTAGAGGCTATGTCAACACAAACAAAACATATGCAATGTGTACAATAGGGCGCAATTAATTTTTATGAACGAGACCTCGACCAGCAAAAAGTGTTCTCAGCATAACCATTAGGAAAGATCAATGCTGCTAGAATAACCTGTTTATTCCTGTTGAGATGCTTCCCTTACCAATTAGCACAACTGTTTTCAACCTTTGGGATGTAAAGATGAGTCATTTGTATTGGATAGGGAAAGCATGAGAACACACAGGCAGTCCTGAGGAATAAGAAATTGGCTTTTGCTAAATGATCATTATGCAGTGCAAATATGAGGCATGAGAGCTTGATTAATGACAAATATTTAGTCGAATGGAGGATAATGTGACTTTCACAGTAGAGAGGGCAATGTAAAAAAAACGATTTAGTTCAAAATAAACCCGAATTTAAGGGCATGACTATGGACAGCAGCTCGCTTAGACAGTGATGTACTCATAAATTGGAAGTGAATGTGGAATAACCAAAAACTGGATGAAGACTTAGAGGCTGTCAGAGAAATATCATTGGACTTGTACTCTGGAGTTAAGAGCAAAAAAATCTTATTTTTGGCAAACAGGCAAAGAAAAGACTTTGTACTTTATGCAGCTTTTAAAGTGTTTTATTTTTTAATGTCTTACTATAACCTTCAGTCACATTTTTTAGATTTCATTAAGTAAGACTGTGTAGACAAAAGATCACATTTCATAAGCCTATAATGCTTTGCATCTATTCAGGAAAAGATGTTTTTAAACATTGTAGCTGTATCAAATTAAATTACTTGAAAGCAGATGCCTAGAGAATTTGTAAGCAAGGGATAAGGGCAACACTGAAGTCACAAAATGACTAGAAAACGCATATAAAGTGATGATTGAATCTTTGAATAAAAATGCAATAGGATTCAAGCTGACAGCTAATATAAACATATGGTACGAATGAAGAATATGTCATCCTCAGTATTGCAGGCAAGATATAATTGCTGAAAAATGTAATTACTTGTAATACTATGAAACTATGTCATGGCCACTCCAGAAAAGGTTTGTTATGGAGTAATTTATTAAGAAATTATTCATATAAATTGTTTTTATCTTAATCTTTTAGCCTTAGCATCATTTAGCCTTATCCTCTGCTGGGCAGCTTTTATGCAAGGTGGAACCCCCAGAAAAGATTTTTAAGATATTTCTAGAATGGAAAAAATAATTATATAAACTGTCTAAAACCTCTAGGTCCAAGAATGGATGGAATCAGTAGATCAAATATATTTATTTGCGATGAGGATGGCAGTATATTGTAGCTGCAGATGGAACCCGCTGTACTGGAAATGTTGTACCTTGTGGAATAGAGCAGGGCTTTTTTCATTTCTGCTGGCTTTGTGTGGAGTGTAGGTAATTAGACTCTAACCCCACTGGTTGTTAGAGGAAGGATTTTTTCCCTTTGTCAAGTGTGTGGGTTTGATTGATTCCCCAGATTTCCACACCATTGAGGCATGAGAAATAACAGTGTTTTTTAAAGGATTATAATCTTTCTCTGCAGTGACTGATGCACTTTTTTTGAGAACAATACCGATGGTTATTCAGGTGACCTCGTTCAGACCTTTTTTTTGGTGCGCTGGATAAATGGCTGGAGCTCTTAAAGCTCTGTGAAGCTGTGTGTCTCGGGGCTTCGGCGCTGCAGTGTAATTGGCGTTCGGCTCCCCCGATGGGGCGGAATGCCAGGGAGGGCGCCGGTGTAGCTGAGCCTGAATAACTGATTACAGGCATCGATCTGAGGCCCGAATTCAATAACAATTATCCTGTATTCTGTAGGAGGCACAGAGAGAGGCACCAGGCACCAAACCACCTCCCCACACCCCCGGCCCCATAAACACTCACATTCAGGCATCCCCACCACTGAACAATACCACAATTCATAATCACAGTTGCTCTGACAGTAGCATGATATATTTATGGCAAAAGCCATACCCAAGTAATATGTATTAACAACCTCAATAGGTTACACAAGGTGTTATGGTATATTTTTGTATGAGCTGCTTTGTGATAACACCTTCTCTTGCCATTTTCAGCATTCCAGGCCTGTAATAGAAGCACTACCTGCAGTACTTAAATAAGCTCCTACTAACGTACTTTTGAACAATTATTACATATTAATAGAAGCTCCGGCTACCTTTATTAAGCTCAGTGTAATTCGGACCCATGGTGAAAAAAGACATTATACCATGCTCTGTTGTCCTTCAGGGGTTCAGTGACCTTATACAGTTTTGTTAGTTCTCAGACTCTCTCTCTCTCTCTGTCTCTCTCTCTCTTTCTCTCTGTCTGTCATAGATGACGCAGTTACAGGAGAGCTGTCCAAGCTGCTGAACGAGATTAAGATGTGTCGAGACAAAGACTACTCCTTCGAGGACCTGTGCCACACCATTTCCTCACACTCCATGGAGAGCTTTGGGAGCGGCCGGCTCTCCGACGAGGAACGCAACAGCACACTCAATAAAGTCAGCAAGGTGAGGAGCAGTGGAGTGACGAGCTAAGTATGGAAGGGAAAGGGGAGGGGCCAGGCAGGGAAGGAGGGAAAAACTGCATAACTTTACGTCAAGCCAGATACCAAATATCTGACCTATATCAAAATCTGTCAAATCTCTCGTTTTGCTTAAAAATCCCACATATTTAATTGTCAATGAAACCGATTTTATAGCAGAGATATGATGGTAATTCTTATTACCATTACTGAAAAATAATAGTGCTTTTTCATGGGCTGTTTCCATTATTTTGTATGTTCTTGATTTTGTCATTTACTCCAAAAAAAGAGTCTCTACTGTGTGAATGTAATGACATAGGTTAAGGACAGCTATGGCTGAACCCCAAAAGCAGCTTATTAGGACGACCACATGAAAATATGGCTTCCACAATACTGATGTGTCCAAAACACAAATGTTAATGACTTTGCACAAATATTACAGTGATCATCGTAAAAGACGTTATATAAATGACGAAAACAAGCTGAAACAGGCACTGTTTATTTATCATCTGAGCAGTGCCATGCCTGTCACTAATCTAGCATTGCAGCTGGTAGTTCCATGATTAGACCAGCAGAGGGCACACTAAGCATACACAAATAACCAAAGGGAGGACCAAGAATTTTAGTTATATAAAAATCCACTGTATTTATAGCACAAACAACTCCTTTTCTGATTGGCTACATTTTTTCATTGGTATTGCGCAGTTTGAGCACATACTGTAGGGAGTGAAGGCACAGAGAAATCTGCAGTGAATTGTGTGTCACTCAGACTGCTCATGACATTGTGCTTATGGTCTGTCTACCTGCAGAGCCACAATAGACGCACACAGGAGGGAGAACTCAACACAGCTACGTGCATGAGAGAGACAGACAGAGAGATGGCCTTGAACACAGATTTGTGTGTTTTTGTGTACACTTAACAGTGGCAATGAAATGTTATCAAATATTTACTGCTTTGTGTCCCACCAGCCTTGTGTCAGTATGGAAAAAGACCCAATATGTAAAAATGACTTTTTAATAAAACCGCTCATGCAGAAGGTCTTTGACCCCATTGTTTTTCAGTGTTCTCATCAGTGTCATGCTGCTGTCATTTTACTCACCCTGTCAGTCTCAGGGAAACATCCTGTGTGAACACAGGTTAAACGTGTGTGTTCTCACATGACACACAGCCACCCCTCTGGTGACAGACTGACATATGTTATTGAGACTGGGTGCTAATAGGTATGTATGGTGTAATAGCTGTTCTAAGTCCCCCCATCCTGTCCCCGCCCTCCAGCGCCCTTCACCTCCCCTGGCCCCCGCACAAGAGGAAGACGAAGGGGAGAAGAGCTGTGGTCCCGCTGGCTTCTGGGAGGCGCTGACGCCCTGCAATGGCTGCCGTAATCTGGGCTTCCCTGGGCTGTCTCAGGTATCGTACCTGCACCAGGCTGCTAATAACACTACCCCATTAGCACTCGTATCCCTAATACATACACCTGTGCTAAAGTGTTTCAGTTCCTCCACAGTCAGCCTCAGCTTTTCTGATGCTTCATGTCCAGTCAGTACTGCATGCATGTACCAGATCCTCAGAATCTGTAGCCTTACCTGGCATGTCCCTGCAGACACACTGTACTTCCCCAGAGCTGATTCTGTGAAGTGGTGAAAAGTTTAAATGGCTGTGGTGCTAAAGTGGGGACTGTCTCTCATAGTCTCTCTTAATTCAGGGAACGGTCTTGCGAGTGCATCGCGTCATGTTACATCCATACTGACTAAAGCGAAGAGTTGTTTCCATTCAGAAATCAGACAGGCGAATCATTCATAAAAAAAGAAGCACTCAGGTGAGCAAGATCTGCGATCTGTATCTCCCCTCCCGGGCGGACTGTCAGAACAATACCCGAGGCTGCTGGCTCTCGCCTTGGGCTTTGCCTTCTGCCAGGCCCCTTTGTGTCCCTGCGGGTTGCCATGGGAACGGTGGCGAGGTAACGAATGCCGACTTTGTCTCCGCACTGATCTGTAAGTTTCCCCAGTTCCTGTCAGAGGAAAACAGATGCTGTCACCCTGCACCAATAATATAGAGGAAACTGTGGCAGATTGAAAGATTAAAATGGGATGATGCTAATGTAGCTACATGCCATTTCTTATATTTTCTATTTTTGCAAACTGGACATATGACTTTTTTTCAGTATACTCTTATCTACATCCTCATGGTATCTATCAGTATCTGTGTGTCTCAGATTACAGTGAAGGAAGCCCAAAAATAGTAATACATCAGCAACAGGAACACTCAGACTGTAACTTTTCAGAATAATGAAAATATCAACAAAAACAACAATAACACCATGACCATTATCCTGAGTTTGTGTCAGACACTGAGTTGGAATGCTAATTTGTTTTGTAAGAGGTAGTTTATAATAAGCTTTAGTATTATCATATTCCAATTCTAACAAACCCAAAGATTCACAGGTACATGTACAGAGTTATACATGTAATAGACCAATAGAACAGCATGTGACAGGAAGTGACCAAGAGCACATAAACAGAAGTTATAGAAATAGTTATAGCTGGTCAACAGACATGTAGACAAGTGATGATTCAAAAGACACCCTGAAGATGTGCATTTTGAGAAACAGTATTACTTCTGAAGAATCATGATCTTATGCTGGTGGGACCCCAACTGGAAGTAGCTGTTCAGAGCCCAAAATTCAGTGGAGACTCCTTTGTTTAAAATGACAAACACACTAGACATACGTCTCTGTCTTATAACAGTCCAGTTTCCATAAAACCCAGTAAGATTACTTGTTTAGGGCCTAAAAAACTAACCATTCAAACAAATTAGATTTTTGACTGACTCACTATTTGACACTATACCATGCTATGCCAACCACACATTGGTGAAACCATATAAAAATAGTGATTAAAATGAGTTTTTCTTATTTCCATTCATGCATGCTAAAAAAAACACTCTCTGAAATGGAAAGTCATACAAAAGGTTGGCTCCAGAAGATTGCTTCTATCTGTTCAAACTGATTGCACTGCTGCCTGCCACCAAAGTGGTATATTTTCACTTGATTTAGTCACTGTGGTTGTCTGGGGACCCAGTGATTTATTCCCCTCAGTAAAGCTATTTTAACTGGGCCCTGATTGCTCTCCTGGAACCAGCACCTCCTCTTCCAAAGAGAGTTCCGCCGTTCCACCAAAATAAATATGGAACGCTGTTACAGTTCCAGTAATGAAATACATGTTTGGGATTTTTCGTCTGGATTTCACATGGAACGGAAACTGCATGGAAAACAGAACTGAGTCTTTACTGGCTGTTGAGAATGAAACGGCCATATTTAATCGTGAGTACCTGCAAATGGTATGAGAGACAAAATTAGGTTCATTCCATATGCAAGATAGACCATGAATGTATGTGCATGTGTTTGTGATTTTGATGGAGAAGAAGAGAAGGCGTGAGTATATGTAAGAGATGGTATAATATAGTGGTACATACATATGCATTGCAGGGTTCTGTATGCTTTATCTGGGGACCATTAAGGTAAAAACTGCATCGTACTGAATGTGTTATAGCTGCTACGATATACAGTCTCCTCGGTGTGCTGCTCTCCCTGCTGTACTTCAATCTTCAGCAACCAACAGAGGGCCCTGCCAATCACACCCTGCCAGTCATGCCCTGCTGAGGGCCACGCTTCATCTCATCAGGCCCTCTATCCCTCCATCCCACCCCCCCCGCCCTCCCTCCCCTTCGCTCTCACTCTACCTCTCTCTGCCTGTCTTTCTTTGTCTCCCTCAATCCACCAGGGCTTCAGAACAACGGCATCTCTGATCTGAAGCCCTTAACCTCTTTGGGTCTCATCACTAACTCCTCTCAACGCCTCGTACTCGAGTGGAAACATTTCAGATGAGGTGGTATCGATCGCCGTGGAGACACGGTCTGGGCTGTGATCTCCTGTCAATCAGTGTGTCAGGGCAGTTCCTCCATGGGGGATGTGGTTTCACTCACGGAGCCCATGTGTTCTTCACGTCGGTTTGAAACAATCCTTTCATTTTTGTAACCTGCAGTAAACAGTGGCGAAGGCTTACTGACTGCCCGGCGCGTTTCTGCTGGTGAAGGGATTTCCCAGAGCCGAGGTTCTCATGGTGTAAGCCGTAGCCACAGAAAGGGAGAAGTTTGCATTGCACTCATTCTTTGTGTGTATTGTTATGCCTTGTGGCCTTCTCCCTCACACTTTGTCTGACTCTTTTGTTATTGTGTGGAACTGCTGTCTTCCTTCTTTGTGGCTTGCCAAACTGTCTATATAATGCTGTGTCCGAGCCACAGTAACAGATGGAGGAAAAGGGGAAGTTTGTCTCTCACAAACACACACACACACACACACAGACACACACATACAACACACACACACAGACAAACACGCACACACACACACACACACACACAGACACATGCACGCGTGCACACACACACACACACAGACACACACACAGAGACACACATACAAACACACACAGACACACACATACAAACACACATACACACACACACACACACACACACACACACACACAGGCTCGCGCACACAGAATGGTGTGGAGGATGGAGATTGCCCTGTGGCACACACTTGAGTATAATGGGATCTGCTGACACTGCATAGTCTCTGGCTGACATTTAACTCAGAGCTAAGAAAAAGGTGGAATACAGTGTATTTTCTCACTGATTGTCTGTCACAGGGACTAGGATTCAGGACATGTCTTTCTATAGCCTTGGCACAGTATGTACTGTCTAAACTATGATATTGTCTGGAGTAGTATTAATCATCAGGTGAAGTATTATCTAGATGTACTCAGAGTATGAGAGAATTGTTATTACAGCTGAGTGTTATTACAGTGTGTAGGAATAGTGTTATTACAATGTAATGGTTGGGAGTGTTGTAATTACAGTGAAGTCATTGGGAATAGTGTTGCCATAGAGTTATGAATCTGCACAGTAGAGTACCTTGACTGGAATATGTGAGACCATCTTGTACCTCCATTCTTTTCTGGGGCTGAAAGGTCAGAGGTCATCCGTTGGAGCTGTTGAGGGCTTTGCTGGGACTGTCAGTGGTACTGGATCCATGTTATTGGCTGCAGATGCATTATGGGAGAATGTTGATTGTTGATGTGGTTAGCAGAATAATATTGTCACAGTCATATCCTCCCACTGCCTCTCTATGTATGAGGACAACAGCCACTCTCTGATGGTGACGATGTGTGAGGAAAGTGTGGGCGGTGCCGGAGGAGGTGGGGGGATCGGGGGGGCTGGGATTTCCTACTGCTCAAAAAAGTGATGTTTTTTTTTCAGAAACAAAGTTGGAACTTCTTCATTTCTAAACTCCATGGGGATAAAGAGAAAGGGAGAGAGAGGGAGAAAGAGAGAGAGAGAGGCCCGCTTGGTTGCTAGGCAACACAGAATTCATAAAGTGCAAGGCGTGGGATATCCGCCCACTTCCCATTGACGAATCGGGGGCCGGATCAAAACAGCCACGTCAGAGGCCTGCGCACAACCAGGGACAGAAGACGCGAGCTGTGTGTCAAAGTCTTAAAGTCTCACTCCTGTTTATTCTCCCCATTTTTTCTCCCCTCTCTGTTTCTCCTGTTCTCTCTCTCTCTTTTATTTTCCATCTCTCCCTCACTCCTCATTCTTTATGTGGTGTAGAGAACTGAGGGAGTGGGCAGTAGACAAACACAGGTGTCTGTAAGAATAGAGCCTCTTCCTGATTCACTGTCTGGTCTGACCTTGTCTTAATCTAGATTGTATTCTTCTAATTCAATCATATTTGATATTCTGTTGAATGTTCCACTGTATTGTTAAGCTTTATCCTTGAGTCGTATAATGCAGATTGCAGAAAGGTCTTGAGTGTTCTCCTTGAAATAAACAAAAGGCAGAGAATATTTAATTATTGTAAATGACAAAAGGAGAGGCTTTGAGTAGGGTTAGTTCTGTGGAGGGCATAGCGCAATAGTTGAATGTGGAATGTCATGTATATAAAAGAAAGGAAAACGTCTTTTTTCCCTAAACCATTAACTGTATGACTTACACATGAATGCTGTGTTTTCTCCACCTGTCAGAATGAACTTTACATGTGATTATTATTGATTAATATGTCTCTGCCTAAGGAACATACCCCTAGAGATACGTGTGATTAATTACTTAACAGGGTTCATTAATAGCTGAGTGAACTCCGCCGGTGGTCAGAATTTCCTCCCGTGAGCTCAGGGAGTAAAACATTAAAAGGGAGAAATGAGATCGTGTCCTGCAGGAAACGTTGCCAGTGCTCTGCCACTTCACTCTTCTCTGCGGAAAACTCTGGAAGAGGAATCCTTCGGGGGACCTGGAAGCCTGGATGTGCAAGGCCTTTTTGTCTCATAGTTAATTCTCCAGTGAGGGACGCTGTCCACATGAATGCCTCATGTATTTCAAGGGCAATATTGCGCATGAGGCTGTATCTCACAGTCAATATTCACTGGTAATAATTTACTGTGAATATTTCTCGATTGTATCATGTCTGATACTAAACGATGTGAGTGTACCGATCTGCTAATTCAGTTCAATATGTGGGCGGCTGTCTATCTGCTGACATTAGGCTATCTGGCTTCCCCGCCGTCAAGTTGAAGGCAAGCGTATCCGCTTTGTGCAGCATAAATCACGCTACACGGACACTATTGGATGAGTATCTCATCAAATTGCAACGAGCACGTATGTGTTTTACAGCTCTACTCAAATTTGCTGTCACCTATGCATTTTCGACCATAAAATTCAGATGAGAATGCTGGCATTTTACGGCCGTGCTCGAAATTCAAATTGACGGTCTTCTATAAACCCGTCAGACAGGTGTGTTTGAGAGATCGTCTTCTTTACTCTGTCACACACCAGGAACACGCAGCGCCAAAGGATTCACCAGAGATCAGGCAAATGAGTCAAGAGGAGATGCCATAGTATAGAGCCAATAAAAAGTTAATTAGATCTCAGTGTAGCTTGGCTTTTCAATTTGGTGGATAAACAGAGAGGAGTAATAGGTGACAGGCCTAGGTGATGTCCACTCACTCACCAATGGAGAGAAATGCAGGGATAATTGTCTGTGGGAATTCAACCTCACGATTCCACGATAAGTCATCAAAAGTCCCACCAATTTGGTAACCCTGCTCGATTACTTTTGTCTGATGCCCTTAAAGGGGCGGATAAATGCCATCAGCGCATGCCACTGGAAATCACAAACAAGGAAAGGGCTGCAGTGTTTTTTACAGTGAGTGACGGTATCAGGGATGATGGTGATGGTATGAGGAGATTTCTTTTCTTCCATTTCGTTTCTTTTTTTTTGGAAGCTCTTGTTGTTCTTTGCCATGCTGACTCAAATGGTTGCTATGGAGATACCTCTTGATAATCATAAAAATAAAATGTATGTACATTTTGCCAATGATGCACATTGACGCCACTGTGCCCAAATTATCACCACATTTCCAAGGAGGGTTTAATGAAGTTGACCCATGTGGCCCCTGCAAGGGTAAATTTAGAACATTTGATCTGATGCAGTTTCCCTCTTTTTGAATTCTTTTGTTAAAGGCAGAGAGAGAGGTATGAGAGACAGAGAGAGTCTAGCCAGATGCCATATGGTGTAGTGTGGTCATAATGAGGTTTTTTTTTTGGGGGGGAGGATTGTATACATCAGTTATGTATAGTACGTCAATACTTAAGGAACACGAGGTCTTCATGTCATGCCAATGAAGATTATTTGAATTTGAATTTCAAAGAGAGAGAGCGAGACATGTCTCTCTTAGTGCCTATATGTATGTGTGCATTTTATGTGCGCTTTCATACAAACACGTGAGCCAGGTGTTTGTGACCCATGAGAGAGATGTTGTCTGCGACAGAAATGCGTCTCCATGTGACAGTGGTCCTCTGTAGCCCGAATAAAAGCTCCACTCTTTCAGCAAACCTGCAGGTGCTTCAGTCTCAGATCTCTCTCCCTCATTCCCTCTCTCTGTAGGAGTGTCACAGTGGGTACCTCTGTCTCCCCTCACCCCCCCTTCCCCTGTCTTTTGCTAATCTAATAGTCTTTATGAGGAAATGCCAGCAAATTATGGCTTCCCTTCATATCAGATACAGCATGAACTTTGTTTGCTGATGGAGAACGCGAGAGAGAGAGGGGTGAATGTAAAGGACCGCTTAACTCAGTCTGTTCTGGGGTTGTGCGGGACTCAGCACTGTGAGAGTGTGTATGTGTGTGTGTGTGTGTGTGTGTGTGTGGAGGTAATTTGGGCTGCTGCAGCTCTCGTCTTGGTCAGGGGGGTTGGGGTGGGAGGAGAGCTGGACTGGGCTGTGGGGCGGGGGAAGAGCAGGGTCGGGGGGGGGTGGGGGCGGTTGCGGGGGGTGCAGGTCGGGGTCAGCGCAGGGATCACGCGGTCTGGGATCCCACAGTGCGGGGATGAGACCGCTGCAGGCAGGAGGAACAGTGCGCTTCCTGTTTGGGTTACAGCCCGAGACCCAAGCTGCATGAGACCTGCTAATTACAGGCTGGAGGAGCTCTCTGCTCTCTGTTTGTTTGTTGTCTTCCTGTAGAGGAGACACAAGGTCTTCAGTGTCCTATCTGTGCTGGCGAAAACAGAGGGGGATAGAGATAGAGGGAGAGAGGGGGAGAGAGGGGGAGAGAGCGAACGCGCCAACAGTAAGGTCTTAAACTTTTTCATCCCTGGGAAAGAAAAGCGGAAAGTGCATCTGAGAAAAGCAGGTATCTGTCCTTTATTTCATCTTCATAGAGATTTCAGGCTGATCCCTGCATTGGGGGCTCTAAACTCATTATATGAGCAGATCTGTGCTCTGAAGGTTGTGTCTGTTTCTCTGTTCTAAGGCTGAGAAGCTGTAGTCCTCTCCCTTGTGTGGAGCAGATGTAGGTTAAGTGATGACAGAGGGAGAGGTAGAGAGAGAGACAGAGTCTTCAACTGTTAGGGCTTTAGAATGTAATTTCTCACTTGTATCAAACTCCTGGTAAATTTCTGAGGCAGATCAAGCGGAACAGGAAATCCCCCCCCCCCCAAACCCACTGCGTTTATTCTCTTTCTCCTCTACCTTAATATATCACCATGGGGTAGAATTTGCTGTAGTGCAGAAAAAAGTCCTACTTGACATATGCTTGACTAAAAGAAAATGTTTAGCGGAATCTAGCAGCTTTGCCATGTCCTTCTTCCTCACTCACTTTCGCTCTGTGTGCGCCTCCTTCCAAAGCTCACGGTCTGTCTTATCCTCCCTGTCTGACTCCATAAATCCTTCTTCAGCTCTCTGGATCTCAGGCCATCTCAGAATAGAGAGTGAGAGAGAGGGAGACATGAGATGGATAGAGAGACAGAACAGGATGAAGAGATCTTTGCTCTTATAGATGGCTTTTTCCCACAGTGTTGATCATGGTTCCTTATTGCCATTCTGCATTCTCTCAATCACCAATTTTATCCTTCATATGTCAGACTGTCATCAGGTCTACTGCTCCCATGTTTCACTCTGAATCTATTTTGCAGTCAATGTCAGAGATCTTGAGATCTATTTAACACTAGTTGGTAGTCGTGGTGTTGGTGCATGTTGGTCTTTGACACCTGCATATCAGTGACTATGTCTCTGTGCAATTAATTTTTGATAGCATTGATGATAATTGCTGTATATGATAAATGTGGGTTGTAATTTACTCCAGTGATGTTCTCCGTTTCTCCTTGTGTTTTTAACACTGGCAGTGTTTACTATCACTCTGTAATTAGCAATATCAGAGTATTGACCCTACCTGTGTCATTAACACTGTCTTTGAAAATTTTTATTTTCATCTCAGTGTGGAATTAATTTTAGTGTGCACTGTTTTCTTTGGGCAAATTGTATGGACTGCTTCTTTCAGGCTGGTGTTGTGTTTGTGGAGGTGGATGTGGTGAACTATGCGTTCTGTCCTTGTGATTTCATATTGTCCTGGTTCTGTTGAGCACTGGTATATATATATATATTGTGTTTTTTGGGGTGCAGAATCCTTGTTTGTCTTGTGTTTGAGGTAAGAGGGCAATGAGTTCCTCTGGATTGCTGGAATCCTCTGGGGCATGTAGGCGGAACCTGTGTCAGGAAGAGAGATTGCTTTTGTATGTAATCACAGAAGGTGGTGTGGCCACAGACTGTGGGGGAAAATCGATAGAGTCCAGAGGAAACTAATGTGACGACACCACAAGCACTGAGTAATGGCCGCGGCCCCTGTATCGGCTCTGATGAGAAACGGTCAGAGACACGCCTTTTTGGCCAGACCACTTCCACAGAAAAACAGCCTAACTAAAGATTAAGACAATGAATAGAACAATGCAGAGTGGGTAAGAATGGCTTGTGTTCTTTCTTGAGATCAAAAAGGCCTTCTATCTACTTTGTCCACATTGTTTCCTTAGTATTAATTTCAGAGAGAAAAAAATGTATTTTATCTTTACTCTAATGAAATAATTGTAGTTGGCACCACTCTGTTATTATCCATTTGTCAACCTCAGAATCACTATTCAACAGATATAATCTTTAAAGCAACAGTCTTTGTAGTAATGATAAGTTACATTAATATAACCTTTCTAAATCCTCTCAAAGGTTTCCACAGTTCTTTACTATAAAGTAAGTGTTTTACCATCAGTGTACAACCCGTCACATGTTTAATGCACAATATCCAGTTTAGGCTGCTCGTTTAGCAGTGACGGGGCCCGGCCTAGCTCAGCCTCTGCTGGCTGGTGTGGCCATCGTCAGCGCTGCGGTCAGCAGAGTGTTAAATGAGCATGTGATCTTGGGTGATCAGATTTTCCTTCAGTGCATTTAATCAGCATGTGATATCAGGCGCTCAGACTTTACGGCCCCCCCAGCCCAACCCTGCTACTCACGTGGTTTAAAGCCCAGTGAATTACTTTGCATTTGTCTGATGGGAGATGTTCCCCCCAATCTTAAATGAAAGAAATGGCATAGGAGGCGGGCTATCATCTGATTGGACAGTACGAGGACCTCCTGGTCTCACGTTGCCTTGACCCTTAGCTGACCTGTAAACACACATTGCAAACCGTCCGTGTGTCTGTTAAAGAACCTGAAGTCGTCTAGGACTGCATTTCCTGAGAAGTCTCACTCATAAGTACTCCCTAAAATCTTAAGAACAACAAAGTACAAAGTTAGTCAGTAATGTGCAGCACTGGGGGAAAACAATCAATGTGAAGCTCCTGGTCTGTTAATGGAATCTGTGTTACGAACTGCGGCTCCATTACGCAGCATTGCAGTGTATTGTGATGTCTCAAACAGTCGTCTCCTCTCCTTTCTTCGGTCTCTCAGGACTCAAAACGGGCCGTGGAGATCATCCCGTCCCCGTCGCTAGACGTGTTTCTGCCAGAGGACGAGGACAACCCCTACGAGTTTGTAGCCACTGCTGTTACCCGCAAACCCTGCTCACTGGACATCAACCGTCTCAACACCTGCTCCAAGAATGGTGAGTCATACCTTGGGTTGTGAAGGCAGTAGCCGTACCCGTTTCCTCCTCCTGGAACAGTGAGTCACATCTGTTGCCACAGCAATTGCGTCTATGTATGCATAGTGCTTTTCTTATGTTCAGAACACAATTTGAGCATGTATATTTTTACTTTTTCTGAGCTTGTAAGTATGCAATTATATAGTGAAACTAATGCACTGTAGTTTTTGTTTTTGATTAGGGCTGTCAAAATTTGAGCTTTGCCTAATTACATACATTATTCTCGTATTCAGATTTATGCAGTAGATTTGTGCAGTAGTCACCATGTTATATTTTGGGTAAAGTGTTCACAAAATCCATGTGATAATCAGAATGTGTTAGTATTTGGGCTAATGTGTCAGGATATTAGCGTGCATGCAAATTAAGCGGCTGTCCCAGCTGGCTGTACGCTGCAGCCTGCCTGCCGTGCCCTGCCCGTTACCCTGTTACCTGTCAGGCAGGGTTTTTCCAGCCCATCTCCCTGACACACTTCCACACCACCGCCCGCGACAGCCACACACATGCTGGAGCCAGGCCCTGTCTGTCAGGGGCACTCCCTGACTCCCCTGGTCCTTGTTTGGGATGTGAGGTTCTGGCCTCTGCCTACTAGCCCAGTTCCAGCTTCCAGGTTGCTTATTATAGACAGATCGTAATCTGGTCGTTCTGCATCTATGTTTCCTGTTTCTGCATATCCTGCTTCCTCTTCTTTTCCTGTTTATGTTTGTACTTCCTGTGTGCTACCATGAGCACAGGAGGTATTTGAAACGATACTCAACACCAACAGAATGGCTCTGCGGCTCTGGAATGTGGGCAGGAAGCCGCGCTGCCAGAACATCATAGGTCAAATCAGCAGTGTTAGCTACCACAGCAGTGACAGCGTGTCTGCAGAATGGGCCCATTCCAGGCACTCATGAGCCTCCAATGTTAGAACCGTATGATTTAGAAGAGGCCTTTTCTCATTATTACCCTCTTTCATTAATGCTCCTTAGCAAATGTAGAACCCTGATCTTTCAGAGCTCAAAGGCCCATCTCCCATAGTTCCTCTGCAGGCAGGAGTGCACAGAAGTTTCAGAACTCTGAGATTATGGTAGTGAAAAATGACTAGAGGTCACTTCCACTGTATTTCAAACTGTTGCACTCAACTGCCATGCTCTGAAAATAGAGCTCACAGTGTAGGTTTAATTACACTTTGGGTTCCATCAAAATGCTAGGAGGTTATGTAGAAGTCTATGTTTTGTTCATTTTGGGAGTTTACAGATGGAAAATTTTCTATAAAGTACATGTCTTTGGAAGTAATTGTGATGTGTGGGGAGTAAACAGGGAGACTGTGATCTGTTTTAATGGGTATGTATTGAGAGGGCATGAGCTTTGTATTCAGTGCCTACATTTTGTGTTCTCTGATCTGGCTGCCTCAGTGCTGGTATCATGAATAGCGGTCAAATGGCAACAACCATGATTGATATACCTGACACAAAAACATGAAGTCTTTTTTGAGTCCTCATATCTACTGAAAGTTGGGAAGTTTATTTATGGTCCTTGGTGATTTGTGAACTGCCCTCTTGTCAATCTGGTGGTGATAGACAGGAAGCAGATAAGTAGATTCAGTGCATGCTGCAGTTTTACCTATAGATGTCATTTATCCACTTCAAATACATGTCTCCACTCTGGGTTGCTTTGTGACCCTAGAGAATCCTGCTGGCCCATTCCCCCCCTCTGCTTCTGTATTGTTGGGCTCCAGCCCTGAAGAAGTCTCTTGAGCCCTCATCCAAAACTTGGCAGGGAACTATAGGGGGCAGGAGCAGGCAGAGAGGAAGGTAGACTGAGAGGGAGGGAGGTCACCAGTCTTTGATATCCTGAACATTCAGAGCCAGAGAATGGAGAAGATTGATGCAGCAGCTGTGACTTTGACCTCAGAGCTAACGATGATGGAACAGGGAACACAATCTCTGCTGTAGAGAGAGGTCAGACCTATCTCTGTCTGGATCGGTCCTCACCTCTACATACATGTGCTCTGACAGTGCTGCTAACAGCCAATGCCCTTCACTGTGTGCGATACACTTAGAGGGGAGAGGGGGAGAGACAGCACACAGAGTAAGGAGAGGTACAAATATGAGATTAAGAGAAGAAAGAGAGAAATGGAGAGCTGATGGTAGGGAAAGACTGTTTTCGTATGTTAAGGAGTTATCCAGGTAACACCGGACAAATCGAGCATTGAACTGGCTGTTACACTGTTACGACATTGTAGAGCGTATTTTTCATTCTTAGATGATTTGCACTGAACAGTTATTATCAAAGAACTATGATGATGCAAATCATGCAGATCATAGTCATTTAGATTCATACAAATGAATATGATCTAAACAGGGCCATTGTAGTTTCCCACATTGTTTCACAGTTCACCTTGGTGACAGCAAAGCCTTCTGGAAGTAGTGATGGACTGTGGGTAAACACACGCCCTCAGCTCTGCGGCTGGCTGCTGGTGTATTCACCACCTCCCCCTCTCACTTCTTCTCCCTGGGTGAGTCACATTCATGCTAAGCGGCAGGGAAATGTGATTTGCTAATGCGCAGGAATTTTGGAAGATTCCCCACCAATATTCATTTGTTGATCTCTCTTTTTTTTAACCAGTGCTTAACTGAATACCACTTTATAGGTGTGATACGGAGGAACATCCCTTGACCTTTTAAACAGTGTCTGGTCAGCACTGTAGGATGACCCAGTCATCAAATTGAGAGAGTTTCAGATCAAGATTGTGATACACCAGTTACAGCAAGTGTTTTGATATTTTCTTCAACAAATGAGAGCAAAAGGTAATGGGGTTTAGGGATGTCATAGTTGTATTTTAGCTGTAGTAAGATAAACAAACAACTCGATGGCTGGACTGTCCAATCAGAGTGTTAGATATTAATTTGTTCCGCTATCAACATGTAGTGACTTACGGCCATTGTGTTACCCCAAATTCAGCAAAATCGTGTACCTTTTTGGAAAGTGTGTTGAAAATAATACCTGGATCAGACCCTATAAAAATAGTATACCTTGCCTGACTCATACCCCGCAAAGATGGCTGCCTTTACCTTAAATATAAACACCAACATGGCTGAATTTTTGTGGAATGGGACCAGTGTCCTCCCTTCCACTGATAATTAAGATTTTGCAGAAGTTAATTCTGTTCTGCTTCATTATCATGCGCTCTGTTTAAAAGATCTGGGAGCTTTTTGAAATTAGGTAATGGCTGTGATAAACAACCAAATTACTGCGGGCCCAAGCCGTGTCATTATGAGAGTCACAGCCCATAGATTGTTAAGGCATTAATGCAAAAATGTTTAGCTTTACTAAAAGAGACAAAGTAAATTAGTCCCAATTCTATCAAAGCCTACCTCCTGCAAAAAAAAACAAACAAAAAAACAAAAAACAGAATTTTAATCAGGACCAGCTGCCGTCACTATCGTTCATAATGCAAAACCTTGCGCAAGAGAGACTCTTCAATTTTGGAAAGGATAAAAAAAGCTAACTAATGTCCTGAGCAGTTCTGTGTCTGTTTTATTTAATTTAAGCCCAACATAAAGTCAACTTCCTCTGAATATCCATCTCTAATTTATAACCCAAATGCTTTTTCATTGGAATGGAAGTAGAAAGGATAATATCAGTAAGACTAAGTATGCAAAACAGTGCGGAAACAGTCCTCGATAGAATGGGTTTGATATAGCTTGGAAGTTAATCTGCTGTAAGTGTTCCATAGGGAAACAGTAACAATGACAGCAAAAAAGGAATTCATTAATATCTATTATGTGCAATGTGACAATTTAAAAGGCTGAAGTCTTAGAAATTTAACAGAAGAAATATGCATGATATTATCATATCAGTATGATGGAATATCCATCACAGTTATTGTCTGTGCTATATTTGGATTGTGTGATTCACAATGGAGGGCCTTGTAGCATGGGCCTGCAGTATTCATCTGCATGTTGACACCCTTTACACTGCCTGAGATACATCCAGCATAAATTGCTGACAGCCATCATAAAGGGAAAACCTCAAATGTACAGTACGGCAGTGTTTGAAATGCCTGCTCCGTCCCATATCTCAAAGCTGTCAGTTATTGGGTAGCTATGCAGGATTAGCACACTGTTGTCAATGAGGCTTGTCTTCTGTAGAGTGTGGAATTTGTTCTCCCCGGACCCCTGGTGAGTATCCGTGCTGTCAGTCTGCTAGCCGGACAGAATGCGGCTTTTTTTCCGCTCCTGGTCACAGAGCACACCACGGATCAGAATCATCCCACCACCTGACACTGAAAAAGGAAAGAAAGTTTTGCAGAAGAGTACATGCTCCAAGTCCCTCTATGAGCTCTGACCACAGCCTACTTTTCTTCACATTATATTACAGCTCACATAACGTTTCCCAAGAACGTGCTGATCCAGTCGCTTTTCTTTAGCAAAAGCCGGGGACTGTAAAGCCGTTTTCCACCGAACTGCATCTCTTTTCACACTTTCCACTGCTTAACGTGATCGAGGTTCTGACTCAGACCGTCTCCGCTGTGATTCCAGCAGAACCCACTTAGAGGAATCATAACATCATAAGCTTACAGTGGGAGAATCACCGCAGAGACGGTACTGAGAGAAACAGAATAACACGCCAGTATCAAAGCTATCACAGATGATGCCTGTGGTAACTCCATAGGAAAAGGCCAGTATCTGTGCAAAAGTCACTGCTATTCTGTCCACTTGGATGCAGCAGTAGTGTGCATTTCTGCCATCAGACTGACCTTCAGTCCATAATAGATTCCACCGGATGCCATCAGTCTGATCTAGTGCCCGTCATGTTTAATTTCCACTGTGAATCTTGCATTATTAAAAAGGAGTGGGATATTTGAATATTTTCCTAATGTGTCATCATGCAGGGACCCTCTGGGACTTCAGAGATGGGGGTTTGATTTAAAGCAGCTGAAGGATATTGTGAAGGCTCGGCTAGACTATAAAAACTAGATTTGAACCCCCACGCTTTCAAACTGACTGGTGCGGCCTTTGCATTTATAATCTAAGGAATAAAAGATCACCCTTTCAGACTCATTGGGCTGTGTTACTTAATCAATTTCCAAGCTGTATTACAATTCTGTAAATGATCTCTCCTGTTTGAATGGTTTCAATTAAAGTTTTCCAGTAATTTTCTCTTCTTTGAGCTTTGAGGAGTGCAGGGCGCCATGCTCTGATTCACACCAGCTGACGGTTGGTGTGAACCGGGAGACTGATACTTGCGGTGCGGTGGTTTACCTACCTGTTGACTTTCATTGACTGGAGTAATTTGTCAGATAATGAATGCGGGGAGTGGAATTAGAGAGGGAAATTGAGCCGAGATGACACAGGTGGCAGAGAGAGTGCGAGAGAGAGGGAGAGGGAGGGGTCTGCCGTCAGCGGGGCCCTGTTTTCCTCTCTGCGCCTGTTTGAAGTGCTCGTTTTTATCAGGGTAACTAAAGACTCCTGAATATTTGGAGTGACCCTGTGGATGTGACTCATACATCAGAAGGAGATGATTAATGTGAAAACAGGGCTTAAACCCTAGAGGAGCGTTTCTCTCGTTTAGTCGGCGTAGCGCGGCGTGATTGATTAGAAGTGTTTCGCTCTCTGATGTGGTGTGAGGTGCTCGATTCGGCGTGCCCGGATCCTCATTGCTCCTTCCTCCTTCCCCTCTGCTTCGCTAATGGATCACACACATGGGAAATCAGTCAACAGGGGACGTTTTTACCCAGCATTCCTTTTGAAAGTAGCACATCTGCTCCGTTCCTCCTCAAGAAGCTGCATCTGTGGACCTTGTTACAAACAAACAAACATCACCATGTAAACTGTGTTTCATCCCTTTATACAAAACCACACTTATGCCATTCTTTTACAAGCTGATACTTCTGCGCAATTTGATTTACAAAGACATGCACAAACAAATTTGTTAAGACTGTATATGCTAATGCACGTGGCATGTTGTCGCCATCTGTTTACAAATGAAATGCATCCACTCGATTTCTTATGTCTTTTCAAAAACGCATTCCTCTGGAATTGTGAATTTCTTTCCAAATGAATTCATCGGAAACATTTTTCTGTGTAATATTCTGGTACCCATGCTAAAAATGGGAAAACGTCTTTCTCTCTCTGCTGTAGACATATTGTTTGTGCATGTACTGCAAGACTACGTGCCCTGTTATGTTAGCTGTCCCTTATTACAAACACACTCTTTCAAATTAAGCAGATTATATTGCTGTAATCACTGCGCATAAATATATGCAGTTCTGTGTGTGTGTGTCTATGTCTCGGCTCTCTATTATGATAATCGAAGGGTAGGTCAGAGACAAAAAGAAAATTTGTGAGGGATAAAGACTGAGAAATGTCACATGCACACACCTGGTACCTGCATGCACACGTTGCCGTGGTGACGTACATTGGCAGTGATCATGAAAATGAGGTTTGAGGTTGAGTGGGTGGGTACCTGGCCCCATTGGACTGCAGCAGAGCGGGAGGAAGGGATGCAGTGGCCATCTCTGACACAGCTGAAATGTGATGCTTAGAAAACAAAAACACACACACCCACATACATGCTCACACACACACGCCCTACACTCACACACTACAGACAGGCACACAGACACATCATCACCACAAACACCCACACTGAGGACTGGCACAAACACACATACACACATACAGACACACATTTTATGAGTTGTCACTGTTTAAGAAGAGATTAAATGAGGAAGCGGTAGTATCAGGTTAATTCACAGTGTGCCTCTCTCCTGGCTCTGTGTCAGACAGTGCTAAAGGCCGTGTGGATTTGTGCATTCCACCAAAGGAGCTGCTTTAGTTGTTTCTAGGAAATTGTGACTTGTGTCACCAATGCCATTACAGCAGCACTCTGATGTGGGCTGGTCTGCACTTTATTTTTTTTTTTAACTTGACCCAGGAGGGAAAACATTTCTCCCTGAGGAAGTGCTATTTATATGTGAAGGTATTGCTGTTGTGCATTAATACATCTGTCTGTCTAAACATCTTTTCTGAAGGAGGTACTTCATTGAGTTTTTGCACCTTGCATAAGAAAGGAAACTTGAGCGCAAGAACACAAATAGTATTCAAAAAAATGTACTAAAATTGTATGACTATGATTTCCAGATTTTTGTTCCTGCCTTATGTAGTTTTGTGTTAACATGGGGTGTATTTTCAAAATGACTTGCCCTTTCTGATTAGAATGTGCATTGAATTACTGTGTTGCAGGCCAGTTGTCTTGGTGACCACATTCAGCCCTCTCATGTCATTTTATCCTTATCAATTTCAGGCCATTCCCCCCATGTGACCATCAATGAGCCAGAGCTGGGTAACCATGGGAACGACTCCACAGGCCCAACTCCAGACTGCTCACCCCCCTCCCCCGACACCGCACTCAAGAACATTGAGAAAGTGATCCGCCCACAGGTGAGTCAGCACACACACACACTCACACACACACACATGCTCATATACATGGGGTAAAAGTGTCTTTATGTCAGAGGTATAAATCATATCAACATATATTTCAGGATGTTGTTTATCTGTGTAAATAGTAAGAATGTACCTGCACACAACATGTCCAGAAATATAACTTGTCAAAAAATTATGTAAACAAGCACTCTTGTCTCTTCCAGTTGAGTTTTTTTATTAGTAAAACCACCACTGATTTGCTTCCTGATTCACTGATTTGCTTCCTGATTCGCTGATTTGGTTCCTGATTCGTTGATTTGCTTCCTGATTCGCTGATTTGCTTACTGATTTGCTGATTTCCATTTGCTTCCCACTGTCAAAGCATGAGTAAAAGGAAGCACTCTTAAATCTGAAGTTATCATCATGCAGAATGTCATACCTGTAGTTGCTCTGATACGGGAGGCGGATCACCTCACCCACTGGCTCAATTTACCCCACTCTCCTCTACTACACACAGAGGAGGTTGCATCTTTTTTTGCTGAATTGTAATCACGTTGGTCCGATTCACTAATGAGCTCAAAATAGAGCAGCACAACGGCAACATAAAGCATTTGTTTACAAAGAATTTGGAGTAGATCAATTATTACATTACACTACTTCTAGCTGAAGCTCTTATCCGGAGACACTTGCATTATGGGAGAACATGCAGTAAGTGTGTCCATCTGATAATAAAGGGCCGGCAAGCCAGACCACAGCCAACCACAATTTCAGATCAGCTAGTACATATTCTAGACGGCAGAAGTAGTATAGGGGAAGAATGTTTGTGTGTGTTTTTCTTTATGACGGGTATTTATGGGAGACAACATGCATTTTGCTCAAACACAATAGCTATCTACACTGTCAAGGTTGTGGTACTCAGTGTGTATTGTTGAGGACAGTTAACAATGGAATCCTGAGTGGCTGGCTGAATAGTTTTCTTTGGTTGTGTGCACTCTAGTGGTTGCGTGAACTCTAGTTTCGAGTGAACACTTGAGTGTCTTTTCTCCAGGTTACTCTCTCTTGACTGCTAGGTAAGGTGGTAGAACAGCTAGGTAAGGTGGTAGCTTCTCACATCTTTCCCAATCTTTTGAAGTGATGATATCAGGTATGAGGTTTCAGGAGTGAAATACAAAACTTCCCTCTACTGATGATAAGGAATAAGAAGATCTGACAGTCCTTCTCTTTGGAGGGGGGCATTTTCAAATATAGTTCAGCATTGATTGTAACAAGTGTCTTCCACACATATTTGCAAACCAATCCAGCTTTCCTTCAGATGAGGAAAGGTGAGTCTCACTGGACACCTCGGAGGCGTATGTACGTCAGAGTTTGAGCGTAACATATTAAATGCATGTAAGTGGTGTTTGGGGGTCTGACATCTCCACAACCTCTCCAGCTTTGAAGAGCAATTTGTTGTGAAATTTGCCGTCATCAGTTTTCTGTTGAACACCCTTAATTATTTTACCAGCCTGTTATTATGTGTACCATATTATTTATATATTACTAAAGCCCGTATTATATTACTGTCTGGAGAGAGACAGTGTTTCCAGAGAAACTGTGTGAAAAGGCCTCCAGTTCAGTGCTAACTCTACCCTGTCTTGCGGAATACAGGTATGTGTCGCTTAATGTCCACAATACGTTTTGTGAAATAGGACGGTATGTGATTTGGACGTTGTGCAAACACCATATTATCAAAGCTATATGGGATACTGAAGTGTACCTGTATTGACTAAATAGCCAAGATACCTTACACATACAGTACTGTATTTTGGCTAATGTATCTTGCAAGGTAATATATATGGATTAAATAGGGACGTCCGCTACATCCCATTTTCCGATCAGGATTTCTGATGGACATATATGTGGTGAGTCGTTGCCCAAACTGACATTATGCGGTGCATACCTGCACATTGTTATATTTTAATACCAGTCAATAGTGTACAAATCTGGCATCTGTGATGTGAAGCACCACTGGCTGCTGCACTGGTTAGGCTGTGTGTTAGAGTAATATCAACTATCTAAGCTCCGCCTCCTTAGTTTAATTGGTTGTGTGTCTCCCATTACCCCTCCTCCCTTACTTTGATTGACAGTGCATGTGTCTCTGTGGTCCCCTTGGTTTTTCTACTGATGTTAGGCTCTAAGATCCTCCTTGTTGCTTTCACGAGTGGTTGGTCTGTGTGACTGACTCATTAGGCAGGACCTGGTACTCATAAAAATAATAAGGACATGAGATTGTATACATTGGGTTTTTAAATATTATTTTACAAAATGAAACCAATGTTAAGTATAGTGTTGTTTGCTGTTTGGGGAGCAGACAGTAAAGCTACATTTTTTTGTGCATCTTCATATAAACCCAGCAACATGAAGATGCTTAATAAATCATTTTAGATTTAAAGTCTAAGGTTTCTGAAATTAGAAAAGTGTATTACAATGCAGAAATGAGAACAAAAGCAGAACGAAGTATTGGCGTTCAATCACGCATAAAATAAATCCACTGTGAACGACAAAATGAATAGCTGAATTAATGAAGAAAGGATAGCGTGAAATTCAGAGGTGCGCTGAATGATGAATGCCTGTTGATGGTGTGCTGATGAGAAGACAGGGCGGCTCGATGCTTCTTTTCACAAAGCTAATCTATTCTTTCTAACTGGTAATACGGTTAGCATTCAACATCATGTGGAAAAGGATTGTGCGGAAAGCTTATTGATTGGGCAGTAAGCTTATTGATTGTCTACCTAATCCTTGATATGTAGTTTTATGTAAGAACTTTGAGAGATCATCAACCGGTGTAAAGCCTCAGTCATCTTTAAGTACTAGTAAATTGTGTGTCCATGTCTTCCTGGGACGCTTGATTCAGTGAGGAGATTTGGGATATGTGGGACATGGACGTTCCATTCCTGCACAGCAGTGTCACTCTGAGTATACTGTAAACGGAAGATATGCCACGTCTCAGATGGGGCGGACAAAAGAGCGGAGAATGAAGGGAAGAGGACTCTGCTGGAAATGGACATTTGTGTTGAGCTTTTTTAATGGTGGAGAAAACAGCGCTGTTTCAACATGAGACACTCTTGAGAGGCCCCAGCTTGCCACCCTGGTGGTACATAAATAAACTCTCAGTGATTTAGCCAGCCATGTCTCAGACTGTGTGTGTTTGTTTTGGTTTTGCACTCACTAGTGTAGCTGAAGTGAACAATACAACATACAAAGCAGTTAATAAATTCGGGCAAGTCCGATGTTATCGCTCTGTACATGTAGGTCAGTGATCACCCCTTTGTGAGTGTGTGTGTGTGTGTGTGTCCATACGCACATGTATTGAGTGTGAATGAGCAAACTGAGATTATGGTCTCGATTCACCTTGGTGACAACAGGGTAGTAATGTCCCTCTGTGGTACGATAAATCACAAAATAACCTCCCTCCACTTCCCCGCCCCCTGCGCTGTGAGCAGGACCTGAAGTGAGAGAGGCAAGCTCTAACCTTCTCCTCCACCTCTCCCTGCATGGAATCCATAAACCTGTTCCATCCCTCTCAGTCCCTCTGCCCCAAACACCCCCCCCCCCAGCATCCGTGTGTGGGATTCATATAAAATATCTCTCTCTTTTCTACCCCCCTCCCACTGTGTGGAATGACAGAATATCACATACCTGCCCTTGTTTCACCCCTCACTGTGTGGAAATCTGGTGCTCTACCCCAATGACTCTAGCAAATCACACACACACACACACACACACACACACACACACACACACACACACACACACACACACACACACACACACACACACACAAAACATCCCAATGGCCCTTTGTGGTATCAGTTTGCCTCTATACACACCCACCACCTGCCTACTCCCAGCATCACTTTTTGAAAAATACCTTCCACTTTGCCCCAACCCCTCCCTGTGTGTGATCTACCTGCCACCAAGCTCCCCCACACCTCCAACGTCCCTTTAGTGAGTATACCTGCCCCTCTATGCCCATGTGGAATACACCCCCCAATGTGAATCCGTCCTCTCACTGTTAACTGACCTTTCGCTGTCCCTTAACCAGCATTCCTCATCATGTGGTTATGGCTCTCTGTTCGGCCCAGGCCCTGGGGTGGTGCAGTGATTCACTGCCTGGGCTCTGCTTTCTCCCTGGCTGTAATGATGTCGGGCCGGGCTGATGAAAAGAACTGGAATTAGGTGTCGCATTTGACACATATGGCGGTTTATGAGCCTCTTAACTTCTGCACTGATGTCGCAGAGTGGTGGCACAATGCACAGGGATGCTCTGCACCAATTCAGCAATAAGCACATATTAATAAGGAGCTGTGCCGATGATGCTGACACGTTCCTCAGTTTGTCCTCCCAATTAGCCGAGACACATTGTGGAAAGTTGTTAGAACGTGATGTTTTTTTGTGACTTTGTCAGGTTGAAGGTTTTTCTGCAGAAAAAAAGGTATGTGTTATCGAGGCCTATTTATAGTAATAAAGTTGGTTTTGGGCTGGTTAAGAAATAAAAATTGTAAAAAAGCTGCTTCAGTGTTGTTTCTACCACAACTTTCCTGGAACACTGTTGTTGTAATAGTATTTTTGTCAGTGGAGTCATTACTTCATTGGTACTTCTGATGAGTTGGTTTGTGGTAGTCACATTAAGAATATAAATATTTTGTATGTTGGCTGCATTGATAATAGTATGTTTCTTTGTGGGTTTGGTCCATTCACAATGCTAATTCATTTTTCTTGTTCCAGTAAGAATTCTGTTGAATTTCCCTCGGTGAATGTGTTCCATTGACAACGCTAAGGTGTTTAATGTTTATAGCACTGATGTGTTTGATGATGTGTGCCTTTTGGTGCATTAATGATACCAGTGTGTGTACCCCTGTCTTATATTATTAATGTTTGTTTTGAATCAGGTTTTCTCAAACTGGAAATTAGTGTGAATAATGACTTGGCTGTGGATCATACAAAACCCTCTCAGCTTCAGCTCTCCCCCTCCCCCCTTTCTATTCCCCTTCTTCCATCCCTCTGGTCCTCTCCTCTGGTCCTGACACTTCAGCTTTTTTTCTGGTTCTAAAGCCAATTCTGTCAATCTCTCCTTTCTGTTTGAAGCTCTTCTCTGCTCCACCCTTTCACCTGACCCAAGCAGCTGATTGGCTGCAGCATAGATGATGGACAGGTCTGTTCTGTGCACTCTTCCTCTCTGTAATGGCAGGTTTATAGATCTCATTTGTTTCCTGTCTGACTCTCAGGTGGAGGAGAATGGTAATGTTACCTTGCGCTGTGTGGGTCGGACTTTTTGTGGTGCGTTGCCAAGGTGATTGTATTTGATTACAATGAAATAGAAAAGTATGTTGAGAGCAAAGAGGTTGTGGAAAATGGCTTTTGACTCATTGCCACAAATAGGCAAGAGCTCAAATCAGAGACATACACAAAGATAAGTGTTTGGCTCCTTTCACAGATCTGAAACAGATGCAGCCTACGAACACAAATACTTACAATTATCTGTAAAATTAGCAAACTATTCATATGCGCATATTTCACAAGCTGGATAATGCGCTTACCTAATGAGACACTGGTATTAACACACACACACACAGAGGCACACAGAGAAAAAGGGGGAAAGCACTCACACTCACTCTGCATATTCTGGGGCTCTTTGTCCTAATGAGTTGTAAATTGGTGTAAAAGCTGCGATTTCCCCTGCTCCCCTGTGAGTTTGACTTGCAGGCAGCGGGAAGCGAGGCGAATCGCGCGCGGCTCTCCGGTGTCGCAGGGTCGACGCGTGCCCTGACGAGAACAACAACGACGCCACCCTCAATAAACAAGGCATGTCGTGTTCTGAGATAAAGCATCATTCACGGCTAAAGATCAATTAACACGAAAGCCCTCGTTATGAATGACAATGGTAATGGTTTTCAGAAGTGGTTAGAAGGTAGGAAACATCTAAATTTATGACACAAACAGAGGCGGGAAAGAGACAGACGCGAAGCTCCGTATTGTCAATGAGTATGTCGGGACTGCGGTTTTCTGTAGGTCATTAAGCTCGCGTTTCAGAAGGCTGTAAGTGTCTCAGAACTTGAGTTTGCCATAGGTCACTGTGTCAGTAATTGAATGTTCCATAAGTCAGTGAATCAGTACTCATGTTGCATGCTGTAGGTCAGTGTAATAGTTCTGAATTGTGTTGTAAGTGAGGGAGTCAGTGCTAGAATGAGCTAGTGGTCATTTTATCTTCAGTAGGCCTGATGTCCTATAAGGACAGAGTGGTGTTAAATGAGGGCAGGGGTTCGGTCACTCTCCCTTAACCCCTGCGCAGCCCATAGGAGAGCCCTGTCTCTGAGACAGTCAGCCCCTTGTCTGCTGAAACGGTTTCCGCTGAAAATGGTTTGCATTGAAGCTGAAGAGAAGGGCTGGCTCCTCCAGTCAGGCCTGCCCCCTGTGGGTCCTCTCACTCTGCCCAGCACAGAGAGCAGGTGTCAGCTCCGGTGGGCTCCGTCTGGCCCCGCTCAGCCAGCTGGTCAGCAGCAGAAGGACAAGCTGCGGCATGGCCAGACAGCTCCCGCACACCTCCCTTAGAGAGGGCTGGCCCTGCCTGCAGGTCCTGGACCATGACCCAAAAACTGACCATGGCTTTGCTGTAGATCCCTGCCAGGTGAGGGGATGGCTTCTCACTCCTACTGGGGCAAATTATTCTGTCTACAGGTAGGTTAGACCCACACTGACTTGGATTGTGAATCGCATATTGTTTTCAGTCAAGAGCCTGATCTGCGTGGTGGACTGAAAACACGTATGGTCGCATAAAATATCATGTCCCAAGTGTCCAGACAAGTATAAGACCATATGAGATAAACCTCACTTAGTGTAAGAACCAGGTGAGGACCAGCTCAGCCTGTATCTACTGCCACAGGATACACCCTATATTGAGACCTTTGTCTCTTTCTAAATCCCCTCTCTATGTTTTATAATGCTTGCTATGCACAGTTTTTGTCACAGTTTCACAGCTTTATCACTTAAAAGGAGGAGTGTCAAAACTGCCTTTTTGCAGAAGGATCTCCCAGTGGTTCTCAAACCCCCTCTTCTTATATGAAACTCTAAAGTCATCATGTCCCCAAACAAAACAGGTGTGATCTCAGGTAGAGGAAACTGTCAAGTCAGGGGTTGTCAAAATCGGCCTTTTGGGCTTCCAGTCTAAGCTGTTTTTCTCTCTTGATCAATTAAGTTTGTTGAAACCATGCTGAAGTTACACAATTTTTTTGTTCTTGGTTTGGCCTGCTGCCATTTCCTATGTCATCTCATCGCACTCTTCAGCTAAACGGTTTAGCTTTAGTGCTCAGGTTTCCACACTCTCCACAAATAAGACCCAGTCAATTTCATATGGTTGTCTATAATTGAATCAGGGCTGAGTGTAAGAAACTCTGGTTAATGTGAGAAGAACAGGATAAGGTTATTCATGTGGTGGAGCATGTGTTAAAATAAAACACTATTGATCAGTCAACTGCGTTATAATTGATGTGTTTTGTTTAATGATTTCATCAGGCTGAACAAGTTGGATACGCTTTCTTGCCATTGGCTGTTATGCTGTCCGCACTCTCTCCTCTCACTCTATCCCTGGACTCTTTGACAATTAGATAAAGGAAATTTGCTTTGCTGATGGAGACCCAACCCTGAATGGCTTTGCAGAGCCTCAGGAGTGTCATTGCACTATTCATTGTAATAAAATGGAGCTGTAATTCATGTGTCTTTTCATTACACCCTCTGAAGGCAAATACCCAAATAAGCCCTCCATTTTGATCGTGTCTCTGCTCTCATTAAATTGACCATACATATTTCATTAGGAGATTCAGAACATCTGTTTGATTTATTCAAACTGCCATGTTTTGTGTATAATCCTAAATGGATATACCCAAGGCATGGCTGTTTGATGTTATGGACATATGGGAGTTTAAGATAATGGACCATGGCCTTTTTTTTACATTGTCAAGGAGTCAAATGTCTACAGTTAGTTCGGATTGTGTCCAGAGTAATCCTGCTGATTTTGAGGGACAATGAAGCTCAGATGTAAAAATACTTGTTGAGAAGAATAGTCTGATTGAGGTCTTATTTCAGCTGCAAATATGATCATTATGGCTAATATCAAAGTTAATGGGAAATATCAGAGTTATACTATGCAATCTAGTTATGCAAACGATGTGGAATCACAGCCATACATTACACAGGAAAACAAATTATCAGCAGGAAGTAATTTCATCAGGTAGGTGATGTGTATTTTAGATCCATAGTCAAATCTATCCTTCCAAAAAAAGTAGCAGTTTGATCAATACCAGCACCAATGCCACTTTAAAATGCAACAATACTGGATACTGGAAACAATTCAACAACATATAAGCTTTTATCATCTTTGCTAATGTATTGTAGCTGTATTTTTACTGTTTCAGGATTCAGTGTGACCTTGCAGCGTAGCCCTGACCCACAAGCACACAAACCTGAAATTCTGAGCATGTTGTCTATATGCATTTTGGGAACGAGAAACCATGTGACATATCTCAATGACAGTTTACCATTTACATTCACCATTTAGTCAGTGTGAAACCCAACAATCTTCACACGTCATATCGCACCTAAAGGCTGCATCAGATGGCGGTAAGACAGAAACTGGATTCCATATGTGAAAGAGCTCTGAACCAGACTGCTGGACCTTCTGGTGTCCGACTGAGGCAAATAGTCTCAGGGCTGTAAGTTCCCGGGATTCTTTACACATATCCCCGCACCATCCATTTATAATGTCAGCACTCGAGACCCTCTTACCCTTTAATAGCAGTAATGTAAGTCCCTGACATGAATTTACTGTCTGCGGTTTTTCATGCAACTGTCATGATCAATATTAAAGTAGTCACCCGAGTGGCTTGTAGGGAAGGTAAATTAGTGTTTATGTGGAAGTTGTGCTGAGGATATTGGAATAGCAGGCTGGCTGTTAATCAATACCCCTACATCATTGACCTTGACCTTTTTGTCCGATGTGACATGGTGGTGCATCGATCTCCATGGCGACGTTCATCACCATGGTGACTGAAGCCCCACCCTCCGCTTCCAGGCTCGAGTAAACCGCAGTCAGATGGAGCACCATAGTGGATTCATGGCTTAGGCTCAGCCGGCCTGTCTGCTTAGGCCCTGCACCGCGGCGCTTTGTGACACATCGTTTGGCACTGCATGCCATGCTTACCCAGCTGAGGCAGCACAGTCTGTCCTTTCTTACACATGTAGATGGGGACGGAGCAGACCATCAGGGGGTGTGGTCATACATTAACAACACTCCTTAAAAGGAGGAAAACTGCTACCCCACACTTGCAACTCAGAGGAGGTGAGGCAGTTGGGCTAGAGGTTATACCGGGGCAGGAAGCTGGGGGCTACAGCTTGTTGTGATATGACTCAAATTCAGGGGCTTCCCACTTTTGCACTGATAATCTCCCAGGCAGGAGGGATGGGGGTACAGGGGCGGCTATGATATTAGTATCACTGTTATTCCCCTTACAGCACACTGATTATGGAATGGCATGCTGTAGCTGGTGAGGGTGGAAACAGTTGCATAAAGCATTATTCAGTTATGAGATGTATTCATTTCTGTATGTGTTTGTATGTGTGATCAATTTGCTGTTAGTATGGAGCACAGTACAGAAGTGATCATTCTGCAATCATTATGGAACATTATGAGGATGAAATCAGTGAAGGAGCAGATTCTGGAATCTAAACAGAACACACGCTCACACAAATTAATTAGCATGACACCTGGACTTTGGTGATGCAACAGGAAGTGGAGAGCATCCTTACATAAGACTTCCTGTGGTTATGTAATCAGTTCAGTCTGTTTATACCTCTTGCTTTCATTTAAATACGGAGAGGAGGAATGACACATCTGAGGAAAAGAACAGATCTCTGCTCGCTCAGACTGAGTGGGGGAACGGATCTTTGTGATGGGGTCTCTGAGCTCTGCAAGGACTCCTTGCTGAAGGCTTGCTTGCGAAAAATCGGAGAATATCTGTCAATTTCTAAGATGAAAATCTAAGCAAGTATAGTAGCTATAACTGTCTGTTTCCTATGCAGTCATTTTGCTTGGGTTTGGTACCCTTACAGAATCCATGAATCCCTAATATTCACTAAAATGATACTCTAACATTATCCACTAATGATTAGTACCTTAACACTGTTCACTAAGGTTTGATACCATAACATTATTTACTAATGATTAGTACCTTAACATTATTCACTAAGGTTTGTTACCCTAACATTATTTACTAATGATTAGTAACATTATTCACCATAACATTATTTACTAATGATTAGTACCTTAACATTATTCACTAAGGTTTGTTACCCTAACATTATTTACTAATGATTAGTACCTTAACATTATTCACTAAGGTTTGTTACCCTAACATTATTTACTAATGATTAGTACCTTAACATTATTCACTAAGGTTTGTTACCCTAACATGGTTTGATACCCTTGAATTATTCACTATGCTTTATATACCATAGCAGCTTCCCCATTATTCACTTAAAGTAGTAACACTAATGGAGCACACCGTAATTTTTTAAGGTTTGGTACATTAACAGTACCCCTTTTACTCATTAATATTCATCATGCTAACAGAAATATGTCCTGTCTCTGCTCCCCTAGCCAAAGCAGCGCACATCTTTGTCCTCGTCGCAGGACGTCCAGAGACCGAACCACAGCTACGACCCCTCAGAGGTGAGCTCCTCTCTGGGCTACGCCAGCTTCACCACCAGCCCCCCCGTCAGCCCCCCCGTCAGCCCCGCCAACTACTCCATCGGCTCTGGAGACGACTGTGGCCTGGCAGGTAGGACTGCAGCTCCCTCCTCGTTCCCCTCTCCCTCCTCTTCACTCATCCTCTTCCTGCTCCTCCTCATCCAAAAACTCCTCCCCAACAGGAAGGGTTCCATTGTGTCTCTTTGTCTCTCTGCTACATTTCTGATAATACTGCTATACTGCAATACGCCTGGCAAAAGCAGTGCAGTTTGGAATATACCCACCCATTTTTGTGATGCAAGTACTGCTTTCTATCCAATCACATCATTATGTGTCAAATGCATCACACTTCTGAAAATGCAAACCACGCCCTGAGATTCTGACCGATCTCTAAGCTGCCACATGCCTGGTGTGGCAATGGCTGCTACAGCAAATTCTGCTACCAGGCACTGAGCTGAGAGTGTCTTGAGTCTTGAATTTGGCCATCTGGGATATGGGAATAGGTTTAAATGTGGGTGGCTGTGACTCCATGTCAGAAACTGAGAGTGTGTGTGGTGTGATGCCACCTGTCCACAGGTATCTGTGTTTAACTACACTCATGCATCACAGTGTGGCTGTGACAGGAGGACATCGATGTGGCACAGACAAGCTGTTTGTGAAGAGTGTCTGCTGTTCGGTGCAATGAATCACCAGTCAAACATAATTACTAGCCTGAAGGGTAGCCGCTTTATCCTGGACAAATTAATTATGATGCTTTTCGTTCAACAAATCAGTATTTTAATATATTTTTGAACCTCTTCCAACTACTAGCATGGTCACGCCACCTTGACCTACAGTAAAACATGATTAGTAGGAGTCTCACTGCAGTTTGTCCTTTGTAGTTTCAAGTCTACGGAAATTCTTCCAATGCCTTGCGCTTCACAGGTCATAAACAATTGGTAAATGTGTGCTTCTGTGAGTAGTGGCTGCTAATATATGGCAATAATATGAACTTTTTGTGAAAGTTTGGATAATGAATTTCTACACAAAACCATCACAGTTGGTGCAGAGCAGCGAGACAGAGCGATCTCCATGGATTTAAGTCTTGCTCAGAAATAGAACTGTTTACCAATGTGGAGACGACAGCTGCAGCCAAAGCTCAGTGCTTCCTCCATTTCCTGTGTGTCACTTCCTGTTCCTTCCCTGGGGGTAGGTGGTAGTGAGATCCCCATCAGCACAATGACACAAGATATTTTTTTTTTCATGTGGCAATGACTCTCATTGAGTCAGCGTCCTCCCACTGCCTTCAACCAGTCTGTCACCCTCTGTGCTTCCGTTAGGCCCGCCCACTCGCACCCGCGAACGGTGGCTGTCACACTGCTCACGTGCAAGCCGTCAGACTCTCCTAGGAGTGAGTCGGGTACGAGGGCGGAGAGAGGGGGAGACCATCCCGTCAGTCAACTTGAATCAAACAGACCCTCAGTAAGACAGTCAAAGGCACTGAGAATCCAGACTGGGCTCTCTTACCTTTCTCCAGCTCCCACCCACCCTGTAACCTGCTCCAGCCCACTGACTCACTGCAGCAGGTCAAGGCACTTACCCAGCTCTGTAATGTGAGGAGACCTCCAGTGACCCGCCGGCCCTGAGCTCTGCTCCAGTGTACTTGTACAGAGCGCTGCTGCTCCCTGTGGAGTCAGTGTACGGCATGACCTTAGTCCGTCACTCCACTACACAAGGCCATGACGTTGTTCATACCAGTGCTTCCTGAGCCAAGAGCATTTATATGTTTGTCCTCTCAACACCCCGGTGCGCATTATATGGACCCTTTCAATCTCATGCTAGCATGAGCTGTGCATGCACAGTGGATCCTAGAAAGCTGACATTTCCATTGAAAGCAATGGCAAAATGGGAACTTTTAATTTAAAGAACGATTAATTAAAGATCTGAATTTTTTTCCTACAACACATTTTTTCTTTGCAATAATTTCTGAAAATCTGAAGAACATGACAGCTCCCACATATTCATATTATTTGGCCTCCTTCCAAAAAAATATGGCCAGGGACTTTGGCTATGTGTCAATCGCTAGTCAGCTGTCTGTATCCTTCACATGTGCTGCTTTGATACAAGATGTGTCAACGACAGCGCTAACATCGATTTGGCCAGACCAAGAAGAATCCGGTTTTTGTTCTGTCAGCCTATCTTATAGCCCACAACATTATACCAGCGAATCCGTAGAAACTTCCCTCAAACTAACTAACCCAATTTCAAGACCTTATAAACTTGGCCATGGTCATGTCATTGAACACATAAACTACCATTTCCATATCAGGGTTGGAGCATAGATTAGTTTTTCTGTGATAAGAAGTACTTTATTCACATAGTCTGCGTGAACTGAAACTGGCCAGTCTTTGATTTAGTAAGTTTCTACCTAGCAGCGTCTCCATTGGTCAATGTATCAAGCAGTAATAATGTAGGTAGCTAGTCAGTTACACAGCATCATATGACATTGGAAAACTGCATCGATTGCTGAATTTGCTAAACTGCCAGTGAATCCACTGACTGGTTTAGTGATGTAGATTTAAAGTGCTACAGGATCATGTGTTATTTGAGTTATGACTTTCTCTATTCACTCACATTCTCTTCGAAGTCATTTAGTGGGTTTAGGTTCTACATGAATATTAATTTTTATGAACTTTAAAAAGCATCCATATAACAGAAGCAGTTTCCCATAGTGCCTCGGGTGTAGAGCTGCCAGTATTTCATGTCTGTGTGAATTGCACTCTGTGGACAATACGTGCAAAGAATCCAGCTATGGGTTTGAGCTCATTATTCTCTGTTGGGTTAATGGACTCAGGATGTTTTTTTATGAATGTGGGATTTGTATTCTGGGGTCCTTTCGACACATTGATTGCTTTTCATTATACATTAAATAACATTTTTGTTGAATGCAGCATGAACGAATGCCTTCTGAAGGACACAGCGGTGGTATTTCACACTGATTAGATTAGATTAATTGTAAACGCACAGGCCAGTTGTGTAACAGCCATTCGCCGCACTCTCAGTTGGTGAATGGGTGGATGCGTCACTGAGCCTGTGGTCAAGGATTTCACCTTGAAAACGGAACCCCACAGAACAAAAGAGCGGCACTGAACGCTGGCTAGCGAGCCTCACAGTGCAGTGCATCTGAGGGGAGCTTGGTTGGCTTGGCTTGTGACCCCCCCATAGATCACTAAGGGACAGGTGCAGTTTAGTTTGTCACGCAGAAATAGCACGGGGGCTATGAACCCATTATCTTATAAATGCATCGCTCAGTGAGGCCGCTCTGTTTTTAATAAACATGGCAGCAGGTGAGGTCCTGCCTCTTGGGCATTAGTTCAGCTTCTTATTTCACACACGGACAACTGTAAAACGACTCCCTGGTGAGAAAGATTTACAGTATAGCAACATTGAACAGTGATTAGAATACTTGCTTATGGGTCAGGAAATGTACGTCTTGGGGTTGTTACTGTAGTAGATATATAGTGGAGGCTAATATCTGTGTAGCACCTGGATGCAGGAAGCACAGAAGGTATAGCATTGTTGTTATTGTGGGTATGACATGAGGTGCGCAAACAAACAGAGTTCAATTGAATAGAATCCCTTTGGGACTGCTTCTGGAGCAGTGGAAGTGGGATATCAGTGGATTGAGCTGGCGAACCCTCCTTCAGCTCCTCCTCCAGGAATAGATCATGGTATGCCTCAGTCTGCTCTCACTCTCTTCTCCCTTCTGTACTTATCAGCTTTAGAAGGTCCATTGTGTTGTTGCCGTGGCAACTGCCAGTACATGAAGAGCTCATAGTTATGTTTGAGATGGCGTACATTTATAGATAGATAAATCAAGCAATGCCATTTCACTGACAGAGGCAGGGAGGGAGGGAGGGGGGAAAAAGAGTGGGAGAGAGGGAGAAAGAGAGAGGGTGATAGGGAGCGGGAGAGTGGGAGAAAGAGAGAGGGAGGGAGAGAAGGAGGGAGAGGAGAGGAGCGAAGGATTTCCGGCAGACCATAAAAGGCCATGGAGTTTCCTGCTTCGTTTTTTTCCTGCCTCTTCTATGCTCTCAGCAGCAGCTCTGGATCAACAGTGACCCAACGTGAGCTTATTTACATTGCCCTACCCCTTAAACCGTCACACGGAACATTATGGCTTCAGGAGAGGGTAGGTGGGAAGGCTTGGCAGCATGTGCTGTGCTATTCAAAGACCAATGTATTTATGATAATTGGTAAACAGTAAACACGATTGATGCAGTATTATATAAGTATGACTGAGACAGTGGAAGGAGAACTGCTCTGAATTCAGGCTGCAGTGAAAATCATGGCAGTGTCCCTGACTGGTTGAAGGGGAAGTGTTCAGGTATGAGTTAATTTGTGTGTAGTGTCATATGTACCACTGAATGTCTGTTAAAGATTCAGACAGCACACAAGGTGGTAAGGTGGAATTCCAATGTGACTGACTTGAACAGAAATGGGAGTCTTACCTAACTTAACACAGCAAGAGCTATGTCATCATTATATCTGTATCGTGTCCTAACAAACAGAACAGGGACTGTGACATCATAATCACAGCCTCTAGTGAAACAGAAGAGAGAATTCAAGTGTAAAAACATGCAATGCTTCAATGGAATAAAAAGCATTTTTAACTGTTTCAAGTCAATTGGGTATCTGTCTACACCCTAACTCCAACTATATGGTTGAAGTCTTGACTGTCACAAAAAGCCTCTCCACATTCACAAAAAACTACACAAGCAAGCACACACATACATGTGTGCACAAGCACTCACACACACAATCAACACATCATCAGCCAATCACAGTGTGGTCTCTGATTGTACCTGACTATAGCTTAAAATGGACCAGTTAACATCAAGCCGCCAGTGACTCATGTGTCTTTCTATGGATTGCTCTCTTGAGGCTGATTGACCCAGAGTTACATTTGTTATACGAAATGCACTTTTCATTACATGAATACATTATGAGGCTGAGTAGGAGGTTTCTTATTAGCAGTGTGAAGCACAGAAGCCATACAGACTGGCATCCTGTGCACAGTAGTTTTGGATTGCGAGTGTCTAGACGGTTTTTTCTAGACTTTGTCCACAAAGTGAGTCTTGGACGGCAGGAGAATTGTGGGTAAAATCATGTCTCTGCTGTCTGTCAGAACTCTCCTCTCTCAGATGGATGTCAGCGTTTTGCAGGGGTACAGTCTATGCAGAGGGTCACAGGACCAGGTCAGAGTTTGGCCTCTACCATTAGACCCTCATCCGATCAGTGAGAGCAAAACATCTGCATCCCTACGAAGCCAGAAAACTTGCGCAAACTCTGTTGCTGCCGCTCAGGCTTAACTGTGTGTTCTCTACCCCCATCCCCCCCTCCCCTTTCCTCAGGTCTGTTTACAGCAGCATGAGAGCTCAGCTGAAGTTGGCCTGGCGGTTTTTTTTACTTAGAGGTTCATTAGTTTCCTCAGTGTGAATTGAAAAACCCAGGGAGAGGCCTCTCCAAGGGGCTGCCAGCTCATTCTGAGTGTCTTTGTGGAAGGCACGTTTGGAGAGAGACTGGAGCGTGGCTGTTATCCATTTGCAGGTGTTATGAAATCAGACCAGTTATTATGGTCCCGCGGATTCCTGCTGTCTTGTAATTAAGTTACTTCTTCTTCCCTCTTTTTGTTTTTTTTTTTTAAAAAGTGGCAGGTTGTCAGGAAAGCTTCTCTAATTGAATCTTTGTTTTGCGGTTTACATAATTTGCAAATTGTAGTGATCTCTGTTCCCGTATTATTGCATCTGAGAGAAACTGTTGGATTACACATTTGATAGGGCGCTGTCTATTCAAAACAGGAGCATTCAAATCCATATTTGTGGAATTTTTGTGTTTATATATTGTGCATATCTGTACATGTACGATTGATAATATAAGGAAAGAAATCCTTTATCTAATCCTATATCCGTCTTCGCTCTCTCTGTTATAAGTGGTGCCCTGTTTATTCCATGACTACATTACACACAATTCCCTGGGGGGGGATTCTAGAGGCGGTGTAAAAGGAGACTGGAGAGAACTCTCTAGGGCTGGTGTTATTTACCCAGGTCAATGCTGATATAGAATATATGAAATGGAGACTTGAGTGAGCATCTGTTTGATCAATGTGCATGTGTGTGTGTGCGAGAGAGAGAGGGGGGGGGTGAGTGCTGGAGGGGAGGGGTTAATAACACCAGTCCTTGCATGAAATTTTGAGATGCTCAGTAGTTTTGTATTATGTATTTTTCTGGAAAAAAATTCTGGGGATAGGGCACAAATTTGGTCTTAAAGGGGTGCAAATGCTGCGCTCTGCAGAACATCTGAGGACATTGCTGTAGTAGCCAGGCCTATATTCAGACACATGAATGATATTTCCAGCTGGGGATTATTCTGGCTTTGGCTTGATGCTTCCCCAGTGTAATCATATGTATGCAAATATGCAATATATGAGAGAGGGATATGCACTGTTTTTTTATTAAATTATTTTTATGCAATTAAAAAAAATGCTATAGCCACCACATATTATGCATGTAATCACAGGGCCAAAATCAGAAATAACTCAATATAACTTATATTCATTTCTATTTTACTGTTTATTTTGTTACTATGTTGATCACTATTATTAGCCTTACTATTACTGTAGTTGTTAGTGTTGTGGGTTGTTGTAACAGTTACTTGTTGATGTCTGGGTAGGGGTAGGCCAGATAGTTGGGTCTGGAGGTAGAATAAAGATGGAGAATTGCGTTGTGAGATCCTGGAGGGAGAAGAGTGAGACTGTGAGGCAGAGAGGGAGTGAGGGAGAGGAGAAGAGTGGAGAGGAGAGGGGAGCTGCGGCCAGCGTTTGCAGGTGGTTCCAGCTCGTCCTCGTGTTGGAGAACCCTTCAGCATCATCCTACCTCCCTCTGGAGCCGCTGCTGCGTGGGAGGAAGAGAGCATTCTGACATCATCTCTCTCTCTCTCATGCCTCTCTTCCTCTATCTACTCCTCCTCTTCCTTCCTTCCTTCCTTCCTTCCTCTCTTTCTTTCTCTCTGTCTCTCCTGCCCCTCTCACGCATGTTCACGTGCAGCTCCCGCGCCGAACATAGAGGATTCTTTCTCCAGAGTCATGCTTGGCGACTTGAGTGCATCTGTGTGTGTGTCTGTGTGTGTGTCTGTGTGTGTGTGTCTTCTGTTCTCGTCAGATCTCTGCCTGCATCAAACAGCCTCAGGTGATTGTGAGTCACACTGCAGGTTCTGAAAACTAAATAAATAAAAAAACTCTGAGCTCGGCACATCATCTCAGTTTATCTCTTTCACTCCATCTGTGTCCATCTTCTTGTGTGCCTGTCTGGTCGTGCGTTCACCTGTCTCTCTGTCACTTTCTGTTATCTGTGTCTCTGGCATTGCTGAGTCTATTTGGTTAACATCACTCCTGCCCTAGGGAACTATGGAATGTAGTAACAGCTGTGACCTGGTCATACATTTGCAAATTGTGCCTTAGAAAACAATGTGACCACACATTGCTGCCCGCACTGATATTCTGTATTCGTCCTCTCCAGCTACATAGTTTTTTCCTGTATAATCATTTGTGTAAAATGTCATGTTTCCCTGAATTTGCTGATACGCCAGGATTCATCTATATTACCTGTGAAAATGGACAGAATGATTGTGAGAGCGATGAAATGACAGTATGAGGACTACTGCACACGTTTTGTTATTACAGTCTGTGCCTCACTCTCAAAGTAAAGGAAATGAAAAAGCTTGAAAGTCAAAGGTTCTTCGTTATTTCCTCTCGCTCTTTAGCGAACCCTCCTTTTGTTACTCCAAGGCTGTTATTTTTATTTCACAGCGTTAAGAGGCGCCTCGGGTTTATTGCTTTAAAAATTTGACTAAAGGAGTGTTTTCCTTTATTGCCTAACTTATTTGAATAAATAATGCCTTCATTTTATTACTTTAAGTGTTTGAATGGATTACGCTGTCAGGAGGGAGACTTCTCTCTCATCAGCGGCAATCTGTGGTAATGGGTTTGAGAGGAGGGACTCAGTTGAGACCTGCGGGGTAAAGTTGGAAAGCTGAACCGGCTGAATGTTTTATGGAGAGAGTGGGACTAGCTCGGCAGATACACAAAAGGCCCTTCTATTGATAACCCTGAAATAGACGGAAAAAAATGGGTCATCTTTCTCCAGCGCTCCAAAGCTTTGAGGCCTTCTCTCGGGAAAGCCTTTAATTCCCTGTGTCAGGGCTCAGAGCTGACTGTGGACGTCGCCAATTATTTGGAGGGGCCGAAGTGTACATTTGAGCCAGGATGCACGCACACACTGATCTCCATATGTGTAAGGCCGGAGCCGAAGCCTACTCATTTATCGGGCCTTCCGTTTCCTAAAAGAGGAGATGAAAAGACATTTTATTGGCAATATAATAGCATTTATTCCCATTAGATGTCAGCTTCCTTGTGACAGATGTTTTGGTGTTTTAAAAAAAAATTGCATAGATTCAGTATTTCATGAGTAGTTCCACTTCCCAGTGGACTGTTGCCAGACAGTCAGACAAGGCTACTCTACACGAATAAAGATGGACACGTGATGCAATTTAATACTGCTCCCCCTGAAGATGACTCATTTACCCCGGGACACGTTTACTCTGTGGAAGCATAGGTGGAAAGCCTGATTGGCACTCACATGCGGAGGAATAAATCCGGTCAATATTTATATAACCGCCAGCGAACGTCGCAAACGACGGCTCCCACCTCAGTATGGAAAGTGACTGACAGGTCCGATATTGTACTGTAGCTTTTAATAAAGCAGAGAACCGCATATGGGGATGGAAAACGAACACGTTCCAGTCATCCCTCCCCAGCTTCCAGCGTGATGAAAAGACGCATAACTAGGAATGAAAGAAAAGGAGAGGGAGAATGAGAGAGAAATAGCTCGATATATATACAGAGAGAGAGGGAGAGAGCGATTTGCACATGCAGTGTTTAGCTGTGGTGTATTTAGAGCTTTGTGTGTGAAATAGGCTTTTGAAAAAAAAAACAGAAACCATTCAGAATGTGCTTGAGCTTGTTTTTTGTTGTTGTTGAGGCAACGCGCAAATCTTTTTCCACTGGCTTTGCGGAACGTCATCAACCGCAACGGTTTGAGCCGAGCGCCCGCTGTTTCTCACTCAAGGAGGTTGTCACCGTCTAGGCAAGGGCCTCCACAAACGAGCGGCTCCGTCCCCGGGGGGACTCGGACGCCTCGCTCCGAGTGGGCTCTGACTGCAGGCGCCGGGAATGCCAAAGTTTTGACGCGCTCCTTCCTGCTGATTGTTATTTCTGTCTGAGCGTAGCCCCTTTGAAGTTAAGCCACCGTTCCGTCAGCACAGATTTACTCTTACAGAGCTTTCTCTGCGGCCCCTGCCGCCGACTGCGTGCAGAGTGACGGGAACCTGTTTTGGCAGGGAAAAAGAGTCACCGTTAACCGCTGCGCAGTAAACATCTGTTAACAAGGAGCAACACATGTGGTCATTAAACTGATGGAAACGAGCCAGCTAGCGCTGGACCTGTCGGTTGATTGTGCGCTGCTCAGGGTTTTAATTTGTGTGATTACTCATCTGTCCCTCCATGATTGTTCATGACTCTCTCTTCTCTCCTCTCTCTCTTCCATCCACTCTCTTTCACACTCTCTCCCCTTGGATTGTGGGTAGAGGAGAGGACACTAGCGGCAGATCTTTTCAAGTTGTGTTGCACATCTGTTCAGCAGTCATGTTCACGTGACTGTTGTCAGTGCTACTCTCTTAGGGATTAAAACAAGAACTGGAATATTAAATGAATCAAGAAATAGATTAAATTTAGCCTACTTGTAAATTTGTCTGGGATTGTAGGAGTGAGCAAGAAAAACATTCTCCTTATTGCTGGTGTGATTGCTGTCATGATTGCTCCTGTTCTACCAAGAAATATCAGAGTTTGCCAGCCTGACTGTGGACAGGGAAAGCTATTTTTAAAATATACAGTCGCCTGTATTTTTTCCCATGTGTGGTAAAAAAGAGCTACCCACATTTAGGTAGCTCTGTCTATTTTGTATCCACTAAAATCTTGGTTTAGTCATTGTTCTTCTTTGTTTCCTTAATGCTCAGCTGCAGAGTTAAAAGCTTGAGAGACTGTCCGTTGCTGTGACTGAAGGTAATGGTGACTTTACAATGAGAGAGAAACCCTGCAGCAAAGAGATGGAACATGGCTGTGGTCTTTGCTTAGTGATGATGGAGTTCATCCAACAGGCCTAGTTTGCACACTGCCTCTGTGACTCTCACACGCACTAATCGTGGTTAATAGACACACTGGTCAGAGTTCAAACATGCACATGCACACACACATAAAAGTGCTGTCCTTGACTTTCACTATATTTAAGTGTACACAGGAAAAAACATGAATTGCTTGCTTTATATAGAAATAGCACTTGCTGGAATCTGTCTTGATTTTTTTTAGATTGAATGCAACAGTGACGTCTGTGCACTGGTTGCTTGGTTCTCTCAGCCTCCTGACAATTTTTTTCCCATTTATTTTTTATTTATTTATATATTTTAGAGTGCCGGCAGTGCTTCAACAGCATAGTTGACATGCACACTGAGAGCACCTTTATTGTAGAGAAGGGTGAAAACGCTAATTAAAAAACTGCATATAAATTAATGACTCTCCCATCAAACAATATGACTTCTCTCTGCTGTCTTTTATTATGCAAACACATTTCAATTATGATTTTTGACAAACTGAAGAGCCAGAGGAAAATAATAAGACAAGTTTTGCATCATAGCCAGGTAATTCAATTTTACCAAACAACTTGCTGATTAAGAAGACCTTGAAAAAGATAATTATCTGTAAAAAATAATCATACAAATTTATAGATAGATAAATTTATAGTAGACAAATTATTACCCTTTTAAGAGGCTTTGTATTGATTTCAGAAGGCTTTCATTATGCATATACAATTGTGTGGCTTGTTCCTTTGTATACATTCACTGCTAATTACCCACCACCTGCAATTGACTACAACATTTTCTGCTGAATTCCAAACTGTGCTAATCACACTTCACACTGTATCCCCCTAGTGATTTCACTTCATTCACACAATGCAGAGAAGGCAGAGTTGTCTTTTGTGTGTCTGTACAGTTTGTATACAAGATTGGTGGGCTTTGTCAGTTTTCAGGTTTATGTGGAGTGATGGGTTCTGGATCTTTAGCGTTTGAATGGCGTCTTGGAGTGAAATGGGCAAACCGCTGTCACTGTCCTCAAGCGAACACCAGAGGCACACTCAGCTGGTGGTTGGGGGCCTCTTTCCTCATCCTACCTACCGTTTCTAACAGCTTTCACTCAGAGGATGTGTTTATTCCTCTCTCTGCTACCTCCTCCTAGTGTCCTAAGGCTTTAGCCCACAGCTCCATAGAGCCAGACCGCTGTTTCCATGGTGACCAAGCCTCACCTGTTGCCACTGGAGAAAAGGAGAGAGAGTCAGGAGAGCATGGAGAGGTACAGCACTCCCCACTAACAGACTGGCTATAACTGGCTAAATGCACAGTATCCAGACGTTTTCTTAGCTGTACTAGCGCCAGGAAGCACCATAGAGACTAGTGGGTTGAAGTGACAGACCACACAGTTATTCAGCTGGAACACCTGCCAATGGCTGAGGATGGTCTCATCTTAAGTACATCAGATAAAAGGAATTCAGCAGGACTTCCAGTAGCAAATATCAAAGCCATGTTGCCATTTGATCTACACTGAACCAGAATCACAAAATCACAAATATGTGCCAAAACTGTCTGCCCTCCTAGTAAGGGTAAAGTAGCTTGGCTGGTGTACAGTGTGGGGTGTTGACATCGCTCAGATACGACAGTATCAGAACGGATTACAGCGACAAGTCATACATGTTGATTGTGTGAGTCTGAGGTTGGTAAAACCAGTCGACATAGGTAGTTATAATTGCTGGAGGTCTTTTACATAAAGTTTTAATATTGTAATGTGTTTTTTTGCAACAATTTGCGCTATAGTATAATTGAGATAGAATGATATTCACAACTGAGGGAAAGTCTTTATTGGCACGTTTTTTGATGCTCTTGGCTGATGAACTCAAGAAACAAGATTTTATCTTGGTGTTCCCACATCCGGGGGTTGTCTTTATTATGTCAGTCATCTGTGGCAGTGTTTACATCTATGGATAAATGGGAGGAATCGCATGTACCTGACCGTGATTAAAACTGGGAAACCGCAAAGACGCTATCACTTTTTAATCACAAACATATTAGAACTGATCTTCCAGACTGTTTTTAAAAACCACTTTATTACAAATGTGCGCATTTACTGTCTCATAGATACATGCCCCCCTCTCTATCTTTCACTCTGCCATTCTCACTGATACACACACACCCTGTTTTCTTACTGGTGTAATATTGTATTCCTCCCCTGTGTTTGATTAGCAAGCAAACCAGTTTAAATAAGAACTACCCATTACCATCTGATTTTGTGTTACTGGATAGCATTTCATACAATAGTGGTCCCTGGGTCCACTTCACTGAAAATACATTTAGTTATATTTTTTAAAAGCTTTTCTCAGAAGTCTTTGTTGTTATAAACAGTAATCTCTTTGTGGAAATGGAAACAGAATCAATTTTAATGTGAACACGCAAAGGTAATTCAACCAGATTAAATGATGTTTTGACGAAGGTAACATTATATTTTTTGTTAGTGCCAATTATTAATATAGTGAGAACGATCCAATGCACCTCTAAGTTCAGGATTGTGTCCTTTCCTATAGGGGTCATTACAGCATGTCACCAGCCATTTTATTTTGTGTGTTCTTGTCATGACCTCTCCATTAGTCCCTATTGCCATGGTCACCATGTATCCCAGCATCCCCCTCTTCCCTCCACACACAGTCTAGAAAGTAAAAGAGGCCCCTCAGACCGATCTCGACCGAGCGAGGGGCGGACATCAGATGTGGCATTCCATCTGGAGGAAGTGGTGCTTGAAGGGCACTTTGAATAATTGAGTCTGTTTCGCGGCTATCTTTAACCTCTCGGCACCTGTTTAAGATGCCATTTTTATCTTCGTCATTGTTGCCGATGCACTTTCCCCTGCTCTCCGGCCCTCTTGTTTTCGCCAACCGGTGCCAGAGAGATTTATAATCCTGGGACCTAATTGGATTTCTCCACTATTTCTCCATCGCTCCTGTCAGGTTCCTAATGATGGAGCAGCTCTGTGTGAGTCTCTCCTCTCAGACAGGGAGTGGAGGGGGGTGTGAATGCACACTGGTAGTTTACATAGCAAACTAAAACCATACCGGCCTGTAGGAAAGCAGCAGTGGGCCTCAACCCTGGTCAGATGTAATAAATTATATTTGTATAGTGCATTTCACAAACATTAGCCACAATATGCTGTACAATAGGTGCTGTCCTTAACCCCCTTCAAAAGCAAGCTTGAGGTGGAAGTGGAAAGGAAGAACTCCCAATGTGAAACAGATAGGAAGACAGGACAGCCTGCTGGGTTTTATTATTAGTTCTTAATTGATGAATTAAGCTTAATGAAGCTAAGCTCTCTCTCCTCACAAGTGTCATAGAGTCCCAAGAAACCACATTTGGTGGACTAAATATGTGACCAATTGCTTTAATCGACCAATTAAATGATAAATATAAACAGAACCTGTGTGACTCTCCTGGATGGGGACCACTGCTCCATGGCTCCGTCTCACAGATGACAGAGAGACGATGTACAGATCTCTGTAGGTTTCAGAGGAAAGGGAATAACTCTTTTGGTTTGGAAGACAGAGTCAAAAAAGACTGTCTGTCGTGACCTTGTAAGTCCAGTTGATGCAGTATGGCTTTTGTGTTTTGCCCTGTATACTCTTTAGCCGGGAAATACAAATGCTCTTTTTGTATTTCTTGTTGACACCAACCAAGCTGGAGGTATGTGTAATGAGGTGGAATAACGTCCAGGGGTCAAGTTCATCAGATCTGGATATGATTTTCAGGTGCCAGTGTTCTAGCCTGCCTTTTGTGGAGTGTGCATATTTTCAGTTCATTCAACATTTACACTTTTTTTAGGAGGGTTTGGTGTGTTCTTACACTGTGGAGGGTGTTATGTCTCACTTGCCAGTTTTTCTGTCTCATTTTCGACTTTATCTCACAATGCGAATGCACAATGAGGTTTGTTGTCCTTTTGAGGCAATACGTGGGCTTTAATAATGGGGAAACAAAGGTCTCGCTTTTTTCCCCCTCCATCCCCCGACTCTCTTTCGCTCTGTCTTTCCGAGCAGTTGTAATTTGATCTTAATCGAAGGTAAGCCTGTTTACAGTAACGTGTACACACTCTTTATTGATCCTGACAACAGCAAGACTGATCTCGGCCTCCCGGTACCGGTCGCTCTTCGCATTTTACCGAATGTGACAGTATGTCCACTCCGATCTGCGGCTGCTGAGCCGCCGTTTGTCTCGCTGAGCTACGGCGCCCCCGCCGCTGTGACACAGTTTATCCTCCCGGTCCAAACCATGCCACCTGCTGCTATCCTATCATCAGCTCATCATATCTCCTCCCGTCCAATAAAACATCAAACGTCCCCGCATCGAAAGCAACGTCGCTCGTCCAGATTATACATCTTTTCCCCTACACATCAAAGTACTTCTCAATTAGGGCTTATCACTCTCCCACAGAGAGGAAAACAACTGTGCAGTTTTTGTTTGTTTGTTCGTTTCAACTGCTGGTCCTTGTCCGTCTTCTGGTAACATGTCCATGTTCCATGCAAGGTAGATTTGCGTTTGTTTCAGGTTATCGGTGCTCCCATGCATTCCTTGCCAGATATGAGACCGCTTCCCCTGACCAGGCCATCAGCTCCAGTCCTCTGATGTTACTATCGCTACTGTGCCTCTTCTGTCTGTGCGTTTGGGGAGTTCACCGTTAGCAGTGCCTCTCGGCAGCGCTGGTCTAACACCCCTGCCAAAACTCCTCAAACCTGAGTACAGGTCTTTCACATGGGACCAGCTCAAATACACATTTGTGGCTAGCCTTTCATTGTTTTCAGGGGTGAGAACTGTACAGGAGCACCCAATCTCCAAGGCCAAGGTTCACATTTTTTGAATTGTCACAGTTGCACTCGATAACGTCAATGAGGGCGTTTCTGTGGACATAGCTTTCCATGCTACAGTGAAGACTTCCCACTTTCTCAAGACCAGCAACAGCCTCTTAACCTATCCCAGTAGGAAGCTGACTAACTCTTTGTCTGTGTTAAAGACCAATGTAGTTGTCAGATTACTAATGCGATGTAAAAACCACAATACAAACACCACTGTAATATGCTCACCAACTTGTTCTGCTCTTAAAATCTCATTTTTTCCTGATGTGCGGTAGTTTATCAGATCACCCACATCCTGGCCCCACCCCCTTTGAAATAAGTCATTAAGCTCTGTTCTGACAGCAACGGCAGAATCACAAGATCTTCAACCAGGGCTGACTGTGTCATCCCCCTAAGATCTGCAAAATTTGCTCAGTCTGCCTTTTATGTCAAGGCAATTAAAATGGAACTCCCTTTCTCCCATATTCACACTTCCCCACATCATCATTCTTTCTCATCAATGTTAAAAAATATGGATAAAGGACAATCAAACATGTCATTTCTAATTTAAATCCTATGAAATTTCTTATTTAATAATGACTGTTCTGTTTGTAATATCATATGTACCCTGAGATTTTGTGTTTAGCATGCTGTATTTTTAAAGAAAGTTTTTTGTTTGTAATATAGTTGTTAATGTACTTTTGCTCCCCTGCACAGGGACCTGGGATGAAAATTAGCTGTCTTGCTAGATCTCTGAATCATGCACCGGATTTTAAGCTTGAAGTCGATGTTTTATTATGCATGGTCTCTGTTAAACAAACTGAAAATAGAAAAAATTTTAATAATGTAACAGCATAAATGCAGAGCACCAATACTTCATTACCTCATGTACGTAACTGCTGACTTACCTGTTTTAGGTGTTATTTTTCTCATCTACCTCTTGAACTGCTGGTTCATCATGAGATATTTGCCTAAAGTAACTGTGACCTTATGTGACTGCTGAAGCCTTTTGTTTGCCCTGCGTTTTGGTGGGGGTTGAAGATTTTGGGCCCCATCACTGTGCACGTATCCATCAGTGGGGAAAAACACTGCATGACAAAAGCACTAACTCAGTGACCGAGCACAGATCAGGTCCCTTCTGATCCATTTTGACCCAATCTTGGATTTCATACGCTACCTGACAAATGCTTTTAAGCCCCCTTTGTGCTGTTAGTGGGATGCCTTCATAGGGGATGTTTCTGCCTCAGCAGGACGTTCTTTGGCCTGGGGGGGTTGGGGGTGGATTTCTTTTTCTTCTGACTCCCCCAACCAACCCCCAATCAGTCCTCAAGAGTGAGCGACGGTCGATCTCACACCCCACTGCCCACAGACAGCAGAGATGGTGTGCGCTTTGGAGTGTGTCCGTTTGGGTCTTATTTCACCTCACAGCACCCACTCAATAGCTCATCCTTTTAGCGCAAACAGAAGAGCGAAACCTAAAGAGCACGCTTGTGAAGTCACACTGTAATGGTCAGGTGACCGAGCTAACAGTAAAGACTCCAGCATTTGCTCAGTGGAGCTGTCTCTTTGTCCCGTCCATGTTCGTCTCTCTCGCTCTGTCTCTCTCTCCTCCTCTTATCATCGTTCTCTGTCTCTGTCTGTTTGCCCCTCTTTTTTTGCTCTCCACCTTCCTTTTCCTGTTTCTCCCCATTCCCCTGCTTCTTGTTCTTACCCTTTTTCAGCAGGTCACACCCTATGTTACCCTGTCCATTTGGGTTTTGGTAGTAACCTCTGTCCCTCCCTCCCCCCCTCTCTCTTTCTCAGAGGAGATCCTGTGTCAGAGAGAGGCTCCAGCAGAGCGGAGTCATCGGGACTCCCATGTTCCGGAGCAGTTTGCTGGCCTTCTGCACGGCTCCTCCCCAGCCTGCGAGTCTCCAGACAACCCCTTCCAGCTGTACGGCAAGGTGCGCAAGTTCAGCGCCCCGGAGCCCGTCCCCACCCATCACCACGGCAACCTGCTCCAGGCGCCCAGCCTCGGCCCACCCCTTCCCCGCACCGGCAGCGAAGCCTCAGCCCTGAAGGCCGCGCCTCGGGAGCCCAAGCCCCAGGTGGTGTACAGGACCATCTTCCACACCAGGGTGAACCAGGACCTGGCAGATCGCTCAGCTCCCCCGGCCAGCGGGGGGCGGCACGTGAGGAACGGCGGCGACTCACCTTTCAGCGGGACGGGACCGCCGAGTGCGGGATACGAGGAGCGCGCCTGCACCCTAGGAAGGATGCGCTCCGTCCCCAGGAACGTGCTGGACCTGCAGCTCTCCCGGAACTTCTCCAAGTCCGACTCCAACCTCATCTCCGTCTCCCCCATTGAGGAGGAGCTGCGGCCTGGCAGAGCGCAACCTGGCCCTGCCAAAAACAGCCCCACCCACAGGCTGGAAAGAACACCCTCTTTCACCGCCGAGTGGGAGGAGGTAAGAACCCCCCCACCCCAGCGGGACAGGGATCCCAATCTGCTGTAAATTACCTGCTGTCTGCATGTGCTGCCAGACTGAACTCAGGTGGTCACGCTTTAACCCCTCATCCTAAGGCTTTGCTAATGGGATTATTTTTTAGTGATTTTGAGCCAGAATGTCTAGAGCTGGTTTCAGATTGAATTCCCTGGACATCAGCTGTCAGTTTAATCGTTTTGCAGTGACTCAACACGGTAATGCCATGTTGACACTGCAGATTCAGCCTCACCTCACTATGGCTGTGGCTTTACCTCAGTGCAACATTGCCTGAAGGTAGAGGACAGGAAAGGTCTCTCTCCGTCCCCCTTCCAATAACATGCTCAGCATCTTAAAATCAGTAGACCTGAAACTAGGAGCATTATTGTGTTATTGTGGGAAAAGAAAAATTGGGGAATTTTTATTTGCACACAATGGTACTCGCCTCCAATAAACACAGTGTACTACACCCCCTTTGTATTTTTAGTTACTGCATTACTGCCAGATACATTCCAAAAAGGATTAGGGTATCGAAAATTAATTTGTAAAACTGCTGTTTTCATTACTCCAGAATAATACTTTAATGATTCTACCCCAGTCATTGGAGAGAGCGCAGAAATCATTAATCTCCAGTGGAGGGTGAAGTTGCTGATTTAAGCAGGTATTCTACAGGTGTGCTGCAGGAGCGCAGACACCAAAATGAGCCAGAGACGCGAAAGTGCAACTCAACGCTGAGCAGGGCCTGTCTTTATTCTCATTCAGCCGGCAAAATGTAATTCATTACAGTATTGATGTAGCTCATTAGCTTACACAAAACCCTTGGTTTCCCCAAATGAGCACATTTGTACACATTGCCAATGAATATCTTATTGTCAGCCTGTACCCAAATGCTAATTGTATGCAATTTCATTATTGCCAACTTAACTAGAATTAACTCGAATTTCAGAAAGGCAGCAATAACAATTTCAAAACACAAAAAGTGGAATTAGCTGACAATAGCTCTCGCTCAGATGATGACGATGGGTTTGTGGTGAGGGGGGTTGGCAAAGATTTTTTGTGGGGGTGTCGGGTGGGTGTGAGTGGTTTTGGGTAAACTTGTCATATAGGAGCACATACCTGTTCATGTCCACATAGAATCCAAAATACAAACTGACCCAATGCCCAGGAGAGTAGCTATGAAGGAACTCATGATGGACTACTTTCCAAGCTCTACTCTCCGCTGTTAAGCAATGATTAACTGCTCCATTATTAGCAAGGGGATCGCAGGGAGAGCAGGGAATACAAGATTATGGGAAGCCTCTATTTTAGGAAAGGCAATCCTCCGCCCACCTTCATTGCCTCCTAAAGGTTGTGTGGGATGATGGGAATAGTCTTAATTTTAGGAAGTGCGGCCCGGTCCCATCATAATGGGAGTGAGTCCCCGGAGTAGGCGTCTCTTCTCGCACAGATGGGTGGGGGGGGTTATTCTTAAATGTCCCCGTACGGATCGCCACAGGGAAAAGAGTCTGTAACCTGTCGATAGGGCATTTTCCTATTCATGTACATGCTTTAGCGCTCTCTCTTCGACGACACTGCTATTTTTGGCTATAGCGGCTCTCCTCTGTTGCGTTTAATTACGCCGATTCACAAAGAAACAATGCCTCTGTAGAAATGCAGCCTGCTCATTGTTGTTGTGAGTTTATGTGAAATAAAGCCAGTTTATGTATGTCTGTGATTACAATGTGTTGGCCAAAAAGACAGCAAAGTCTGAAGTATGGTAGAATATTTTGGAAAGTGTGAAAAGGAAAGGAATATCTAATTTGTGGTTCATGAGTAATGAGATTCTTTTATGTCACAAATGAAAATGCCTCTCCATGTAGACCATGCTCGTGTTCATCGACAAACAAATCAAACTTATCGTTTGTACATGAACATGAAGTAAAAAAATTCATTTTTGATACATCCGCGGTCCTCTTTTATATGCTGAGTGTGGCGCTTTTCTTTGTGACATAAATGTTGTTTAATGCCAGCAACCATACTATAGAAGGCTGTGTAAAACTGTGCTCTATAAAACTGCACTTGGGTTGAATGTTTTCCAGTTACGGATGCATTATGAAAATCTCTTGCCTGTAAAGGCACTCTCGTCCTCTTGGCTCCCCTCGTCTGATCATGGCAAGCTTTGTAGGTGTTGTCGTAGCATGAAGAGGAGGGTGATCAGCCAACCCCCTCTGATCCCGCCACAGCTCCTGCCGGTCTATTAAAGAACGTTTTTCACTGATTTGACATGTTCCCATATTTGTGGAATCGTTTGAGGAGAGCAAAGTAAATGTGGGAAAGAAACATTTCTTTAATACACTGAGCTCAGCGGCAGAAAACTGGTTGTGTAAAATGCTCTGTAACGGCTTGTTCATCGCTTCATCTTGTAGCTTTCTCAAAGGACACCTTGCAGAACAGTTGATCTTAAATATCCAGACCGCAGTTTGCGGAATGCTGTCATTGGGCGATCGCACCACTGCTGACTGAATCACCACTCTGGTAACAGTGCACCGCTGGTGGTAAATTATCGCATGAATTAGCCTGGTAAATTGACACTGAGTTTTAACTGCATGGTGAGCTATCACCTCCAGGTTTTATGACTGGCCTATTTACAGTGTTGAGGTGGACAGGCCAGAGCCTTGTGACTGATGCTGGATGAGAACCTTCACCCCAGGCCAGGCGTTCAGTGGGTGGGGACGGGGCTGTCCCTGTCCCTGAGTCTGGGTGTGGGTGTGGGTCAGAAGGATGGAGCAGCAGGCCTGGGTATTGCTGTCAACCCACAGCCTGAGTCCAGAAGAATCCACAGCCAAGAGTCTAGGAAGGGAAGCTGGGAATTAGGGCTGATTTTGGCTGGCTGTTTAACTGTGTTTTCTCCTTCCCTCCATTTCCCTCTTTAGATTGATAAGATCATGAGCTCCATCGGTGCTGGAATTGGCACAGGGCTGGATGAAATTAAAGAGGATCTGTCAGGTAAAAACATTATGGATGAAACTGTAACATGTTTTTGTAACATAATGTGTGTTTGTGAGTGTCTGCACACCTACCTGAGAGTGTGTGTGGCAGCATGCCTGTGTGTGTGTGGCTGCATGTGTGTGTGTGTGTGTGTGTGTAAAACAGAAGATAGGGGAGTCCTCCAGGACCCCCCACAGTAGTGCATCCTGGCTCTGTCATGAGCGGAGAGGAGTGGTCTTTCTCAGACACACACAGGTGGGTATCTGTGGTCTGGTACCCCACTGGTGTCCTTTGCTGAGACTTGTGTATTGCTAGTTAATTTTGTTGAGTTTTGCACGCTGCTGGTTTACATTATAAATTACTGGATGTTTCTAATTAATAGTGATTATGTCGATTTTTGCATTGGAATGGTACATGTTGTACCATTGATTTCCTCTGTGGATTTTTATGTGGCTTGTTTACTCTGTTGAGTGTTACATTTCACTGGATTTCAGCATAGGACATGACATTTCATCAGCATCATTAAAAGATTTGTATCTCCAAAAAGAGATTTTTTTAGAAAATGACAAAAAATGTTTATTATTACATGACATTAAATTAGATACGTTGCTGTCACTTGGTGTTTTGAACTGTCAATAATTTGGTTTGTCACAAAACAATGCAACATTGACAGTACGGTACTGAAGATGGAGGCTTCCTACTCATGTATCAGACTCAAATATAAAAAAAACAAGACACCGATTTGTTTTTAGAGGTGAAGACTCTGGTTTGGTCTGGATTGTTACATATTACTGGCTTCCCTCTATGGATGGATGTATGTCTTATTCACTGTCTCAGGTGACAGTAAATGATATTGCTCTGTCTCTAGTCATCAGGCAGATGTCCGCTCCATAACCACGAGCTCTAGCAGCTACGCTATGAATCATGGAAGTAGTGAGGAGACGCTTGTTTAGCTGTGGTGAACATGTCATGTCCGTTATGTTGCTTCTGCAGACGCGCGTGGCTAACCCGCCGCGCTGGCTAATTGGCAGAGTGATGTGTTTGTGCTGGGGCTGCTGGGTGGGCGTGTGGGTAAAACACTCACCGGGGAAAAGGGGCGGGGTTTGGGCTGTCAGAGGGGAACGGTGGGGTGGTGTGAGATGAGAGGCTGATCCCGGGGGGGGTGAGGAGGTTAGCATGTCCCAGATCGGCCTCCCTTTCACCCGTAGGGAGATGTCCCTCAGTCTCCTGCCCCTGGCCTTGCGTCTCTCCTCCCTGTCCCTCGTTCCCTCTTCGCTGTCCCTCCTCCCCTCCCTTTCTCTCTCTCATTTCCCCGTCTCTCCCTCTGCACTGTCTCTCTTTCCTTCTTCTCCTCCCCCTACAGAAAGAAAGCATTTCCAAATGCTTGTAACCACAAGGGAGAAACCCTTTTTTGCGTTACTCATTTTCTCCCTCGTGTGAATGGAAATGCCCTCCCGTGTGAGTGTGTTTGTGTTTGCAGGGTCCTGGGTCAGAAAGACAGAGAACAAACAAGCAATACAATTCTGCAGTTGTTTACCTCTCTCTGTGCGGTATATCGATATTCTGTAGGTTTTGGCAGGTAATACTGTAACATACATATACTGTATGCTGGGCAGATGCCAGTAATGCGTTTTGAATTGAACGGAATCAAGAGACTTCAGGAAAGGGATGGGAGGGAAAGGTTTTTGAACTTTATTTGTGTGTGCGTGTGTGTGAGTGCGTGCGTGTGTGTTGTGACTGCTCACATCTCTCCAGAACGCAAGCTTAGCATGCGAGTAGGAGGAGGCAGCTATGTGTGTCTCCGCGCTCCCAAACAAAGAGACGGGCTGATCTGATGGCTATTATCAGCAGCTTGAGGTAGAGCAGGAGCTGGGAGCTGTAGGATTGAGAGAGAGACACACACAGAGAGGGGGGAGAGAAACAGGGAGAGGGAGGGGGGAAGAGAGAGCGCGTGGAGCGAGAGAGAGAGAGAGAGAGAGAGAGAGGAGTAGAGGAGAGAGGCTGCAGGAGCATACAGATGAGTGTGGGAGTAGTTGATAAAGAGAATTCTATCAGGCAGTCAGCAGCGCTGAGGCGCGCAGAGCGACGGACCAGGAGCCAGGCGCAACAGCTGAGAGAGCCCAGCGCGACACGCTCACGGATCGTAACCCCGGCCCCGCCATGGTGACCCCGCCGACGGCAGGAGCCTGAGGGGGGCCACGCACGCCAGCGCAAGCCTCTGGGATTTCTGCTTCTTTCCTCCTTCTTTTTTTCATCCTTTCTTCTTTACCCCCCCCCCCCCACCCCCCCCTTTCCCCCCTCCCTACGGGTGGCAAGCCCGAGCACTCGAGATCGGGCCGAATGGCGGGGTCTTTCGACAGCCACTTCGCCCGGAACATGATGTGGCAGTGCCAGCTGTCGCAGCCGGACTGCCGGTGTTACCGCGTGGACGGGTTCTCCCTCCTCAAACGCCTCCCTCTGCACCCCCTCACAGGCCCCCGCTGCCCCGTCCAGTCCGTGGGCCAGTGGCTGGACAACATCGGGCTGGTCCAGTACGAGAACCACCTGCTTGCCAACGGCTTCGACAACGTGCAGTTCATGGTGAGTACGCTTTCCCCTCGCCGCCGCTGCCGCCTTTGCTGCCATCACTGCCGAGACGCCCCTCTTTGTCACTGCCGCCAAACAACGCTCATTGCTGGTGATGTGATCCAATTGCCGTTTCATTTTTAATGTTTCATCCTGAGAGCACTCTGTGCCGCTGCATGCGAACGTTCCTCCGTCCTCCTCTAACTCTCCATTAGCACTTAGACCGCTGATCTTCCTAACTCCCTCAAACACACCAGATCCACGTGAGTTTCGCCTCCAGAGACGCTGTAGTGTGATAAACTTCTCCAACATCGTCTCACAGCCATGCCAGCCTGTCCTGTTTTATCTGTAAGACGAGCACCCCTTCTCATGTGAAAAAGCTCAACATCATTTTGGATTCAGCAAACGTTTACTCTATTTTTATATAGTGTTATCTATAGAAAAGATTGTGAATAGTGTAGGAGAATCCACAATACTACTAAGGAGAGAGTTTGAAGAAGAGATGATTTGTTTAACAGCTTCTTTACAGTAGCCTGCATGACTTGTGGAGTGAATTTTGCACTAATACTGGTAAAAAAAAAGTGCATCATCTGTGTGGCTATACCTGCTGTAAAGTACGTCACCTGTATACCTATTTCCAAAGTAACATGGGTAAAGTAATGTGGAGATGGTGACCTATCTCCATGGTGACCCGGTGTGATGGAGCACCTGCGCGTCCTGCTGCCCTCTGTGGGAGAGCGGCCAGAGGCTGAGAAAGACCTTTATTAGTTACAGTCCGTGTTATTTACTGTGCACGGCTGAGCACCGCACACCTCACACCTACTCAAGGTGTTAGTCATATAAAAGCCGTGAGTCATCAAAAAAGTACAGGCTATCAGGTGCTGTGCATGCAAAGACCTGTGTGGGATCAGAGGGAGAGTTTTAAGCTGTGAGAGGGAGGACCCATAGAGAGAACAGGTGTGTGAGCAGGAAAGAAAGTCAGGTGTGTGATTTACAGGTGTGAAGTGTGTGCATAATGCACAGGTAGAATGTGTAATGGACAGGTAGAGGAACAGGCTTGTGATGGGCAGGTATGGACACAGTACAGGTGTGTGATAAACAGGAACAGAATAGATGTGTAACAGATAGGTATGGAGAATGTGCCTATGGACAGGTAGAGGATACAGGTATGGCAGGTAGAGAAAAAGGTGGGTAATGGACAGGTAGAAGGGTGTTAATTACTTAATGGAAATGCTAATGTGAGGTAGCTTGTCCCCACCCCTAAAGTATTGTTTTGTCTTTCTTTTGTGTAAAGCTGTAGCTGACTGAATTGAGATTCTGTGAGTGTGTTTGGTGTGTCTGAGGTGTGTGTGCATGGCTGTATGCGTGTATGTGTAAGTGCCAGTGTGTCTGAGTGTGCCTGCATGTAAGTACACATGTGTGCGCATGGGTAAATTTGTGTAATGACCTGTTTGTGGGTGTTTAGCAGTGCCACTCCCTGCCGCTCTCCCAGCTACATCACTGTGACCTGCATCTGTTCCTCTGGTTGCCAAGGCAACTGCAGCACGAGTTGGCTGATCCATGTGATGTGCAGTCCTGCATCAGCTCCCCAGACCTGGAGCAGGGTCATTATGTGTGTGTGTGTGTGTGTGTGTGTGTGTGTGTGTGTGTGTGTGTGTGTGTGTGTGTGTGTGTGTGTGCGCCTGTGAACATGTGTGTGTGTGTGCCTGTGTGTGTGAACATATGTGTGTTTGAGTGTGTATGCATGTGTGAGCATGTGTGTGTGTGTGTGTGCCTGTGAGCATGTGTGTGTGACAGAAGATCCTGAACGCAGCAGAGTAAAACCATGTTTGATCTGACGTATGAGGAAGCCCCGTTCCATTAATCCTGTTATACTACATGGCTAAAAATGTACAGGGGACTATAATCTTCCAGCTACAAGCACCAGCTTAAAACAGAAATAGAATCAAAGATGTAATGAGATGTATTAATATGTAGAGAGAGGCAGGCTTACAGGAAAATCAACGTTTAAACAGTTTAAGTCCTCTCTCACAGATGAAAAAATGCACAAGAGGAGCTTTCATCTGTCAGTGCCGCTGACATGTCATTTGTAGTAATATGAATTCTTGTGTCTGTGTTTCGAGTCCCACCAGACATTAACATATGCTGCCACGTACCTTAAAGTGTGTCCTCTATCTTCTCCTTGACACAAGCATTACAATTATTCAGTGGTTTTACTTTTTCATTTTTCCATTTCATAATTCTGAGAAACAAATAAATTGGAATTGCTAACTGTTTATTCCTGTCAGGTGTGAATTTCCCAGATGTGCAGTGTATAATGTTAGCAGCAATTACCATGTATGTGAGTAGTTATGTGAGCTGTCTCCCTTTGGGATCAAAAAGGGCCTGGGGCTTTAATGTACCTGCAGTATATCTGTGTCAAACAGGCCCACAAGGTCATGTGATATGAGCTGATAGCCCAGCCCCCCCATCCCCCCACAGCCCTCCATCAGATAGAGACTCATGGGAAATTGTCCTGTGAGGCGTGTTTGTTTTATATATTATGTTTTTTTTTTTTCAAATTACCCACAGTACAAGCAGCAGGTTGTATTTCCTCTCATATTTCTCATTGCACCGCTACGTCCAGTGTAAACAAAAAGCGTCAGCTTCTTTTGTGGTTTCTGCATGCGCTGTATTAACGGAGTGTGGATAAACACATTGACTGAAACTGTGGTGTGGTGAATATTCATGAGAGAGAGTGTGTGTGTATGTGTGTGTGTGTGTGTGTGTGTGTGTGTGTGTGTTTCATACACATATACAGTGTTAGTCATGCATAAACTCGCCAATTTATCTCGTCACACTTGATGTCCTCTCACCTTGTCCTTCTGTCAGTGTCTTTATTAATATGGACTGAGCCTGCATTGTTATGAATGCAGTAAGTGTTATTATGAATACAGAGTATATGAGTATAAGTAAGGAGTACTGAGTGTTATGGTAAATACAGAGTATCTCTATGTTATGAATGTCTCATTTTAAGCGTAGGATATGAGTGAGCTAAGACCATGTACTGTTAAGTTGATCATTACTGTGATTATACCCAGATATGTCCATTTGTTTGATGTATCTGAGGGAGGACAGGAGTGGAGACTCCACGATAATACACTTTTTAAATAATAAATCAAAATCTGCGGCTGCAATCATCAGAAGTGCCCTTAGTTATAATTAATATTAGATAGGAAAATGCAGCAATCCTCAAGTGCTTTCCGTGTGTCGGTGTTGCGGTAAAGTTATTTTCGATCTCTCTGATGACATCTTCCCGTTCTGGAATTCCATTAAAGTCACCTAGAGGAATCACATTTTGTAGGGATACGTTTTCAGGGCTTGGCAAGGCTTCATTGAGGTGCTGTCAAAACGTGGCTGAATCGGTATTTCATATTCTTTTGTAGAGCTGACAGGACATTATGTTGTCTATAGAGGATGTACTCTATCATCATATTAGTGCAGTGCTCGGCACTCAAAGCCTCCTACACCTTCTTTACCATCCCAGGACACCACTGAATATCACACACATCCTTAACTATTCTAGTGTAGCACTGACACTAAACACCAGCTTCACACTCAGAGCCATTATGTTCCCCCCGCATCTCTTGTGTAATTACTGTTTATTCATTATGTCATCTTACTATTACTGGCTTCCTTAATTGGATTATATACTTTTCTGTAAATATGCCAGTTAATTTATCTTGGTTATTATCCAGGATTAGAGCTTCCCCTAAACTATCTAATAAAAATGTGTTAATAATAATTTCCAAATGACAGTGGTCTGAAAAAGTGACGTTTTTTACCATAATGCAAAATGTGTTTTTTCATAAGTTCTGGCTATTCCCTGTGCATTTGAAGATGAAATTGAAAACGTAATACAGTCTGAATGAAAAAAGCTGAACAATGGCAAAACTACCCAGATAAAAAAAGTCTCCCAGTCCTTGAAAACATTTGAACATTGAACATTTAGTTTTATGTTGTGGAATCAGTATGAAAGATCAGATGTGTCTATAGAATCATAGACATTGTAATTAGCCAGGTAAACTTACCAGTTGGTTTGCTTAATCACATATCTTTTAACTAAGGAGGTTCTATAGTTATTAGACTACAGAGCAGATCTTAATTGACATGTAAAAAGCATAATACAGACCCATTCCTACATTGCATTACAAATGAGAGTACACCAGCCAGGTGCAAGAATTAAAATGTCACTGTATTTGACCTTCTTCTCTGGTATGGATGTTTTCACTGCTTGCTATGGATTTTGGATATGAATTTGGGAAATAATGCCATCTTGAGGTGTAAGAACACAAATGGGCTGGTTCATTATGTTTCTGAGGGAAGAAAAGCTTCAAAAGGCTCATTCTTCTCTTGGGGTTAGAGCAGTTCCCGAAAACTGAGGTTCTCTAATGGAGGTACACAGTGTTGGGGTCAGTAAAGACAGAGTTAGAACTACATCTCCTGTTTCTCGATGCTGTTGCACCACCTTATATAAATGTCATTATTTTTGCCATCCAGTCCCTGGCTGTGACAGATTTAGATGCTCCCTGCTTCTGGGTTTCCTGAGAGAGGGGCGTGGGCTGGTGATTGGCTTCTGTTTGGAGGAGGAGAAGGAGGTGGAGAAGTGCTGTGGTCCCACTCCACACCAGCGGCTCTGTGGCTGTCCTCATTATTTCCTGATCTGCCGACCCTCTCCACTTTGATTAACTATTGGGATGATTAAGGCCTGGCCCAGGTACTTTCTGAGCCATGATTGGCTAAGAGGCCGAAGACCCTTCTAGTAACAGGGGTGGCTAAATCACTGGAGGGCCAGGTGTACTGGTTCTGTACTGGTGTGTGGGGCTAGATGAAGGCCCAGCTACCCAAAAAAATGTTTTGGTCGTAATGAAGTAGTCGTGAGTGGATTAGAGCCTAACTGTGTGTGTGTGTGTGTATATGTGTGATGTGTCAGAGATAAGGACTACAGTAAAATGAGGTGAAATAAAAAACTAATGTATATTATTTGGTAATGTGTTTTTTTCAGCCATAAATGTCCAGTGAAATGAAGTGAGTGAATGGGACTAGCCCAATAAGGTGTTGGTGTGGAGGAGCTTTGTGTTTCCCCCCACCAGCCACTGGCTCTTGTGTGGTACAGCTGATGTCTATTAATATACTGCACTGAGGGTTTCTGTCTGAGATTGACACCACAAGTCACCATCCCAGCCTCACAGTTGCACAGTTAGCTCCCGTTGGGTGGTGTGTGTTGGCAGGTTGCTCGCATTTTTATGGCTCGCCGTTTCATCACTTTTCAAAGAAAATTTCTTTCCTTTTGAAATCATCCTTGTCATTATTATTTAGAAAAACATTGACACAATAAGTTCATTCGTTTCATTAAATTGCATGACGAGAAAATGGCTTTGCAACAGTACGATTTTTCATCAAGAATCTTGGCTATAAACTCCCAGTGTTGAAACGTGTGGCTGTATGTGGTGTTAGTTACTGTGCATTATGATTGACTTGACTGATTCTTTGATACAGCCCATCGTTATTCATACATAAATCAGATTTTAAAAAAGAACCAGAAATGGTACTGTTATCGTGTGAAATATGATGCTGAATGTGGCTACGCGTAAGCAGCTCAATGGTGATGTCCATGGTGAAGCTCTAGCACTGCTTGCTCATGTTGTCATAGAGGGAAGAGATACACAACCAGCAGTTTGGTTTCAGTTTAAATCTATATAAAAAACTCACATAATGCAAGTTGAAGAAAACTGAGTTCAGTGTATCCTCAAAAGAAACCAGCAACTCATGGGATTAAAATATCAACCCAAAAAAGGGGGCAGGCAAAGAGTTTGAACCGCAACAAGTGAATGTTTATTGATTTTTAGATGGCACTGAATAGGAATGCCTCCAAGCTGCTAAGAAATGACAGAACACAAGACTGTGATTTATTGCTGCACTTGGGTTTATATTTCTAATTCATTTTTAGTGCCATATCAACATATCCAATCTCCATCCTGCTCACAGCTCAAGTGAAATGTCAAATGAGCGCCTCCGTGTTTTATGTGGTAATAGCCATACGGACAAGCAGATTTTGTGACTGTTTTGTAATTTGTTTTTTGTATTCAGTGTTTTGAGTGAGAACTATGAAAGGATATAGATAGGGCTTTGCTGGAGTGTTACATCGGCAGTGTCTCTGATTGGGCCACCAGCATTTCCAGGTTAATTTAGCCACTGTCATGGCACATGTGGACAGAGAGTGTATGCAAAGTGCATACAGATGTATTGTTTCTCCCTGCCTCTCCAGAAAATGAATTTTCACAGCCATAGCTGACATTTATAAGTAACCAGTGGTAGCCATGAAGCACTAATAATTCACATCTTAGCATGTGACCCTGCCACCTGTCAATCACCCACTGTGACCGAACCGAGACAACACACATATACCCTCGCACACACATATGCACGTAAACACGTCCAAACATTCATGCACTTCCACATAAGCATAGATGGACCCATAGGACACACACATACCCGGACAGACATATATACACAAATATACGGCTGTGCGCTCCCATGTTTGGTGTGTTTGATCACCTCACTCTGAGAGTCAGATTTTGTATTGACGGGTTTCACCTCTGACCGGTCTCTGTAATTGACTGAAACTGTTTCTCTTCCAGGGCAGCAATGTTGTGGAGGATCAGGACCTGCTGGAAATTGGGATCCTCAACTCAGCCCACAGACAGCGCCTCCTACAGGCCATCCGCCTCCTGCCTAGGGTGAGTGTGAGTGTTCAGAGGTCAGAGGTCAGGGGTCAGGGGTCAGGGGTCAGAGGTGAGGAGCAGTAGGGAGAGGACAGAAGCCTGAAGCAGTCTGCATGCTGAGGGACAATACCGTCTTGTTAGTTACAGTTCAGCTCAGACTCCATGAGTCCTTTCAGCTCGGCTCGGGTAATTGGGCCTTTGATTTTTACATTTTTTTCACTACTGATGTAATTATGAATGGTGATTTCACAAAGGGAAGGGCATGATCTTATCATCCATGAAGTTAGCTCAATTCTAACATAAAAATCCTAAACTTCTCTGTCTCTGTTTTGGGTCAAAAAGCAAGGAAAAGAAGACACAAAGTTGTTTTTCTAACAAGCAGGAAATATGATATGTTTTGCTAAATGGCCTGTACTGAGACAGAGTTGTTCAGCGGATGACCCGTAATAAACTTAGTGAGTGAGAATCGGCCTGACGCTTTCTCTCTCTCGCTCTCTCTCTAACACTCTCTTGCTGTCTCACTGTGCCTGTTTCCACTGGAGGGCAAAGCAGCCAGACAGTGGGCGTTAGTGCGCCTGTCTGCCCCAGTCACATGCCTCTTACTGTATGATCTGCTGTAGAGAGGCCCTGATTCTCTGTAGTAAGGGCTCAGCACACATAGCAGGGCTATATTATATTGACTCGCTTTCTATGTCTCTGAGTCTGTCCCACACACGCACACACACACACACACACACACACACACACACACACACACACACACACACACACACACACACACACACACCTTCTGTACACTCTTCATTGCCCTCTTTCATTTACACAGTGGTCAGACTGTGTAGTGTCTTTCACCTGGCTGCTTGTGTGACTGTGCAGTACAGATTGTCTAAAGCAGGCCCCTCTCGCGATCTGAGCTCTTTCTCTTACTTAATGAATCTCAGTGCATCCCAGTAGTCCCAGTGGTCTTCCCCTCCCTCCCCTATCCCTCCCCTATCCCTCCACTGAACTGCAGTCGACCGTATATTGAGTGGAGCCTCACGGACACCACATTGAACCCGTTTGCTAGATGTACGTAAAGGTGCATCCGTCCTGATTGGAGGACTCAATACACTATGTCTGTGTAGGTGCGGCCTATTGGTTACGATGGGAACAATCCCACATCAGTGGCAGAGTGGCTTGAGTCCCTGGAGCTGGGAGACTACACCAAGTCCTTCCTCATCAACGGATACACCTCCATGGAGCTGGTGAAGAAGATCTGGGAGATCGAGCTCATCAACGTAAGTGACGTTACTCCCTGTTTCCGTGAGACAATGTACTGGGTGTATGATGTCTTAGATCAGCTTAGCCAAACGCGATCCTGACCATGCCCATGTCATAAAAGCACTCAAACAGATTCAGCAACAGCGCCTGGTCTGTCTTGCTTGATGGGATATAATGAGAGGCCGTGTGACAGCGCTTCATTATTGGGTAAATTTGGTGTGTCGTGCTTTGAGGTCCTGTGGCTCAGATCTGAAGATACCCACTTGTGGAGTCTTTTGGAGCGCCCTCCTTTTTTTCCCCTGTCCTCAGTTTACTCCAGCCGGAGCTGAATGCAGATGCAGAGGGCTGATAATGTGACAGAGGGCTGGATGTGACTGCAGATTCCCCTTCCTCTGTCTGGGGTTCTCTGTCTCTGCGCTTATGCAAATGAAAACACTCACACACAGTTACACTCACATATGCACACACACGCAATGCATGAATGAACATGCATCCACACACACACACACACACACACACAGACATCTCTGTATGTAATCAGATGGATGCACAGGACAAACACATGCACACAGCACATAAAACCACAGGCATAGAACACAAACACACATGCAAACACAAAAAAACACTGGCACACTGGTGTCTGATGATGAGGGAGACAACAGTGTTCAGCGACAGCGCTGTGACGTCCCGGTCTTTGAACCAGTAAAACTGTTTCCATCCGCATGTCTGCACACTGCTGCATGGAAGGACACAACAGAAAGAGTCCACACATCCAGAGGGGTTTAAATGGAGGCTTGTGTGTTTGTGTGCATGTACCTCCGTTTTTTGTAGCATGAGACACTCTGAAAACAAACTCACTGTAAAAGTGCCTCAGAACACAAACTCTAAAACCCCAAATTCACCTCAGTGCATAGAAGAATTATAAAGAATTACAAATTACAAATTATACAACGGTCGATTCTGTGTCAGTTCAAAATACAATGTGTCCGCCGGTGACATGAACTCAGATGTTGCTTTGTTTTGTTTGTGTTCATTCTTTTGTCTAATGTGTCCTTGGACCAAAGCCAAGCTTTTGAAAGCAAGTAACCAGGAGAATTTTGTTGGAATTTTCCTACCAAGTTAAAAGAAATGCAAAACAATTGAACAATTGTTGCTGTTGACTTCAGGTTTTTTTTTGTCTCATGTCCTTTTATACAAAAATGTACTGTATTTCAATGGAGAGAAAGCAGCTGAAATCAGTCTTAAGATGATAGTAAATGAATAATGTATAGCGTTCATGGTAATAGATATAAGTTGGTTAAAATAATTAAACTCATTGCTCTGTAGTGACATCTCCTGGTCAGGTTTGTGAACTGCATATTTGTTGGCTCTGTGTTGCCTTAAATTTGATTGATGTCACATCTATGTATGCAGCTAATCTCCACATAAGGAATAGGCATAAGAAGAGGCACCTGTGTGACTGCTTCCCCCTCAGTCTGTGGGGGAAGTGTGGAGTGGGGCTAATTACATAGGGCATATCGATTTTTAATAAAATAATGGAAACAATGAATAATTAGATGCTGTGCACAACTGGAAGGCATATTTGCATAAGCTATTATGTGTTTTGTGTAGAGTGTTAGCTACATATTTTGATCAATTAGAGTGTAATTACCTGTGAAATATTCCATGTGCAGGCAACAGCTCCCACAGCATTTTAACATTGCTGCTGTTACATGGTGTACCTCATACAGCAGAGTAGCGCAAGATTACAATGTATGACTGGGAAACCGCATCTTCAGGCTTTAGGCTTGGTCATTAAATTCCAATGTCTGATTTCTCATCTATATCGATGTACCTGCTGATATCTATGCCATCTTTGAGATTTAAAGGCATTTGCTTCTAATGCAAAGTGTGGTCTTACATGTAGCACTACATGCAATGTGTTATGCCTGATCAGCCACAGATAAATTGATTGATTGTTGTTGCATATACACAAGAAACATTTTCTTGAGCAAAAACATGCAGTAGAATCTTAGTTACTCTATTTACCAACTGGTTTTATTTTTTTACTGAATAAATTATATTAAACACAGGCTTAAATCCAAACAGATATAGTTATTTTTGAAGCTTCGGACTCTTGTACAGTACTATATGCCACATATCCAGTCCCTACGCATCTGAGTTACAGGATTATATGAGGGTCTATTGGATGTCAGTGGATTCTCCCTGCTGTACAATAACAGCTCAGATAGTGCAGTAAGCTGGATGGTCAGGTCTCAGGAGACTGAGACAGGTCCAAGGCTGCTGTATGGGGCTACAGCTGAAATGGCTGCGCAGGCACAATAAAGATGAATCACGCTGTTTCGTAATTTAGAAATTAATTTGTAATTACAGTAGGCTACCATACAGACTCCCTCAGGCAACAGTTTTAAATATCAGTAATCAGTTACAATAAAATAAAATGCAGAAAAGGGTGATACCACAATATTTATTAATGTGGTCGTGCACAGTGATAACAAAAACCGATGTGTGTTTGTCAGCTAAAAGCAAAACTGTGGTTTTCTTGTGTGTGAGGCCCAAGACACTAGAGAAATAGCTATACACTCAGTCCAGCAGGAGAACTCAAAAAGATGAGAGGACATACTCTGCAGTGAGAGAGGCTGCAGAATGAAACATGACCAGTAGAGGGCAGCAGAGATGCTTGGCTAAGGTTTATTAATATAAAGGAAACATAAGGTCCAGTGATGCAGGATTCAGTGTGAATACAAGGAAAATATACAAAACAATATGTTAGGAATCATGCATATTATCATGTGGTGTTCTAGACTAAAAGAGATGGTGTGTTTTTGCTGTGTGTGAGGGGAAGTGCTGCTCTACCATGACTGAATGAGTGAGAGAGAGGTTCTGCTGGCTGCCATTAGAGCTGTAATGAAGACTCTCAGTGATGTCAGAGAGGAATCCCCCAGCAGAATCATTAATGAGAGGTGGGTAATTAATGCTGAGTGTTTAACTAATGCCCCCCTGTGACACTCTGCTCAAATAACTGCAGTGTGGGTGATTAGTGTACACACGTTGGAAGTGTTGGAGGGGAGTGGCGAATGTGTGTGTGTGTGTGTGTGCGTGCCTGTGCGCGTGTGTGTGCGTGACACACTGTATGGAAAGCTCGTCTCAGATTTCAGTATTGGCTGGCCTTTCCTTATGTGGACTCTCTTAAATTGTATAAGACAGGGTCCGATACCTGGATGAAAGACAAAGGCCTGTTTTGTTTTTGTTTTTCGCTGATTTCTAAATCCATATCATTATGTATGCCGGCTAAGGAGACAGGAGCCTCAAAGACACCTTTATGTGAATTAAATTGAAATAAGAATGTAGAAAGACATATACCACTTATTCTCTTAATATACTTAACATGTACCTCATCCAGTCGTACTGTGATGAAGTGGACATGTCACAGTCACTCATTGTCGTATTATTGAAGTAGACATGTACCATTTATTCACTTGTCAATTAATGAAATTGAAACAGGCCGCTTGTTATAAGTGATTTATTACAGGCAGTTATTCAGCAGATGTCCTGATGGAGTATGGCTTTGAGATCATGAGTGTTAGTACATTATCAGCAGGTACAGTAGTACAGAGGGGACATCTAAGGTGAATGCTGGTGTGGAGGCTTTGATCAGCTTTGATTATTTGCCTTATGTTTGGATACTCAGAACTCTGGCCAGCCCCAGTGAAGCCACAGAGGGTAACAGCCAAACATGGATCCAAAATATCTCGACTGAGGAAACAAGGAAGGAAGGAAGATCGGTCCACTAGATGGCAGTAGCGTCCCTTATTCCAGTTCATTTTGGAACGGGGGAAATTTGCTGTTCAGAAAGGAAATTACAAATGCATTCATTTAAACTAATGCAAGTCAAAAGCAAACCCTACAAATCCATTCATCTCACTGAAAAATAAAGCTCTCCCCCTTATTTCATGGGCTAGAGGAGTGCAGGAGTTTGGAATCAAGATTCCCTAAACCATGGTCACACCAGTGCTTTCTCAATACTGATCAATAATGGAAGGTGGGGCCGTATCTGAGTAATTATCCAGGGGAATCTTGCTTGCACAGACATGTCACAAGCACATTGGTAATGAAGAAAATCTCCTTTTATTGGAAATGAAAAAAGCCCCATTCATTGAGGTTGGTGGATTTTAACAGATTTCCTGCCAGCTATGCTTGCCTTTTATTCCCACTACTGCACTATTTCCATCTGAGTCTGTGAAGACATGATTATGGCCATTCTTTGACTTCAAAAAAATTACTTAATTTAGTTGTTACGCCTTAAAAGTGGACATGATGTGGGTATATTAAATTGTTACCTAAAAATCCCATTTTGTCATTCCTTAAATGTTTTTGTGCATGTGCCTGCGTGTGTGTTTGTGTGATTGTGTGTGTGATTATGTATGGTTGCTGTGTAAAAAGATAAGACTTGTTTCATAAATAAGCATGGACATCATCCAAGCGTTTTGATGCCCTCTTTTTTGCTGTGTAACCAAGCAACACACATCACACTCAGATTTTAGTTGTGAACTGAATCAGTCATATTTGTGCTTAATGGAGATTGGAATTACCCTGTGGAGTAATGAGTGTGTGTTTATTTGTGTGTGTGTGTGTGTGTGTGTGTGTGTGTGTGTGTGTGTGTGTGTGTGTGTGTGTGTGTGTGTATTTTTGCATGTGTGCTTGTGCGTGTGTGTATATGTGGGTAATTGTGTGTATCTGTGTGTCTATGTGTGTGTGTGTAGTTTTGCGTGTGTGCTTGTGTGTGTGTGTGTGTATATGTGGGTAATTGTGTGTATCTGTGTGTCTATGTGTGTGTGTGTATTTTTGCGTGTATGCTTGTGCGTGTGTGTAATCGTGTGTATCTGCGTATGTGTGTGTGTGTGTGTGTGTGTGTGTGTGTGTGTGTGCGTTTCTTTATTATCATACCATTCCAGTGGGAGCTTGTTGCTCACTGCAGTGTGAATTAAAGCCTGCCTCTGTAGGCTGCAGCAGTTTCACTCCTCCAGGCCTCGGAGAGAACAGTGCAGGGCGCAACATGTCTGTCCTCATTCATTACATTCCACAGAAAATTTTGCTTTTATTTTCCTGATGGAGAAACAACAGGCTTCAGTGTTTGAAGTCAGAAAAACCACCTGGTATCTCTCACCAAGCAGTGGACAGGCATAGATACAGTGCTGGGGTGCTTATGGGAACTGCATGCCTCCAAAAACCCAATTCCCATTAGTAATCAAACTGGCACAAAACCAGCCCTAGCTTCCCCGAAGATATGAATTTTTACAGTGTACAAGTTCATATAATTATATGTCAATGGGCTCCTTACCTAGGTAACCTCAAAAAGACAACACCCAAAGAATTAACAGAGTGGTAGAACATAGAGCCTATCAGCTAGAAGTACGTTGAATGTTCATGACAAGAAATACGAGGCTAAAAATTTTTGCATTTACAACAGCTCAGAGTCACAAGCTCATGTATCATTGCATATAACTCGGTATATCAAGATTCATGAATGTATAATTCTCAAACTGTAAACTGACAGCGGTGAAGGCGCACATAGTAAAAGGTCCTTAATCAGTTAGCTGGAGCTGTGGGGAAGGTCAGTAACACGCATTAGCCGGAATGGATAGCAGCGCCTTTGAGCCCCCAGCAGTGGAGCCTGTGGCGTCAACAGCAGATGCCAGCCCTAAGTCCCGTAAATAAACAGAGATCAGCGTCTACGAACGGCGTCTGAGTCCTCCTGCAATTTCAGGCCCTGGCTACTGTCACTCTGTGAGGAAAGACTGCAAATGAAAAACAGCCACTGTCTCTCAGTCAAACATAAAATTGGACAGTGTCCTATACGTCAAAGCGCTGTTTTTGTGAAATAACATGGAGTTCCTCCCGTATTAAATATAAAATGGGGCTTTGAGCAGCTTTCAGCAGGGAGTATCCATCAGCAGGTAAAAGCTAAATGTTGTGTAGCATTTTCAGTCAAGACAGATGTCGGAGATATTAGTGGAACGTAAGGCTCTTACACCGGCCCATAAGCTTGCTTCATTTTGATGTATTACACTATTGTTCTGATATAATATAGCATGCACTGTTGCTAAGCCCTCTGTCCTTAAGTAAACTATTGTCAGGATGACGTTCAAGTGAATAGCATAAAGCCATTGAACACACTGTACTGACGCTGCGGAGAGAGCTAAAAGAGGTAGCAAGCTGTCTTAATCCAACAGTGTTGGTTATCTAGCCCCCACACGGACTGTAGAGTATGGGAACAGCATGTTCGATTAGAATGTTATCTAACTTGTAAGATATGACACACTCACTAACATTTACTATCAAACTATAGGCTTTATACTTGATCCACGCTATCTTTTAGACTTTCAACATTTAGAGTTTGATGTGCCAGTCAATAAAATGATCTGAATTTCTCACACCCTAACCACATTGCGTCATCCATCACTACAGATGCAACACACCATAGTTATTTTTTTAACTAAGCCCACATGTGATTGGGAAAACAGGTTTTGATTTATACACCTTGCTTGCTGATTGGCTGGTTATTGGCTGATTAGCGCCAGTGGGCATTTAGCTTGGTCACATAAAGGATGCTGTGTAATACAATTGAAGCTCAGCTCAGCTCACTCTGTGTCTGGTTCTGTAGGTTCTGCATCAGAGCTAGCCTGTGACAGAGCCGTGGGTGGAGTCTGGTTTGTGGGTGGCTCCTGTAACAGGAACCAATCACTGAAGGCCACAGAGGTGATTGGAAAGCCATCAATTAAGTAATAATAGTTTCACTTTTTGGTTGACGTTAACTCGTTACCATGATGGCTCAGCTGTTGCTATAGAGACTTCATGTGTGGAGTCAGTAGCTGCAGCCAGCTTGCAGTGACTCAAATCAGATTTGTTCCCATATCCGATTTGTAGCTGATCTCTTCCTTGAGGTCTAAACAGAAAATAGTCTCATGGAAGCAGATTTTTTTTCAGATAAGATATGGGAAAGAAATCAGATTTGAGTCACTCTAAGCTGGCTGTCTAAATGCAGCCATTTTGAAGCACCATGTGGTGCAACATGAAAAGCTGGACCAAAGAAAAACCTTAGACTATGTCCATATGTGTGAGGGTCTCCATGTATGTGTGTAAGCATGTGTGTGAGTGTGTGTTTCCATGTGTACACACTTACATATGCACATTCCTGAAAGGAGGAAGAGAGTATGCTTAGTCCCTGATCTTCATTATGAGACTCACACTAGCTTCATCAGTAGATTCACACTAGGTTCAACAGTAGGCTCATACTAATATGCTCACTCACTGCAGCATACAAATAACTAGTCAATCCAGGGTCCAGAATTTCTCATGGAACTGCAGGCAATCAATGCATCAATGTCTGACTCCCTTTATCTGTATAATGCACAATGTAGCTAAAATCATACCTGTGAAATGTAGTGAGTTAAGTGCTGGTGAGGTATAGGGAGTATTAGTGACAGGGTTGTGCTGAATGTGAAAAATGTAGGGAGCTTAAGCCCTGTCTATGAGACTGAGCGTGGGGTTTGAGTGTGCACTTGAGGGTATGACATAATGAAGGGGAAAGGAATAAGGCATGGTAGATACACACTTGATACATATAGTGCACACTTGAGGACATTATCGCAGTCTGCAGCTCTGGTCTGACTGCTGTTTGAGCTAATTCCCTCTGTCCGCCTGCAGGAGGAAGAGATGGAGATGGTGGGAAGAGGAGAGGATGGGAGGGGAGGGGGGAATTATCCCTTCTCTGTCAGGGCGGTGGGGATGTTGGCTGAGCTCTGGGGAGGATGGGGTTAAGCTCTGCGCTCCCTGACAGGCGAAGGCTACAGCGCCACACCGCCGTCACTCCCCAGTCACCTGCGCTGTCACGGAGCGCGCGAGAGCCCGTCTCTGGATGTGGCCGCTGTATCCATAGTAACGAGGTAGAGGCAGAGAGAGAGAGAAAGAGAGAGAGAGAGAGAGAGCAAGTAGAGAGAGGGGGAGGCAGAGAGAGCAGAGAGAGAGAGAGAATGAGGGAGGGAGAGGTTTAGAGAGACAGAGAAGAGAGGAACAGAGCACAGAGCTTTCCTAGCCAGAGATGTTCATGTGGGCTCTGCTCGCAGCTTGAGGACTCGAGCCGTGTGGAGTGTGGAGAATTCGCTGGAGCCCCTCGGTCCTCCCCAGGCCCCCACGTCTGACTCCAGCAGCCTTCCTCCATCTTCTCTTCCTGCTTCTCCTCCTCCTGCTCCGCCGGCACTGGGCTCCTCTGTGACTCACTGGAGTGAGGAGAAAAGCGCGGTCCCTTCCATCTTCCTGGGCTCCGAGTGATGGGGGAGGGTGGGGGTAGAGCGCTCTGCTTGGCGTAAAGAGAGAGAAAGAGGGGAGGGGGAAAGAGAACACGCGAGCGCTCCACACTGGCTCTCAGGCTGCACACCTAGGCTCCCATCCACACTGCAGGAGGCAGGTGAGTCAGCTGGGATCAGGACAGGGAGCCTGGGACAGGGACAGGGAGGGAGGGAGGGAGAGGAGGAGAGGGATGGATGTGGAGAGGAAGAGGAGAGTGAATAGGGTTGTTATGATGGTTGAGATTCATGCTCCATTGGCTCCATTGTTCTGTGCTCATAGTGTTTTTCTGTCTCCAGTCATAAACCTGCTCTTCAGTACTGTGCTCTAGTCATACAGAAATCCTAGCTCTTCTTTACTGTGTGCACATCATGCAGTGTGCCTGGTCCTCTCTGTTGTGGTCTAGTCCTTCTTTACTGGGTTCAAGTCATACACTGTGCCTGCTGTTCTCTGCAGTGTGCTGGTCAAGCTCTATGCCTGCTCCTCTGTGTTATTTTGTGGTGATACACAGTTCCTGCTCCTCAGGGTTGGGTTATAGTGATAGCTCTATACCTGCTCATCCTTGGTACAATGTAGTTATGCTGTATCCCTGCTTCTCAGTGTTGTGTCATGGTCTGTATCCCTGCTCCTCAGTGATGTATTGTAGTCATATTCCTCCTGCTCGTTAATGAGCAGTTCCCACATCTGCAGGCGTTTGTGTTGGCTGCCAGGATGGTCATCATTAGGAGATAATGGTGTTGTGTTGTGCTCGGTTTGGCCACAGCTGAACTCCTTTCATTGTGAGATCATCCGATGGACCCTGACGTGCCAGAGACCCCTGATTGAGTCTGGTCATAATTAACACCGACACTACAATCTTAGAGGCTTTTTGTAACACTTAGTTAACGAAGGTCCCATTAATTAGTGAGAGTATCAGTATGAGATTGTAAGATGGAAGGTGCTCTATAAATGACACTTCTTATTAATGTCATGGCTTTTTTTGTTATTAAGCCATTAATGAAACATTCTAACCATTGTTAATGTGATTGATATTGATAGTGTTTATAATGCATTTTTTAAATTCGATGTTATTCGTATTTTTTTGCCCCAAAAATAGAGCTCTGGTAAAATATCAGTTAATGTCATGAGGCATTTGTAAACTTTTTACGGTCTCTGTCCCAGAATCCCTCATAAAGCGGTGAGTGACATCTGCTGAAGGACAGGCAGGCATGACGGTAAATGTTCATAAAAGTTAACTCAATGGAAATTTTAGCAGTTGCGTAGGAGATTTGCAGGCTTTTGTTATCCTGCAGCAACATCAGCATGCGGGGAGAGCAGCTTCAACAGCCCCCTGCACTGGGTCTCTGCACAGGCAAGGTGAAGAATCTCTGTGCCTGCAGAGATGGCGTTTAACTCTGTTAGACTCCTTGTGTCAGCGCAGTCCAGGTGGGGCTCAGGTGCGGTCCTGTTAGCACAGTGCAGGTCAGTACATCTTTGCCAGCACAGTTATGATGTCATGGAGTCTTGTGCTAGCACAGTCAGGCCAGTAGGGCTGTAAATCCCAAGGGGAAGTTAGTTTGGTCTTAGAATTTGCATACTGTGTGCACCTTTGTAACATTGTCAAGGAAAAAATGTGTATGTGAGTTATCAAACTGGTGCACTCCTGTTTGTGGAGTGCACTCCAATAGATTGGCTTGAAGTGTGTGTGTGTGTGTGTGTGTGTGTGTGTTTTGGGGTGTGATTTCCTCCCTCTCCTCATGTGATTGGGGAGGTCCAGTAAAGCAGGCCACTTTGCAGAGGGGAAGTAGGCCTGCTGTGAGAATGTGTTTGCTGGGTAGCACAGATGGTGGTTATCGCCGGAGCAGCGGCAGATCAGCTCCGCCACCATTTGGGAATGGGTGTAGGGGCTCTGCGTTTCAGGACGTCCACGCCATGCATCCCTGGGGACTGACCCCAGGTCAGAGCTGCAGTTGTCTGAGAGAGGCTGCTGCAGGAGAACGTGCATGCTGTACAGCTGTGGTTGTTTACAGGGAGATCAAGCTGCAAACAATCTCCCCCATTCACAGCGCACTTTAGCTCGTCCTCCCGCCTATCCTGACAGATACATAAACTCAGTCACTGCCTCCTCATGCTGATCAAACAGACTTTATTTTGGCTTCACCTTCAACACATGACATCTCAGCTCAGTCAGTATCTGTACTTTCACTCTCTTCAGTGCGTTCTCCATCAGTGTAGGGTTATGTTCAGTCTCCTGGAGTAAACACTGTATCTAAGGAAGACATGCTAAGAGAGTGTAGGTTTCTATCGGGGTCTGACGTGTGTTAGGTCAGGCGGCTAGGACTAGGGTGGATAACTTCCCCTATTGTGCTGTATGTTTTTGTATATTCTGCCATACGTTTTCGTCTTTTTTCCATTGTAAGTTGTAGTGGGGACTTTCAGGTGGCTCACATATTAAAATCGATGGGGGAGGGTGCTTGGCTGCAGTTTTTTTTTTTGGGGGCATGTCGCTGTGTTATGTATCACCATAGACACTCCCCCTCTCCATCCATCACTCTCCCCCCCTTTCAGAGGATCTTTGAAATTAGTGAAGGGGCCAGAGAAAAGGCTGGAACTGAGAGTAAAAGTTACACTTGAAGATTTGAACTCCTCTGGCTGGCTAGGCACCTGCAAGATTTGTGAGGTAAACACATATTGACTTTATGTTCCTCTGGAGGCACAGGCAATATGTGACCAGTGTCACATCTGCAGTGTGGGAAGGAGCCTGTCATTACGTAACACAGGAGTGTCTGTAGGTAGCAGTTACTTGGTTGGACTGAAAGAACAATAGTTTCATTCAGATGGACAGAAGGGGAAAAATGCACAAAATGGTGGCATGGTTGGTATATTTGTTCATATGCTATGGTATTCAGAGTAAGCCAGATGTTAAATTGTCTTTGGTATTTTGGCTCAGTTAAAATAAATGTACAAAGCGTTCATTACAATAAAAAAATAATTATGGGAAAAGTGTCAAATGTCGTATCAATAGTGGATGAAAACACATTAAAATTTAATTCCTTGTTTAAAATGGATATTGCTGAGGGGATAAAAGCTCTCGCTACTGTTTTATCATGCCAGTGAAACTTTATAATGATGACCTGATGGAAGCAATTAAAAAGAGTTATGGAGCTGACGTGAGGTGTTCTTCATGTTTGGCTCTGGTGTATATTCTTTCACACACTGTTGTGTACACAGTTGGTATATTCATCCATATGTTATGGTACAAAGCAGGTGTATTCTTCCCTACAATGTGGTATACAGTTGGTATGTTGCTCAATACTCTGTGTTATATACGTTTTGGTAGTTCTTAAATATATATTTGTGGGATGCAGTAGGTGTCTTCTTTTACATGTGACGTATTACATGTTAGTAAAATGCACTGGTATACAGTGAATATACTCACTGATAAGCTAAGGTGTATAGTATACTATATGGTGTATAGTTGTGTTTTTTCTTAAGCTCTGGTATAAAGTTGAATTATGGTTTATGATCCTTTCATAAGCTACTCTGTTGCTGCAGTGTGCAGTGATAGGTGCTAAGCTCTGGTATATAGTTTAACTGAGGGTAATAATAGGTATATTAGCGAGTAAGCTGTGCTGCAGCTGCAGTCTGCAGTGATTGGTCCTAAGCTCTGGTACACACTTAAACTGTGGTTTATGGGAAGCGTAGTCTTTCATAAGCTGAGCTGTAGCTGTAGTGCTCAGTGATAGATCCCAAGCTCTGGTATACAGTTAAACCATGGTTTATGGTAGGTGTATTAGTTTGTAAGCTCTGCTGTTGCTGCAGTCTGCAGCGATAGGTCTTGCGCTCTGATTTAGGTCATGCAGAACGTGAATGAGGTGAAATCTCCCTATGATCGGAGGTGCTGGGATTTGCCTGCCTGCTCTTTCCCGATCTCCACAGGACTGCATCCGCATGCGCCTCACTTTCAGGATCTTCCCCCTCTCCTCACACTGAGCGCCCGTATGGCCCCTCTGTGAAACCGCAGTGTGTGTGTGTGTGTGTGTGTGCGCGTGTGCATGTGTGCGCAAAGACTATGCTTTGCCCAGATATTCAACACATTTGTCTTCACCTGTTGTATCCAATGAGATCTTTGTCTCTAGGTGATGTTGGGGGGTGCTGAACACCAGATTGTGGAGGTAGTAGCTGTGTGAATCTGGTCTGATATAAATAATCACTTGTCCCTCTATTTGACTTCCAAGTAAATTCAAGTGTTACTTTTTTCAGTGCTGTAAAGATTTGTTTCATTTATTTTCATGAATGCAGGATTTGTGTAAATGTTTTTTGTGACGTCAAGCATTTTACATAATCGGGAGTCAAAATTATAGACAAATGTTGATGAAATACAGACCTTTATAACATTAAGCCATTAACCATTTGTCATGTGGTGAATAGTGCATCAGGAGATGTGGTGTATATCAAATGACATGTGTGACAGAAACTGAGAACAACTTGAGTGGGAGATATTCCTGCATGCCCCCCTCCTTAGGTCCAATAATACACAAATTTAAAAGAAAACATCACTCTTGAAAGATCAGAATGTGCACTTTGTTATCAGTGCAGCTGAATCTGATGTTTGACTCCCTTTCCTGCAGAGAAAACCCAAAGTGCTCGAGAGCTGAAAGGGTGTAATAAGTGAGAGTGGTAGCTGGTGCACACAGTGTGGGTTGAGCTGCAGATGCAGGCTCTTTGCACAGCTTAACTCTGCCTTTTGGACCTGTAGAAATGCCATCCTTCCCATTTGTCTCCACCAACAACATTATAAACTACAAACACCGAACACCATTTCTTCCTTCAAGTTGTTCTTCCACCTTATTGGTGCATGTCTTTGGTGAACTGAATGAATGGGAAATTTGGACATTCTTTTCTTGTTTATGTGTGTATCTGTTGGTGTGGGTTTGTGTGTGTGTGTGTGTGTGTGTGTGTGTGTGTGTGTGCACATGTGCATGTGGGTGTCCCTGTGTATGTTCATGTTTGTCTGTGCATGTGTGTATGTGTTGATGTGTGTGTGAGTGTGCATGTGTATATGTGTGCAGGTGTGTCCGTGTGTGTGTGCATGTGTGTGAACGCATTCATTTATGTAGGTGTTTGCTGAAGCGAATTTTTGTCTCTCACTGGACAGTAGCTTCATCATTGGTAGCATTATGCAGTACATGCTATGCAGTGCTGCTTAACTTGTACATGGTTAATAATGGAGTTGGACCCATGTGGGAATATCACTGCATAGCCATCAATCTTCAGGGAGCTATGTGGGAATGTCACGGCACGAGCACTGAACTGTGCGCCGCGGTGGGGGAATATTGCTGCTCGGTCGCCGGATCGCGGGGACCGATATGGGAATATCAATGCATAATCACGGAGCTGCGGGGAATGGAACATGGTTTTAACGTTTATTCTCCAGGCTGTTGCATTTCCTTTATGTTCCAATCCGAAGCCAGCTGCATTGTGCGCAGAGCACCAGTTCTCCACATAGTTGCTAGGTAACCAGCTCCGGTCTCCCACCCGTTGTCCCTGCATCAGAGGCGGCTGGTTAAATACGCATCCAAGGGGAAGGGTCTCCGCTTCCCGCTGCTCTGCCCGGGTTACTTACAGGACCTCGCCCGGGTCTGGCCGAGTCAGTAACCTTTGGGGCGCGCTTGACCAGGCAAAGTGCTGCTTCTGATCTGCTCTGAATCACGGTGTTCACACTCACGGTAGGGTGAGTGGAATCCTAATTCAGAGAACCCTGATGTGCTCCACACAGAACTGAAAAGGACAAAGAACAAAATAAAAATCTTTATTATCCTGTCAGAAATAGACCATTTGAGGAGGTTTACGGGGCGAATGATTTATACAACATGGGGGATTTTCAGTCCACGGCTCCTGTCGGATTAGTCTTTTTTTGAGGTGGGGAGTCGTGAGATTTGTTTTCCATTAACTGAGATGTAGGGGCCTAAAAATATCTACATACAATGGAAAATTAAAGCCAGCGAGAACCACAAGAGTGTTCCAGCACAGAATAAACACCAGCTGGCAAGCAAAGCAAGAACGTCAGTAACCAGCAGCCATGATTTCTGATCTCAAAGTGTTAATTAAGCCTCCATAATGGACATTATGGCTGTACTGTAACAATGGATGCAAGTGGATACGGTTCCCACCACCGTGTAGAGGAGTAAACCAACACAGCGGAAAGGAAAAAGCAAGGATAACAACAACATATGCCCATACTTATCAATTATTAACATAAATATAAACAGTGTCGACAGCGAAAAGACAGCTAACAAAGTTATCATCCCATCGCAAACCCCACAATAAGTATTCATCTCTGCTAAAGAATGATCGATACAATTCCCAGGAAAAAATACATTTCATGTGAGAGGAATATTACAGTTTCACTTTGTATGTGACATTTGAATGTACTAGCTTCGAGTTTCTTGAGTGTATGAGTGTACACAGTGCTCTATGATTATGACCAATGTTTACTGTGAAAAACCACACCCCTAATGATGACTCATGGACTGTAGGGGTGGGTTATCAAGTGCATTTCCTGGTAAAACCATGTATGCACTGATTACATTAGGGTGATTGCATTACATGGAGACATGGCACAAAATGTCTGTCCACAGTAGTCATGGCAGTGAGGCACAGGGCAGGGACCCATGATGGGTGCTAATTGGCTAAACATGGCTTTGTCTGTTAAATCCACACTTCATTTATAACTAACTTTTCACAGGAACTCCTCCTCTCACCCTGTTAGAGAACTATATTTGGGTTATCTGAAAAATTTGTTAAAATTTGTTAATGCAATGATATTAATGCTTAATAAAACATTAATATCTCATTTTTAGTTTTTACATTATTCCCCATATTCCAGTTCAATATTCAGTCCAGAGGCCAGGGAATGCAAATTGAGAAATTCTACACAAAATTCCAGTCAGTAAAACTATGAGATTGTATTTCAGTCTCCATAGTGCATATTGCAGGTTTTTGGGCCATCTGGTTATTGCAGTAATAACACTTTTATTAGCATTTATTCATGTTGACTATAATGCATTTTAGGATGTATAGTGCAGTCATTAGTAACTGATTCAGTATTCACAACTGCATAATATTCTAAATGTTTGAGTGTTTTACCAGATTTCCCACTCAGAGAGAGGTTTGTGATTTTAAATGGTCCAGTCATTGCATTGGCTTATTTCAAGTTGTATATCAGTGTTATGGAGTCACAGAATTTTTCTGCAATTATAGAAGGTCAGAGGTGAAGGAATATTTATTCTCCTCTTTGTAGTTGTGCCTGGGTCCACCCTCTACAAAATTATCCCATTCTTTCATTTCAAATATAGCAGAGTTCCTTCTAGCATACCACACGTTTCCATAGCCCTCTTTAATATGGCAATCAGTAGAGAATACAATCATTTCCAATGGTCAATAGGCACCCATTCTCAGCTGTAACCCAGCTCATAAAAATGTCTGAATATTGATTAATTACAAGAAGAAAGTGGACAAAAGTGTAAAGGAGTAAAAGAATATGACCTACATTTAAATACAGAATCTGTTATCACTTCTCTTAAAGTGATAATCACAGCGGTATATGTGCCAGTTGCCAAAATTGTTTCAAATAAATCTGATATATTTCAACATAAAATAAAAACTCATGTTAGAGTATAAAGAAGCATAAAGTAATTGGGTCCTGTGATCAGTAATGGAGAAATCTGAAATAATGAGCAATCTTTGGCTGAGCAGAGAAGTTGTTACAAAATGAACCCTATGCTGCACAGATAGAGAGGGCGAGACCCTGTCAGGCTGGATGTCATTAAAAATCCAATGGTGCTCTGAGCAAGAACAGTGATTTTGTGGAATTATGTAATCCCAGACTGATTCTCTCATTCTCTCCTCTTCTCTCCTGGTCTTTTGTTGGTCTAATCAGCTGGTCCTCTCCCACCACTCTCTGTGCTGTTATCAAAGAGGGCTTTTGTGTCACCAGCCACATAATTAGGAAGAGGTTGCTTGTGTGGGATTGTGGGAGCCCGAATGCTGCTTATTGATGTGTGGCATCTGCCACTGTGCCAGTCAGGAGAATGTAGGGAAGGGTTTTTCACCACGGCCTGTCACGCAAACAGGACCTGACCTTCGCAGCGGTGCTGAGACTATGTATATGCCCATGCCTCCAGGGTTATGTGTGTGTGTGTGTGTGTGTTTGTGTCTTTGTGCATGCATGTACATACGAATGTGTGCACGAGTGTGCATTTGTATATTCACATGCACGTGTGTCCACTCGCAAGCATGTATGCGTGACTGTGCGTGCATCCTCACGGTTTATTCGCCACTTTGAGAAACGTTACATAAGAGGCAAACTTCACTGTGCGACGCACGCGGTTACAGTAGCTACCGCCCGGCTCCCGTTTGAATCGGGTGTACACAGCGGCCGTGGTGGTGGCTGCGTTCCAACTCTGCAGTGACTGTCTCTCCTGCGCTGTGTCTCCCCCACTCTCCAGCCTTAGACAGAGACCAGGTACGCCCAAGGTATTCCTCAGGCAAATTGACCCAGGCAAGCAATATGTCACAGTCAGCCCCTCGTATTACAGTAGGCTGGCCCCATGCCCGAGTGAGTCAAGCTGGAGTAGGTATGTTTGTCCTGTGCTTGCTGTCAGGCTGCTTGGTCTTGCTCAGAAAATCAATAGTTTATGCTTTATTTTTTTAAGCAATATTTTCTCACCCTGCTTTAAACTGGATCCATATAAAGCACAGTCTCCCAAAACCTAATGAAGGAAAGTATGATATCATCTTAATTAGAGGCATACTAATACATTTTTTCCATCTACACATGCACAGAGGTGTATAGATTGGCAGGTAATAGACTGGAGGTGAATTAAATTGGCATCTGCAATGGGGCCAAAAATGTGGCATGGGTTGGGTCCTAGTCTTAAACTCCCATGCAAATGCAAGCATTTTGGTGAGTGTCACAAACAGCACAACATTCTCCTGTATTCATTTGGCAGATGCTTTTGTCACCAGTGAGTGTTCTGGGCTCTGCAGTGCTTCAGCAGTAGGTGTGACCGTATCGGCTGAAACACGTACCGCTGCGCTGAGCGCACGCAGACAGCCTGCGGCTAAGGCAGCTCTCATGCAGCACTTCCTAAGGAAATCAGGCTTCGGTTTGGGCCGGGAGGACGGCCACAAGGGTTTACCGGTGTTACCCACGTTTCCCCAAGTTAATCCCATAAATCACCGCTGCTCCTTCGGACTTATGGAGCTTAAGCAGGATTACATCACCCATTCTCTGACACGCACCCCCAGAGCAGCACAGCCCAACTTCCCCTCTTTAATTTCATTTGAAAGAAGAAATCAATTCAGTGTTGCTCTTCATCCTCCGCAAATCCACAAAATGTCATTTTTTTTTAATTTTCCACTGCAGGCATTATGAAAACATTTCATTTTATGAATACGTTTATCTGTGCATCTCTCCAAGTTTCCCCAATTGGAAATAAAATAGAATACCATTCAGTCTGATGCCCTGCAGGAAATCATAATCCAAACAATTGGATGGACATATTTTAAGAGGGGAACATGGTCAGACTATGTTGTTTTTAAATTATCGCGAAACAGATATCAGATGCTAGTGACTTGAATGTTGTTTTCTACGTTTTGGAAAGGAGGGAGGGCCATAAAATCATGGTAGTACTGCTTTGTTAAGTCACAATTTTGTGAAGTGACCTGGATTTGCATCAGAGAGTACAACTCATTAAAAAGAAAAATGAGCAAGGTTATAATTTCACCGAAATGAAGCACTGTTAGAACTGCAAAGTGCCTCTCTCTGACAGGTGGCCTCCGTCCATGGTACCCTCAAAAAAATCACGCTCCATATTTTGTCACCTCATCACCTTTGGTCAGGACACCTTCTCTTCTGAGGTCAGATTTTTTTTTCTTGATGTTGTTTTTGCTTTCCTCTCAACCAGGGCTTTGAATATATGATACTCAGAGAGACAAAAGCAGATATATTTTTCCTGATTTACCCACTGCTGATAGGTCTGCTTCTTTTGTTACGGTTAACAAGCAGCATCTCTTTTGTCACTGCTTTCCATCGGGGAGGCCTGAATGCACTGAAAGAGGAGATAACAAAGTTAATTAGGTTTTCATGAATAGCTTCTCCACTGTGTTCAAAGACACGGCCACGGTTCTCAATAGATATACTTGAGCTGTACTCAATATTCAGTAATCATCTTTGCCGTTGATGGTACATAGATGTTCTGACAGTCTGGCAACCATCTGGAAGCGTTTCCATCTTTTCTGGGCTCATGGTCCCCCTATAACACCAAGCACCAGAGCCTTGGGTTGCACACCTGAACCCACTCAACCAGTCAGCAGAACCAAGCCAGCTGAGTCCTCTCTTTACATTCATTTCAGTTAAAGTCATGAGTGGTTTGAATCAGGACAAGTCAGTGGTGTCACTGTTAAAATTTGCAGAAGAGGGTTTGATCAAAAAGTATGTAAAACACATTTAAGAGCTGTTTGATAGAAGCCACTGACCTGTTCCACAACGATTCAGAAAAGCCCCTGGCAAATATTCTTTTGTATTAATGAAGCTTGAATTAACACACACCCCGTTACCATAGAGAAGTAGTTCAGAATGCTTTGTGCTCCATCTATCAGAATTGACATTAATTTGAAAATTTCAGATAGGACACAGATTACATCCTTGTTTTCCAAACATGTGTATAAAAATGCTTCAGGATAAGATTACACCGCTATCCCTGAATAGCCTGCGCCCTTACGTAACAAACCCTGTTGGAACTCGAGGGACAATTCATCCCACGTCTCTGCGTTTTTCCCCATTCTTTGAGTTTCCCTGCCGGGCCTCCGTGTAGGGAGATTTGCATTTAAATTAAATTCATTCTCTCCTCATATACTGACGGATGGTGCAGCTCCACTAATACACTCAACGCTCCCGTTCACTCCAAGTTTGATTCCTGACAAGATGGGAGGCTGGAACTACAGCTGTGCACTTGTTTAGGCTCCTGTTAAATTGCTTTGTTTCCATGTGTTTCACCATCATGTTGCCTCAGGCCCAAAAGTAGGTTAATTACCCCCTCAGTAATGTTTTACGCTGTCCTTAAATGAAACAGTTTGGGATTTCATTAGAGACAGCTCCTGATTTCAGCCTGGCACTCAAAACGTGATGCGTATATATATATTTAATCGCATCTGGGGTGAACATTAAATTTAAATGGTGGCAGTTGATCGTTTTCATCTTGACTGTCAGAGATTGGTTGTGTTTTATTTATTTTTCATAAAAGAATAAATGATGATGGACAACGATCAAATATTTTTTTCCTTTTTTTCATCAAGTGCTCTACTGATGAATGTCTTTTTGTATCTTAATTATCCTTTATTTCATAACCCTTTGATTTTCCTGTACTAATACCACTAGATGAGATTAGATATGCAGAATGAATACACATTTCCTATTCATTCTGAATGGGCTCCCGCTTTCAAATGAAACTCCACATTGTGCCTTCCCTAATAAAGCTGTGCTCAAAATGCACAAAGTGTGTTTTAAAGGTCAAGCCTGCCATTAAATCCGTGTAATTAAAGGGAAGACACAGAAATGTTGATTCATCTGGAAGATGGCTTATTTCAGTGGGATTCATTAGGCCCATCTCAGGTTGTGTAGGCAGTGTATACCGCCACCCACTCCGATTTGTGAGATGAAGACACAAGCAGAGCAGTCTATGCCTTTATCCTTTAGCCTTTAGCTTTTAATGGCCTTGCACAAGTTAGCTTGCCATTTATGACATTTTATCGCTATAAAGGTCAAAACAGGCTATTAGACACACTTCATTGACTCGCTCATCCATGTGAATAACTTCATGCTTAACTTTCCGTTTTCCAGAATTTCCTCTATATCTCAGAGGAGTTCATCATTAAGCTAGATGTTGAAAAACACCATCTGAGTTCGCTTCCAAGAGGTCACAGAAGTACACTAATTAGCTTAGCTGTTTTATATATTGCTCCTAGAACAAACAGGTGCAGAGCAAGCGCAAAAGAATAACCAGATTTCTTCACTCGTGATGTTTGAGGAGAGTCTCTTTTTTTCTAAGTCAAATGCATTTAAAGAGAAGTAGAGTTCTGAGCAGCCATGAAAATTTAATGCGTCCACAGCGATGCACAGTTTATAATGCATGCTGGAGTGACAAGACGAAGAGGAGCTTGAAGCAGCCGCAAGGCTTTCAAGCTGCATAGCTGATATCATGATGAAAAGAGCATCAAGAAGCGTCCGTCTGACATACGTGCCAAACGCTAGACGGCCGCTGATGTGTAGTTCATAATACATGCTCATTGGCCGTCCTATTGACCGTGTCCTGGAATGTATTGTCTGTGAGAAATGCTTAGTGTCAAACGTGAGATGAATGAATGACTGCTCGGGAACATAAGTGTTGTATGAACACTTGTCATGATTTATGTCTACACATGCACATATTTGATTGAACACAGGCTTGGCCAGGAGTCTAGAGCTGTGACAAGCACTGTGCAAACATCTATGGACTGTGACCTAAACAAGCCACATTTAAATGAAACAGGGAAATTTTGTAAGAATCTGTAAGAATTTTGTAACAATGACTTTTTATAAGAAAGAATGAAAGAAGAGGCTGAAAAGTAGGCAGTATAATATCGAGGCCTCAATAGACAAAAGCATGCACACTACTTGTACCTAGTTCACCTTACACTACCGAGTAGATTATAACATGCCTTCAGTGTAATTTCAGTGGTTTTTCTTTGGGCATCCACCCGGATTTTACAGGCTTTGCCTGTTTTATGGACTTCTATGACCTACTTGCCAGTAACTTTGAAGCTGGCTGGGATTTTCAAGCATTAGGTTGTATTAGGTTTTTTTCTTTTGAATTATGCGACTGTAAACAATTACAGTCTGTTCTGTTCGCCTGTGCCTTAAAAAGCTCTGTTGTAATGCAGTGTTGTGTAAAATGCCTGGAAGATCGAGGTTTTGCTCCCGGCCAGCAAGTCCCATTCATAAATGCTGCAGCGTGACCTCTTTTCTTATGGGCCACTTAGAGTCCACTCCGCGCTGAGTGAGGGAAGAGGTGCGGGGTAAGTCCCTTTGATTCTGTGATAAAACAGTGGAGAGTAAGCGTTTACTGGCTCTACAGGACTCAAATCAGAGATGGAAGTTCAGGAAATGGAGTGGACTGTGAGTGTAGAGTAAACATTTCAGAAGAAAAGACTGTTCAGAGATGGAGGTTGTTCTGGAGACTGCTGATTTCCTGTACCCAGAAGTATAATTTGAGATGTTTTAAATTAGCGAGTATCTGTAAATGAGTGTTTTAACAGCGAATAGTATTGGCTAATTATGTTTGATCATGCTGATTGCCTTTGAGATGCAAAATATGAATGTATTCATAGCAGAGAGATGACTAACATGACTCGGGGGCAGGGTAGTTTCTGTGTGATGGTCTTCCAGTAATCATGGTGCTGGGGGGCAACGTGTTTGATGGCTTCACACCCTCGACAAAAGGACACTCATACACACTAACCCAGTGTTAGACTGTGGTGTGTAATGACTGTTGTCTCTTGTCATCGTAGTCCCTCTCTGTATGGGTGGGTGATTTTTTGTGTATGTTTTCTGTGTTTCTGGACACTCTTGTATCTGAATGTGTGTGTGTGTGTGTTTTGGAGAGAATCCCATTTCTCACAGATACAGACATAGCATCTGTGTGTGGGAGACTGTATTTTTCCATTCAGTCAATAAGTTTGTGTGCTCAGAGGGTTTATCAGTCTAATCTGTGTGTACATTCACAGATGTATGGCAATAACCGGAGAGCTGGAGATAAAGGAGTGATTAATGTTTGGGGATTTGGGCCGGATTAGCGTTTTGGACATGAGGCTGCCATTATGATTTGAATGGGATGAACCTGGAGGTGTGGAGATCACTATGTGGCGAAGAGAGTGATTACTGCTAAGGACTGACTGATTATTTTTGCCACAAACAAACCCATAGTCTCTCTGTGGATAAATAAACTCAATGGCTACCTCACGTGATGATTATATTTGTCTATAACTATAAACCATTTGTTGTAATTAAACTGATTTTGTGTTAATGTAATTCATTCATGTCTGTTTAATTAATACCTTACTACATAAGCCCATTCAGAAAATGTGTGTAGCACTGTGTCAATCCTGGTCTTGTACATTCCAATGGTGCCTGCATCCACTTTGAGTCTTCATACGCGGTTCCATTCATTATTAACTCTGTGGAAAAGCTTACAAGAACAGACAGTCAAAATCAGAGACTACTGCAGCCAGCTATGAGTTATACATGGACGACTTCATTGTGTCCATGTCTGGATCAGGGATCTACAAGAGTATTACTGAGGTTTTATAGCGGAGTCTTTTTTTAGCATTAGCTTTAGTGTGAGAGTATATTCGTTCAGTAGCCAACCATATGTTGAAATCTGTAAAAAGGTGTTTTTCCATCCGTTATGCACTAAATGGCCACACATGGTATAACGCATACCCACATGCACACAACCACACACACATACACACACACACACACACCGCTCTGCTGTAACAAAGACGTCTGTCACTCTCCGTCTGAAAGATGGTTTGGTCCACCTTGGGCTGATTGCTGTCTGCAGCACCGTAAGGAAGACATTCATTTTCTCCTGTTTACTGTGCTGTTGATTTACACCCGTGCTTGGTAACGAGACAAATGGCTTCTCAACACACAGCTCAGAGTTGGGTGGCACCGCCTGACTGATTATATCAAAACAGTCCCACTAACTGCAATTAAAATAAAAACCCAGCCTTAGAGTTTTGACAGATCCAATTCATCTCGCACTGTGTATATGTGTGTGTGTGTGTGTGTGTGCATGTGTGTGAGTATGTGTGTGTGCGTGTGTGTGGGTATGTATGTGTGTGTGGTGTAAGTGGGTGTGATTGCATGTTTATTAATGTGTGAGTGTCTGCCTGTATTTTGCATCCACATGTGTGCTGCATTGTGTTGTATTTGTCTGTCTTTGAGCACGCTCCCTGTCACCAGCATTTCAGCTAAATGATTAGGCGGTGGACTGGGAGGAGGGCATGCCTGTGTGAGTTTGAACATGCCTTCAGTGTACCTCCTGCAGCAGAAGGGAAAAGTGAGGAGTGGTTCTGCAACTAAGCAGTATTAACTGTTATGTTGCTATAGCAGTGGGAGCAGGTATATAGGGGGAAGATGTGTTTCAACTAAGCAGTATTAACTGTTATGTTGCTATAGCAGTGGGAGCAGGTATATAGGGGGAAGATGTGTTTGGTGACACAATGTGCCCTTACCACCTCAGGAAGCAGGAAGCAGGAAGAGAGAGATTAGGGGACCTTGGGGAGACAGTGTGGAGTTGGTGTGTGTCCTGTGTTTGAGTGAGAGAGGGAGAGAGAGACAGTAGATTTGCATGTGTGTGTATGAGCATATGTATGTGTGTGAGAGAGAGTGTGAAAGTATATTACTGTGTGATTATGTGTCCTGTTGTTTAAGTGGATAAGTATGTATGTATGATGAAACACTAAGGTTGTTCTTCCCTGTGGGCTGGGATTTCGTAGCCCCTCTCTCATAGCTCTGTGGGTAGGGCCTGATAATTCCGTGATGTCACTGCAGGGCGTGGCCAGCAGAGTTTTCTCTGACGGGGAGCTGGTGGAATCTCCTCACGCATTGTGCTGCATTCTATCCTGGTCTCTGACAGAGAGTGAACTCGAGGCAGTCTGATAGAGAGCAGAGTCTCAGGAAGTATCTGTAACAAAGAGTAAATATCAGGTAATCCACCCCATTGAGACCTTATGACAAAGCATGGACTTCAGCTCCCAGCTGCAGCCATTCAGAGTGCTGAAGACAGCAGGAGAAACACTGATGTGAGTCTGTCCGCCATGTGTGTTTGTTTGACTTAAACCTCTCCTGCCTTGCTGTCCTCAGGTATTGAAGATCAGCCTCATAGGACACAGGAAACGGATTTTGGCGTCGCTTGGAGACCGGCTACACGAGGACCCGCCTCAGAAACCTCCCGGGCCATCTCCTTAAGGGTGAGTGTGACGGCCATCAAACCCCCTTCCTCTTCTACACCTTCATCTTCCTCCTCTGGGCAGAGCTGTGAGGGACCGAGGCTAATGTAACCCAGTCTGCCGTCCAGAGACGGAACCTTGTGAAGACAATGACCAGGATTCGATCAACATTTGTCCTTAATTTTGGCACACAGTTACATCAGATTGTTTTTATCTTCACACACAGTTTGGCGAATTCATCAATCATGGAAATTAACGCACCAAATTCTTCTTGTTGAGAAAAAGCGTAAATGTTGGGCAAATGTAAGCAAAAGGACAAATGTTGATCTAATCCCAGGCATTACCTTTGATTTTTCGATATCGCCTTAAGCCACTTAGATTGGAGCAGTGTATTATTTCACAGATGTTTTGGTTTACATACATGAAATAAGCATTGTGATTGTTTCTTGATTCGATGTGATATCACACAGTGCAGGCAGTGTTGTCACAGTTGAAAAAGGAAATAGTCATTTTAAAAGCTTTATGGGTGAAAAAAGTTTAAGATTACCTGTAGATTTATCATTGTCCTCTTAGGCATTCACCAGGTGAGATTCTAAGGTTTGGCACTTCAGGTGATGTTGACCCAATTTGCCAACTTCAGTCTTCTCTACCCTCTTTATCAGAGCACTTCTCTTCATTCTGGATGTATTGAAAGGATCAAATAAAGGCTTCCGAGTGGGTCAGTCACAAAAGCAAAGGCTTGCCTAAGGCTTCAGCCATCTATGACTGAGTCTGCTGCAGTTGGGTGCATTAATCCTGCTCCTGCTGCAGGTCACTGCTACATTATAGCATCCTAACCAAATGCCGGTACCCATAGCCTACCATTTGTCATCTCCACCTACAAGAGTTTGCCTTTCCTTGGATCTGAACAAGCACCACCCAGAGATATTTTATACAGTATAGGGTGCAAAACAGTTTCCGTCTCACAGATGAGTGCATTGAAGGGGTTCCCCTGGTGTGGGGGTGCAGGTGCCATAGCGGTCACTTGAGAGGTACCCCTAGATCAGGGAGAAACAGAAAGTAGGATGGGGTGTAAGCAGTTTCTCACACACAAATCTTCACATCCAGACAGCTGGGCATCAAATTTGTCTGTGTACCGCTGCACAATGAGACAAGCCTCACCACCTGCGTTCATGACATATTCTGAAGGCGAGCTGCACAACTGGCGATTCCAAATGAAACTAAAAACAGGGGAGCCAATTTAGGGAAAGATTGTACAGTTTTTAAATAAACCTCGGATCAACATGCACTCAGCGCTGGGTCCATGTGGCAGGCAATGTAACCACAACGCCAGTTGGCACATTCCTAACAAGCCCGTGCTGGTTCTCCACAGAACTTGGTGTCCCTCGCCATAGAACCAAAAGCCAGCCGCTCAAGAAAAAAAAAACTATGATCTCCGCGCTCTGAATGCAGGGGACGACATGTCTCATGTTGAAGCTCTCGCTGGTCTCCCTCTGTATTCACACCCTCTCTCTATCTTTCCCTCTTGGTTATTTTCTCCTCCCTCTCTCTTTTTACCTCATGTCACCTTGCTCGTGCGTGCCCGTGCCGAGGGCCCCGTTGGTCAGCGCATGAGTGAGGCAGCTGCGCTCGCCCGCTGCCCGTATCCCCTGCAGAGCCGTCGGCACAATCTCCCACATGTCACCTGCTGATATGAGAGTCTTTATTTAGTCTCAGGGGGAAACGGAGGCTTCCCACTGAAGAAACGGGCTTTGTAATTAGAACAGCAGAACCTCTGGGACTGAAAGCCCACTTTTAAGCTGAGTCCTCTTCCTTTCATTGTTCTTAAATTACTGGTAATGTCTAAAACAGGTGCATCAGTCCATTTCTGTGGCTAGCAGTAGGCAGTCTGTCTGTGTATGTTCGCGTTTTGTGTTTCGTGCATGTATATATCTAGGATGTTGCATGTGTATTTGTTATTTGTGAAAGACACAGATATGCATGTATCAGGCTAGTAGATTATTGAGGTAGGTGTGTGTATTGTGTATAGGGAATTGAGGTTTATGAATGGTGTGACAGTATTTATTTTTTATCTATTGTATTCTAAGGTATTATATTGTGTGGAGAATATTGGGCCATAGTTGTTATGTATTGGTGTTTAATGGATAGGGAAATATGTTGAACGTTAGGGCATCAGCATTGATAATGTACCGTGAGGACTCTACCCTGGACTATACCCAGACTGGAAAACATTCAACTCATATAGATTTCCAATGTGTAATCAGTGAGAAAGGGCACAGACCTGTGGTTTTGTTTTTTTTTCTTCATTTGAACAATTACATCACAGCTGCAGTACTGGTGGATCTCTAGTCACCGGTGCCAGTTACCTGTGCTGATATTTGCTAGCTTTCAGCTAAGTGTCCATAATGTTAGTGGTAGGTTATTTTGGAAAAGAAAATGATCTGATAAGATTGTAAGAAGCTGCTTTACCCAAGTTCACCCCACAAAGGAGCAGGGAAAACAATGTAGCAATGAGTCCCAGCATTTTTGCCCTGCCGCTGCCAGTACTGGCTGGGCTGCTGAGAAAGCCAGGATGTTCCACAGTCAGGAAGCAGGGGTTTGTGTGTGTGAGAAATCACTTGGTGTTCCTAGATGACATCTGCTCACCCTGACAACAGCAGTTTATGGATTCCTCCTGCTCCATACCCCTAACCCAATGCCCTCCCTCAGCCATACCCCCCCCCCATCCCCCTCCACCTCCTGCAGCCCAGACCACCAGAAGACTCTTAATTAGTGGATACCACTTATCTCTCTGGTCATGTCATGTTTAATGTTTTACTAATAATGAACAATCCCCTCTGTCGCCGAGCGGAAGGCCGAACCTCCGGGGACGGGAGTTGTTTTCACAGCCAGGACACGGCTGCCCGTGCCCAGGCCGGCTCCTCGCGCCAGCTGCGCCCTCACGCCTCGCCGTCTGCTCTCGTCTCGTTTATCAAATTAGCGGAGACGTGGAGCGACATCATCCTCTACAGCAGCACCTTGAACTTGATTGATTTTTCCTTTAAGAGCCAGTCCCCCTGATCTGGGAATGTGATTAATGTAAGAAAGAGGACACAAACACGAGGCTGGCATGAGACCCGGTTCACTCTACGTGACTTTATTAACTTGCTGGACAGAGTCTGTATCTGACGCCAGTGCCGCATGTCATTGAGCCTCAAAAAGCAATGCTGATTCACTCTGGCCCATGCTTATGCTGATCATTTATTCATCGTTTGTCAGTGTCTTGAACAGGCTGGACTGGCCATAGGCAGTCAGTGCAGAGAATACCCAGTCCTCCATGTGACCGTTTACAGATGCTGGCTGGAGCCCTGCTTGCTGATGTACTTTAGAATGTTGAATAATTAATTGGCAGCTCAGCCAATCAGAGAGCAGTAGGTTGTGACCTGAAACTCTGTGTAAAGTAGGCACCTTGTCAGAAATGGAACAGAGTACTTGTGGTAAGAGTAGCAGTGTTGGGTAGCAGTTAGAATAGTACTGCAGCTTGGTGGACAGAGCAGTAGTGTTGCGGTCAATGCAGCAGTATAGAGTATCAATCGAAGCAAATGAAATGTGTGGTATGTTTATACAATTTTTGTATGTTTGTACAATTTATTATATGTCAGGTGAGCCTGAGTATTTGTCTGAGTGGGATGTGTCAGTGAAACTGACGGTTTCCTCCCACCAGGAACCGACCGGGAACCACACCCCTCCCCAGCTCTCGCCGTCCCTGGGCCAGAGTGTGTACCCCACCGCAGGCTCGCTGGACGTGCAGCACCTCATCATGCAGGCCGACGCCCGCCGACGCCGCAATGACACTTACTTTGACGACGTGCCCCGCTCCAAGCTGGAGCGACAGATGGCCCAAGTCAGTATGGTGAGTGTCGCCAGCCTTGTGAATTTCTGACGGATCCTCAGAGGCAGGGTGGGTCTGACCGCGGGGGTCTCGTCCTGCAGCCTTACCCAGCCCCTGCTAAGTGCAGTACCTCTGCTCCATACCAATGACAGCACAGCATTCAGAGGCCTGTGAGCAGGGTTGCTTCTTTAATATTTTCTATTATTCATTATGCCATTCCCAAAGCATGTGCTGAGGCAAGGATGCCATTGAGTAATATAAAATCATTGAGTGAATATGAATTTCCCATGAGCTGCAGTCATGAGTCAATCCTTAGGAAAAGGGAATAAGGCTACAGCAGAGAGTGAGAGGGACCAGATAAACCCCAACGTGAGGACGTGAATACCTGCCTTACCTAAGTTTCAGAGCACTGAATACGCTTCACACAACCCTCAGCCAATCATAAGTGTTTAACTGCCTGTCCCTTTCTGCCAATCAGAAAGGTTCTTTTTGTTATACTTCTGTAACCCAGAAAAGTGTTCTCACAAACCCAACACACAGGTCATGGCTTTTAGATGAATGCAGCTGAGATCCATAGATATTTATAACATGTGGATAGGCTGTAAGTGTGGGCGTATAGAATAAGATGAGCCATCAAGATAATTTAAGGATCCGTGAATCTGTTTAGTACCTACTTAACATTGCTCTAAAAAAATAACAACCCCTCAGAAGGAGCTGGCCTTCAGATTTCCTATCCTTTTTATAGTGTTTGAAACATTCTCTGCAGCTGCACCATGAAGTGCTGAGTCACGCTTTGAGTCGTGACCACTGTCTCTCTGCAAGTGCTCAACTTTCAGTTACTTACCTACAGTACTTTGAGTTTTATCAAAGAAAACTTACAATTGATCTATAGGCCTCATTAACTTGTATGCATTGAAAACACATCTCTCTATCATAATGGAATATTTTGTGAAACTCAACTTCTACTACCTAAAATAGTTAGTAAAACTGTTGTATAATATGGAATTGATTTTTTTTTCATATGGAGTTTATGCTCCTCAGTTGAGAACAAGGGTGAAAGTAGTTTTTCATTGCAAAATATTACCCGGTTATTAACTGATAAGTATTCATCCCTGTGTCTCCTTTTAAACACTCTTTTGTATTGATTGCACTTACCTGGAGTCTTGCGTAAATCACCTTGCAGTTTGTGCTTAAATATAAGGTTTCAGATTCTGCTTCAACTTGTCGTTTTTGTTTGCACTTGAAGTTGAGATTTCATTTTATGTGTAACTTTTTTTTTTCAGCAAGGTGAGTGGTGTGAGCCAATCACGTTGCGGCCGCCCAACGAAGCGACCTCCTCCACGCCAGTGCAGTACTGGCAGCACCATCCAGAGAAGCTCATCTTCCAGTCATGTGACTATGAGGCATATGTGAGTACCGTGACTCCTCAAAACATTGACGCGCTGAAACAGAGCTATGTTGCGAAATCCCATAAGCCCATAAAACAGCAGCCCAGAGGATGTGGTGGTGTAGCATTTACTTTTGATAGAAAGCTATAGACCATAATGATTTATTTCCCCTCCTCCCCCTTTTCTCTCAGTTTCTTAGTCTCATTATCTTCCTCTCTACCAAACTTATGCTCTCTGTTTCTTCCTTCTATTCCCAGCCCATGTTCCCTTTTCATTCTCTTCCTTGCCCCCCTCCCTCACAGTCTAACAGCAGCACAGCATTATGGGAGTGATGTCTGAGTGCATGAAGCTCAGGGTTTGAGTGCAGCAGATGCTGAAGGCACGCAGGGCTGTGGGCGTGTGGGCACAGGAAGGGGGGGGGGTGGGTGGAGCAATGCCGCAGGCACATAGACTCCTAAGCACATGCTGGTCGTGTGTGAGAGACGGAGAAAGAGGGAGGGAGAGAGAGAGAGACGCCCGCACTGCGGAGGTGCCAGCCTGACCCCCCCCCTCCACCCCACCCCCAGGGACAGAGCTGCTGTCAGGCACCCGCACCCCACGTTGCTACCTGCCTCTGCTCTCTCCAGCTCCAGAGCGGAAGCGCAGCTCAATCAATACTGCACTGCACTGCCTTCTCGCAACGAGAAACAATACATTTATTTTTTGTCTGAGCAATTTTGGGGTCACCTACAATTGCCGAGTGAGAAACCATGAAGCCGCTCTCAAAGTGGTGGATACCCAAGGGAGGAAGGGGAAAGAAAGACAAAAAAGAAAGAGAAAGAAAGACAGAGCGCTGTTCCATCTTCCACGCTCAGCCTCTGATATGTGGCATGTCTACACTTGTTGTCTTCCTCTGTGGAGCAGAACAGTGTGGGAGGTAAATACGCATTTGAAAGCTTCTGACGTAGCGGGATCTTAAGTGAGAAGGGTTAATGGAGCAGCTGGATTCAGAGCCCTGGTCCAGCCAGCCATCATGGTGCTCAGTAAAGTAATCTCCCTGTCCCCTGTGCACCGGTCTGGGGGCTATCACCAAGCCACGGCCTTTATGAATGCTATCAGACAGCATGGGAACATAATATCGACTTAACTATAACAGTGTGATAGCACTGTCTTTATGGGTGCAAGCAAAGAGCACTGTAAGGGCATTAAGACTTATCAGTAATGTTATGATAGCACTCTATCTCTATGAAGGCAATTAGATCGGTGTAACATCATTATAGCTACAGCATCATTATAGTTCTGCAACCAGAGAGCTCTGTAATATCACTATAACCATTACATCATGACACTTTATGAAGAGAACCAGAAAATTCCATGGTGTGACAACATTATATTAATATCACTTTAAGGCAAATATCAGCAGAGTGAACTGGAACCTGTTACTCATGTTTTTGGTTCTGTTGTCCATCCTCAGTACCTGGGCTCCATGCTGGTGAAAGAGCTGAGAGGAACAGAGTCCACGCAAGACGCCTGTGCCAAAATGCGGGTAAGAGTCCCATCAGCCAGTCTGTCTCCTCCTGTTTTGTCCAACCCCTTGTACTATTACACAGCTGTATTTATTACCTGAGCAGATTCCCTTGTTCAGATTGACTCAACTAATAATCAAATTATATTTTTACATGTCATCCGCGTTACACAGCTTGATCGCGACTGAAGACATTTCAATTATGTAGCATGCGTAAGAGCCCAACAGCAGTTTCACACCTTGGGTTTGAACATTCAACCTTTGAGTCATAAAAGCAGTTCCCTGACCATTATATCACACTGCTGCCCGGCTTCGTATCCCAGATATGTCCTCATTGCCATATGGCACGCGGTGTACTCTTCTGCCTCACATCCTAAGAGCACAGAGAGGCAGCGTCAGCCACGGTCTGATTACCACAGCTGACTACTCCAGTTACACAAACAGATTTCGCACAAGAGCAAAATCTATACCATAATTGCTATAGAAATTAGCATGTAGGTATTAGAATTTTTATTGACATTAGATAGAAACACTGGGGCTGGCATTCAGTCAACATTGGTCCTTAACTTTGGCTTATAATTGAATGTAATTCAATTGGCAAAGTTAGCAATCATGAAAATTAACTCATGAAACTGTTCTAGTAAGGAAGATTATAACACAATCATGAAATTGTATGTAATCGTTTAAGACAAATTTTGATTGAATCCTGGTCTGGATTTCTTTGAAATAAGGACACCAGCAGTATGTATAAATAATGGGAGAAGACTGTGATTCTCTCATAGTATTAATATAGAACAGAATTCACACTTATACCATAACTTTGTTTGATGTGAACATCACCACTCTGAGTCTATCTCTCTCTGGGGTCTTATGTTAAAGGGTGCATATGTTAGAGTGCTCCACCTCTGCTTTGCTGCTTTCCCTGACAAACACACCTACAGGTCAGACTTTCAAAAGCCTCCCAAGAATTCAGAACACCGCATGCCCTTGCAGGGAGATGAACTCGAGTGCTCACATAAATTTCAGCAAATAACAGCTCTGCCATGTCGTAAAGGTGGAGGAGCAACAACGCCCCCCATCTCTGCCTTTACCTGGTCTCTCCGTCTCAGAAAACACATTGTATTGCAAGAGGAGTGCGTATTGTGTAGACCATTTGATATGCACAATGAATTCACCTCCAGCCCCTCCCCCTACAAACAAACTAATGAATATTCATGTGACATGCACAGGCCCCCACCTACCTGTTTATCAGCTCATTCTGATCAAGCTATGTGCCTCAGTACCTGAGGTAGTGTTTTGTTTTAATTGAACTGCATGCATTTTTTATGGGAGCGCAGCACATCTCTGTGGCCTTTGGCAGCAGCCCCACAGGGGTTATTAAGCCAACACACCGATATGCCATGACTGTTTTGCTCTTTTATTCCGCATTTTCAGTATGGCTCATGCTGTGAGCCTGACCGTGAGGTGAAACAATTACAAAATTCCCTCCTGAAAGATGTTCCTCATATGAATATATAATGCGCCTCCATTTTCTCCTTTTCTTTTCCTGTGTCTATAGTGGAATTTTATTGCCAGTGTCAATGTTTTTAGCTTCTCTGGAGAAGGTGGAGGGTGGGGGGGGGGCGTTGGGTGGATGTGATCTCGACAGGAATCTGATGCAATGGAAATGCTGAAGCAAACGAAAAATGCGGGAAAAAAATCTTTGAAGCGTTGAATTTGATTTCAGTTGAGGAATATATTTGGGGCGCTGAGTGACAGTGAGGGGGATACTGGAGTTTGGCTGCATTATTTCTGCACTGTGTTGCATAATAAAGAACCTGCAGGGAGGTGGTGGGTTTTTTTAACAGCCTTGCAGTGCAAAGATCTGCTGAAAAGCCTTAGTGTTGCCTGGCTGCAGTCTCTCACAGTCTAAAACCATTGCACAAAAATCATCAAATTCATAGCGTTAAAGTAATTTACGAGAGGTGCCTTAAACTGTACATAATGCTAATTTTACTGAAAATGCATAATCACCTGTTTCTGGCGATGATTTCAAAGTGACGTGACCCAGGTTTTTACCTTATTATTGACTGAGTGGTTTATTGATTTCATCGTGATTATCATAATCACTTAGTCAATCGTCTGCTGTTGACATTAATGGATTGAGGCTGGCATGTGGGAGGTGCTGTGCTATCCTGACACAGGACACAGAGTGCTGCCTGCAGCTGCAGTCTAACAATGAATTATTAACCAGCGGTTTGAATGTGAATTAAATCGGGTGTTGTCTTTTACATTATGCTAGCTAGTGAGATTGCTTTGATTCCTGTTTCTGATGGCTGAACACCACAGCTGTTAAAGCCAATCAAAATATGATTGAGGAGCTATGATATTCTGTCTTTTAGTTGGCAGCCGTTTTGTTCAGTTTCACCTAAAAATGAACTATGCAATCTAGCAAAAAATGCGTTGCTAGATTTTTGAACTGACCATTTCACGTCAGAAAAACACGTCTACTTCAAGCGATGCGTAACAGCGAACTGAAGACATGAGTGGATTGAAACTTCCAGGGGTTGTTTATGCTTGTCCATTGGTCAATGTATACCATGTGGTTCATGCATGCTCGCTGAGGTTCCACGTAGATAAGCCCAGTCTCATTATTTAATAGCCTCACCTCGTATATTGACCATTACTTTAAATAACACCTTATACAATATTTATTTGTTTGTGTTACACTTGCATCAGTGACTTATTGTATGCCGTAAGATCTTAATATTTTTCATTACTCAATTGATGTGTTTTTCCCCAGAGGGAAAAAGCTCAGAGGACAGTAACATTAATCAAGTAAAGAAATTGTTTTGGTTCACACATACAGTACAGACCGTTGGGCTGTATGTTTGATCGTTATGTCCTGTTCTTCTTGTTGTGATCTCTAAGAAGTCTACAGATCAGATGAAGAAAGTCCCGACTATTGTCCTGTCAGTCTCCTACAAGGGGGTCAAGTTCATCGACGCCACCAACAAGGTAAACAGTTCATTGATATTGTGCTGTCTTGCATAAGCTAAATCTCAGCTCAGCTGTTAGTGACTTAGATGTCAATGAATTATTTCATTTTTGCTTAAAGAAAGAACATTTGGTAGTGACAGCTGAAAATGTTCTTCCCTGACCAAATGGATTCTGAGTTGGAACAAGCTTATAGATTGCTTTAAAGCAGTGATGAGATCTTCATTAGTCCCTTGGAATGAGATCCCAAATCCCCACTCCATGCATCTCTGTCTGTCTGATATTGGCAGAATATCATCGCCGAACACGAGATCCGCAATATCTCCTGCGCGGCCCAAGACCCGGAGGACCTCTCCACGTTCGCCTACATCACCAAAGACCTCAAGTCCAGCCATCACTACTGCCATGTGTTCACCGCCTTCGATGTGGTGAGTGTCCCCACAGCGCCCCCTTGTCCCCTGAAGCAGGCACTGCAGGCAGTACTTCTATTGTCCCTATCCTCCGCAGGGGATATTGCTGTAAAAAATGGACACAGGCGTCAAAATGTCTCAAATCACATTTTTAGACAGAGCATGAAAAGCAATCATATTGAATTTCATAACATTTGTTTTTTTTGTATGATGCAGAACCTAGCCTACGAGATCATCCTGACGCTGGGCCAGGCCTTTGAGGTGGCCTACCAGTTGGCTCTCCAGGCCCGGAAGAGTGGTCATGGCTCCTCCACACTGCCAGAGAGCTTTGACAACAAGCCCGGCAAACCCATACCCAAGCCCAGGGTCAACATACGCAAGTCTGTGAGTGTCACCGCGCCCAACCAGTACATTAGGAGGGCGATTTTTCCACTTCCTTAGCAAATATCAGATGACACAGCACCACAGTTCCACTAACCCACCTGTTTTCCATTTAATTCCCTCAATACCAATGTTATTGTTGCCATAATAGAAGCAGAAATACAAACGCTGAGCTGGAAAATACGCTCATAATTTCGCTTTTGCTGTGAATGTTTTCACAGTGCTCATAATTGATAAATATAGAATCACTTGCTATTGAGGTAAAATTCCAAAAGAGGAAAATTGCAAAATGGTGCTCAGCAGCTTGCCATGTGGTGCAATGTTGCTGTGAACTGAATGACTGCAGGCAAATGAAGAGGGAATGAACTGCCAGCTAAACCATGGTATTTAAGAGCAAAGTACACAAGATAATAAATAAATTCAGACAAGATTACAAAAGATGCTGCAGGCCAAGATTTTTACACTTTAATGCTTTCAGTGAGTCTGTCCCCAGAAATTGCTGTTAAGTTACATTGCAGTCACTTTCCTGTGAATAAATGTTTTGAACTGTAGTTCAATGAGTAATAAATATAAACATTATTCATCTCAGTACACTGAAAAAATAACATATTAGGTAATGCTAAGTTTTAGCCTGTAGTAAAGCAGCTATGGCAGGGTGAATGGGAAACAGGGGTGGCTGGGGAGCAGCAAAAGGGTGGTTGTCAAATATTTACGAAGGAAGTGGAATTACACTAGAATATTCTGTCACAGACAATGAGTCTGTCCCAGTGTCTACACCAAAAACGCCACACATCACAAACCTGAGAATGCCTGCTCACCACAAACCCCTCACACCTTACCTCACCTGCACACCGAACACATCTTGCGTTACATACCTGACAAGTTCTCCTCCAGTAGTCACACCTTTAATGAAAAAAGGCTCCACCAATAGCATCCCACATCATATACGTGGCCAAAACTTTTCACCAGTAGCATCATATATTGACCTCTCCATCTGGGACAGTTCACCATTAGTATTTCCCTTTCTGCAGTTTTTCATGGTGAACATTGTGGCTAATGGGTAGCTCTCCTGCTGCTGCTTACATAATAACCCCACATACCAGTGGAAATTTAGTTCTGTCAGTTCACATATTTCTTAGTGTTTGGGAAGGTAGTATCCAACTTAAGGTAAGATTAAACAGAACCACTGTCAAAGCTTCACATCAGTCATTTGTTTTGTCTCATGGTGATTCTGCTCAGCTAACTGTAAACAGAAGTACCATAGAGTGTTGTATGTCCACTTCTCTGTAAACAGAGACGTGTTTTGCTGTTACACCAGGCTGTGTTGTCTGTTTGGACCATAGAGTCTATGTGTTTTTCAGCTATTCAGCCACCATGCTTCATTCCCACCATGGTGTCACTGTGTGCACTTAATACCATAGATACAGCGTGCTGTGCGTGTGCCAAACAGCTACTGTTCTGTGTTAATACCATAGAGACAGTGTGTTCTGTTCCTTCCGTGGTATAAGCAGTTCTAATGCACAGTCTTTGTTACAGTCGATGCACTATTGGTCTGTCCGCAAATCTTCTCCGCTCCAGGCTGGGACTATTTTTTCCTTCATCCCCGTCTCAAATGCATTCTCCCCTTCATAGTTTTCCCCCCACTGCTTTTCCCATTGCTTTGAGATGGCCACACTGCTCGTGTGTAAGCAGGTCCGTCTGTGGCTCAGTAAGTCACTGTGAAGCACAGCTCTGTCACCGGAGAGATAACCTCACTACGATGAGTGTCACATTCATCTGCGTCCTCCGCACACCTCCACTTACCTCTGCTCTAATCCCACAGTCAATTCACCTGTCACTGTCTGGAGGAGCTTTGTGTCTTGTGCGCCCGAGAGAGAGAGGGTGTGTGTGTGTCTTACGTGCTGAAGAGAGCGAGAGAGAGAGAGAGACTGTGTGTGTGTGTGTGTGTGTGTGTGTGTGCGTGCATGTGTGTGTGTGTGTGTTTGTGTGTCTTACGTGCTGAAGAGGGCGAGAGACTGTGTGTGTGTGTGTGTGTGTGTGTGTGTGTCTTGTGTGCCTAAGAGGGAGAGAGCGTGAGAGAGAGAGAGAGAGACTGTGTGTGTGTGTTTCTTACATGCCTAAGAGAGAGAGACTGTGTGTGTGTGTGTGTGTGTGTGTGTGTTCCTGTGTGAGAGAGAGAGATGTATTTATACTCAGTGGTAGGTGCGCTGGGGGTGGAGAGTAGCGGGAGGTGTTTGATCTGTAAATGGTGCACTTTATCTTGCTCTTCCCACAGTCTCTTAAAGATGAGGGTGATGGATGAGCTCTGTGTGCAGAGGCCTGAGCGGAGGCCTGCTCTGTTCTGGCTTTGGGGACCTGCACTATTTCACACATACCTGTATCTAAACCAGCCCAGATCCCAGGACTGTGTTATGCTGATCCACACTGACGTCTCTGCACAGTATCCACACTGTGTAGCCCCTGCTTGACAGGTCTCTCTGCCACCCATGTCCACATGTTTTTCTCTTAGTGCCTTAGCTGAAATCAGGAAAAGAGGGTTGTGCTTGGAAATGGTCACACAAGATGCAGTGTTGTCCCTGAAAACTTAAAAGTTTGTTGGGTGTAGGTTTTTTGGACTGAGCCAGGCTGAGAGTGACTTGGATTACTTTAAAACAAACTCCACAGGAGTCTGTCAGGCCATTTCAGAATAAGCGTACGTTTAGACAGAGGGAAACCTCAGTGCAAACACACAATGATATTTTTAGGTCACCCCTAACCCAAACACGCTGCGAGGCTGTGAGCTTAACTCTGAATAAATACTTACCTCCCTCTAGATCTGCCTTTACTAGCCAGTGTTTCTCAGCCTGATCTTACCCTAGGCTATGTCCGCCTGTCTCGACACGTATAGACCGTGAGGGTGTGCGTGTTTTTGTTTGTGAATTGCAAGGATGTTGGCATCACGGAGTGTGACAGAATGTGCCAGCTCAGCACTTCTCAATACCCAGTTCCTCTGCCAGACCCACAAATTTAATAGAGAGAACATGTGGGCAGAGGGAGACCTGTTTTATATCGTAACCCCAGCTGGTCAGAGTGTGATCTGTCTAACAGCTTTACGCCAGCTGTTTGGAGTCAGACATGAGTATTTCTCAACAGCAGCTGCTCATATTCAGCCCTTCTGTATTAATACCAGCTGCAAACAGTGAGTGAGTCCTATCTGATACCACCCAGAAGCAGCATATTAAGACTGCCATGTTGCTATCAGCTGAACAGCACGGTGGACATTGACAGAGGCGGCTCCCATCTGAACTTCTGTATATGGGTGTTTTCTCCATCCCACATATCGATGTAAAGTTATTGTCTGTGGTCTTGAACCTCTCGGCTTCATCCTCTTTACCCTCTTTCCGACGTGCCTGTCTGAGCATGCTTTTCTTCTATAAACCTCACACCATTTTGCCACTTGCATGCATGTGTTTGTGTGTGTGTGTGTGTGAGCTGGCGTGGGGGCTGTGGCGTTGGCATGCCGATCAGACTCTTTGACCTTTTGTGCCCTTGTGTTCCACCCGTAGGTCATGCATCCCTCTAGCCGCTGGTCCCTGGGGCACATATACACCCCTCACCGGCCTCCTCTTCACCCTTCTCTTCTTCCTTCACGACTCCTCCATCCTCACAAAGTTCAATTTCAGGTCTCCTTACATTTTCCTTTTACTATTCTTTTCTCTCTCTTTTTCTCACCTGTCTGTATGTGTTCTCATTCGTTTGTTCACCCTCATTTCTCAGTTTGGGTTGTTTCTCTGTACGGTTCAGTTTCCTTCCTTTTGATCACCTGACATTGTGTTGTTCCTGTTTTAAGGCAGATGCTTCGCACTGGGCATTGTATGTGAAGAGGCTGTGTCACATTTAATGAAAAGTCACACAAATGAAAAGTACTTTCTGTTAAGTAGGATTAACCCACTCCTTAATTATACAACTTCTTATTAATCATACTTTTGTGTAAGAGTTCTGATGGAAATTAGCATATTAAAGGTAAAACCATTTTGGTTGGTTTTAAACATATCCCATGTTTCATTTCCAGAAGTAGTCCCACCCACTTGTCTTGACTCTGGACACATTTCCTTTGTAGGGCACTTTGTGTCTGATTTAGGGAATGTAGATATTGTGTGATTATTGTATTAATTATTGATTTTTTGCACTGACACAACTGAAAAGATGGCTACAAGATATATGCTTTGGATAGCAGTCAGGTAGATAGGTAGATATTAATGACATTAACAAAGCAAATAAGATGTTTGAGCATGTGAGAGTGAGGCGGGATGGGGAGTGTCAGGTTAAATGTTTTTGGGCTGGCCTCTGGGTGATGGGAGGAGTTTTCAATGACTGGGAGGCATGAAGGGGAGGAGTCAGAACAGGATACAAGAATCATGACCCATCATTTGTCATTTTGTTTTGCCATATACTGCTTAAAAGAATTATGAAGTGGACTTGCAGTTGAAATCCGACAAACTAATATGTGTTATAATCTCCAGTCACTGTCTGAATAGCGCTCTACGGGGAGTGGCGGCGGCTTTCATTTATGAGTGTGTATATGTGTTTGTGTGTGTGTGTGTGTGTGTGTCCAAGAGCAAACAGTGTGTGCGCAAACATGTGTTTGTATTTATTTATGTGAGTGTGCCTGTGTGTGTGTGTGTGTGTGTACTTGTGTGTTTTTATTTGTGTGTGAAAATGCAACTGTAAGTGTTTTTGTGTGTACATGTGCGTGTTCATGAACGTGTGTCTGTTTGTGTGTGTGTGTGTGTGTGTGATTGTGAGTGTTTTTGTGCGTACACTTGTGTGTTTATACACGTGTTGCCCACATGTGTGTATTTATGTGTGCGTGTGTGTGTGTTCATGTGTGTGTGTTTGAGCTGTAATCAACCGCCACGCCCCTCTGCTTCTCCCCTCTCTCAGATGGAGCAGCCCTTGATGGATCAAAAGGGCCACGCCAATGTGCCATGGATAGTGGAGCCGGGACAGGAGGCCAAGAGAGGAGTCAACACCAAGTATGAGACCACTATTTTCTAATATACACCCACTGTCCGCTCCTGTGTGTGTGTGCCTTTCAGAGCGCCCACTAGAGGCCCCTCCCTGCGGAGCCGCGGGCCAAGCGACCTGTGACCTCTCTCACCGCCCGCCGTTAACTGTGGCCGCTGCATGATGACGCTGCCGCTGTCTCTCTCTCTCTCCCCCTTCCCCTCCCCTCGAACTCTCTCTCCCCGTGGGTGCAGGGCCACCACAGAGCAGCAGATGCATGACCGCTGATCCCCCAGGTCTGCCTCTCTGTCCCAGACTGTAGGGGGCGGCAGCGGGCCCAGAGTCAGGCCGCGTGTCGTTCACTCCGCTCTCGTTTTCCTGACAGTGATACAGCCGTTTTGCTCTTTTTTTCTCTCCCTCCTCCTCCTACGCTCCTCTCTGAGTCCCCTTTTTTTGGGCAGTCTCTTCAGCCCTCCCCCCGACCGCCTGAATGAAAACTAAACCGTAATGCTGCTAAGAGCCACACTGCACAGTGTTTCTGTAAAAAAAGCCTCCCTCAGTACGTCCCGTGCTGTTGCTGGGGAGGGGTGGTGACCAGTAGGGGGCGACCAGAGGAAAAAATGGAGGGAGTTTTCATGAGTTCAGCCCCGATGCCCACAGTAGGAACGGACTGATAGAAAGGATGTCTTGCTTGTACACAATGTAGCAAAAATCATACTTTATAAAGTTTGAACGTACATGTCTTGCAAAGTCCTTGTTGTATTATCTTGTCCCCTGATATTCAAAGCCAGTTTATTTTTAACATGGTTTAAGAAGCATTTTCTGTAACCCACATGCTTTTCACATGAGGCAAACATTTATTTGATTCTTCCATATTGGAGAAAGAAGTGGCTGTGTCCAGAACATGAGAGGGAGCTGCCAGTGTTATATTCAGCACTGAGTCTTAACTGCAAACGGAAACGACACCGTGTGCCCATGTTCCCCAAGTTAAAGCAGGAGGAGACATTATTTTCACAGTGAAACGCTCCCTTTCATTCCTTTTCTAGAACTCTGTAGTTGTAAGATAACGGCAGTGTAGTTGTGTGAAGAGCATGACGTCCATGTTGGATGGGTGAGAATGGGGGTGGGGTCCAGCTCAGAGACTGCGCTTTGCAGGGGGACAGTCTGGATAAGTGATGTAATCTCATTTACAGGGCAGTGCCGGACGCTCATGTCTTTTACTGTGGAATGCAAAGAATGTAGCCAGCCCTAAACATGGACCTACTTTACACACAGTGTTAAAGGACTACAACTCAAAGACTTGGTGTTAAAGGACTACAAAAATGGACTCATCCCACAGACACGATGCTAAAGGACTACAACCCTAAACATGGACCCTTCTCACAGACAAAGGACAGCAAGGATCCAAACGTGAACCTGCGCACAGCCGTAACGTGGTGATACAGGACTACAGAGTTTACAGAATCAGTTTTGACTGAATGTACACTTTTTATTTGAAGATAACCACTGGTGTGATCATAACCCCAACCTCTGCTCCATCTCCTGCCCAGCTCCAACAGTTCAGCCGAGCATCCTAATGACTCCCCATTGCCTGGGAGGAGCAGACCACACGTTTGACCCCTTTTTTTTGGACAGCTGCATTGCCTGGGAAACTGTAACCACGGTTACCTTTCTGAGACACACCAACTTGCCTGCTGTCTCATATCAAAAGCACCAACAGAGGATTTCCGACTCAGCGTGGGATAACAGACTTCTAGTTCTCCTTTTTATTTTTAGTTATGGGGGTTTATGCTTTTTTGTTTTGTTCAAGACCACCTTATGAATATGAATATGAAAATGAATATGCACAATGTGAATGGACTGGCTTTGCCGGACTGCCCTGACTCAGGAATGTCCTGGACCAGCACCTAGAGGATGGTAGACAACCCAATAACTGAGATACCATCTGATTCAATGTTCATTCTGCCAGACATTTAATGTTTAATAAGATAATTACTACTTATATTACCATTATTAATTATTATTATCATTATTATTATTGTGCAATTTATTGTCAATGTTGTCTTAATGTTACATTATTTTTATATGATATGCTGAATTGAAGCTGGGCTTGAAAATAATTGCCATCCAAAAAAAAAAAGAGAAAAGAAATAGATCCAGTAAAAGCAGCCCTTGAGTGCGCAGATGGCTACAGTGAACTTGGGTTCAGGGTTAAAACCCAGTTGTTTAATTTACACTGAACTCGGGAACCGAAAAGAAAACAATGTATAATTTCTTGAGGGGCTGAACTGTAATTAAAAGTCAGATGTAATATTTTAACGCAGTATTACTATTCGAAAATAAAAAAAATAGTCCTAATGTATATAGATATTTTGCCAATTCATTGCTCAAACATGTAATGTAATGAATCTCGCAGGACATCGCACTGGAAACATGGTACCAATTTAAAAAAAAAGGTGAAAAGAGATTGTAAGAGAGGCAGTTAATGGTGACCTCACAGCAAACTAACACTTGTACATAGGCTTGGTCTTCCAGTACACAGATTTTGTAATTTTGGTCATTATTTATATCCTTGTAAAGCACATGGAATAAACACAACTTGTACAACCATCACCCCCTAGCAGCCTTCTGGTCTATACGTCCCAGAATTCCTACTCGTAATACTTTTGATACATTTTAATTGTACTGTCTCACCTGTCTATATTCATTTATTACTGTACTGTCTCATACCTGTTTCAGAATACAGTGGTCTCATATCAGCTGTAACATTACCGATTATTATTCTTCTGCTTCAAAACCTGTCATCTGTTTGAACATGGTCTCAAGATTATTATCATGATACTCTGTCATACATGTTATTTTATGCCTGTTTCATTTATGTCATATTTGTCCTATTTGTTTCAATGATGTCTGATTCAGACCTATTACAGTGCTATGTCAGTGCCTTGTATTGTAGTATGTCACTTATATTGCATTCCAGTATTGTACAACCAGTTAATTTCTGAGTTCATACATGTTACAGTACAGTCTCAAATATCACTGTAGCACTGCCATTTTATCTCGTACTTAATGCCTGTTGGTTTGCTTCTGTGTGAGTACATATCAAAATCTGTCAATGTGCTTTCATTTGCAGACGTTAAGACATTGAGACAAGTGCTGTACAATTTTTTTTCTTATATTTTGTGAGTGTCCATGAGAAACAAGGTTGAGGTGGCAGGTGTGTGTCCGTCTGCCTGTTCTTCAGTCCGGTGTTTGAAATAACGTGTGGTGGAGAGGAGGTATGGCTACACACCGCTAACAGTGTTTTCTGAAATGGTGTGATTTAACATGGTTTCATTTTTGAGTGAATACATACAGTGACAAATAGAAGCTAACTACTTGGCTCGAAAAGTATTCACATTTGGTGATAAGGATGGTAACTGTAAATCAGTATAACCTTCATTTAAATATACTTGCAAGTGCAAAGTGAAGGACAAATCTATTTACAATACCATTTAGACATAACAACAAAAATACCAATAATCATCAGACTTTCAATTATGTCCGATTCACACACATAGTGCCAAAAACCGCTAGCAGCAAAAGACCTGCTTAAGAAGTTTCATTCAGGTACATTAGTTGGACCATACCATTTCTGGCAACAAAATCAATTAACCCAAAGAACAATTAAAATGACATTTTTCCACACGTTGAACATCATACGTATTTTATCAGTTCCAGGCATTTTTAAATTCTCACCTAATAGTTAAATACAGGTCCATAACTTTAAAATACAAATGACTGTTTCCCCCACCCGTAACAGCCCAGTGTCCATGTCCTGCGTTTTCATTAAAGTTACGCAAAACTAAAACAGTTTATTCACGCCATACGAGTTTGAATGCGGAACAGCAGGAAACAAAACAAGGCTTAGTAACTCTTTCATTCTTAACGTTGTATTATACAAATAAATATATAAATATGTCTAAACAGGGTAACGATATGAAGTGTTGAATGATGTAAGTAAATGAATGATAGCAAACAGAGGTACAGTATCGGATACTAGTTGTTAGAAACAGGCAAACATAAATGGTGCGTTTTAACATTAATTTAAGTGATCTACTTGCACCGAACGCTCGTCATCACAAACCGTTTGTCGCAAAACGGTGTTTTTTTTTCAGGGAACGAAGGATTCTCTCCGTCACTGCATAACATCTTTATATATGCCATATGTCAGCGTTTCTCACTCCTGCTGTTATCCTATCCTGGGTCAGAGTGACCAGCGTGAAAGGTAAGCCAATGTCTGAGAATAGAATCCCAAAAATCGAGCTCAGATTCCCACTATAATGTAAACTTTTGCTTTTTATTTGCTAGAAATAGTATTTGGTCAAATTTGTTAATATTGAGACACTTTCAGCTTTTAATATGCAACTTAAAAGGTGTCAACAAGTTTATGTTGGTGTTAAAATGATTCTATAACACGGAAATTCTATAGGTCAGCAAGTTTTTTTTTTAATGGAACATTGAGGTAGAAATGGTTGATATGAACTAAAAATCAAATCACCACACCAGAAATTCTGAAAATGATAGTGATAAGCTTGTCCTAATATTTCCATGTTCATTTCTTTAAATTAAAGCATATTATCCTTTAGAAAAATAAGGATGATTTAGACATCAAATATAAACACTGGAGGGGATGATATTCACTTTTTCTTGTATCACAGCATTATTTGTGAAACAACACATCTATGCAGTTGATCAAATACATGGGCGATAGCAGATTAGTCTAATGCAGGGCAATGAAAGGAAAATGAGTTGTGTGCATGAATGCTAATTACATCAGTGTTCGAGATACCATACCCAGCCGCATAGAAATACAGCCTAAATCACATCCTGAAAACCATATCATTTAGAAACTTAGTCCAGTATATAAGGTCTGAATGCTTTGTCGCTCAGCCCAGTATTGAGTTTCAGCAGAGGGCCCATCAGTGGGTTAACATGCGCTCCCCTTCACTGCCAGTCCAAACTGCTGCCTCAGCAATGTGTCTTTGAACTGTGCGGATCTCTGCATTCTGACACTGTGAAAGACCAGAATTCTAATCTCCCAGTGTGGTAAATATTCATTCATATTTATTAATGTATGCCTTTTGAAGCAGCACATCAGTAGTATTGCTTATGGAGGGATTATTTTGATTATGCAGAGGATTTAATTCTCTCTTCCTGGGTCCCCGTTGCTGATGATAAGAGTGATAATCCCTCAAGGAGGTCTGTGTGTCAGCAGTTGGGGAATCTCACAGGGGGCCCATCGGCCATCTACTGCACCCGGTCTCATTCTACATCACATGCACATCCTCATACCCACACTAATGAGGGCATGTGTGCACCGTGGATTGAGTGAAAGGAGCGCAATGCTGTCAGAGTGAGGCATGCCAGTCATTTCCAGTACAGCCTGCCTCACAATGTCAGTCATGGGTTTAGTCAGTCATGCCACTGGGCTCCTTCATGAAAGTTAATGGCAGGGAAAATCAACTAATATCATTGGCACACATACACAGACTTCTGCATGCATTTAGCACAATTGTATTCGGAAATTCAGAATGCAGCCATTCTGGAATGTCTTTGCCATTTTTGTGTCACGTAGGTCTCAGACGGCAGGTAAATCATTCAGAACCAGTTTTTAGTCATTAGTGTCTGTTCTGTGAATGCAAGCTTATTCCACATCCTCATGAAGTTATACAAGACACATTATTTCTGTCTCTAAATCCAGAAGATGGAAAAACACCACTGGACACATCATGCATAATGTGTTTAATATAGCTCAGAAACAGCTAATGTGGAAAATCCAGGTGCAGCAATGTTTCTAACCAAAGAGGAGGAAAAACATCTTTCAGAAAATAATAAAACTGAAATGAATGTGGATGGTTTGTAGAAGAAGGGTGATGTTGGAATTGTGGTTATATAAATATGAATTACAAATTTGTGAATGATTTCAGAAATGAAACATGTCATGGCAGGGTAGTGGACTGGTGTCATTTTCATGCCAAACATCACAGTAATGATATTGTCAACATAAACTTCGTCCTTGAGTCTTCCCCCTGGTTGGCGCAAGCAGTGCACATGGCACAGTGATTTGGAGGTTTGTTTGAGTGCAGAATGAATGAATTTTTGGATTCAGTTTCAAGGATACAGCAAATGAAAAATGAAGGTTGAGGAGAAAACAAGAACTGTAGAGTTTTCAATAAAGGATATGAAGGAGACAGGCTACAGGGCCCTCAATTTGGTGCAGTTCTTTCACAAATGGGAGAGGTGATATAGGAAATTCTGTTACCATGGGGACTGATATGCTTCTTTTCTGTCTCATGCTGACTCACACCTGTTATTATTGCCGGAGTTATTTTTAATAATGTGTAGACTCACCTGTGATGGAAACTGAAAATGTACCATTCCATACTGACAACGCAATGGTTACTATTATCTCTGATCAATACAGAGGACACAGTGCCCAATGGTATCCCTCTGCTGAAGCCAACTAATGGATCAGAGCCACACGCATACAGTGTATCTGTGACAGATTAAGATCTTTGTGGCTGAGACTACTGCAAGCCTGAAAAGACTTGGTTAGTTAGTGAGTTCGATGGGTCCTTAGAAAACAAGTTCAGGCTGAAAGCGGGGTTAATGGGCCACTAGGGCATGTGAACCGAATGGGGGGACCTGTGCCCCAGTGTAATGGCAGGGACCTCGAGCTCTAGCAGATACCACATTTCAGATGAGACTTTAAACTGACCGGACCAATGATGAATGTGTGCTGGCAGCTTTCCAGATAGAAATCAATGAAGTAAATCATTTCAGTTTTTGAACTGAATACACCTCATGAAACAAGTTTTTCTGCTCTGTTACATCTGGGATCAAACAGCACCTGGCGACACATACAAATGGGAAAAAAAAAACCTTCACTTCAAAAACCTGAAATTAAGAGACAGAAGAGAGAGAAAGGACGAGTCCATTGTAATACCTTAGCACAGGTCCACAATAGGAGGAATTAGGACCTGTAAGGTCTCTCACAATGGGCTGGAGAGGGGTGGAGAAAGAACTGGAATTCTGCCGGCTTTCGTAATAGACCTTTCGCACAGGTTCATTGTACCCCAGCTTATCTGGGATCTGCAGTCCCAGGCCTAAGCTGACACACAGGCAATTTAATACTAAGACAGATACAATGGAAGCTGAGGTCATGGGCAAGATCGAAACAAAACAGACACTGGTATCTCAAGATTTTAATGAGCACACAGCACGCGTGTTGTAAAAATGCTGGGAGATTACTCTGCTCAATCAATGGCCTGTGACAGCAGGAGCTGGGGGCACAAGTGCAAGCTGCGTGTACATAGATGGAGAGGTGGGGAGGGGGGATGGAGAGAGGTACACAGTCCCATTAGTGTAGACACAGTACATTTCTCAGTCATATTTGTGCATCTCTGAACAGGGGCAGGGTAAGCCAATGCTCCTCTCTGTTTATGTGTGAGAGACAGAGAGAGAGAGACAGTGTGTGTGTGTGTGTGTTTGTGTGTGAGTGAGAAGCTCTTAGACTTGTCACTCTCTTGAGAGAGTCCTTTTCTCAGCTGTTATGTGTCCTGAAGCTGTTGCTTAAATGTGCCTTTCATTAGAGTTTATGTCTTGATACCTCAAATACCGAGACTCTGAGAAGAACTACCTCAGTGTGCTTGGGACGTGTGTCCTTCAGTAGAAAGCAGGCTGTGAACACACATGCACTCTGAGCACCGTCTGCAGCTGGAGTGCAGAGTGTACACCTGTAGAGTGTACGTGTGTGTGTGGGGTCTACGAAATGGCTTACTTCCTTTGTGTGACCCCTGGATGCGGTGCTCTTTACGAGCATGACAGCATGTTCTCGTAGATTTGGCCGGGCCCTGCCAGAACGTCCCTGTACCTTACAGTAAAACATCCCTGCAAATCACTGAAGCATGCAAGATGAAGACTGTAGGTTGGCCTTGGATAAGAGGATAAGGTGTGTCTACCAGGAGAATACAGAGAGAAATGCTGTCAGAAGAATCTCACAAGTCTCCTTCCTGAAATAAAAATATGTCACTCCATTGGGATTAATTTTAATACTGTTTGCTGCTCTGACAAGCCTGTCCTAAGGAGACTGGTTCCTGAGGTACTCGGGGAGAGCTAGAGGAGTAAATCTGCATGCATGCAAAGCAGCTTATTTCTTTTTGTGAAAAAAGTTCTGACTTTGAATCGGGAAAATCCAAATCTGACTGATATAGATTGTTCTTGCTGCTGTGTGCCATTGCTGATTATATAATTTCTATGTATTTGTGTACATTGACACATTATTGATTAAGTATTTTGTTGATACAGTGGGATTTGTAATACATTCAGTAGATACTCTTTTGGGTGTGCAGCAAACAAGTCTAACCTCCAAAAAGTGGGAGGCCTCCTAATTTTACGATTTGTCCTCTTAAAATTATTTTAAATATCGTGGACATACTCTGTATGATAGAAAAATTCATGAGAAATATGCCATTGGGAAGTGAATGGGAAATGTAATTTCACCCAAAATTAAGAAAACATGAGTCAATAGTCTTACCTCCAAAATGTGAAAAAAATTGGGTGCCTCCTAAATTGACATTTTTTATCTGAAAATGAAAGTCACGTGCATGCACCTTTTTATGATAGAAAATCTCATCTCTCACTTCAGCTCAAAAACTCAAGTCCCACTTCAGCTGCAGCTCTCTGCCATGAATACATGGCCTACAGTATCAGGGTATGTATTACATTAAGGCGCGTTGAGGTTTAGAACTCAGCGATGCTGAGCTGTTTCCTGGCCTGCTGTGACTCTCTGTGGAGGTTTAGGGTGAAGCAGTTTCACACCACAGCTGACAGCCAGGTGTGAGATAAGATCCACAATAAATCTCACTGCTCTAGATATGTCACAACTCATTTCAGTTTTGTAGCACCAAATTAAGATTGAGTGACAGAGTGTGTCAGCAGCATGCATGGGCTAACACAGCTCAAATCTGCAACCACAGACCAACAGGGTTCAGAAAAGCTGCCACAAACCGTGTGCTGTACAAACCAGCTGCTATGAACCTACATGCTTACTGCCAGAAGATTAGCAATGGATTTTATAAAGTGAGATGTAATTATCATTACATGTGATGTAACATTATCATACATTTCCAAGAATAAAAAACAACATATTCTGCATACCATACAATATACAGGGTCTGTGATCCAACATCTAAACAATCAAACTTCTTAAGTGAAGTGGCTTAATTGGCCAAAAACTCAGTAGGATGTTCTTCAGGTGTTGTGATGGAGAGCATTGAGGAGAGACAATCACCCGGGCTCCAGGAGGCTGACTGTTCCAGTCTCACTCCTTTTCATTTTCATTGTTTTTATGAGCCCATAGCTCAACGTTTCTCAGCCACTGTGCCGATTCTGTCTCCCCGGCTTTGATTTTTACTCTGCTCACGGAGCCGCGGCCTGAATGATGGCGGCGGAAAGTGCCATGGTTCCCAAAACACTGAAGTTATATTGAATTGAGCAAAACACAGTGTGTGTAAGTAGTCTTATGACAGGGTGAAATATGACCATAATAGTAAAATGTCTCCCGTCGGTGTATTGATCGAGCCCAGTGAGGCTCAGCTTATCGATTTAATAAAGAAGACTGCTTCCAGATAAATACAACCCATTCTGAGTAAAATCTGCCTCTCAGAATACCCTTCTCCCTCACAGGGACTCACTAACCACCACCCCCTCCACAACCTACAATACTAATCTTATTCTTTCTCCTTAAACTCTGTCATAAGTCTTTGCTTTAAACACTTTTTTTGGGGACTCAGCCAATCTTGCTCCTAATACCAAGATTAAAGCTGAATATTTCAGGAGAATAAGCTCAGCTGCAGCATCCACCTCACCCCAGAACAGAGCAGATGACACACACATGTCCAGCCAGTCCAGTAGGTTGTATAGAACTCCACTGGTGTCACTGATTGGCTGAAGAGTCCGCACTCGTTATTTGAAAGGCCTGAATTAGCTGCTGATTGGACATAGACCACAAATAACTGCAGATATTCCATCCTGGAATACAGGACTGGAGTTTGACACCGCTGGTTTTGAGAGATTCAAAATGGACCAAACAAAAACAAACCCTGGAATGTGTTTATAGGGCTCTCTGAGCCCCAGTCTCACACCATGCCTGATGTGGAGTGCATTTATGTTTTTAAACAGGCCAAGTGTTACAAACGTGTGCCAATGCAGTTTTGAGGTCAAAAAATGTGTTATGAAAGACTTCAACCTGTTACATGCCTATGCAACTCCTGCAAATTAATGGCGTTTTGGTTATCAACATGTATGGATTTGTTTTTAAATCATATCGGCATTGAAAATGTGCAAAATTTTCAATGCACATTTTACCCAGGTGCAGTCCGCTCACAGCTAGCCTCTCTCAGAGTTCCCTGTTCTGTCACAGGGCCAGGAGGGATGCTGGGCACCAACCTGCCCTGCTCAAACCTGTGGCAGTGTGGGTGTCACTATCAGCACCTCCACTGCCTGTGCTTGGTCCTGCTTGGTGAATTATTGCCCCTCCACTCTCCTACCTGTGGCCATATCAGATGGGTTATCGCCATGCTGGGCCAGTCATTTCGGAAGCGACGGCGGCATCTGTTCCCTGCACACGGGACTTGGACCGAGGCCACTGCGCTCACTATACAGGCTCACAGTGCCACACAGAAATGCTCCAAGCTGAAAGGAACCAATATTTGGCTGGGGCTGAGGGGGAAGAATAATGCGAGGGTGCGGAACCAATGGGAAGTCACGGTCAGCAGGAGGGGAAATTTTAATATGGAGGCAGAGCTCAGGGTCGCCAGGAACCAATGTTTGGCCAGGGTCCCATTCAAGGGGTGTGTAAAACCTGGGCACACACAGTATTTGATTTTGCACACCACCCCCACTCTCTGTTGATAACTTCCGATCTGTTCACCTCGTCACAATGTTCTGGCATCAGACCTGAGTACACACACACAGCTCTCTTATCTCTCCCATCAGAAATATTCATTGCTCACTCTCACTTCAGATGACACAAATATTTAACACTCATATAAAAGGGAAATAGTATTTATTATACCTTTACTTTGGCTGTCAGCTGAATACCAACAGCCTTTCATTTCTTCGGTCACAGAGAATTATTCATACAGTACGTCCGACCTTCACTGGGTGTAGGCCAGCCAGGAATTATGCCACACTTTCAAATCATGGCATCAGCCAAACTAAATTGCTGCTTATTTTCAGCTTGTCAAGCAGTCCTTGAGGACAGGGAAATGAAGATGATACTTGACAATAATGGATACGTTCCTTCATAGGTTATGTATTAAATAAATTGTCACACTGTATATTTACTGTGTGTGCATGAATTTTGCTGGTCTTACATAGCGATATCCATTCTGTTTGTGATGGAAATTTGAGTGTTTTTATCTCCCTAAAACTGAAAGTGCTGAAAGATTTATGTGCTGAAGGCCCAGGGATCTACAGTATTCACTCAGTCCCAAACTGCAGTGAAACCTGTAAGACAGTCATCTATTCCAAGCAGAAGGGCTACTTAAACCTACACTGGCCACATTAACTCAGCCCGAGTACATCACTGTGTCAGGGACAGGGACGGAGGCTGTACAGAGCTTCGCATTGGGAAAGCAGAGCACCGCACACCATTTGTCAAGGAGTCCCCACAAAGTATTCCAAGCCCCATGCTTACAGCGGCCTACGCCTGTGTGCTGAATTCCTCTGAACCCAGACGCTCGGATATTCTTAATTACTTCTGCTTGTGACAATGATTAATTGAGCAACTGTGCCAAATGAGAACAAGTAAACCTTTTTTTTCCCCGAGCCAAAGAAATGTTGCACCCTGGATACATGTCTAAATATACCCAGTCTGAGAATAAGACATTCTGCTCCTGCACAAATCCAGACTTTGTAGCTCAAGGCTGGCTGGCCGCAGAGAATTGCAGAGCTGAACTTCCAGAATGTTGTTTTCTCAGTGAATTTATGAAGCTCAAAGGTATGATTCTGTTGTACAGACTGTGAAACACTACAGGAGGTTGTCTTGGTAATGTCTAGAGTCTGCTCTCTCCATTCACCAACTCCAGCGAGTAGTAGTGCTATGCAGGGTATGTAGCTATAGAAGATTCCCATGGTTCACTTCCAAAAAGTAATTGGTTTCAATCCCCTGTTGTTCGTAACTCTCCCTAAAGTCCCTCTGTGAGGGCTGTATAACCTGTTACATCAGCAGCTACAAGAGACAGGCATCTCAGAACAACATACTGCATGTCAGAGAAAACTACTTGAACTACACAACAGCCAAAACAGACTTATAGGGACCTAATACACGTCTATTTGGTATAAACCAGCACTCTTAATTTGGCTGTAGACATTGTGCTGTAAAAGTCCACTTATCAAACTATACACTGCTTATGGTATACATCATATGCTCAGTTAATACACAGTCTTAGTATCACACAGTATGATGTATATGATATTTCTGCTCTATATGTGGCCTATGGCACTCTTGATCAGTCAAGGTTGTTGAAGCGCAGTGTGCATATGGGACATTGATACTTCATGGCATGCATTTGCCATTTCTGATATAAAGTGATTTGAGGGTAAATCATATGTCAAGAATTTAAAAGTGCTTGTTGCAACTGCAGCTGGGATGAAAACCACATGGAAGGGCTATATTCAAAATCAATCTGGAGTTCTCCTGCTGGCAGGAACCTTATGGAACCCTCTCCTTCTGAGTGTGCAGCAGGACTAAACGTTGAGAAAACACTTCATGCAAAAACAGTTGTATCAGTTCAGCATATATGACACAGTCGATCAGGTATGCACACACACACGCACACCCCTTCTGCCACTCACTCTTAAGCCTGGGTAATCTAAGGGTAGTCTAAACTAGCACACTCTTAATCAGTGTTTCTGCTACATATAAAGCACAGTACAAACAGTATGTGAAACAGCTGGCTCATGCCTAATTTGGGCGTATCCGACCCAATGGGGAGAGACAGCAGGGCAGACAGTGTGACTGCAGCCTGAGGAGGGAAAGCTGTTCACCCAGGCCAGTGAGACCTGGGCCCACACCACCAGCAGTGCCCCAACAGCTGAACATCTGAAACAGGTCAAGCTTGGCATTCAATACAAAGGGGAAATGTGTGGCACGGTGGCTGTATATACACTATAGACGATGGAATGTGACTTTCATTCATTGGTATGGTCTGTTTTGAGAGTTTTACATCAGTAAACGTATGCAGCACACCAATATGACTGACTGATTCAGGCTACAAGCTCTCATAAACCTCACAGAAAGTACCAATTATAAAATTTAGCAGAGAGACCTATAACTGATTCCATTTATATTCAACTGCTGGTTCTATTGCAAATTCAGCAAAGCAACATCACCAGCCAATCCAGGAAAGGTCAAACAGCACTCCTTTCTGATTCATCCTTCAAATAGAACAAGAACTACACTCTCACTCATGGTTTGGTGCTTAAAAATCTACAGTAAACCTACATCAATTCCACTGCTAGATCCCTCTCACACACTATAATATTTGTTTAACGAAACAAAGCTATGGGTAACGGTAAGTAATCGACGCCCTCCTTGCTTTCCCCTATAATTATCCCCAGCGGGTAAACAATGCTCTGTCAAGCACAGATGCAGGTGTAGCTTTCTGAGATGATGGTTTCATTACAGGTAAATGGCAGTGAGGTGGCTTGTGTTCAAATCAGTTAATCATTCATTAAGGAATTAGCTTAAAAGGTTTCACAACAGTTAGGAGCAACAGAAGCCCCACTCACCAATTTTGGTCATACAAAGGAGTCTTACCAGACCTGGGATAACAATGCATGCTAGTTATAGAATTTACAAATGTACATGTCGCATTTTAAGTTATACAATTTACATAAATAATGTCATTTGCAATTTGCTAAAAAAAAAAAGCTAAGCAGTTCACGTAAGTTATGCAGTTACATGATGCAATTCAGGTTAATGACAGCACTTGTGCAGTTTATGTAAGTTATGCAATTTCCATACGTGACATCATGCAGGTATTGTTAATATAAAATGGCCTTCTCTCCCCTCTCATTGTACCGACTCTTCTCTGTCTCAATGTCCCTCTGTTCTGGGCCTCCAGGGGTGGACTGGTGGGATGTGCTTCCCATTGACACCAGTATAGCTGAATCATTACCTGTTTTGTGGTGTAGATTGAAGACTGTCTTCTTTACACCTAGTTGAAGTCTGTTGTCTATGGCCTTGAGTTTTTGAGTGTGTGCTAGTGATATTTAATACACATAAGTTATGCAACTGACGTAAATGCTGTCACTTACACCATGTATGTCAATCACATAATTCAGGTAGGTTATGCAATTTACTTAAATGACCTCACTTGTAATTTGCAATTCAAATACAATTCACGTCAGTTATGCTGCTTACCTAAATGACTTCCCATATGCAATTTACATCAGTTTACACAAAAAATGTAACTGATAAACTTAACGTAATACATTTTACATAAATGACACCACTTACACATTTTACGTAAATTACACAACAAAGCAAATTATGTTATTTAAGTAAGCTAGTTAAAATTAGGCAAGGTTTGCAAATCATATTATGAAAATTAGTTGATGTAATTGATATTATCTACCTATAACAATGGAAGTAACCTAATTCAATTATGTGATTAGCGTAATGAAGTTACGCAATTCAGATAAGTAATGTAAATTGCGTAAAGTACGTAAATTATGCAATTCAGATAAGTAACGTAAATTGCGGGAAGTACGGCAATTGCATAAAATACGTAAATGATGGAGAGTACGCAAATTGCACAAGTTACGCAAACAACGTAAAATACGCAAATGACGTATTTTACGCAAATAACGTAAAGTACGCAAATTACGTAATTTACGATAATTGCGTGATCTACGCAAATTACGTAATTTACGCAAATTACTTAAAGTACGTTAATTGCGTAAAATACGGTAATTATGTAAATTAAGCAATTTTGATAAGTTGCTTCAATTACGCAAATTGCATAACTTCCGCGAGTCAGGTAAGTTACGTAAATTATGCAGATTGTGCAAAATATGCAAATTCCGTACAGAACTTTAATTACGTAAAGTATGTATATTACGTAAGTTAAATGATTAATGTGAATTATGCAAATTACGTGACTTGCATTATGAACATACAGTGCAAGGCTTGCGTATATCACTTCAATGAAAGTTATACAATTAGCGTAGGTTATGCAATTCAGATAAGTTACGTAAATTACGCAAATTGCGTAAAGTACGCAATTCAGATAAAAGGCAAATTACGCAAATTGCGTAAGTTACGTAAAGTACGCAAATTACGTTAGTAACGTAATTAGTGCAAATCACGCAAATAATGTAACTTGCGTTATTAACATACAGTTCAAGGCTTGCTTAGTTTATGTAAATTGCGTGAGTTATGCAAATTACTTAAGTTGCAGAATTTGCATTAATGACACAAGCAACTTCAAGCAAGATACATTTCATGTGTTATAGTTTACGTAAAGGACTTCAAGTGCAATACATGTTTATGTTTGTTAAGCAATTTAAATAAATGATGTTACTTACACAAGTTGTGTAAGATATGTAATCCACATAGGTTATGCAGTTTCCTAATGCCATTTACGTAAAAAGACACCACTCATACAGTTCATGTAAGTTACTTAGTTTGCATATATTATACTGGTTACGTAAGTTACGCAATTTACATAAATCACGCCACTTACAAAATTCAGCGCAGTCCAGCAATTTACATAGGTTACGCAATCACACAATCTGCATAAAATAAGCAATTTGCTTAAGTCACACAGTTTGTGCAAGTTACAAAATTAATGCAAATGATGCAATTCACAAAAGTTACTTGGTTTGTATTGGTTACACAGTTTATGTGTTACAGAACTGCGTATGTAATTAAGGTGACATGCAATTCATTTAAAAAAATGCTAATCCTTGTGAATAGCTGAGCTGATTCTGTTTGTGCTTTTCTGTTTACAATAAACAAATAGTGGTACATCATGTTGCTTTCTAACAGGTTATCAAAAAATAGTTACAGTAAACAAATAGACAGCTTAATTTAAAAATGTGTTCAGCATGTACATCAAATTAGCTCTCCTACATTCCAAACGTCCAGTTCAGTCAAAGAAAGAGAATGTCCTCCAACAATGTCCTTCCATTTTAAATTTGTGTGCAGTGGGCCCGGAATGAGCCTGAAACATGTGAAGACACGCTCTATACCAGAGCGGGCAACAAGGAGAGGAATCAGTTTGTATATCAAAAACTGTATTATTACTGAAATGACATTTAAGCTCAGTGGGGTAGATTATAGACTGGGATAGTGAGACATGGGTGGTGCTGTTTTGGGCAGTTGAGCACATTCAAGATAAAGACCACAAGAGCTGAATAACTGGTATTCAAAACAGACTGGAAATGACAACACGAAAATTATCTGTTGGTAATTTTAGATTTAATCTTACTTCATCTCCAGGTGCCTATTTGACATGAAAAATTGAATTTAAATCGGACATACACTTTCTGGAATATATATCTACTTTTGAGTGTTTAAATGGAATATACAGTATCCACAATGTCCTTGATACAAACACTTGAGCCGCTTTTTATTTCAATAGTTACACAATCTCATTTATATCATGGCTGACCAGGGTTTAGTCCTGTGTTAAAGCTGATCTGAGTACAGTATCTCCAGTAAAACCATAAATGGCATAACTAGCGATAATGAGCTGGTTAGAGTCTTTTAGGGAAAGTTGAACTGTAGCAAGGATCAGAATCACACAGCAAGAGCCTGTAGCACTTCTAATATCTTATTCAGCTGAGGTTCCATTGCATTCACCCTTATCAAAACCAGATGTGATACCTGCTACTCACATAAAGGAGAGAAGGGAATGAATCCATCAGCCACAGCATTCAGGTGTGACAGTAAGTTCAGTGACAGTCAGGCTCAGTGTGTTCAGGTTTGATATGAAAGAGTAAACCACGACTGGCGGTGCAGTTCTGTGGAAATAAACCACGACAGGGTGGTGTGATGCAGTTTCCAGTTTCCTCTCTTCGACAGGATGTTGCCGTTATGTTCGGTTGTAAATGGAATCTTCAGTGAGGTTGAATGAGCTTGTGTATTAATTTCGAACGGTGATAAGGCCACTTTCACTGGAACTACATCATAGCCGTGCATTATTACCATGCAGTCACTGGGAAATAATGCACACCCCCTCCAGCCAATCAGAAACAAGTATTTAACCAAGCCGTGGTATAATGACGAATAAATATCAACTGCTGTGTGTGAGACGCAGAGTCATCTTGGGTTTTGCTGGAGGTGTTTATTGTACAGTGTGAACGCCTGTACTGCTGAATTATTTGTCTCATTCAGCTGGAGTAAGAAAACATTCCTGTGTAAAGAATTGCATTGTCTCCTATTTTATTTGTTCACATTTGTTCTGTCATTAATTACAGCGTGCCATGGTTAAGTACAGTGTTTCTCCCATTTATAAAAGCTTACACAGGCCACCAGGCCTGAGCACAGACCAGTGGGAGGGCAGGGCCCAAAGTAAAAATAGAGCACTTCTGCCCCTGAACCCTCAAATACATTACCGCTAATTTTGCTGTTAGGTCATAGACTTAGTTAAATGTACGAGCATGTGTTGACACACACAGATTACCTGTATTCATTTCTGAAGTACAAAACAATTCATTACACCCAATAATTTTCGTGATGGTTGGCTGTGTTGGCATATTTGACATAGAAGAAAATGCAACACTATGTGGCTAAGATTGTGAGTGATATCACAAAAAATATTCATAGTTACAATGATAAAAATAATAATAATAATAATACCAACAGGACACTTTCACAAGCCCTCTAATGAGCTAAAAAACATTGAACCTGCTCCTAAATTGAAACATTGAATCTGCTCCTAATTACCTTGCCACCAAAAGGGCAGCATCAGATTGGAGGGTAATTGGGCTAAGTGCTCGGATTTTTACAGGATGGTACCTTTTTTAGAGTATTCAGGTATGACAGAATCTGCTCTGTTGTGGTGTATGCTCTACCAGGCAAATAGGATTTCTTCACTAGGAGAGAAGAGAATCTGCTCTTTACAACTTTACCTGGTGAGGAATGAACACTATCTTAATGTATTAGTGATTGTGTCCCCACAGTCTGCCATTAACTCTGGAACTGAAGATCAATTCTCAGCATATGACATCCACACTAGGACAACAGCAGCATTTTTATTGACTTATACACCATTGCTAACATATACCGCTATTGATATTTTTCATATACCTTCACAGTTCATTATCTTAGTTACTTGTAAAATGATTGAAGGACAAAGCAAAGTTGTTTCAAATTTTTTGATTTATTTAAAAAGACATACACTTTGGGTGCACAATTTGATATTTTTCCTGAGACAAAATCTAGCGGTCACATTTTTGATTGACACGGGATCTCAGTAGAGTGATGCCAGAAAAGGAACATCTTCAGACCCACTGTCACTCACCAGCACTTCACAAAGGTGATTGTGTGAAAGGCTGTCAACATCAGTAAAGTGTCTTATATGGGAAGCAAGATTGTCTGCACTAGAGCAGGAAACTCAAAGTCCCACAATCCACCAGTCACTTTTACATCATAAACATGAACAGTGCTACCATCACCACCCCTCACCATAAATTTACCGTTCCCCTAACACAAACACTGAACCCTGTAGCAAACACTGCTGACACTTTAATATTAATGGCTTTTCATACATCATAAGAGAGTCATTCAATGCATCCTCTAAAATCCTCTTAGCGATAAAGGCCTCGGATACAAATGCATTGGCTTAATATCCAAAATGGAAATTTGGTAAGACTTAAATAAAAAATGTTTCAATGATTTTGATTATCTGCATAACATATTTGTGCTTGACAAATTTTATAAACCAATTGTACCAAATCAGTCAGAACTAGATTTCTCACCTATAATCAAAAATTGTAGTGGTTATTTTTGTATAAAAGTCAGAAATGTATTAAATTTTAAAACATTTTCATTATAGCAAACAAATTGCACAAATTCTGTCAAAAAAACTGTTTTACAATAATTTGTAAGTGAATATTCAATTTGTTTCAGTAGGTAAAGAAGCACCATCTCATACAAAAGTAAACAATAATAATAATCAGAAGATTAATAAAGTAAAAAAAGTGCAGTGGTTTATATGATATAAATTCTCCAATGCAAAAGTGAACACTTAATTAGTACCACAGGAAAATCTGTTCTTTTGGAAAATCATTTTAAATTCACATATCAGCAAATAACTTAACTAATAAGGCCACTGAATTCCACAAGGTCAGCACAAATATTTAAAAAGAAAAATACCAGCATAAGCTTATAAAGAACATACAATTCTCCCATGCATGGATACACTGAGAATAATCCAGAACATAATCAGCAGATAATCACTGTACGTTCCCCTTGCAACATCTCTCTTAATTTAAGACGTTAATGAGCAATGCAGTATTTTTTTGCACGTTACAAATGATTGGAAAGTATATTCACAGTTTCTAAGGTACTTTGCTGTTGGATCTCCTGCTCATTCCACTTTCCTTAGGACGTAGAGGATTCCGATGTTGTCAATGGTGACAAAGGTCCTGAAGTCAGGTGACACCTGGACCGCCTTGAGATTGGCTCCTGTGGTATAGAACGTCTGCAGAGCCTCTCCAGTCTCCACATCCCACCACTGAAAAACAGGGACACAAAAACACACAACTTAAGAAAACACAAAACCTAACAACAAATAAAGCATAAAATTCCTGCGGAAACAAGACAAAAAAAAACATGAATATAGACACTATCCACTGACATCCACACATAGTGGTACCGATTACAAAGCAATACAGTTTATGCTGTTGTAGAGGCACACATTCTAACACCATAATCAATCAGTCATTAAACTGTACAGCAATATTTACACCAGTGTTTACTGTAATCTGGTACAGCCCATATTTTTTGTACTGATACCCAACCAGCCATCATGGCCACCCGCTTTGGGGTTTGACCCACTTTACCAACAATTCAGGAGTCAGTAATACGATAATAATGTGGTGGCTGAATTATTTTAATTGGGTCACCTCCGTTTAGAATCAAGTGATGACATTCACACTGTATAAGCAGTCCTGCCCCACGTCTCTCTGCTGTCACTCCCTCTGACCAGCGCTTAGTTAAACATCTCACCTCCTTTGAACGTACAATCTGTGAACCACTAAAGTAAAGCACCGAATCACAAAAGTCCTGCTGAATATTTCTGTTTAAAGAGGAGTTTAATGAAGGTAAGCAAAATGGAGGTAGCCAGATTCTTGTGTAAAGCTAGTATAGCGGTTTGACAAGATCTGGTGCGGAAAAACGTTAAAATTACTCCCTGATCCCTTAATAGGCAATCAAGCCGATCTCCTGGAAAATGGAGGGATACACAGAAGGATATCACGTTGCAGGCAGTGAAAACGCACAGCGTAACTGCACAGCCTCAGTAATAGAGTGATGAAATGGAGTGTGGTCCCTGATCTCCATCCCCTCAGTCTGTTCCTCCTCACAGCCCCACTGATTCAGTGTCTCAGAGGGCTCTCTCTCCAGACCCCTGAGTAATCCCACTCTAATTAAAACCGTCTTTACAGATTAATTAATTTCCCATCCTTCACGGGTGATGTGGCTCAGCATCTCCGTGGTGATGGATGAAATGACTATGAGAATCTCCAACGCGGGTCGATGGGCTCTGCAGTTCACTGGAAACACGAGCACGACAATATGTGACATCACATTTCCAAAAATATAGAAGCCATGCAAAAGAATCTGGAGGATCAGAGCTGTGTTATCTGCTACCAGTTTATCAAAGACAAAACATGTTGAATGACATCACACATAACAGGAGTATCATATCTCTTTCCCATAATTCTCTTGGTTTATCTTCATGGTGCCTGTTTCAAGAAAAAACCTGTGATGTGCGGCCTACTTGAATGGTCATTTTGTAATTAGGAAGACACAGTGTTAGAAGTTGTGTCAAAAATGGTTAGATTCTCTGCTTTAGCACACAACTAAGACTTCTCAGGCCACACAGTGGGTGGGGTTATCAATGCTGTCAATCACAGCGGGGCTTGACATTTCCAATGACCCAGCAACATCTTTCAGCCCCTTCAGAGCAGTTAATCAAGCCTTTTAATAGCCTGCTCAGGCACGCAGATTTCAAAGATCCAACACATACAAAAACAAATTTAATAATAATACCAATGAAACTGAAATAAATGAATGAGGGCTGAAGATGGAGATTAGAATTTTAAATTACTATCCTCAAAATCTCCATTACCTTCAATGCATGTGTTTGACAGGGTATGCTTTCCTATCAGTACATGTGAACAGTGTTTACTGTATGTCTGTGGTAATGAAGTACCTCTGTGGACAGATTCCTACAGGTGTAAATATAATGAAAAGAAGGAAAATGAGGATGGAGTGTGTCTAGTGCTTTCTACATCATTGTATTGATTACCAAAAGCAAGCAAACAATCGCCTGTACAATTGCTATTGCGATTGCGAACCACTCTGCCGCTCTTTACTCATTGTTCATTCATTCAGTCACTCCGTGACAAGCCCTAAGTTCTGCCACTTTAGGTCCTACTTCCTTCATATATCTATGGAAAGACGCAAGGGAGACTGGTCCCACCTGAGATATACCTACAGGGTATGCCAACACATAGAGGCTGACAGTTATGCCACAGCACTGCCGAATCTAAGCAAGGGTAAACTCCATACAAACAGCTGCAAAAAATGACCTAACAACGGGTAGGGGAATACACAGAACCTTCACTCTTCTACCAACCTTTCATTTCATTTCATAAAACATTTACAATGTACTTATCTAATAATACTGAATGAATGACTCTTAACCTCAAGAGGATATTGATGGAATTCTATTATGTCCCTGTGAAAAGATTTCAAGGCACATTAAAACTAACGCATCCAAAACAAGTCTCACACAAGTCTATGTGACTCTATAACACAACAAAATTCTTCTGTTCAGGGTAGGATACCGGACATGCACCCAGTGGGCTACATGTTTGTACCCTGTGTTAGGCCTCAAGCCAAGTATTTAAACTCATATGCAGCTTTACAAATTAGCAGCATGTAAAATGTGAGGGTATGTGGGCAGTCCCTAGCGGCTGTGTATTATGCAGCTCGTCCGTACGGCATCTGCTTATTTGCATTCTGAGCTTGTATCCTCTAAAGCTCTGTAAGTGGCCTTGAATAAGGGCATCTGCTGCACTAATAATGTAAGTGATGTAAGGTACAGCTCATTACATGCAGCTGCGCAGCTAAAGTTCTAAAGTTTCTCTTACTCTTTTTTTATGCGAGTGTGCCTCCCGCCGCAGTGGATTGTTTTTGTGAGCAGATTCCTATGCACGTGTGAGTTTGTGTGAGAGGAGAAGATTCCCACTAAACCAGCTCCCTGAATATGGCCATCTAACCATCACTTACATCAGACTGGTTTCACAATCCTTTGAAATTCCTACCAAATGTGAGCCCCAAGGCTGTCCCTACAAATCATAATGGCATTCTGTCCTACCTAGTAAAACTAATTAAAAAGACAAAAGGTATATGAAGTTCTCTGATGGTATATGTGTATGTGTGTGGTGTCTCTGTGAGCGGACTCCTGTAGGTATTAAATGTTTCTGTGTGCAGACCTCAGCAGGTGCACTGGAGATGGATTCCTGGAGAAGCACACCTGCTGGCTCACCTGAACTTGTCCCATAAGTGTGGGAATCGGTGGCGGGGGATTACTCAGCGTTCTGGTGCAGATGCAGGCCCCCCGCTCAGGGAGGAAACCGGGCCGTCGCTCCACCCTCCCATATGATGTGCACAAACTGCAGATGCCCCCACCCTCCCTCCCATGCAATTCATTAATCGAAAAAAACCGTTCACACACATAAATGTGTCTCATTTGCATTCAACTGGCAAACTATTACATTCAGCTGTGCAGCTGCGATCTACAGTGAGCTTTCCCACTCTGAAGCAGACGAGCCCCCTGTGTCTCCACAGAGTGAACTCACACTTTTCGCAGTGAATCCCAGCTGCACTGGCTCAAATCATCATTCTGACAGTTCTGCTTTAGCATGCCGCTAGCACAGCCTGATCACAGCAGGTGTGAGTTTCTGCCCTTTTCATTCATTTAAAATGAGTGACTTGGTCCACTTTGCTACTATACCATTGCAGTGAGTGAAAAATGGCATAACTCTAAGGTAACACGTACAAATTATTTTCATTCTATATGGCATTAGAACATAGCCCAGCCCATTCTGAGTCTCTTAGGTGTTTTCAGGACAATCAGACTCCCAGTTGGGGGTACTCGCAGTGTGAAATGCCATTTCATGCTCCTGTCTTTTTATACATTGTAAAAAAAAAAATAAATAAATGAATAACATTTGGGGTTTCGATTTGTACCAACAGCATAATGGCCTGCATAATTCAGAGCCTTTAGAATGTCAAAGGTCTGGACAATTAAGGACAGGTTTGGAGCTGTGACTAAAGGATGCTACTGCAGAGACGAGATTGCAGTTGAAAATTCTTCCCTTCTTTCCTCAGTCCCTCTGTTCTGCAGATGAAGAATTTACTCAAAATAATTCTCACGCTCTTCCTTACAAGCTCTCGCTCTCTCTCTCTCTCCCTCTCACACACACACACACACACTTTCTCTCAGTATGTTCTCGCACACACATTTGCATGCACACACACACACACACACACACCTACACACACACACACACTTTCTCTTAGTATGTTCTCACACACACATTTGCATGCACACACAGACACACACACACACACACCTACACACACACAATATGGATTTAGGACGGGATAGGACTAGGCACAGCTTATGATATGTGGACAGGAGAAATGTGACACAGCTCTGTGAGAAACTGAAGGACACTGAGCGCACTGCAGCTCTCTGTGACAGACAGACCAGCTCTGCTGTACGTTACAACACAAAGTTATCCTCTTCCCTCTCCCACATTTATCCCGTGTACCTGTCTCACCAAGACCTCCTTTCCATTCTCACACCAGCACACACACACAAAGGCGCACTCACACAGACACACGCACAAACACAACAACAGACACACACTCCCTGACTTCAGAGCCCGTAATGTGTTTTCTCAGATGAAAATGGAAAACAGAATTTCTGTAACTGTAGAAACTGGACAGGTTGTGCTGAACAGCGGAGCAGAAATATTCATGTTAGTCTGAGAAACGCAGCCATTAGCAGGCGCCTCACTGACAGGTTCTGTTGTCCTGGATGACAGACAGATGCTGCCTTCATTCTTCTGACAACACACTGCACCACAGCCAGACCTTTTCATTCAATGGCACCTTCCCATATTATGTCTTGGAACAACTATTTAAATGTCACAGAGAAAAACAGAAACGTTTTAAAAAATGCCCAGAGGTTGATTTAAAGGGCTTGTTTTCAGAATATGAATACTTCATCGTATCAATCAATGTCAATAAAAACTGAAGATGAAATAAAAATGTAGGCTGTTGATTACTGCAATCTGACACAACTCAAATCTGCAACCTGATGCCTCTCTTTCACTGCATGTAAGGAGTTAACTTTCATTTTAAATTATTCACAAGGTCAAATTGATTCCCTGATCCTGAGATCTTCAGTGGACCGCTCGCCTGCATGTTGAGTGTTACGCAACCATCAAATGTCCTAGAAGTGCAAGATGATTCTTAATAATTCATGGTGCTCAGGTCTCCTTGCTGCATTTTGCGCTGAGACCTCATGAGTGTTCTGAAGAGGCTGATATCTGCCCTCGTCACAGGTCCCATCCACATAACGGCTCTGTCCTGCAGTGAAGGAGCCCAAGTCTACGTTGATTCTGATTGTCTTACAAGCCTGCGGAATATTCCGGTTACAATAGGCACTGTCTGCTATTCTCATCCGCAGCACTGAAAGGCTATTGGCCAACTGTAATGTCAATCAAATAGTTCCTGCCTATCTGCGCCTCCTCTAGTGTTGATTCATTTTTACATTTGGGCAATTAGCAGACACTCTTATGCAGAGCAAATTGCATAATTTTAAATTTGTACACATTATCCATTTATAAAGCTGGTTATTTTATGGCAGCGATTTGCATTAACTACCTTCCAGCAGTGTCCTACCTAGGATTCAAACCCACCACCTCTAAGAAGGAAGCCCAGTTTCCTACTTCCTAGATACTGCTCTGCTGCGATATCATTGTTATGATGCCTGAAGGTGAGGGCTATTTGCTTAGTGGAAGAGTAAACCAAACGCAACCTTAACACCCTATAAATCAGAAAGCATGTGTTTTCTAAGTAACAGTTCAGGCGCTGTAATAAAACTGTCAGCACAGCTATGCCCATCTGAACAGGGAATGCCAATGGCCGAGCATCCTGCCAAATGTTAGGAAAATCAATCTGGATGAGACAAGGGACAACAAACCATTCTGGGTAATATAGCGGTGGTAAGTACTGACCCAGGGCCTTATATCTCACCCTCCTTTTTCATGAGTCTGTCTCTCTCTCAATCTCTTTCTCTCTCAATACTGCTGGCACTCAGCCAGCCCAGGGAACGGCTCCAAGGACGGGTCTTTTTCGTATTCCACCCTCCTCTTTTGCTCTCTCTCTCTCTCTAATGGTCCTCTCCTGCTCATCCCCTTGCACTTTCGCTGGCAATGTCCTTCTTGTCTCCACTTCTTTTTTTTTTGTTTATTGTGGTATTAAAGAGGAAAATGAGTAATAAAATAGTCCTAGTAGTCAGGGATTGCTAAAGAAAGGGAACAGACATTAAACTGAAATTGGATATGACCTTATGAAAAAACACAATATCATTGGCTCATGTGTTGAGGCTATGGGGAATAAACACCTGCAATTTTCTGTAATCCACAGCACAGGTAATGGGAGACACCAACCACGGAGTCTACAGTTACACAATGACCTCATGTGATGCTGAATATAAACAGGTTAACAACAGCAGAATGGCAGTTTTCAAACCACAATTCAAATCTGTAACCTTTCGTTTGGCAATAACTTACAGTAAGTCTGTTCCCCTACCCATAATGCCTTACTTGCAACTGGGATTTGTCTGAGATGACGACTCACATGCATGCAGCTTTCCAGACAGTGACTTTGACATGGGCTGTTAAGCGATGAAGTAGTCCGTTCTTTCATTGGAAGAATTCTAAAGCATTCTGCCAATCAAGAGTTCTTTAAATATTCAACATTCAATCTAAACTGATCACATGATGAGTGTGGCCTGCTCTATCCAATGCTGCTGGCTGATCTCACAGCTCATGATGAAAACAAACAGATGCCTCCTGCTCTCAGCAGCTAATTCTAGGTCACTTTACCCAATCCCACTACTAAATCGGTCCCTTAGGGAGAAAATCTGATCACTGCCAGTGCTTGGAGGCTAAATCTACAAAGGCACACTCCTCTAAAACAGACGATTAACTATGACAACAAACCATCTCTTGACGTTGCCATCTTCAGCTGCCATCTTAACAGTAAAACCAAGAATCATTAAAATACTTTTCATTTCATTCCAGATCAAAGCTAAAATCAAAATATATGCAACACACTGATGTACATATTTAAAAGAGAAGGAACTCCTGTATACAGACACTAAAATCAAAATATGTGCCTCAAACATAATTCTACAATCATGGATTTTGGTATGATTCTGGTGCAAAATGAAAAATTGTGCTTTTCAAATTCAGTGAAGAATGTCGATGAAAGTTATGCACATAACTAATTCAGAAAAACTGGTCCATTTCTGGCATACTTTTGTTTTCGTAGAAATTCAACATTGATCACTCTCCGAGAGTGAAATAACTGAAGATACATCATAATATTGGCAGGAAATCTTTGCAATCATATCAATACACAAACCAGTGCACCTGGTTGACACATCTCAAATGTACTCAGCTTTTAAATAAAAACCAAACCCACATACTATAAAATGTCAATAAAGATATTACAAAAAAATAGCTGAGGGAAAGTTTGGCATTTATCCAAATTCAACTAGAGTTGAATGGAATTAGACTTAAGTTTTTGAAGGGACGAGCACTTCATAAGAATGCAGGTTTATTTTTGTAGCAAAGTTACACCACTTTCTTTAAGAGGTAAAGTGGGGCAGCAGTTTTAAGGGGAGTTTAATTATTTAATACATTTATGGGTCAATTCAGATTAAACCCCTGGACAGCTAAGGAGAAAAGCCTAAGTATGCTTTACTCTTTTTTTAACTGGACAGCGAGACAAAGGTGTGAATTTTTCATAAATGTCTGACACAGATGAGTGGGTAGCAAACGCTAGTAAAATATTATTAGATGGATATTTTTACCCCTTCTATTTTTACAATATGAGATTGTAAGGTCAATCGAACACCATAAAACGGTTAACTATGACCATTTGTAACGGTGGTGTGGAGAAAATGCCAAAGAGAAGGGAGGTGAAAAATCAATACCAAAGGCTGCCATGTACAAACATTTTGCATGGAAGTCTGAAAGCCTTTGGACCAGTGAGTGTGTTTAAGCAACCACATCAACACTTCATAATAAAGAAAACAGAGTGACATTCTGAAAGACACACTGATGTTGACAGAGGGCAGGCATAAGAGAGAGAGAGCGATAGAGAAAGCGAGAGGAGAGAGTAAACAGAGGAGAGCAAAAGGATAATGAAAGAGAGAGGGAGGAGCAGGGGAGGGTAGCAAGGGAGAAAGAAAAGGCAAAAAATAAGACTGCGGAAGAGGCTTTAGATCACAGTGCTAAATCAGTCCCCTATGTAAAATGTTTGTGTGTCGGCTGGTCTAATTAGCACTAAACTGCGTCGGTGAAATGATAAGCATCTTATTGTGCGTTTCAGCTAGAATCACAGCCCTTAATGAGACACGCCAGGCTTAATGGAATTATCTCTCAGTGTAGCACTGTGGATGCAACAACTCCCAGCTCCATATTTCAGCCCAGTAGACAGGCATCTGCTCAATGCTAAAGCAGTCCTTAAGCTCTCTCACTGTGCGAGTGTCTTATAGCGTGTGGGGACAGGGGTCGTGGCAAAGGCAGTGCACACTGAATTGAAATGGGAGTTGGAACACAGGGACTCTACTCAGGGCACTTGCAGGGGAAAATGATTTGAAACATATTATCTATTTTGGAAAATGAGATAAGCCTTTTAACACAATGGATGTTTGGTGAGAGAGCGGGACGTTAGTCACACAAGCACACTGCACTGCAGAGCTGGAGGAGAGGGTATCTCATCCCCCCCTCCCCAAACATAAGACACAAGCACACAATACCCAACTGTGTGGCGAAAACAGGTAAAGACAGAAAGTGCTACAGGGGTCAGGAAAAGAAAGAGAATAACAGACAAAACATGACAGGGCAGAAAAAGAGTCAGGATGAAGAGGAACAGAGAGGCAGGGGATGAGAAAGCAAGGTGAAAGACGAAAGAGAATTTGCAAGGAGATGACAGAGAATATGATAGATTTTTCTATCTGCCCTACTGGAGCCAGGAGAGGCAGCAGGAGGCTATTTTTTTCTTTCACTTTTAATCATACAGATGCTAACGTGCTTTAGTTATCCCAGGTGTTGGAGGAGACATCACTCTCCTGGGTGAGGCGCGCTGACATTGGCGTCACCCGGTGCTGCCGTTGGCGTCGCAATCCCTCAACTGCCACCGCGGCCTCGTTAGTGCCCTCTTAGACGCTCTAACTGCATTACAACATACTGATGAGAAGTCAAACTCGCCCTGTGGGTGGGTGGGGGGTGGGGAGGGGCGGGGGGGGGGGCGAGAGGTCGTAAACCAGATTTATGATCACTGCTCCCCTCCAGAATGCCACTCTCTCAGGCTAATGCGGTGCGGTGATATCAGCACAAAGCAAGATGCTCAATAGCAATCCCCACCTTACTCGGTATTCACAACCCAGCCTATGATATAGTGGTCATTAAGCCTGCTAAAAACAAGAGGATCCCTATTGAAAAAGCATCACAGGCCTAAGGAGATGACAGATTGCTACATCATCATGTCCTTGTTTACTTATTTATATTGCCGCTGAGGTCAACTCCTTGCGGCACAGATATATTTTAGACGTAGGCACCTGGTGAGGGGTGTTGAGTGGCTTGCCCTGCTAAACTCCTTTACTGTTTGCACTAGCTATGTGTAGAGTGTGCTACTGTGCAATGGCTATGCTACAGCTGGGGGAAGCAGAGTGAAATGGAGAGGAGGTAGGCAGGGCACAGTCTGAGAGACAGCGCATGCTCTTCTGCGCTCCATAGAGATGTGTGAGGGGACACTGCAGTGATGGAGTGAGCGTGCGGACAGGCATTCCACACTGGGAGAAAAGGAAAAACTGGTCAAAAAAGTCAAGGCAAAAGATGAAGAGAGCTGGATTACTCAGACAATAAGCTCTAACATTAAGTTTTTTCCCATAATTCTTATCTGAAAGGATCACTAAAACCCACAGATCATTTAGACTTACAGATTACAGAATTGTGGGCTAGACTGGATTGCAGAATAGAGACAAATAAACAGAAAACACAGAACAGATAAAGAGATCAGAGATAGACATCAGTAAGTCACTGGCTGGACAGTAACAGATTAGGCTGTCTGCACAGTCAAAGTTCAGAATCAAAACATACAATCCCCATAGAATAAACTGAGGTGCAACATCGTCTGTCAAGTGGTAGCGCTGAGTTTTCCACAAGTATTTCAACCCACATCTTAGAAACTATGGACTATGAGTTGTCAGCAGTTTTTTCATATTAGACAAAATGAAATTTCAATAATTATTACATAAGGCCATTCATCATGAGCAGCGACCGATGAACTTAGATCAAGCTTAAATTCACACTCAGTGCAAAGGTTACTTACAGGGTAATTACAACTATCTATGCCAATTTTATTACCCCTTCACACAGTGTGGGCTGAAAACTATGGCATTACCACTCCCTGTGTGTTCTGGAAATTCCAGAAGGCGTTATTGATTACTTCCTAGAATATTCCAGGAGGCAATATTACTCAATTTCTAGGAGCCGAATACTCCAGAAGCATTGTTACTCAATTCATGCATTTACGCTGGACATTCAAAGACTATTACTCACTTCCTGTGCTGATCTTTCCAAAAGGCATTATTACAGGAATTTTAACTTGTTGTCCTTGTAGACACTCTCTTAAAGCACTAGTACTTGCCCCCTGCCAGTATGTCAGGAGCACTGCAGGAACACTACTAATCCTTTCTGGTGTGGAATTGTACTGAAACAGTATGTATTATATTAACTTTTCGGGAATTGGGTTTGCAACCCAGAGGTTGCCAATTAAAGCAAGCCAATTTCATTATCAAGCAACCATTCACACATACATTAATCTCCATAAATTGATAACATAAAAAATTGAAGTAGATACAGTCTGCTAATGAAATAGATGATAAAGTATGATCAACTGCTGGCTGAATGTTGTAACAACATGCCTCTCGTGGAGTGTGTTTGTGTGTATGAACTGTCCTCACTGGGACGTGAGAGCTCACTTCATTCTTACTGGGTCACCCTGGGCCAGAGAGATGAGCACAGCCAGCTCAAAGGTATTTTCTGGGGTTAGCATGAAAGAGATGACAGTGCCGGAGCTGGGAGGACATGAAAAGCAGGAGAAATGACAGCAGATCCCATGCTGAGGCCCAGGGTGGCAGACTGCTCTTCAAGTGCAGATGAAACAAAATGTCACCTGAAATCCTGTCAGAGAGTGAGAGGGTGAGAGGAAGAGTCTGACCTTTAGAGAGATGGAAGCCTGCCTATAAACTAACCTGCTGTGTTCAATGACAGAGAAGGATGCGCCTAACACTGCAGTCATGCTGGCAGCACCTGAACGCCAATTGTTCCACAGAAACAGGAATAGGAACACGGCACATAAGACATTTATATATTCCTACAGTGTAACAACACAGCAAACATGAGGCAACCAAACGAAATGGAAGAAAAAAAAAAACGATTATTCAAATTCCCCGTGACATCACTACACGGGTCACCAGAACACCTCATTGTGTGTTCAGTCAATTTAACTGGACTACAGTCACCCCACAGAATGCTCAGCGACAACCAGGGAGATCGATAACCAGCCTTCACGGCTACCGAGGAAGACCGATAAATCACCATTCATTACCGTTCATTTTACCCACAGTAACTGATCAATCAATCGCAGTCCACCACATCTGCACTGAACTATCAGTCATCTTGTGATTCCACCCACAGTTTCCTTTGCACTCACAGAGCCCTCCTCACTCAGGGAGAGGAAGAGAATGGGCTCCCCACGCCGCGATGTGACAGAAAGCAGTAATTAAGCCTTTCAGTCTCATTAAAAAAAGCATCACTCTCAGCCACTCGTTTACACTGCATTTCTGCAGCCATTAATAACCACTACGAGAATAAACACTGAATAATCTCCATCAGATAACAATGTGCCGAGTTACCTTGTAAATTTGACGTTACGTGAGAGTGAGGAATAGAAAGAAAGATGGAGTAGGGAAAGGAGAAGAAAAACATAGTGACAGCGAATCAGGCTGATTGGTTATTCTTGGATTATCGACACCTTGGCTGTGAAAATGAGGAGAAGTATTTTTTTCTGGAGATAAGACCTCATTTTGTGAGAACAAAAAGCTGTTATGGTTTGTTCGCGCAATAACGTGAAATCAAAGGATCCCATTTTACAATGTAATCAAATGGACCCATTCCTCTGGGCATTACCTCACAGAGTTATGAAAGTAGCCAATAAGATGGCATCGCCTTCTGAACTCTGGGTGACCCATCCCTTTTGTAACAGAGATGGTATTAGAGCTGGGATTTATGGTCTCTTTAATAACAGACACCGAGCGTATCCTCGTGCCTCTGAGGAAATGAAGAGCAGGAAATAGGTGCTGCAAAACAGCAGCCATGATGGCTGTAATATCAGTTTAGGGGTCTCGCTGACATCGTGAGTCCAGTGTAATCCCAGTTAACTGCAATCACAAAAACATTCTGCCAGGTGAAATACCACTCAATGGGTCCCAATGACATGCCATGTCAGATTCACTCCCAGTCAAGTAAAACTCTGTACCAGGGGCTACGCCAGTTTAGTGGTCTCTCTGACATGCTAAACTGGGTTTGGCCTGCCATGGTCCAGGAGGGCCATAGGGTCTGCTGGTTTTCATTGTTGCTCAGTACACAGAATAAAGCAGGTCATTACACAGTTTATTCAATTCATCTGGTTTCTTGGGTCTGAAGTTCTGATGTTAAAGTGACAGCAAAACGGAGAAAGCCCTGCTGCTACTGTGCAACTGTTTACCAGTCTCTCAGTACTCAATACAGGGTGTATTTTCTGTTTACTGGTCCTGGGTTTAATATCTATTTATTCATCTCTCTACCACGCTACCCTGCACACAATATCTGTTGACTGGCTGGCCTAGGTATAGCACTAGGTCTCACTGCTGCAGTGTAATTTCTACAGGCTTCTCCCAACAATATTTGCCGATTGTAAAATATTTGCTGGTCTGTAATTCACTGAGATTGGTGTGACATCTCCTCATTTGAATGTAATATGTGTTTACTACTCTCTTTAGCTTACTCCAACACGCTCTGTTGAATGTAGTGTCCTGCCATGTGCACTAGATTTATGTGTGTATTTGCATGTTAGCACGTTGACATGTAAAAGCATGCCTTTATAGATGTAGGGGCTATGTTGAGATTTTGCAGCTGGGTAAACTCTAAAATCTTAAATGTCACAATGACTTATGTTTCCGTGGAAAAGATCAATGAACTTAATTTTCCATAGGAAACTTAAAGGTTGTTATAGAATGACAGAAGCTACTGTATAGTAAGATATCAATATTCCTGGAAAATGTGATGTCTCTAATGCCAAGGAAAGCACAAGTCCTGAATGATAAGAGACAAGTTATTTTCAGAAATATAACCTCACCTCCTGTGGAAAAAATATGGTTCATTTATCATCCTGACTCTTATGGGAAAAAAACTTCTATCACTTTTACAGACTTCATGAATGAATAGTGCATTGGCAAACCTTCATATTTCAAATGACCACAAATGTATCGGAAATTGCTGGAATAATTGGAGTAGATAAAAGCCAAGCACTATGGATCATTTGGTTTCTGCTAATTTTGGAGGCAGAGGGCAATATAAAATGGAAAGACAATAACATGGCTAAATAGTTACACAAAACTGACCAGACATTATGTGATACTGATCAATTACATTAAATAAATTATGCATCTTCTGGCAAAAAGTTAAGTAGGATATAGGATGATAACATAAATAAAGAATATATGCAATTAAATTACTATGGAGATTAAACACCTTGCAATTATATTAAGTCACCAAGGAAATACATTTATTTCATGGAACAGATGTTAGCTAGTAATATTCTTTCATTTTCTTGAGCGCTGTGAGCATTTATTATTTTCAGAAGCAGTGAATAAAGATTGCACTGCTTTCCACCAGCAAAGCACAAGCATTCTTTTATTTTCCATGCAGTGCATGGGCGTTTTATTTTTGCAGGCAATAGAGTATTCTTTCATTTCAAAAATGGTGTCCAGATGGGTCTTTTATTAGCACTGGAGATAAAAAAACCTGTAGGCATTTTAGAATGGCGGCTGCACCATTACAGCAAGTGATCACCCCCACCACAATCTGTCCCCTCTTAAATGTACTTTGCGCATTGCATGCAAGATGGTAGTCATTTCGTGCTAAAAGAGAAATGGTTGCTTGCATGAAATTTTTTCTGACTTCCTGTAATTTTCTAATGAAATACCAAAATGGCCGGACAGCCACGAAGCGAATCCTGTCCGCTTCCTAAGCTGCTTTTTATGAAACACCCATGCAGCGTGACAACTGGAACTATTTGAGTGCTGCCAACTTCGAGTCTGAGGGGGCTGGCCGACCGCCTTAGCGGATTGTATGCGACTGGCAAACCTGAGGGTTTGGGTTTTTGAAAAATAATTCGGCTCACTGAAATCTCTCATATTTGTTCTTATGCATTTTCACAAACAATAACATTGTGTTTGAGAATAAGTGGTGCAGTAGCCCTTTGTTAGCTCAGTATAAGCTGTTAGCAGTGTGCGTATGTGTCTGCATGTGTTTTGTGAAGTAAATGGGGAATAGTGTGAGAACAGCTGAGAAGCCAGTGCGGCCTCTAACCCACCCCCACAGATCACACCACCAACCACACAAGGGATTTCAAACGAGCTTTTCCACGCCTGCGGAGCATCCCGAGCCTCGGTGCGGAACAGCAGCACGGTTGCGTGAGTGGAATGTTCCAGAAGGCAGGAGACAGATGGAAGATTTACAAGAAAAAGCACAGCCCTCTATTTGAAGTGTGTTCTGGTGCTGCTGCTGCTGCTGCCGCTGCCACTCCCTCCAATATGGAGTCACGAAAGGACACTGCACGCAGACCGTAACCACTTGACATTCTCGAGTCACAGCCCCCTCTATGGTCGATAAAGGTTCAGAGGGCACATTAAGAGAGAGAGAGGCCCCGTTTGGCGATTGAGACGGTGCGATGGAGCGAGGCCTCGTTAGCGGACCGCCGAAGTGAAAGCTCGGAGAACACTGTGAGCCTCAATGGCAGCCCTCTAATCCCTCCGTCTCTTTGTGGCAGGCTTCACTTATGCGCAGTGCGTCGCAGCCCACTGCAGTCAGAACAATGCAGAGAGCCGCTCGCGTTGCAGCGTGCCTGTGGTCAGGCCATCGGCGGGCGAGCCACGCTCAAAATAAGCGGCATCACACAGCCCATTACGGTCAAAGTGTTGCAGGGCTGCACAACAGATAAGCAGCGTGTCGCAGTCTACTGCAGTGAGAGTGTAGCAGAACCCCGCTTCACAATGTGCACTGTTACACAGGACCGTGATCAAGAAGCCTCTATTAAAACACACTCAGCAGAGAGACTGGCACCCCTGTGGAATGATGCAGTTAATTGCTTCTACCTCTCTCATAAACCCAATGCACAGAGAGGTGCACTGTCTTACTTTGAAGAGGGATAAGACTGGGGTATTTTCTGCCATGTTGATGTGGGACTTTGTGTGGTGTGGGAGTTTCTTACCTTTATGTAGCCGCCGGTGGAGACGAGCGTTCTGCTGTCTGGGGAGAAGTGCAGGTCGGTCACCCAGCCACCATGCAGAGAGTCCATGGAGTCCTTGGTGCCACGGGAACAGACCCTGAGCAGCGAACCGTCCTGAGCACTCCAGAGCTGAAAGAAAGAGGAGACATGTCAGACACAAACGCAAGGCACAGGAGACGAGGGGGGGCAGACCAACTTCAGTAATGCTCCGTACCTCAGTGTATTGACTACACTGACATACTTGTCTATTCAACTAGACTGGCTACTAGTCCATGCTGTGGCTAACAGTTCACAAGTCACAGGTTAAGTGAGCACATTATTCTGTGGAATGGCAGCATCAGCAAGCGCAGCAAGCATGCACCAGACTGTATTTTTCCAATTATCAGTTTAATGTGTTTGTAGACAAGCCAATGGTTGCCTGTTATTGCCATCATCTTATGAATACAATTTTCATTGATGCACAGAACCCCTATCTGGATCTTGTATGTTTCATAAGACAAACAACAACTAGCCGACCACTTTCTTTAAATGACCAATGACTAGTAAAAATTGGTGGTTCTGTGACCCTTCCGCCATGACTTCGGAGTGAGTTCAATAACAGCAGAACGTCCTAACATCAGGGGAAGGGCAGAGGCGATGGTGCCTGCTGGTCTGCAGGGCAGAGAGGCAGGGAGTCTGTGCAGCACAGAAGGTACAGCTGCAGGGACTCTGTATGCAGGGGCTCAGTCATGCCAAGGAAGCATGCTTTCTGCTCTGACCTGCTCAATTTATTTTGAGAGTTTGAAACTACTGTTGGTCAGATTTGGCCTGCATATTGTGTGCACATACTAGTTGCGAGGGGACATCAAACAGCCTATTAGACATCAAAAGAAAACTATTTTTATCTGCTATTTTTCCTTTCCCTATCAATTTAGGATGCTGATACTTTACCTGGTCTTTTCTCATCACTGCAACATCACCATCATTTTGAGAGATTGCACACAAACTAATATCCTCTCAGTCCTGCGCCAGGAAATCCTGCTGAGGCAAATCATCTCACTAAAATCTCTCATATTTCTTCTCATAAATTTTCACAAACAGTGATACTGTGTTCAAGCAGAAGTGGTGCAATAGCCCTTTGTTAGCTCAATATAAACTGTGAGCAGGTTAGCCATGACTCCACTGTGAATCATCCTACAGGCTGCATCCAGACAGGCTCCTCTGTCACAGCCAGCAATCTCCAAGTTCTGAAAGGGGTTTCAGCGCAGACTATCAGATTCTGCAGTAGCAACTTATAATGTGCTGATGTTTTAGTTATGATAGAGTCTAATTAAAGGAGGACACAGAGCTGAAGGCACTTCTTCCGTCCCTCTCAACCTCCTGCCATTCTTCCCTCTCAACATTCTCTCAGTCCCTTCTGTCCATCCCTCCTTCCACTGTTCCTTCCTTTTTCTCCTCTCCTGTCTTTTCCTTCATCCCCAGAGCCCAGCACTCACTCTGATCTCTCCGTTGTCATCGCCGGTCGCAAGGCTCTTGCTGTCCCAAGAGAAGCAGCAGCTTCGGACGCAGTCTTGGTGTCCGTTCAGAACGTGGAGGCAGGCCCAAGACTCACAGCTCCAGATCTGAAGGAAGGAGCAGCATAAAACGGGATCACCGTCAGTGGAGGGCAGGCAGGGGGACCAGGCTGCAGGCCTAAGGGAGAACAGGGGCTGCTCCACCTCAGCGGGCAGCTCAATTTCCAAACAGCCTATGCCTTTATCAGGCATTTAAAACTCATCACCACAACATTACATTGCAAATACAACATATAACATTCTTTAAAAGACCTACCAGCCAATGTCAAAGGTCTGGTATATGAATAAAGCTGAGGAGGCAGCTACTGCAGCCAGCTTCATATCCTGTGTCAATGATTATGTCTTAAATTAAACTTGTATTATATACTTGTCTGACTATTGATATTAAAAGTTGATATATCACGTTTAATTTTTTAAATGGATTCAAACAAAGACCTCAATCTGACCTCTATTAAATGTGTAAGATAGGGAACAGTTTGGAAGTTTGCACCATAGCCAATCTTGCAGATAAGTCAAATCTATTATACACGTACTGTACACCCTGCACAAAAAAGCGAATCCTATTCAACTGGATGGTGTATGGCATGATTAATGAGAACACCTAAACCTGAGATGAGTTTTTAAAAATCCCCATAAAACCACCACAGCAAAGACGAAACTCCATTATTCAGTCCTGAATACTCCTCTCCAATCCAATTACTCAAACTTAGACACAGATCATTCTTCAACCATAAAAATACAAACCCAAATATATAATACAAAACGCTTTCCAAACTCTTCTAAACAACACCATACCAATCTAAACTTCAGACACTCAATCACTGACAGATCATCTGAAAAAAATTCTTCAGCTTTTTGCCTAAGGTACCTCTTAATGTGATTTACTCGTTGATTTCTGACGTTGGATTTGGTTAGCTGGGGAAGGTACAGTTTCTCCCACTTGCCAGCCTTATACGTCCTGAGTCTATAGGTTTGCATTGTTTAGAACACACAAAACAATTTCTGTGCAAACAGACAATAAAGTTTCTTTTTATCTCATCTCATCTTAATGTTGCTTGCCTTCCTGCTGTGAATGCTCTGCAGTGACTCTGTATGAACCTTGTTGTTTGCAATTGAGTCATTCTTGCCTGCCTGCCAACAGGATATGGGAAAAGTTTGATATATAAAGTCTGGACTACAGCACACAGTTGTTGTCCACAGTAGCTGCTAGAAGATGCTATCACTCGGGTTCTATGCCCTTTTTTTCTGTTAAGTAAGTGCAAGAGGAATGCCTGAAGGGAAAGTGTTTATCAGCCACAAATGCTGTTCAAAACACAGATTTAGATGGTGACATTCCCAATGGACAATTTTTCCATTACTTTTTGATGACAAGTGAAATGAAAAATGCATTAAAGTGTTTCAGACTCTAAAGTTTCAACCATGTTAGGTTGGACCAAGCTCAGAGGCTCAGTGCCGAGTTTCGCTTTATCAGATGGTTAGCTGATATTTTAAAGTATTAGCTGGCTATTAGGTAATGCTACTAGCATTTAGCACAAAACATGCTAATGTTAGCTGGATATTTCCTATATTGACCATATAGGAAAGGGACTGACTTTCTTTCTGCGAGAATGAGGAGCAGGTAATGATGCCAATATCTAGATCAGACATACAGATCAGTCAATTAGTCAACCTGATTTGGGAAAAGCTATAGCGCCCACATGGAACCCAAGTAGATGTACGCAAAAGGATATCGGATTTTGTACAATGGGTGATAAATCTGAATGTATGATCTAGATTCCCACCACAGGGCTCATGAAGGGTAAAGCTCTGCAGCCCGTCCGCACGCAGCTGTCTGAAAGTCGAGCAAAGTCAACTCCGCAGCGGAGAGCGGCAGCTCCGTGGGCGGCTGGCTGAGGTAATGACGGAGGCTGGCGGAGGTAGCAACCGCTGTAGGTTGCGGGTTTTGAGGTAATGACCGCTACAGGGTGAGGTAATGGGTGACTCAGGCTGATTTAATGACTGCTGTTTCTGTCCGCTGCATACTGCTGGTGACTACTGCAGTCTGTGTATCAGAGACAGAACAGAACAACTTTCCTTCTCCCAAAGGGAATTTCAGATTTACCACTAAACAGCCAGAACAAAATATCACCATATTCTTACATAGACGTTAAATTACATGATAGTTATTTAACAGATGTTCTTATCCTGAGCAACTTACTGACTGGGAGAATGAAAGTGCATTCACCTGATAAATATGAGAAATAGCACCAGACCTGGCAAACAACAGAATGTAACATTACTGAAGCACCAACGCAAGTTAGCTATGCTATTCCTGTTCCTCAGACAGCGGCAGCGGCACTGCTGGAAGCCCTGAGGAGTTTGTTACTCTCACCAGCACATCAGAGACGGGAGTGACACCCTGTCAAATGCTTCTCAGGCTGCATATATACATTCATGAACTTTGCTTATATGAATAACCAAATGCATTATGCATCTATGGCCCAGTGTCTACATGGAGCAGAGAACACAGCACTGATGGCACACTGAAGCTATTTTAAGTATAGTCAGCAAATATATTCCATTTTTTCCTCTTTAAAATCCTGAACTCCCATGCCATTTGACATGCACAGTTACCAAGGAGACTCATTTATATGTCTAAAGTGCAATCATTCTCCTCTAATAGGTCACAGAGACTTCAAGCGCCTAGCTGCGCTATGGTCATGTCATTTGCTTGTCAGTACCTGTCTACTCCTGGCATTGTTACTTTCACCAAATAGGATCCACATTCGATCAAATTCTTTTCTCAAAATCAGAGTAGAGTCCCAAGTCTCAATCCTCTCTCAAACCTCAAAGACTAGTCAAGAATCGCAGTCAGAATCCTTTCTTAAACCTTGCATTCCTAAGTCAAAATCTTGCCTCTGTAGCGCCTCAACGTCCATGGTCACAACTTTCTCTCTCAGATCATGATGAAAGCATGTGCAAGGTCCTCTGTCAAAACTCTATCAAAAATCTATGCCACCAGCAAGAGTGAAAATTTGAAATGCTAACTTTTAGTTTTTGCTTATTACATATTAATTTTCTATTTTTTACACTCAAAGCAAAATGTCAAATAACTCAAAACTCAAACAAAAAACATAACATCAAACCTGGATATGCTTTACATTTTCACATAAAGTATGTGATTTTTTTAAACATAACTATCATTTTCCATTTTAACTATTGCTGGTTTACTGAACAGAAGCCCAAATTCAGGGCACTTACAATACAGATTTTCATGAAGCAGATTTAGTGTTCATATAATTTTTCTGGAAAACTATAACAGTACAATATTGTGATTTTTTCTGCAACATTACTTCATTGGTACAACACTCATTATTCATGTCAGTAAAGAATTGCTGCATTGCTTGTCCTTTACTATGTACACTGCAACGGTGATTCATCCACCCCACTCCTGGAGAAACCTTCAACCAGATTATGCCCCACCACAGTAACCCAGTCCCCTTATTTCACTGGCCCACCTCCTTCCTGCTCTATCCCCTTACCTTAGCTGTCACGTCCGCTGACACAGTGGAGAACATCAGTCCGTCAGGGGACACGGCACACGACAGGATGGCTCCTTGGTGGCAGGCTATGTCCTGGGTCATCTCCCCACTAACCATGTCCCACACCTGGCACAGTTAGAGAAGTTTCATTTACATCACCTGAATGTCATACATCATCTGATACCTTTGTATAACATTTACCGTATGCCATTGTACAGTGTGGAGGAGAGGAATGTTGTCTTTACGCTATGAGCATGTGATAGTTATGTGTCACTTTTACACTGCACATCCATTCTGACACAGGCATCCATACTGATAAATTTGCATTTGGGCATTTAGGAGATGCTCTTATCTAGCCTTAGCTAGGAATCAAATCTGCAACCTCTGACTTATAAGATCAGCCCCCTCCCTGCTACACTTCCGCCCACAGAAAAACATGTGAACAGACAGTCACACAGTAAACATGACCTTAGCCAGAGACGTTCAGCTCCTTATATCAACCTTTTTCCAATATCTGCTCTGGTTACATGACCCTCCCCTCCATCTTACTGCAGGGCTTTCTGAACACTAAACCATCCCAGTGAGGAATTTTCCAATAATGTTTACTCTAGCCACGTCCAACTAAAGAACCTTTTAAGGAACAGCACTTCTTCGCTTCATCCACAAGAAGAGAAAGTGTGAGCTGATTATTTTGGGCACACTGGAGTTCTCTCAAATTCTCAAAAAGAAAAATAACAACACAAACAGTGGATCGGCCAGTTCTTTTTATAAAAATGCTTCACACTTGGTTGCCATGCATTTGGACCAGATGGGAAGAAGACAACCCATCTGGCTGAGTGGCTCAGCAACCATGGGCAAATGTCTTTATACATAAAAGCTGGGTAATTTAATATAGTAAAAATCTAACTGCAATTCTTCTGAAAAAAATCATCAAAGAGAAGACCCTGATATGACAATCACTTTAAGAGTTTTGTTTGTGTTCTTCCTTTAAAATTCTCCTGTCTGTTCTCTGACAGTTCAGTGAAATCTCTCTCATTTCATAATGTAGCAAAGGGACGGACAGAGCTAAATGCTAAGCTCGGGCTGTTTTTGCATAATTTATTTTAGGAAAGTGGACTTTGAGGAGTCCTGTAGGCTTTCCTGTTGTTTGCTCGTGTGCCATTTCACAGTTAGAGGCAGTTAGTCTGACGTGTTGATTTTTCTCATCGCTCCAGACGGCAGGGGCACTGGGCACGGTTACAGCTTTCCTCCACCTACATCACATGCTGGGACCGACACAGAAGCAGTGAGACTGTCTCTCCTCAAAAGCCAGCGATGTGTCAGCCTCACTGGTCCTCATCATTCATCTGAGGATACTACCCTCATGAAACCATGCCCTAACAGTCAACAGCCCTCCCCCAAAACAGAGGGGGTGGGGGGGTTTGAAGATTTGCAGACCCAATTCTACATCATCTGCCCTCAGAACGCTGTGCTTTTTGCCGAACTGACCTGAGAGGAACAGCGGTGAGGTATGGGGCGGAGGGGAGGGGGTTGGAGGGGGTTGTCTGCAGCGGATATGTTTCACCCTGAGGATGCTCCAGCATTTCTAATTAAAGTCCTTGCTCAAAGTCTCCTGCTTTCTGCGATGGCTGAGCACTTCAAACTCTGAGAGTGCGCCGAGACAGCTCTCCTCAGACAGCAAATTCACATACACGGTCAAGGGCAAATGGATCTTGAAAAAAAATGAAAAAAGTTCAGCAGTTTAATGAGATAACTATTTTTTTTGCCCAGCAAAAAAACTAAAATTGCATAATTCAGCCCCTCTCTTCATAAGGGCAACAATGACTTGTGTTGAGTATAAATATCCACAATGGGAGCTGGAACAAGGCAGGCGAAGCCTGCTGACAAGGACATGATGTTCTCTCAGCCCTATTCCAGAATTATCGCAACGCTGCCATGTGGCCACAAAACTGCAGCAACATGTTGTGAATTCAACGTGTCTGTGTGCAACCTGGCGCATGGTAACACCCCATAACAGTATCGCACTCTCACCATATTTGCCAGAATATTCCATACTTATTCAACCTCCTAATGAGACAGACAGATCCCTACATACAAGTTATCATGCCCAGCATCAGATAGAGACATTGGAGTTCTCTCAAATTCTCAGAAACAGGCAGAACAACATTAGCAGTGGATCAGCCAGTTCATTTTATAAAAATTGTTCACGCTTGGTCAGATGGGAAGAAGAAAACTCCGCATCAAACAGGGGTCAGAGGTCAAAGAGGGAGCAGTGGATCACCTTTGCAGTGCCATCAAAGGACCAGGACAGAAGCAGGGGAGATGAAGAAGATATTTCCTCCAGTTCCAAGAATTTCCTCACTGATTCCTTATGACCCTGCAACACCAGGCACTCCCCAGTATTCCACTTCCACACCTATAGGGGGTGACAGAGAGATCACATGCCTGTTCCAAAGCACCTGACTTGCAAAGAAAACATTAATCTCTTACAAGAAAAAAGGAGAAGACACAGAAAGAGAACATTAAAGGGGGATGAAGTGAACCTTGGAGGAGGAACAGAGTCATAGAAAAAAAAATATGGAAAGACAGAAAAAAGTAAAGAAAAACAGAAAGAAGGAAAAAAAAGAGAGCACGTGCATTTGTGCGTGTGTGTGAGAGCGAGGAGGACCTACCCTGATGGTGGCATCCTCTGAAGATGTGATGAGGGTGTGTCCATCTGAGCTGAACTGACAGTGGAACACTGTCTTTGTGTGACCCGACAGGGAGCGCAGGGTCGCCCCCGAGGGCACCTCCAGCACCTAATTAAAAAGAGAGGGCAGTCAGACAGGTGCACAGATACACAGGTGCATAGAAAGACAGACAGAATTGCAGTAATACAAGCAGAGAGAGAGAGGGAGGCAGTCACACAGGTAGAAAGAGACAGGGAAATCACATGGGCACACAGACAGATAGCGAGTGGACCTAAGCACACAGGGAGAGAGCTTCAAATGGGTTCTGTGTCTAAATGCTTCAGTAAGCTTGGGCCTTGGGACCAGACCCCTAACATTACATGTCACGACCAATACTCTTCACTACAAAGCAATTCTGTGAGGGTAAATATAATTATCTATCCATATTTTCAAGAAGCAACAGAGGCGTGAAACACGAGGAGACGTGCAACGAAAACAAAGAGGGGATGAAAGCGTGCCAGAAAGGGGGTTTAGGAGATACATACAGAGAGACAAAAGGACAGATACGTATGGAAACATAGAGACAAAGACGAATGGAGCAAGAGATAGAGAGAACGGCAGAGACAAAAGGGAAAAGGTAAGGCTGGGTGTCAGAGATAAGGAATGACCCATAACTCAGACTACTTGTTACCAAAATATCTCCTTCGTCAGCTTTATGCACAACTATTCTTTTTCTGAAAGGAAGCTTCATCGACTGAAATCTGATCTTTGCATTTGCGAAAATACTACATTACTAAAAACTTCCTTGTTACTTTTGCGTGCTTGGAAGATGTATGTGAGCATTCGTATTGTTCAGCAGTGTTGACGGAGACGATTCTTTAGAATCAGAAATGAAGGAGCGGTAAGAGACACTGTGCAGCTCAATGCTAAAGCCAGGGGATAAGTCTCTCCCTGCACCTCAAACACAGAGCCTGCAGATATCTGCAGGATATTCAGTGCAGGTTGTTTGAAGTGAGACAGAGATTTTAACATGTCAGATCCAAGTTTCAAAGCTGAGGAAGATAAAGGCTTCAGAGACTGTGTGTCTTGGTGTGTCGGGGTGTAGCAGACAGACAGAGAGACAGATTACAATAGGCTGACTGCTTATTTCTACTGCCAGTGATATATTCAACCACCACTGGTAAACAAACTATGCGTGCATGCCCAAACACACACATGCGCATATATATGTGCACACTGATGTACACACATGCACACAGGCAGACATTCACTCAAATTCACAAATCAACAGACATACACAAACTAACACACACATACACACATGAAAACATTATCAGACACAAACACACACACACACACACAGGAACCACACAACACAGGGGGTGTGTCCCACCTGTACCCTGCCTGTCTCTAGTCCTAGTGCCACGATGAACCCCCTCAGTGGGGTCAGAAACTCCATGGTCCAGCAGCTGATGCTCCTCAGGACCTGCCTAGCCCTGAGCCTTCCTGCCTGTCACAGAGCACAGTCACATCCCTTCTGCCTGTCACAGAGCACAGAGTCACATCCCTTCTGCCTGTCACAGAGCACAGAGTCACATCCTTTCTGCCTGTCATAGAGCACAGAGTCACATCCCTTCTGCCTGTCACAGAGCACAGAGTCACATCCCTTCTGCCTGTCACAGAGCACAGAGTCACATCCCTTCTGCCTGTCACAGAGCACAGTCACATCCCTTCTGCCTGTCACAGAGCACAGAGTCACATCCCTTCTGCCTGTGTTAGAGCACTAAGTCACATCCCTTCTGCTTGCCACAGAGCACTCAGTCACATCCCTTTTAGTTGTGTTAGAGGACAGCATCACATCCCTTTGTTAGACCACAGAGTCATATCCCTTTTTGGCTTTCGGTTGTGTTTACATCCATTTTTTACATCCATAGCATCTGAGCTGTTGATTATTCTTCGATTGTAGATACCCAGAATTGTATTATTTTGCCAGCAAGTTACGTTTGGTCTATTTGTGTATTCCTACAGTGTACACTTTGGTTTTGTCTAATTCTCTCGCTATGTTTTACATTGTCTGTAAGGCATTTTGCAAAACTCAAAGAAATAATAAACTGTGTGCTTTTTTCTCTGAATAAACAAAGTTATTTTTATTTTGCCAGAGACAGAAAAGAGTTACATCCATTCTGCCTAGACAAAGCACACAGAAAATCTGTGAGAGAGAACATAAATTAACATTCATAGTCAGTTAAGATTTTTCAATCTATATACACCATAGGCATATAGAGAGTGACTATTATATGACACTGTATTTTCTACAACCAGTTTACCTCTCCACTCCAACCCTCTTTTATGAATTCCTCTTACCTCCATTTCTATTTCCATCCCGTTCCTACTTCCAGAGAAAAGAACTGTCAGTAGACATAGTCCATGGTATATGGCCCCATCTACAACCGGCTTCCCAAATAAGATAAAGAACAAAAGCCATCTTCCTCACCAGCATTTATTGTTATGAACCATCTTCCTCACCTGTGTTCCAGGTTACAAACCAGCTTTCTCATCTGCACTTAAGATCACAAACCATCTGTACCCACAAACACAAACAGTATGTCTCCCCACCTGTGCTGAGAGACCAAAAATGACCGTTTCTCACCAGCAGCTCAGGAAACGAACCATCTGCTTCTCACCTGAACTTCACAAAGCAGTCTGTTTCTTAACCTGTGTTGTCAAACCCAAAATGGCTGCTCCTGACCTCCACATTAGGACACAAACATTATGCATACCACCTGGGCTGCAGAACCAAAATGGCTATTTTTTAACCTGCTGTTCAGGACACAAAACATCTTTTTCCCTTGTGCTTCGGCCATAAAGCATCTTCCCCTGGGGCTAAGAGGGTTTAATGAGTTTAATGAGTCTGTAGGTACTGCCCGTCTCCCTCACTGCCCTCTAACCATTCAGAGAACCAGCACTAAACGAGGGGAGGACGACCTTTACACTCCGCCATTAATCAGCAGCTCCTCACAGGGAGGGAAGGACCCGGAAGGACGAGAGGAGGATGGAGCAGGGCAGGAGGAGTAAGGGATGGAGAGAGAGAGATGGAGGTGTGGAGATGGAGCTTGTTGCGACTGGTACACGTTGCGACTGTCAGTGACTGTGACCTGCGAGCGGATGACAGCAGACGCCACCAGCTTGTTATAGGATGTGACACAGGACACCCTCGAACAAGGTGAGAATTATTTCACCCACGGTGCTCTGACAGACTGCGGCCAACACTGCGGCAAGCGTCCACAGACCAAACCGAGTGCGGCTGGCAGGTTCCTGGAAGTGAGACCGGTTCTATAACACAAGCATGTGCGCCAACCATCAGTTTGACTAGGAAGCTGGGAACCTGACAGCATTTTTAAGCAAAAATTTTGATGTAAGATCGTCCAAGATCAATTGTCAAGGCCTTCATTTGTAATCACACCATCTTCCAGAAGATTTTAGCTAAACATTAAGACTTATTTTACTGGAAACCCCAGCCATAAAATTTTGGGTTCACAAAACAGATATGAAAATGGGCATACTTTCCTTCCCCCTTCATTATTAACAGGCTATCGAGAGTGACAGATCAAAACTCTATGGATATTCCTTTTGTTTTACGTAACTTCTTGCAGCACACAGTTTTGATGAGAGTCACTAAATGAGTCACTGTTGCTAAGGGACAGCCAGGATATGAAAATTATAAGGACACTGGAAAACGGATGTGCAGGATGAACAGAGACAGAGCACATCCCTGTGGGGCGTTGCTCAAACGAGACGACAGTGGGAGACGTTTAGCCATTAGCTCTGACAGACTGAGTTCCGCCTCTTAAAAAGTCACTGATCCAGTGGATTAAAACAGGAGGCAAATTAAGAGGATATTTCCTTAATCATGATGTGTTGGCGAATGGTGTTTAATACAGAGCTTAATTCCTCGGGAGAATGAGAGGAGATTCTATCACAGCGCCCATAAACAGTCAAATTTGGCACAATCGGCAGCATAAAAACATGAAAAGTGAAAAGCTGAATGACCTTATTGGAGAGCAGAAAATGACTTTTACATTAACAGGATTTAAACTCTTGAGTTATTTTAATGAGGCTAGAACATCTGCTATGAATCTGACAGCTCTTACGAACCAGAAATCTGAGTTATATAACGCCCAAAGGCAGGATGTCTAATCCCAGGTACAGAGTGAGAGTGTGAAGGCACGTCATGTGGACAGCAGTCCAAACAGTGCACTTTAGATGGTTCCCAGAGGTGAGTAGTGAAAGGTGACAAGTGAGAGGGACTTGAAAAAGGTGCCAGGTAAAACTTCACCGTTAAGAGTGAGGTGAAACAGGTATTGATGAGTTGTAAGGGATGATACTGAATTCAGAGAGATGAGAGGTAAGACTTGACAGGAGAGGCTGAGCTGTGAGAGACAGACGTGCTTTGACAGGCAAGGACTAAGAATGACTGGTGGGGGTGAGCTGTATCAGGTGAGGTGTGTACTGAATTTGATCAGTGAAGGTTAAATGTGACTGACAGGTGAGAGTGGACAGCAATTCACCTTCACGATTCCGTCCTCACGTCCCAGAGCCACAGCGAGGGGTTCCCGGCAGAGGCACGTGCAGCGGATTCGGGATTCCTGCACTCTGACTGGAAAATCACTGTCCCCGTCTTCCCATTCTGAACCTGAGAATACACTGTATCATCAGCACACATGCACACATACCTGTCTGTCTGTCAGTCTGTCTGTCATATACTTGCGTTACCATCCCATACCTGAAAATACAATATACCATCTGTAGAAAAAAACACCTGCCAGTCAAACACCTTGAAGCACCTGAAAACACACCACCCTATTTGTCTCCAATACAAGCGTCTGTCCAATAGCAGCACAGCTGACTACTGCGCATGAGCATAACACGTTGAACCCTGACCTGCACTTGGTTTCTGTTGTCAGCGGCGACCACTGTGACGTCATCATGGGAGAAGAGCACATCATAGTCCCGCTTCAGTGAAACTGCAGAGGAGGTGTGGACTTCCTGTGTTGCCCATAGCTACACAGGACATGAGAACCAGAGACAGGACATGTGACACGATAGCTGGAACCGATGACAACTGTGACCCAGCCAGTTAATGTTTTGATGACAGCCACTTCAGGAAAGAGCGGGATCTCTCTCTCTCCCTCTCGCAGGTCTCAAAGTCAGAATCTGAACATTTGTAGATGGGAAAGGAGAGAAAAAAATTGGGGAGAGGGGTAGACTGAGGGAAAAGAAGGGAGGGCAGTAGAGAAGAGGGGGTTATGGAGAGTCAATTATTCATCTTCCAGTCAGACTGAGTGCCTCCTAAGGGAAGATGCTTTCCTCATTTTACCCAGTGGGGCAGAGGAGGACAGAAGAGGAAGAGTGAGGAAGTGAGGAAGGCAGGAGCTGAAGGAAACTGACCTCAGGGAAAAGAGTGGAGGGGAAGTGACCGTCAAAGCACTTACCCTGACAGTCTGATCATCTGAGGAGGAGAGGAGAAGCGATCCATCGGGAGAGAAGCGGACACAGTGGACCCAGCTCAAGTGACCGCTGCAGTCAGCCACCTTCTTATTGGACCTGAAATCCCACAGCTGGGGTAACGACACAACAGATAAAATGTCAACTGTGCAACCACAGTGAAATGTCAAAAAACCACTTCGAGTCATATTGTTTTCATACTACTTTTTCATGCGGTCTGAAAATTCATATTGGTATTTCATAAATGGTGTGTGACTGATACTGGGATTTTCTGTAGTCAGTGTGTGGTCCGCACATGAACAGAACACTCAGAGCATTCAGCCCTGGCCTACACTTGGTTTCTGTTGTCAGCAGCAACCACTGTGACATCATAATGGGAGAAAGGCACATCATAGTCCATCCTTATATTTCACATACAGTGTGAGTAACTTACGCTGGCTTTTTAAGTATGCTTGTATAGGGAGTTAATCGGACAGCCTACCTCAACAGTGTAGTGTGAGAGGGCAAGGGCGACCAGCTGGCTGCTGGGGCAGGAGTCACAGAACTGCACCGTGCTCAGGTGACTCAACCAAATGTCGGATAACAGCTCCGTCGTTGCAACGTCAAACACCTGCCATTGCAGAGGGAAAAAAAAATCTCAATTACCATGACACTCATCTTCATAAGCAGTCAAAGAGCCAGAGAATGAACGAAATATATGAAAGCAAATTGATGAGATAAGACTATTCAAGCCTAATACGACTCCTTCTACATTCTATATTGGCTTTTATTACTGTGTCCAATTTCATCCCAAAGGAGCTCAGAGTCTGCAGCACTATTATAAATTCAGGCAGGTTATTCTATGCATAGGATATAGGCTAAGTGCAGTAGCTGGCCACTTAAGATATCTCCAGTAGTCTTATTAATTATGACACAATTAGCAGGATGACAAATTAATTTACAGTATTGCTATAGCTTATACTGTAAGTAGCTTGCAAACTGATGTAATATTTTTACCTGCAATCAATATCATTTTTAAGACCCTATACGTAATGTTACAGTATTAAATAAAAGCATACCCCTTCCCCCAGAACTATAGATTATAGTGGGATTTGTTATAGCTCTGTAATCTTGCATATAAAGTATCTCAGTATGTGGCACACACAATCTATTTCACCAATGAACACAATATCAAACGAAACAAAGCAACTGGGAGCTTTTCCTTGAGTCGTTGTGCTTGTGCTTCCATAACCCACAAAAACTTCAGAATTCACTATCTCCTGCATCCCTTTTATACAATTTAGCATTCTCAAAATGTCTGAACTGTGTTCCCCATTGCAGATTGCAAAGCAAGCATGAGGGAGATTTTTCAACACAAAATTGTACTAATACGTGTGGCAGTGTAGCTTAGCAGTTAAGGCCCTAAGCTTAACCAGATGGTTGCGCTGCTGTAGTACCCTTGAGCAAGTCTCCTGCACCCAAATTCAGTACAACTCCAGCTGTATGAGTGGATAACATGTAAGCCCTGTAAGTCACCCTGGATAAGGCCACAGGCAGAGCAAATCATTTTAAAAATGAAATGCATTGAAAAACAGCATATTAACAGAGAACTACAACATGGAAAATTGACATTAGGCTACACAGCTATGTCATTCAAGATCATGCAGAGCCGGGCTTGGAAATCCAGACGTTTTTAATAGGAGTAAGATGCTCTCCAAAGATGGACAATAGAGCTTGAATTGGGCCAGAACATTCCAGGACACAGCACTGGCACCTCTCAGTGGGTCCTGTTACTTTTTTAGAATTGAAAGTACACTGTGTGGAGTCAGACAGACAATTACCAGCCTGCAACATGCTGAAGTGACACAGATTCCCAAAGTGTAAATGAAGTAAAGGGTGCAACACTACTGTAAAATGGGTTTGTCTCTCTGAGCACTTACATTACAATATCAGCACTGATATATTCCCTACATCCTATTTAAATCAGCTATGTCCATCACATTAACATGTGGTAAGGTTCAGTTAGCCTGCAGGCCAAGTAGCCATAATGTTAGCACAGTTTTATAAAAGAAAAAGAGAGGGATCTGATGAATAAGGCTGAAAGCATTCCTTTCTATATCATTCTATATACCCTTCCTTGAATCTGACTTTCACACAGAGAGAAGAGGATGGTTAATCTGTTTCCTATGAATGTATGTGCGTTCATGGGCATGTACTGTAACAGCATGAGAAAGCTGACTACTTTAAAAAATATCTCCTACAGTAGATTCTGATACAATGATGATGATTACAAACAGTCAGGCTGTATGTTGTCTGTATTTGAAATGCAGAAACATAAAAGGTTAATAAGCAAAGTATTCCCCACTGACAGCTCAGCTGGACAGGTGCTTTTGCGCTCACTCTTCACCGATGCCAAAAGAAGCAGGGCTTATCTGCTGTGAACTATATAGGTCTTCTCTGCTACATGTATTCAAACAGGTTTAACTCATGACAGGTGTAACTCAAGGCTTCACACGAAAATCGGGGAAGAAATTCCAAGCGTAGCAACTTTTGAGTGACACATCTTCCAAAATAAAATAACATTAAACTTACACTTGTACCGACAACCAAAATACTTTAGATAGTACTAAAAATACTTAACTTCGTTAATGCTTGAAAGTAGACCGCTCATTCGCAATTTTGATTTCATGGTAAAAAAAAATTATGTGGGTGATGCAACTCAGGGCTGCTCTCATTCCGTCAAGAATGCGAAAGTCAGTGGACCTGAATTCCTATGTAAGGTATGCCTGGTGAAATAATGATCTCTTCAGCCAAGTTCCCGTTTAACAAAACTGCACTCGAATGAGAAAGCACAAGTGTTTCCTAAACTGCCATATGTTCCACACCTCCTACTCTGTTGGGTCTGGGAGGCTGGAGGAGCGAGAGAGTGAAAAAAAGAGAGAGAGAGAGAGAAAGACGGTGAGCTTAAGCAACAAAGAGATAAGAGAATGTGACAGGATTGACGGCAATGAGGGCAAATCACTCGCAGAGCAATTGATCAGGTCTGTCTCCAGACCACAAGTCTCACAAGACAGTTTTATGTGCAACTGTTCTTTTTCTAAATGATTGCATTCATCAAAGGACCACAATACCAGTTCCAACACTTAGTAATGGCTGCCACATAAATACGGATGCTCAGGGTGAGCCTTTGGTATATTTTCAGTATGTGATACGGATCAGCAATTTAACGGTGTGTTCACAGTGTGTTCACATGCAACTGCTCTCCCATATTAGAATTCTGTGATAAATGTATGTGAAGATCCAATTGTGGTTGGAAGCCATAAATGTCATTAACAATCAAATGTATCTGATTAGTGTCACTACAGGAGAACAAGCCGACCATTTTGTTCACTTACATGTGTGAGGACAGGGTACCACACCTTGTTTTACAACACACATTTGTTTCTCCAGTAATCTTTCTATATATGTAGAAGAATATACAAGTAAATGATATCATGATATGAAACTGAAGTGATTTCTTTTATGATTAGAACACTCTGGGGGCGCATGTATTTACTGCTACACAAGATACACTATTCTGCTGAAGAACGTACCTTTGACTGGTACAAGATGAGAATTTACATGAGTCCAAGGATAACTCCTGATTTGTATGCGTGAACATGAAAGTGAGGGACAGGGAAAGACACGGCACAGGGTATGTTGCTTCCTGTCAATTTTACCACAAAGTCTATTGGTGGGAAAAAAAACATGCAGAAAATACTTACAAAAACCGCGTTCTTTGCCGCGCATATGATACGCTTTCCATCGGCTGACCACGTGCTACACTTCACGATCACGTCCGTCTCCTCTTTTTGCTCTGGGAAGAATTCCTGGATGTTGATGCACTTCCACTCATTTGCAGAGGAGACCTCCCAGAGCTGCAAAACAAACAGAGGCAAAGGGCTGGAATTACCCCGAGAGCAGGGAAACAGACGGACACAGAGAGACAGTCATTTGAAGAGTCTGAAAACCCACAGGCTAAGAGGTACAGTTATTCCCAGAGCAGGGAAACAGACAGAGAAGTGACAGAGTTTGTTCCCAGAATTTGGAAGCAGACACTGAGGTGTGACTATTCACATAGCTGGAAAACAGGTACATAGAGAGAACGGTAAAACACAAACCCTGAGTGTTCCATCACTCGAGGAGGTGGACAAGTAGGTGTCATCGGGAGAGAAGCAGCAATGATTGACGGGTTCTGTGTGTCCAAACATAGTGTTCTGGGAAGAGGGCTTGTTCACATTCCATAACTGAAAAAAGGCAAACACACAGTAAATGAGAGCATGTGGGATCTCTTGTCTTTATTGACAGCATTAGATACAGGTGGGCGGGGCGCTTCTCACCTTCGTATTGGTGAAGCGGTCGTTGGAGCAGGTTGCCAGGAGGATGCGTCGTCGGGTGTTGGTGAACTGGCAGTGGTTCACCTGCTCCTCGTACTCATCCTCGAACACCCGGATCAAGTTGCCTCGCTCTGCATTCCAGATCTGCACCAGGGAAAATCTGGATTTAAACCATGACCCAAATCCCCTCGCAAACATTCAAACGAAGACTCACAGACACACAAAAGTAAATGTAGATATATGCCGTTATGCTCCATTTAGCGTAAGACATGTGTGCAAGCACAACAGAGTATTAAATGAAGAAGCATTCAGCTGGATCATTTCAACATTGCATGAACACAGATGTGTTTGTAATGAAATAATTACTTTCATTTTTAAACCAACATAATACACAATTTCCATATTAAAATTGCAAAAAAGGTATCAGTCCGAAAACTACTTAAAAGAAATCACTCTCATTCATTTTTTTAAAGGCGAGAAGCCCAGCCGCCCCCCTTACGAGAGTTTTCTTTATTCAGACAGTAGGAAGGAAGGCTGAGAGGGTTACAGAGAAGAGGGGGTATAGCCGGGACTAAAGCCCCGGTCTCCAGGGGGTTGACACGTGGGTGAGACGACTGCTCAGAGGACTGAGCTATCTGGTCTCCTAACTTTGATTTAATTTTTATCCAACAACATAATGATGTGGCAGCATCAGAAGAGAATCTGTGCATGACTAAAGATGTCTGGTGTTATTTTTGCAACACATGTGATGCTCTATTCTGCCATCGCCACAGAGAAAAAGGGGCAATATCACTTTGTGAATGCAATTAAAAATGTGTAATACATGGCAAACTGTCAATACTGAATTTGTCAAAAATAGGTGCTCGGAAAAAAGCAAAGATACTGGATTTGCAATAGATTCTGGATTAGTAGTTTCATTTGTTGTCTTTATTCAATACATTTGAAAGATGGTGGTGTGGCTTAAAAAGGATGATCAAATGACTGATAACTGATAATTCAAATGGAACTTTGTCTTCATTCATGCCCTGATTCATGTGTCTGTCTCTGCCAATAAAGAGAAAACTGGTGAAAACTACTGGAAACATTAAAACTACATATTGAAATTGGTTTCTACATAAAAGGGAACATCACATCAGCAATGTGCTCTGAGTTTATCTTCCAGCATGTGATGCACTTCCCTCACCTGACCCACAAGCATGTTCATGCCGACCAACGTAACAGTGCAGTTAAAAAAGCACAACGCTGCATAGCAACAACATAGCACATTATAATGTGTCACAGTATGAGACCATAGAAATGTGATTTCACATGGGTAAACCAGTGCTATGGTGAATCAGAGCCAAACAGGGACATGTTAAATTGGGATGTGTACTGTACACACACATGGACAGAGACACAGTGGTGCTTCTTCGGAGAGCTAACAGTGACACAAGCAAACGCGTGAAATCATTCACTGAGCCCACAGGGGGGCAGACAGGCAAAACTCCCCGCTCGGCTGTTCTGACAGGCCTTACCTTGACCTTCCTGTCGCTGGAGCAGGTGGCGAGGAATTTGTCATCGGGAGAGAAGGCACAGCACAGCACTTCATCATCGTGGGCCGGCACCTCCAGAATCTGCTCCCCTGATGTGGTCTTAAAAACCTGCAGACAAACAGGAATTTCATCAACCATGCATCAACACATGTCACAAGACTCAAACACACACAAATAAACACATACACTCAGGCAGCAATAAGTGAAACTGTCACAAATAATTCCGCAGCAGCTTCTATCAGTGTTGGGGACAAGCAGACATTTAGAGTGCAGTCTGGCTTCCCTTCGGAAGCTTGTGCCACCTAGTGGACACATTTGACACAACATACACTGTGCCAGAGTCACATTCAATGGGGATAGGAGACATGTGGGTTTATAAGAAATCTTTAACAGAGCAAATTGCAATGTTATAACAAACCAATAAGCATCCATGCTTAGCAACTCTGTGTGAAAGGGACCAATGATAGTTAAGTCTCTGTGAGGAAAGGACCAATGAGAGTCCATTACTTTGTGACATGAACCACTTCCATAGACAGCATGTTCTGTCCCATGTCTGACATTTACCTTCACAGTATTGCTGGATTTGCCACAGGAGGCAAACTTGTTCCCGTCCTGGGAGAAGCAGGCGTAGCAGATGGATTCTTGGTGAGGCTGTACCACCAGACGGGACAAACTCTCCAGTCTGCTCTTATTTCTGATGCAAACAGATGATCAATGAGATATTCAGCAGACTGGACACACTCTCATAAGCCATCTCCATTAATATATGAAACAGAATACGTGTTCTGCACAGTATGTTTAGTGACACCAAGCCTTTATCAGTAAACCTGTAGGTAATATAAAGAAGTAAATTATATCTTCAGATTCACTGGATTAAATTTAGATGTAACCCCCTCTCAGAATAAGTAATCGGTGACTGTGTACAAAAGAAGTAGATCCCACAATTTACTTGTAGGTGAATTTAATTTCCACTCGCTGAATTTATGTAAAGAAAGTACCTCAATTTATGTAAATGACATCACATACATAATTTATGTCGTTTACGGAAGTTACGTAGAAGACATCACATAAACAATTCACATAAGTTACACCATTCAAATAAGTTGCACAACTTAATGAAATGTAGTCAGCTATTCATTTTGTGTACATTACTGAACTTGCACAATTCACATAAATCACACAAATTATGTAAATGACTTCACATACTGAATTTATGCTAATTATGCAAATTGCGTAAGTGACGTCATGTATGCAATTGATGTAAGTTACACAACTGACGCAAATTACACGATTGACACGGATGACGTCAGCTACACGGTTCATGTAAGTTCCGAAATTCACGTGAGTTATTTTTACACAGTGCTTAGATACAACACTGATGTAGTGTGGGAAGTGTGTGAGTAAAACCCACACTGCTCTTAAAGAGCATAAGGCCCTTACATCCAGTCCAGGTAGAGCGCTCCCTTTTTGGTCCGCTCTTGCGCGTGCTTCAGGGCCTGGCGGTACACCTCAGAGGTGCTGGGCTGGGACAGGCCCAGCTGCACCACGTCTGGCAGGGGCCTCTGCTCAAGCTGGTACCCGTTTAGAGACAGGAACTCCTGAAAATCCCCCCGTACGGTGCTGTTCTGCAGAGGGAAAAAGAGAGAGGTGTTCTTTATCCCAAATAAACCTCTGCTTCTGTAATGGACCCCACCGTCAGCTGCTCCAAAGGACCTCTCTATCAAAACAGACAGAGTATCTGAACCATGACGATAGCAAAGAAAAACAGCATCGCCTCTGTTCACAAACGGCTGTGAATCGATGTTGATTGTCCCCTGATAACATTCTGATCATCTTCGGATAGTGGGTCACGCCGCTGATGACTTTGTAAGGCTATGCGGCTTTTAAGGTATGCATGGTGTGTGATGCTAACCTCTTCATCCAGAATGGGGCGGTACTCCATATAGTCATTGATGAGGTGGGCAGGGCCCATAACCAGGGCCTTGGTCCTGACCCATTCCAGTGAGAACACGAGTGAGCACAGTTCCTGGGGGAGACAGTGGGAAAGAGTGTGTTTGGTTTAATCAGCGACACTGGCCCGGGTGGTTCCTACTCCTGAGGTCATCTTTCATGTGTTATTTAAACATATATGAGGCTGTGACACTGAAAGTGGTTGGCTGTGCCCCTGTGTTTTTCTTAGTTCTTTAACTCTGTGTTCTACAGTATGCATGGTTTTTCCTCTGTATGAAGTTAGCAAAGTTTTAGGCTTCATAACTATATGAGGTTACAATGGATCATTCGGTCAGTATTGACTCGTTTTACCTGTGTGAGGTTAGATTGGCTTAATGTGCTCAGTTATGTGTGTGTTTTACCTGTGTGAGATGGGCTTGGCTCATTAAATCAGTTATGCATTTATTTACCTTTGTGAGATTGGCTTTGCTCATGTGGTACGGCAGGTATCTCATCCAGTAAAGACTCTCCTCATCCCTAGTAATGGGTGGCCCTTCCTTATAGTACTGCTGATACTGACGCACAACTTTGGCATGGAGTTCCTGGGAAACACACACACACACACACACACACACACACACACACACACACACACACACACACACACACACACACACACACACACACACACACACACACACACACACACACACACACACAATTTAGAGAAATAGAAACAGTTGTCAGTTTTCAGAATGCCCTGCAGACACAGCCATATTTCCATACAATCTACATGGTGATGCAGATCTGCCCATAGCCTTTTTATTACCATAACCATTATCTAGTTGCTTATTAGGTGCTCTTAACCAGGAAGACTTGCCACCTTCAATACAAGACAGAAAGAATACTTCTCCAAAATAAATTATGTGAGGACTGTATTATAGCAAACCCACAAGTAGACAGGAGTGGTTATGACCTGTAAGTACCATGTGTTTGCAGGAGTGGTTGTGACTTGTGGGGACCATGTGTTTGTAGGAGTGCTTAAGTTTTGTGAGGACCATGTGTTTGTAGGGGTGCTTATGTTTTGTGAGGACCATGTGTTTGTAGGGGTGGTTATGACTTTTGGGGACCCACCTGCAAGCGGGAACGATTCTGCTCAGCCAGGAAGTCCAGCTGGAGGTCATGCAGAAAGTACAGGTAAGGTCTTCTGTTGCAGTCGCGAAATAGGAGAGATTTGTTGACAAACTCCTGTAGGACATCCTCTACCTCCTCTGGCTCCAGGTCCCAGAGGACAGACAGGACCTGGTCAATACACAGGACAGATGGGAGGAAGAAATAGAGACAAATCAATCAAAAGCATGAGAAAAAGGATTCAAGATACTAGTCCAGGAGAGCTATGCTTTCTGTTGGTTCTCATTTTCACATAAAATAAGAAACCAGCTGTCAGTCAAGAATCCATGTGAAGTGTGTCATCTTTGTAATCAGCTATTCTCATTGGTCAATTAAGTGGTAAGTAAGATCAAAACCCTGTGAATCCCTATGACCAGGATTGCAGACACGTGAGCTTGAGAGATAAAGGGATCCTAGTCTTTGAGAGTTTAAAGGGAAATAATTCAGCTTGCAGTTGATGAACCCCTGAAAAACCAGTGGGCTTGAAAAACCTGCGTTAACAAGACATTCCGTTTCCTTTCCATTCAGCTGAATTTCCATGTTCCTTACAGTGCATGCTCTGCCTAACTGATCAATAAAATTGCAAATATAACCTTGTCTAAATGTCCTATAAAGCACATGAGCTAGCACTTTCATCAGTAAGTACCTCAGCATTACCAATCTATTTCTTTAAAACATGGTGGCTAGAGTGGGACCCTCACCTTAGCGGGTACTTTAACATCTTTTTCCAACACAGTCAGGTCCTTGTAGAGCTCCCTGTGTTCCTCCTGTAGGACCTGTATGCTGGCGGCCATGGCCTGGTCCAGGGCCTCGTAGTCGTAGGAGGAGGACTTGCGGATGCGTTTGAACTGCTTGCGCTTCAGCTGGCGCAGGTAGTAGTCCCAGCGGTCCGGGAACTCCCGCAGCAGAGCCCCAATCAGAGACACGACCAGAGGGGAGCCTGAGGGGGCGAGTGGGGGTTAACCGCCAAAAAAAAGAGGGGTGCAGTAATGAAGACAGTATCCCAGTAACCATTCTTATCTTTTCGTAAAAAAATTTGATTGCGGATAATTCATCCAAGAGAATGGGGGGGGTGGGGGGTGCCAATCATTGCCAAGGAGATCGCTGTCAAGCTCATAGTGGCAGAATAACCTTACAAGCTTCATAATCCGACCCTTTAATTCAATTCTGCACCACTTCTCTCATAGTGCAATCAACAATTAGTTCAAAGTGTCTGTGAGGAATCCTGAATCCTACTTAGAAAAGATTTTGGCACTCCTATAACTAAATGATCTTGTAAATCATCGGAATTTCTTTGTATGTAATTTCCCAGAAGGCCACGGAGGTCAGAAACCCACTGAGTCTGATTACGTTGCAGTGGTGGGCAGATGCGGTCTGAGAGTACTGTGAGAGAGCGAGGGCGAGGGGCATGATGTCATACCTTTGCATTCCTTGACAATGCCACGGGCTTGCTCCGGCAGCCTGTGCGGCTTCTTGTTCACAAACAGAGCCAGAATCTCCAGTGCCTTCTCCTCCTCCAGTCCGCTTTCCACCAACACCTCAAACTTCTTGCCTAAAAGAAGGTGCGGAACAAATGTACATCTACATGCTTGGGACCGCTCCTTTCACATCTTTACAAATGAAGATAGTTTGGTTTGGCACTTGGTGATCTTTGTTTCCTACTGCGCCCCTACTCCTCATCTATATAATGATGCTTATATGAAAATAAGGCCATCCCATTTGATAGTAACTGGTCATAAAACCTACCCTTTGGCCTTAAAGAGCCTGAGCTGTTAATCTCATTTTAAGTAGGTACATTGACTGAAGCCTCACAGAGCAGGACTGACTTTGAGTTCTAATCACATACAATAACCCTCTATGCTATGAGAAAGAAAAGAGATAGACCAATAACACACAATGAAAGCCCACACAGACAATCACAGCAAGAGAGATCACAAAGCATGACCACAGACAATAAAGAACTTTGAAATGGATGACCAGAAGCTTACCACTGACAGAGTCTGTCAGGCTCCTGTCTCGCGTAGTCAAGAGAATCCGGCACTGGATGTCAAAGGCCCTCAACACCGTGCTGTCCCAGATATCATCAAGAATCAGCAGGGACCTGCCAGTCACAAACGGAGAGGGAGCCATAGTATGAGCAGATACAGTCAGCCTCAAAGTTAGTTAGATATGTTCATATATAAGGCTTGAGCTCTGGTCAGAGCACTGGTCATTCTTAACCATACCTGGGGTATCTGCGGAGCATAAGGAAACGTAGTCGTTCCTTAGCCTCCTCAATAGAGCTGGGGGGCCTTTTGTTTGACTCGGAGTCATGGTCCTGCTCAAGACGGAAGCAGAGAGACTGGATTTTCACAAGCAGATCCGGCTTATCCACTTGGCCCACAGACAGCCAATGCACTCCTCCTGGGAAGCACTCTGTTGGAGAATACAGAATAATGAAGAAACAATGCAGTGACGGACCACAAATTCAAGCAACAAAATTGACTACACAGTTGCACAGACTAAAAGACCACACAGTTGCTCATACAGCATACCAGAAAACAGTTAAATAGCACGAGCAATATTTTTGTTTGTTTCTTTTACTATTTCCAAGAGATGGGAGGGGCAAAGCACATGTGACAGAGGGATTGCCAGCCTACCTTTGATAAGGGCATCGTCCCTCACCGCCTCGGCGGCCAGCACGGATTTCCCTGACCCAGCCATGCCGTACACGGTGACCCAACCACCTGCTGCCCCCTGCACCTTGTACAGTTTTTCCCGAATCTGGTTCACCTGAGTGGGCCGACTGACAAACACCACAGGCCTCTGGGGGACCCCACCTTGGCTGAGCACTGCTTGCACTGGGGCACAGATAGGGAGAAAACACAGAGCACACTGTGGAATAGGAGACAGATACCAAAATCACCGAACACAGACTGGGATGTACAGGAGGCGCACAGAGATCAGCGAGAGCACTGAACCGGGATACAGACAGAGAGATGACTGAGTGCACTGGACCAGAAAGCATGCAGAGATAACAGACACACAGGTGCTAGCACTCATCATTCATTGTGCCACACAACACACTTGTGCCCCATTAAAATGGGTTAGAAAAAACTGCAAGGGAATTATTTTGCTTCAAGTTTGAAAAACCTTTATGCATAACTTATATATTATACAAAAAGCACTATATATCCTATTTGCAGTGCCAGAGACTGCTCTACATACAAGACATAGGACTTGTAAAATCACACCTTAGAGACTGCTATATGAACATAAATTATACAGAACACCACATAATCCTGAAACACACAGAGCACTAAATAAAACTAAACAACACAAGGCCCTGCATAAAAGCCATCCATATATAATGTTACAATGCCTACCATAAGGAGTCCCTCCATCTGAAAAACTCTTTCCCCCTCAGGAGATGTGACAGGCAAGGTTCTCTGCAGCAAGGACGCTAGGTCCCCATAACTCTCCCGAATCAAGGCATTGTAGAAGGAGATGTAGGCTCGATTGTCCTTCCTCAGAATCAGCTCCAGCAGGGCTGTGGCTTGTTCCCTTCTGGTGGGCTGAGAGAAACAGGAAAGAGATAGGGTTAATCTAGGATGGAGTACCGAAGGAGAGACACACTTTAACCACCTTAATGTTAAAGCGTTTCCCTCTGAACTGGTGAATATTAGTCCAGTGATTAAAATGCTGTGTGTTTAGTAATCTTTCCACTCATGTATGCTTCAGTTGCAGTGATGTGGACCCAAATACTTACATATTCATTAGTATATATGCACAAGGCCTTGAATATTGTTGATGTGCTCGTCTGACAACAGCTAATGATGTCAGTCCATTAAATATTCAGCACATCAATAATTTTCTGTATCATATCATATCATAATTTTCTGCCCCAGAGTGAACTTTTTTTCTTTTCTGCTACCATACCCTGCTCCTGACTTTTTCCTCTTCATCCTCAGTCAGCACGCCATCGCTGACCATGTGGTCCATGAGGAAGGAGGCCTTGATGTCCTGCTCCAGTGTGGGCCGCAAGGTTATCAGACAGCTCCTCGCCTGTTCCTCCATCATGAGCCTCGTGGATGGAGTGACACATCCAGCTCACTACAGAGGCAGCTGCCAGGTGAGATGAGTCACAGCACTGAAGAGAAAATAAGGAAGAGGGAAAACCTTACAAACTTCTGTGCACCTTTCTAGACATCATTATACCTCTATCATACCTCATCTCCTGATTATTGCTAATTTAAAAATAGAACATTTGTAATTACAGGAAATATCTCGTCCATTTTCTGAATTTCCAAGGTTGCACTTATACCTCCCATAGTAGGTTGAGCAGATGTCACGTGATCGTTTAAGTGAAACCATGACTTAAAGTTTCAGCAAAGTTTGTGGGAACCTAAAAATCATAAGATTTCCATTTCCCCATTTCTGTATAAATGCATGAAGCAGGCAGATGCATGTACTACATTACGCTTCTAAAATATTTTAAAAAGGGAAGAGAATCAAGTATGTACAAACGTTCAACTGCAAGTTAAAAGGGAGGCGACGTTAGATTTAAAGTCCAGAGGGAAAGTCTGTGTCAAGCTCGTGCGACATAACTTGCTAAGTAAATAAATGAAAGAAAGTTTGTTTTAAATGACAAAATACTACTGCTTTATATTACTGTGAATTGTAATCTAGAAAACAGCTGGTTAGAGCAATGTTACTTGATGTCACTTACTTTCGTTTCAACGAATAGTGAAAGAAGAAGAATGTCAGACTTGCAATAAATGTGTTTAAGGTCTTGACGGTTTGCGAGCTTAATTTATTGACTGGAAAATAAAAAAAACGTCTGACCAAATATACCAACTTAAGTTAGCCAACAACTGACACTGTCCATTAGCAATGTCCCATTCTGTACAGCAGTGTTAGTTAACTACATATTCAGTTAGCAATCGGTCTTACCTGACAACAATGAATGACAGTTCGTTGTACGATTTCAAAGACACCACAACAGTTAACGATACAAACTGTAAACTAGGCGGAATGCATTATTTGCCTGGTGGCTTAATAGCTGCCGTTAATTAAGATAGATCCATGGATACCAACCACTGCAAAGTAAATAAATGAAATAACACCATGCCAACCATTAATGTTTTGCTGTATCAAAAATGAAAGCGTCAACAAATTCCTTCAAGACATACAAATTTCCGGATTTCAGTCTTTAAGTAACAGGAACCATTTCAAAAATTATTGTCAAATATTTGCCACTTACGAGTTTGATGTTACTGGTATCCACCTATTTTTTACGTGCGCTTCCTTACTTTCAACAAAAACAAGTTCCTTGTTCCTGTCTAGCCAATGGTGTCTTCACTTGAGGTCACGTGGAGTACGTTTATATCTCGCGCTGTTCTGTAGCCAGGCAGATTTGTGTTGCGTCCCGGTGGGATTGTAGTGCCACTGTAGTGTAATGATTTATATATTCGTCTTGTAACTCTGAGATTCAAATTCCACATTTGTAAAACTGAGTGCAGTACTTAATGAGAAGCACTATGTCTATCGGTACAAAGGAACAATGCGTATGAATATGTAAGTGTCTCTGGATAAGCATGTCTGGTAAATGCCTCAGATACAAAAGAAAAACGTATCTCTGCGAATTAATGAAACACCATATGATTACTTCTCTTCAGAGTGATTGTGAAACACAAAACAAGTTCATAATATTTTGTTTATTAGCAATTTTACAAACAATGTCAGAGCAAAAACTGGCAGGGTGGTTCATGTCCCACTTGGATCTCAGAATGCAGGACCTGGCAAGTGTGTGTCCCCGTTGTGGGGGGTTGGGCCTGACATCCGTTGGTGTGACTCCAGAGGGGGGAGTCTGGCAGGAGGAGTCCCAGGGACAGCTGCTGCCTTCTCCATGGCCTGCATGCGCCGCTCTTGCTGCAGCCAGTACAGCATCTCGATGCGATCCCAGCGCATCTTTACTCCATAGGGCCTTCCCTGCAAAAGCCCCAGACCACAGACAGAGAATCCGCTTTACTCCTCATGATCCCCACCACTCATGAACCGTGACAGACTGCAACAGAGAGACTCAGAGACAAAGTGACAGTAGCATAATATTGTGGTTTAAGGCAATGTTTATCAAAACTGTTCCAGTGATACATTTAGAATTATACACACACGTTCAAGTGTGTGTAACGTAACAACAAGTGAAATTCCAAACAGTCTAAACACTTTGGGTCACCATGAGGATGATGTCTACTGAGCAAATAAAATAGTGCAAAGGTTGTTGTTTTATTGCTCTGTGACAGAGCAAGAAAGGGTAGCATGTTAGCCTCTTAACACATGTTAGCTTCTTCCATGCCTACTCTTTGCTCATGAGACTGTATGCAACAGGAGATGTCTGTATTAGAAAATGAAGGATTATGGGGTGATGTGTACTCACTCTGTATGTGACAGTGTCATGGAAACGATCTTTGATCTCTTGCAGAGCCTTATGTATGTCCTTGTCCAAGGCTGATATACGGGAGTTTAGCTTTTCCCTGTGCCTCGATTCCTCCATCCTTGCCATTGATGAACCACCGTAACCTAAAGAAAATTGTGCTGATCCATTATTGCCTGCTCAATTATTACCTTAGTGTCCAAGCCATTCTGTAATATCAGTCTGGAGGCATATCCTATGCATCTGAGGAGGATTGAGAGTAATATGAATGCAAGTAAAAAAATAAGGTCTTGTTTTACCATGCTGGAAGAATCTGTTGGGGTCAGAGGCCTCCTTCTCAAATTGCTCCAATTGGGAAAGCACATTCTCCCTCTGGTGGATGAGTTGTGCAATGCACTCCCACTCCACTATGGCCTGGAGATGGAATTCAGAGAACATCAAGTCACCACTGGTCTCCATGGATTTTGGGCCAAGTGGCTAGGAGGCAGAAATGAGTGATCTGCGAGGGTACAGACCTGTCAATTTGTCCAAACCTATTTTCTGTAAATAAACAGAGCAGTGACCAAAGCCCTTTTTTAAACAACGGAAGAGAAAGAACCAAACCTTTCAAGCATCATGCAAGCTTAAAGGCAGATGGATTTAAGGTGAGGACAGCCAATGGGATCTGTCACATGTCACAAAGCTAGCCTTCAGATGACATTACTGGTGCTGTGAGATATGCCTGCACAGTGATGCATGCCACTTTTCACAGAAACACAGAACATGACAGCCAACATCCCAACTATAAATGAATGCAGCAGACTGGAACAAACCAGGAACTCGGAGAGCTGGTCTGCCCTGTGGATTGCATAACCTATCAGGGCTCTGTACTCAAGATCTACTCTGAGTGCAATCAGCAAAACACCATCTGCGCACTGAACCTTGATAACACAATGATTCTTTTGTGTGGTCCTCTCTCTTTTTCCACCATGTATAAAAAATCTCTGTCTGTTGTGGAATGTTACATTAAAAATCTCATTCTCTGACACCAGACTACACGTCTATAATCTGTCTCTACTGTAGTACACATGAAAAAAATCCTACTTCTTCTGTAAACCATATATTAAATAGCCTCAGATGTAGGACCCCATGGTAACAACTGCCTTTGGCTATAAAATTAATAATGTTTTAATGATGTATAACCCTGTGATAATCCCCTCCTGTGGTGTGGTCGTACAACCAATGTTAATAAACTCTCTCTGCTATAAACCTACGTCAATAACTCCTCACAACTCTGTGTTCTGATCATAATTACCTTCTGCAGTAATACCCTGTTAATAACCTTTATCTGTCCACCTCTGTTATCGTCCTCAGTACCTCCTCCAGCTGGTCCCTGTGTGCATTAGCGCTGTATTTCAGGGCCATGTCCTGCCTCATTCCATCCGGGAAGCATAGAACCCTCCAGATTTTCTCAAGCCGCATCTGCAGTTGGCTTCCCCCCTCTGGTCTTTCAGCCTCCTGCGGAGACAAGCAGACTAATACCACACACAGCCTGAGGGAAACAAATCAATAAACTCAACCCAAGCACAGCTCACACCAAGAACCCCACGATCACGCAGAGTAACAACCCAAAGTCATTCACAGGGAAGAGGAAGCAACATTCACAATCCTCTAATCCAATACCATACTGAAAAAGGGAACCTCATAATCATACAGATAATGTGAGAGTTATGTGTAAAATCACATAAAAGCAACATATATTACTCATTGACAAACAATTTCCCATTCGTACAATGAACAGCATAGTCATACACACACATTCACACACAGAAAATAACACAAATAAACAGCATATATGTACAAATAATACTCCACAGCTACAATATTAATGTATTAATGAAAATGTCTGCACTGAAAAATGTAATTATTTGTATTGACTGAATATGCATAAGCTTTGCTGTTTCCATAGCTGTGCATTCATGATGATATTGAGTCCCCAGACCTGTTTGGAGTCGGGAGGCAGGTCCTCATTTAGGTTGTCACCTGAAAAGAGCCAACGAGAAACAGCCAATCAACCCTGTGTTCCAGAACTGTTGATTGCAACACATATGAGTTGAGTGTGAGTATTTCCTGTTGGTGTTGCATATCTTTTTTTTTCATTTAATTCAGGCAATGAACAATGTGCCCTTGGTGAATTGTAAGTGAATGCAACTGTATGGTTATAGTGTAAAATACAAACAGTGAGAGTGTGCAATACAATGTGACTGTTTGGTTTGTTCTCATGGTTTACCCTCTAATATAGGTTCCTTCCCCAGTCCCCCTAGCATGACTGAGTTCACGTTCCACACTCCCGTCACAAACTCCTGCTTTTTCCTCTTCAGTTCATCCATCCTCTGCTTTCGCCTCCATTGAAGAGGTACAGGGGAGGGGATTAATGATGGACATCGAATTAGCATTAGCATTAGCACTAGCATTATATTGTGGGTACCACAACAACAAGTCCTGAGTGTTAAGTCACAGTTTGAATTACACCATGGGACGGCAGCTCTGTAAATGTAGAATAGGTGTGGCCAGCTAAAAAACTATACTGCTAGAATGAGAAGTGGATCTATTTATCAGAACAAACATCACCATTCACTAATGGAAAAACCAGGCAGTCTGGGGTTTTGTGCTTTTATGATGATTGTAGCTACGGCTGCTGAAATTAAGGTAAATATTGCTGCCGCTGGGGATGTCAAACAGTTCATGAACTGAGCGTCATTACTGGCTACATCTCTTCATTTATAACTATACATTTATAACCAACTCCATCCTTCACAGTAGCTAGCACAGTCACAGCTTTGCCTTTTGTTAAACAACCAATCAAACTCTACTAACTGCAAGGCATCCCTACAAGCCTCAACAAACATATGTTTCATATGCCCAGAGTGACACTTAATAATAAATGATCAGTGCATTTGATCCTCAGTGGCTGTTTTTCAGAGCACATTGTTCATGTTGACTTGACAGAAAAGGAAATTACACTCACTTCTCGTTCTCCTCCTGCTCATGAGTAGGAGCACTACTCTTTTCGTTTTCTTCATCATCACTGTCGTACAGGTGAAACACCACTCCCAGGTAATCTAACTCCTTTGGGAATAAGTACATATATATATAAAATAAATGAGCTCTGTCTATTATGCTCAACAGCCTGATTTCATTAAGTCTAATAAGGATAACAACAATGTAATAACTCAATTATTGAAGCTGACCCCCAAGTGAGGGGGTTATTACACAAAACAGGATAACAGACTCAATGCTGTGAACAGCAAAAGGTTGTATTGTATATTGTAACATGTACACTGGACCCTTAATGGAGCAGTGATAGAAGCATAGTTTTGAGTGGATTTCCCAGAAATTGAATGGTGATCAGTAATGGTACAACACTGCTGGCACAGGCCACTTTAACATAGTGGGTGCATCACCACAGACAGCACCTGACCTGGGTGGAGATATAGTTCAGGTAGTCCTCCAAAGACAGGTGGGATTTCCACCACTGCAGCCAGGCACTGTACTCTCGTGACGTCTCATCTTCTGGCCTCCTGTGGTCTGTCTGATTCTTCATCCTTCTGAGGATACATACACGCTTAGACATACTCACGACACACTCATACAAATATGAGAGAGATATAAAGCATAACAACTTTGACAGTTGGTGATGTATGAAGTAGTTAGGTCAAGACTCCAAGTGAATTTGGAAAAAAGATACTTCACTGTACATTTGAATAAAATATGCAAGTAATTGTGAGAAATATTGCTTTGGCCTTTGGTTTTATCCTTCACCTAATAGGAAATGTATTCACACCAAGCCCCTGAAATAAAATCAGAGGATTCAAAATAGGAATAAGTTGTGGACAATGACGATGTTTACTGATTACCAGCAACCTGGTGATTTCAGTGTATCAATACTGTGAAGGACTAACCTCTGGGTTACTTTGCTGGGGTTTTGCACCTTCAGCTCCTTGTTGATGAGATATGGTTTCTTTCTCTTGGCTGAGAGTGATTTGGTAAAGCTGGTATCAGTCAGAGCGGGCTCAATCATTGGATCCTCCAGGAGATAACAAAGAGAGTATCAGAGTTCAAAATGTTCACACCTGCATGGCTGACTCTGTGGAGTGATATTCACCCACACACAAATTATGTGCTCGCTCATGCCTCACACATACACACACACACAAGAAAGTTTCTCACCTCATCTAGGTTCAGGTGCTGGGTAGAAACACTCTTTGATAATTCCCTATAAACTTCTGTGATTTCTGCTCCTGCGTACAGGTTCCGATCCAGCCACTGCACTGTGGAGAGCTCAATCTGTTGGTGGAGTTGAGAGATTAAACCACATTATTAAACTAAGGAAGTTTGAGGTTGGAGTCAAACTATTATATCACTAAAGAAAGCTGGATATAAACATGGATCTGAAAAACTCATGAAAACACACCAAAGCCCTAAGCTCATTTACAGCACACTGTGCTTCAACCATGACCTGCCTGTCCATGTGCTCAAGCATTCATGTGTCAGCGGTAGCGTGAGCTGATACCTCTCCAGTGAGGTCGTTGCAGATGGGCGGGTATGTCGGGATGTTGATGGTCTCGGTGAACACCCTGTCAGAGATTCGGGCAGCTGCTATACGGGCGATGGATTTAGGTGAGAATGTGACATTGACGACTGCCGCTTGGGGGTGCTCTGGTTCAGCTGCCACAGCCTTCTTCACCACCTTCTCCAACTCCTCCTCCTCTTCCAGTCTCTATAGATGGGGGGAGAAGTGGGGCGGAAGGGGTGAGTGACAGGGGTGTGCCTGAGCCTATGGCAAGAGAATCTGTGCTATGCAAGTGCCTGACTGACAGACATCTGTGATGGACTGGAGAAGCACGTTTTGCTGTTTAGCACGGTTTACCAAATACCAAGTCTGAAAAATGTTTAAGCTTGTCTGCTCTCTATTCTCTACTCTCTCACTATTGCCTGAGATCAATATTAAACCACTGTACAGTCTGGAGGTGCCACAGATCTCAGTACAATAGTGTGAAGGTACAATCAGTTACAAAAAAGAATGTGAAAATTAAGTCAAGTCTACGTTTCATCTTTACTTCCAAATAACATACCATAAGTGTCTCGATACTGACATCGATATGTGCTCAGAAAAATCCTCTACTGGTGATTATTCCTGTAGACATATTCAGTATTTCCTTTAGATATACTTGTAATTGCTCTGCTCAAGAGACAGGTTAGCTGTCCTGTAGATAGACAGGTAAATGTGTAAGCAGATAGAATGGTGAGTGTTTCTACAGATAAAGACTGTATGTGAGTGCAGCTGCAGTCGACAGGTGAGATTTTCTGTGGATATACAAGTGGGTGTAGATGCATAGAAGCAGGTAAGCATTTCTCTATACAGAGTTCCGACCTTCAGGGTTTCCTGCAGGAGTTTTAGCTTTGTGGAGCTGCGGCGGGGTACAGTTCTGATCAGAGGAGGCAGGTCTGCTTCAGGGTCCTCCAGCCTCATGCTTTCAGGAGGATCACTGTCCAGCAACAGCCTACAAATAAAGTGCATTGGTGAAGGTGCTGCTATAAACACTGAAACGCTAAATTTGGTATGCTTTTGTGTCAATGTCAAAAGCCTACTCCTGCTAACAACAAGATGGAAAATTTACATTCCCTCATTTGCTCGGTAACTTTATGAAAAGGGTAGCTATGTCGTATCTGTAGCATATGCAAAACTAAGAGAAATCATTTTATGAGGAAGTCAGAAACTTTCACTAGGTCATACTTGGATCATTGTGCAACATCATATTAAAATTACAGGAAGTGATACATGGCTGAAAAAACTTGCAGAGCCAAGAATAAAAAGAACATGAGCGTGAGTCAACTGGGATTTTAACAGGCGCTGTGTGAGTGTTACTACAGTGTACATTATATGTGTATTTCCTCAGTGTAGATATTGTGTGGACAGTTGTGACAGTTATGTTTCTGTGTGGATTCATGTGCATCACTTGGAGGCAAAGTACATGACTGTGGTGGATGTACTATGACTTGTGCATGGATTAATGTTATACGTGTTGAGCTGATAAGTGTATTTATGTCCATGTTGCACACTTTTTGTTGAGTGTCGTGTTAATGTGTGGATGAAGTGGATTAGAGACGTAGGTATGGTATCGTTGTTGTGTGAAACAGTGGGTGCGCGGACCCTGCACCTCCTGAGGTCCTCAGCCGGGTCGATTGGCTTATCCAGGCTGGGGCGGGGCCCCGTGGCCTGTAACACCAGTGGGGTCTGGGGTCGAGCTGCTGACCGCTCCACCTGCAGCTCCGCCAGCAGCGTCTCGTGCTGCAGCTCTGGCACAGAGTCATAACCCTGAGACAAACAATATCGTGTAACTCCACAATAATGGCAGAGTCAACGGTGTCACAATGTTATGATAGTGCTGAAATAAGTTCAGAGCGTTAAATAATATCATAATACCACAGTAATGTCAAAGTATTTACAGTTTTAAAACACTTAAATAATGTTACAATGCAGCTCATATAACAACACAGAAAATACTGTCAGACAATCCCAGAACAATGCTTCAGTCACAGACTTGGCTGGATAATTCCCGACACCAGAAAAATGCCAGAGAACTATAAACAGGATAGAATTGGAGCAATTTAACAAATACGGTAGTAACAATACTACAGTAGAATCACATACAGTATGGTGAGATAACACCAAAATGATGTTTGCATGTCACCAGTAAGGTCATGTTACAAGAACGTCAGCACAGCACCAGTGTGGTAAGAAGCACTGCTGTTCTGTTGGCTGAAGTGAGCACCATTTACCTTCAGTCTGGAGTGGGATGGACTGGTAGTGACAAAGTCATGCTTCCGTTCTTCTGTACTGTGTTCTTCAGCCGTAACTATAAAATACACATTAATTCACAGGGGTAAACTTTCCGACACCACCATCTACCCTATGAGTGTGTGTCCACGTTTGCATAATAAACACAAAAATGTGTGTTTATTTTCAGTATGTGTTGAAGTTCATTTTTATTTTGAGTGTTTGCATGCATTTCAGCAGGCAAGGGGTGTGTGAGAGACACAGACTCTTACACTGTGTGTCTCCTCTGTACGTGATCTGCTCCATGGGACAAGGCATGAGATCATACACAAGCTCTAAGTCCAGATCTTCAATCTTCTCATTGATCTGCCAGGGAAATGTGTGGGGGTGATTGGGGGGTGGCACAATAAGTATTTATCTCTCAGTTTACCGTTAACATCAAATCCAAAGTATCTAAGTCAGGGCATGTGTTATCTCAGTAGTTCCCTTGTTCCTTTGAGTCCTGTGGCCAAGTCTGGTGGGCAAATAAGGAATGGGCCAACACTGCCATCTTCAGGCCTGGAGCAATACTGCTACTGGTAATAAAATTAATTACTATTTTGCTTGATGAGTGAGCAGGCCATAAGGTCAGGACCAATCAGTTTTGTGTAAAGCTACCCTCAGAACTGTAGACACTTTGGCAGAGACACATTTAATCCATGAAATGGCACCAACATAGGCAAGGCAGGGGTAGTAAACAAGGGAATATGAGACTGACTACACACCTTATCTTTTAATGGATGACTGACAAAGACAGAACCATTTGAGAATAAAAGACTACACTGAAGGTCCTATTACAGAATAGAGTGCCTCTCAGTCCTGTTATGACACATTTTACTTATAAAAACAAGTAAGTCTAAGTCTCAGACCACTGGATGCTGACATGCTATAAGACCTAAAGCCAAATAACAGCACTCATGAAGAGATATATTAACCTTTACCCTGACCCCCAGAATGACCCTTACAGTGACCTGTATGATGACATCAGCAGTGGTTATGACCTCACCTCTTGAAGGTCCCTCACAATGGTGTCTTCATGTTGCCTGTGTGGCTCATTCTTCTTACTGTTTGATTTTGGCTGCAGAGTGGAGTTCAGTTTATAACAAAAAGCTGCATGTGTTTCTGCTGCCCCCTGCTGCCTATCTTCATCACTGTGTTTTGCAGAGCTGAGAACATCTCTCCTCGACGTCTTGATTCCCATGGTGAGTCTGCGCTTGATTGAGTGGATGTTTAAACTGGAATGAAAACAGGACGTTATTACAATAAGGTCAGATTCGCCGTGGCAGTCATCACATTCAGTGTTTACACCGCAAACCGCAGGACACCATCACAGTGAGGCCAAATTCACTGTTGGCTCCGTAGGCAATTCACACTGGGGACCTACCTTCATAACAGTGAGGTCAAAATCATAACCATTCAAGGGTATTTACCATCGGATAATGAATTTGCAGGACACGCTCTGAGGACTCTAAGGCACTGGGCCAGCTCACTCTGAGCTCAGTGGGCTGACCGACTATCATTAGCCAACTTTCTGGAGGCTATATGTTAAATTTAATCTAATCTTCACCATTATTATTAAGACAAGTGTAAAATAATCACTGCACTACTCTTTCAAAACACCATCAATCTAAATGCATTATAAAAATAAATTGCATAAATATATCGATCTACTAGAATGTAATATTCATATGCAGGGTAGACCGAATAATGAAACAATATATATGTCCATTAATGAAAACAACTAATAATGAGTTAGGTTGTTGTTTGCCTACAGAACAGCTTAAATCCTACTTGGAATGTTATTCGATCTATTCTAATATTTCTAGTGGAACATTGGACCATTCTCCAAAAATGGAAGCCTCCAGTTCTTTGAGAGATGAAGGAAGTGGGAATCTATTCCATTCTCAGTGTTAAAAAAAACTTGCAGAAGGTTCAATGATGTTTCAGTCTGCTGATTAGGAAGGTTAAGATAAGTGTCTGATTCCATGCTGGTGTTTATGGAACCACAGTCAACGTAGAAATGTATATTAGGGGATTACAATCTTGGAAAATGGAAAGATCTTGTGGAAACCATAGTGTGCAGCTGCTCAAGTCATTCGCTGTACTCATCTAGTATAGTTTTTTTTTATGCTACGTTTTGTTCTGCATAAGTTGTTTTGGTATATGTGCTTTATTTGGTGGTGTGCTCAGTCAACTGCATGTTCCTTTTCATAGTGATTCATTCCACCCCCCTGAACAGACATGTACACACACACACACACACACACACACACACACTCACTGCGTGCTGCAGTCCATGGCCATCTGTGCCCTCACACGGCTGAGGTTGGCCTGGTCACTGAAAATGCCACGCTGCCTCAGAGTCTCAAGCAGCCGGAGGCAGTGAAGGTAGATCTCTTCACAAACCCGGATGACCTCACTGAATATTTGGTTGTGAAGTTGTTTGTTCTCTTCCTGGGTCAGCGAGGGGTCATTGCTCAGTGCTTTCAATTCATGCCAAACCAGACCCAACTCAGACCTCAACACAGCTGCCTGCAGAAAACAGGAAAGTGATTGAAGTACATTATCTGTGTAAGTGAATGTTTATTGATGAGTATGTAATATACTTGAGTGTGTGCATGAGTGTGTAGTACATTTGAATGAGCGACTGAATGTCCATAGCATGTGTATATATCAAGGCTCTGGGTAGGTCACTGTGTGTGTGTGTGTATGTGTGTGTGTTTGCGCAAGTGTGACTCACCAGTTCCTGCTGACCCTCCTGGGATATAGACTGCAGAACAGAGTGCCCTTGTATCCTACACTGAACCAGGTGACAGAGCTCCAGCAGGGAGGTAGGGGGTGTACACTGTCTCTCTGAGACAGCATTCCCTGGGCACTGCTCCTTCACTCTGCCTGAGACAAATCCAGTCACCACCACAGCTGTGCAATACATACAGTCCAGCAAGTACACAGCAAGTACAAGCACAGTGGTGATGGAAGAGGTTCATGAAGCACAAAATGAGCACAACAACCATGAATTATCAATGAGCACGGTGCTGCAATGATCGCTCTTTGAAGATTATCATACAGATGTTTTGCCCTTGCGGAACACATAGATAACTCTGCCATAGTCAATAACATAAAACCTGAAAATCAAGTTGTGCATCTGGTTCTATTTGTCACCAACGTGGCAAACACTGACAACATGCTCCCTCTGTCATCACCCAGGTGATAACATTCATGTGCAGCCCCATGAACATGAGGTACTTGTGTTGTATGCTTTCTGTATTCCCGTCCATGCATAACTAACCACACTCACACCTACAGCCCTCCATTCTCCAAAATCACATCCATGCATAGTCACCTTCCTCCTGCTCGGACTGACCGAGCAGGGACAGAGGTCCCAGAATACTGCGGTATCGCTGACTGATGTTTTGTGCAGCGGCTCCCAGTGTCCCAGCGACCTGTTTGCCCTGTTGCGCTGTGCCCCACTGCCATTCCCCAGCTTCTCTGGGGAGGCAAGCTGATACTTTCACATCTCCATTCATCCTTAGCCTGCCATGGACACAGGCAGCAAGGTCTTCAGCTTGCCTGTCACACAGAAAGGACCAATCAGAAATGAAGGAATGTTCAACACCGTTTTATGTGCTGTGTTCAAAACACTTTGTTGGGTCTAATTCTTTCTGTTTGTTCCACAAAGTTATTGTATTTACCCATGGTACACATCCATATTGTATTACGTGTTCTCGGTATTTTAAAATTTACATTTTATTATTATTAGTATTTCATAGCAATATGCAGAGAAAATTTATCATACGGTTACAAAGGCATGTTTTTTTGTAGGTGGTATGAATTCAGATCTTTAGCAAGGTTTCGGAATTTCAAGTAATTATGACATTCAGCGAATCAATTTTAATGATCCTGTCTGAAAACCAGATAACGTTTGGAATAAAAATTCCAGCCATCTCTGGACTTGAATTTAATTTCATTATCGCCCCTGCAAGATAGCAAACAAGAGCCACTGTAAAATGTATTTAGTCAAATCTCAAATACTGTAATTTCGTTCACTGAAAAAAGATTAATATATTAGCGTCCTAAGCATAAGTGACCTTGTCTGTCAGTTCTTAAAGCTGAAACACAAAGTAATCGGGAACTCGTACACTCACCCTCCCTCAAATGTTTTACCTGGAAAAGTTCAAGAGCTATGTACTTGCATGTAGAATGACAGATAAATATATGATCAGCCTACTGCTCGCCTCGTAGCCTATGGTATACTTCAAAGTCACCAGTTGTCAATTTCAGAATCCCCACAGGCCGTTTGTCGTGTGATTGAGAATAAATTAGGTTCCTAGCTTGTTAATTTTCTTTGCAGATAACGCGAATTATGCAAACTTGTAAGGCAGCCAGCTTGCCAACAACTGGTCGTCTCCGACAAGAGGAAAACAGTGATATGAGAGGTTATTGCTGTCAAACGCGCCGTCGTTACGAGGATGTGCAATGGTAGATAATAGTCAAACTTTGAAGGTGACGGAACTCCCTTCCTTCTGATGAGTGCAGCACGACAGTCAAAACTCATGACAGACTTCAACGTTTCGCATTTGAATAAAATTTATGAAAATCCAAGTTGCGGTCGGCCAAGTATTTAGTTGCAAGAGCTGTGGTGGCGGGCGGGGGTGTTCATCACCTCGGTAACCACTCCCATAACGCCAACACAGCCCATAAAGAGAACCTTTTCTACTGAATGCAACCATGGCAACTTCCCCCTGAATAAACATAACATCACATACAATGGCTCACCATGAAATAAGGGTTTTTAATCAGATTCTCCAAAGCTGAAAAACAAGTTCTTGAGGAGCAAAAAGTGGGATGCTTCAAGTTTATTTGAACAATAGTAATATTGCTACATTACATGAGAAATGTACATATTGTAAATAAATGTTGTCATCTAAAACAAAGGTCAGATTGCAAACCAAATTTAAACGTTTGTGTTCGTACAATGCGGCTTAAGCAAAGGGTAAGTATACTTTACGCATGATACACTGTAAAAAAAAAAATCGCACCTACAAACCAGCAACATTTAAATTTGATACTACTTTTGCAAACACAATTAAGAAACAGACAAAAAAATGAAGTAATAAAAGTTCCACTGCACATTTAAACATTTGTTACATGACATTTAAATATTTTAAGAAATACTTTCGAAAAAGGAAAACACACCCATAATAATTCCATTCTTATTTCCCTCAATAGTTAAACTTCTCACTGGCCTGCAGACATGTTGGTTGAATGTATAACCACCCTAAACCAAATACAGACGTATCCATTGTAAACATTCCCGATGCAACCCCCTCAGTCCTGGCCACGTTATCATTTTCCACATCACCTTTACATATAGCTCACTAACAGTGTAGCTCAGTCATTTCAAGTCGTTTCACATAAGATACAAATATCTTTTACATTGAAATTGAGATTTTGTACTACTAAAATACTTTAAAAATTCAGTACTCTACAAAGAAAATATTCATGTTGGTATTCAATGGTGGCACACAAACACATAAGCCAATGAGTTATTTTTTTTCCATTTGTTCACTCTGGTATGTAACAATCATGACCCTTTATACTTACAAGCATAGAATCAATCTAAAAACCTTGTACTATAAAATGGGGTATTTGTCTATAAATATAACTTTTCCCTTTCGGAAATATTAATATGGCTTACCTATCCATTGTAACTTATGAAAATGTACTTCTCTCCCATTAATATTCTCCAAAACAACAGGAGAACTGAGAATTCTGAGAATTGGCCATTGAAACAATTTCAACAGGTCGCAATAAAACCACCCATAGCATGTATGATAATTCAATATCTTCCCAGAAATTACTTTATTCAATAAACATGTTTAAGTAATCTACATTAACGGTCACTGTTATAGGCAAATATAGCACATTTTGGAATGAGCTACAAGGTTCTTTTTCCACCCCGTGTCCTTTTTGTTTTGTAAAGCACCAAATCACGTACGTTTTTTATGAAACATTCATAATGCGTTGTAATTGTATTACAGCGCTCTGACCTACAGATTTAGGTTCTGTAACACACAATAATGGCGGTCCTCAGGATGCAGGTGACAGTACTGACAGGCACACGTATGGTGGGCCAGTTGTTTCCAGCAGAGTTTACTGAGAGGTGAGGTGGGGGTCGGACGCCTCCCTAGGCGGGGTCGAAGGGGCGGGCTCACTGAAGAGCAGGCTCTTTAGGATGCCCATGTAGAATGGGATGTACACCTGCTTGTTGAAGTTCACTATGCTGACGAAGCTGGCACCCACAGTGGCCAGCTCTGGCTGGATCAGGACGAGGCCGCCAGGTGTGGGAGGCGGAGTAAAGTGGGAACTGGGCATAGCCATGAAGCTCTTGAAATAGAGCTGAACTCTCCCTTCTGGAATGACAGACACGGAGCAGAAAGGAAATAGAGAGGAGACATGTTGACAAGTAAGAGGGGCAGAGAGAGAGAGAGAGAGAGATCCAATTACAATGTGGACAATATACTCACTGGCTGCCAACTCCTAAAACTGCAGCCAAAGAATGATTTTTTTTTGTCCCTACAGGTCTACTGACACCAGGATCCACAGACTACACTCTTTTGTATTAATATGTACAGAATTCATGTGCACAGCTGCTGGACATAGAGGAGTCCATTGCATGGCCCACAGCTACTTAATTATGCATGCCCAGTATTTCAATATGATGCGATAATAGAAAAACAGCAGAAAGGGAGCAGGCTGGTGCCCTCACCGACGAGGCTGCGGATAGGGTTGTTCTCCTGGGTCACGCTGCAGATCTGTCCCTTCAGGGTGGCCTGCAGCTCCGGCGGGAGTGCGGGGTAGCCCCGCTCCGTCAGGGACTTGTTCAGCTCAGAGCAGATCTGAGCACTTACACTCTCCAGAGCTTCTGGCAAGTTAAAGTTCCTGCCAAAAAAGAGGGGGAAGGAGAAAACACAGGTGAGTGAAACAAGGTACGAAAGAGAGCGCAAGAGAGAAGCAATGCAAAAGACAATCACGTACACCAGCCCTGTTGTTTCTGCATGTTTCTTGGGTGACTTATTATGTTGTAGGGTAACTACTTTTTCTGCTGTATTTGTGGCCTTTATAAGAAAACCAATATCCCAGAATGTATCCCAGAATGTTCATAATGTAACTGGAGTAATAAAAGCTCTTTCCAGAGAATATTTTATAAAACAGGAATAATCAGCGGCCAAAAAAAAACAGCTGCTCAGTGCTGTGATAGAGACTACAGTGTTAAACATTTTATTACTTTGTAATCAAAGTGTCTTAAGTATGAATATTTTATGCAACTGATGAATGCGTTAGACTAGTTTTGTATGTAAAATAAGGCCAGTGCATTTAGACTATGCGCCAAGCCCCTGATGTGAGCTGGAGCTCAGAGGTGACGGTTAAACCCACGGGCTGTGCATGCCCTCCAGCAGCACGCTCGCCATCTTCTTCAGCCGCTCGGTCAGCGTTGGCAGGCCGGAGACGGGGTCGCCCACCGTGCTGTGCACCATCAGCAAGATGGACACCACGGTCTGGAGGAGCTGGAGGGCCCGCTGGAGCTCCCTCAGGCGCTCCTCATCGGTCATCAGAGTCTGCGTCACACACACAAACAAAGCGCTTTTTACTGTGAAGGCGACATGGTTGCAGTTCTCACATGATACAAAGTCATCTCTGCAGGCCAGGTAACACTGAGGCCCTTTGAGATAGGAGAGCACCAGGGATTCACCTCAGGGATCGGGTGCTTCTCATAGTCCCAGCTGAGCAGCTTGATGTAGGCGGTGTTGAGCACCAGCGTGGGGCTGGGCAAGGCTCGCACATTCTTGTCAGGGCCGGAGGGAATGGAGAGCAACAGCTCCTCGAGGCTTGTTTTTATCCAGTCTGTGGTGTGGTCCAGTGCGTCTGAAGGAATGAAGAATTTATTTATACAGAACAGCAGACGACAACATCATTTTTGGGCATTCTGAAAGTTAAGTATTATGCAATACAAAACTAACAATCAGTTCTTAGTCTCCAGTGATTTTTGCCTTTCATACAGAGAGTACATCCAAGAACTCTAGTACATGTATGTTACTATCCTCATTTGGTTCATCAGGTCAGGTAACTGTAGGGATGCACTGACATTAGAACAATCTAAAAAGTTGTGAAGCTAGGCAGCTGGCTGTAACATATATACTCCTGCGCTTGCATCCAGAATCTTAAACTGGAAATTACTAAAAGATAATAGCAAAAGTGTTAAACTACAACTCAGAACATTTAATATTTAGGAACACATACCATTGTAAATAGTACCTTCATTAACTATTCATTAGCTAAACTGGTGATCGCAAAACTCATTTTGTGCTAATGCCAGTTAGGAAACAAAAAACAACAGGGAGCCATTTAATTCCACTGTGCTAAGCTTCTACAAAATAATTCCACACCTCTGAAGGTGATTTATTGGATCGTTTTGCCTTTCTATATTTACAGAAGGTGCCTTGAGTTAGCAGTACTGGACAAAGGGGCTCTGTATTCATGGTGCTATGCAGAGGGGCCCTCCTGTAGAGCTGATGGACAGAGTTAGAGGAGAGAGGCAGGAAAGTACATACTGGGAATCTTCTCCACGATGCTTTGGAACTTTGCTCTCTCATACTCAATAGACTGCCTCTGTAACTCAGGCCTGAAGGATTGAATAGTGAAATTCACCATGTCCATCTTCATTAGATCCAGCACTCGGAAAATCTCCCTGCCAAACACAGCGACGGAAATCAGTCACACAGTGTCACATCTGTACTCTTCCAAAACGACATGCTTGAATTCACATTCATCTTCAAATGGACATTAAACATTCCTGTTCTCAGACACATTTGTACAAATGCAGACTTAACATCTATAGGTATCCACAAGATCTGTCTCTTCTTTCATTAAATATCTTATTTATTACCATATTTCCCACAAGTGATAACTGACCCCAGACTCTGTGGACAACAAGCTGAAGTTCCTACTGCACGATTTCCACTTCAGATTTAGTGCCATCATGACCATGGGGCATGAAGAACATTCAGTTTCTCCACCCTCAATCACTTACTTAAACATTGATGCAATGTTGGGAGAGGTCTCCTTCAGTTTTTTGACATCTTGATCCCTAACGGGTGCGCACAGCTTGCCCATGACAGTGACAATGTAGTCGGCGAGCCCCTGGATGTCCACCGAGTCATTGTCAGCCTGCTGGCGTATCAGGTCCATGTCCAGAACTTCAGAGATTTGGGTCCGCATGCGGTTCGCTCCAGGGTTCAGGAATGAGAACAGGATCTTTAACAGACAGAGAGTTTCATGAGAACATCCTGTACCTCAAGCTGTGGGCTTCTACATGCTTCAGAGTATTTATGTCGAAGAAAACTAAAAACATCTTTAAGATTAACGTACACAGGATGCCTTTAACTATTGTCATTTCCCATGGAGAAAAATGACTTGCATTGTTAAAATGAGTTACGTTGTTAAAGACAGGAAGGGGCACTCACCTCCCTGATCTCCTCCAGAAGACTGAGGGCATGTTCATATTCTGGAGGATCATCGTTCAGTTCTGACTCCAAGCGATCCCAGAATGCCTTGTGAACAATGTCTTTCACCTTTTTCTCTAAGCTGGGAGGGAGAAATAAGGGAACATCAACATTAACATTCAGCATCAAAATTCACCCCCCCCACCCCCACAATACAACTTAACAATGTGAACCACTGCACAGCATATATGCAGGTAAAACATACAAGGATTTAAGGTGATTCCATTCTAAACGCACCTTAAGACACTGCCTCCTTTTCGATTACTACCCGTTTTCTGGGCAACAAAAAATTGTCCAAGCTATAAATACACCACTGGTCATGTTGAAACACTGACTGGACGTAAGGGTTTATTTGCACCTGTTCTGTGGTAGGTCCGGTTGCTCCAAATTGAAGTTGGGATTGACAACAATCTCATGAGCAAGCCTCAAGTTGGACAGGTCCCGAGCGGAGGCCATGACCTCATCAAGTGTTATGGTTTTAGGGGGGCTAGCTGCAATGGGAAAGACAGACTTTATATAAGAACAAAAGTAATATCTGACAACTTCTCAACGAACCTTTAAAAATGGAATGAAAGAGTGTGAACCATGAGAAGGTGCTATTGTGTTAGTACTCATCCACATTACACACATGCGCACACACACACACGTGAGCATGCACGCTTTATCAGTCTTACAGGAGGGCGAGCTGTGCTTGCTGGAGGAGTCGCTGGTGAAGCTCTGGCGGGAGCACTCGAAGTCACTCGATGTCATGCTGTCGCATCTATCGGATGACTCCGTGTCACTGCTTTGGTCCTCATTTTTCGCTGTGGATGTGGAGGTTGGGCGTTCATTGTTCAGTGGCATTGTGATTAACCAGCTGGAGGGACAGAATAATTCAGATTAATGACCTTGTTGCACATCACTTCCTGATTTACTTAGCTAAAGCTTCCAGACTTAAAGAGCAACTGAGGCACAACAAGTGAATAAGTGCAATAACAAAAAAGGTAACGCAAGCAGCGGAATAGGAGTTTTGCAGTCACCAGTGCATTTACTTATTACTGGAACTACATTTCCCATATTTTGTACAGTTTGGCTCAGTCATGTATTAAATATTTAGCATTTTTTAATATGTTAATTTTTCTAAATGTCAGAAAATCCAATCTGGAGGACCAGTCTAATATAAATTACAATTAAAATGACACATTTTCAGGTCTCTACTTTTCATTGTTAATTTATTTTTTATTGACTAAAAATGGCCCATCATGGTATATATTGGGCCCAATCAGTCATAGTCAAGCGCCATCCTTATCCAAAAACCAGTTTTCTGAGGAACTAGATGTTATGCTCTCATACTGAAAAAACAACAATCAGTGCCAAAATGGTGTGATGTAATACACACATTTTTTACAATACACTATTGCAAAACATGATACAAAAGTAACAATTCAATAACGTTAACACATGCAAGTGAAATACTAGCCCATTCCTTTTCAATATGCAAAATGATCATTAAAAATGAGAGGAGGGGGAGGTGGTGTTTGTAAACAGTGAGTGGAAACAGAATTTAAAAATCTGTTTGGCTGCCCTTTCACTGGTAAATACTGGTATTTGTCTTTGTTTGCATCATGTGTTTTTTTTTCCCCACTGCTAAGAAGCCTTTTCAAAGAACTCACAGGGATAGTTTAACAGCTGGTAAAGCAGTGTCCATAGCAACAGCTGGATGTTTATACTGCTGCAGTCTAGCCAGGGCAGTAAAAGCCGATAAGATATTAAGCATGGGACATTACGCCACACGCTTTACAAAAACAAAGGATGAGAACATCCCAGAGGGAAAACCTGCACCAACTTTTTTTCTCTTAAAGAACCCCAGTGCTGCACAAACATGTCTTGGGAAAACTGGTGGTAAAATGTGATCCATTGTCGTTTCAGACATTTACATAAGTTACAGGGGGTCACAGGATTAGTTTCATTGGACAGAGATTGTCTCTGGGATATATTCAGTTACTGCAGGCCTCTCCAAAGGTCAGCATATCCAGTTACAGTTACAGTATCTTTGGACAAACATGCTGTGATTGAGGTTGCTGCCATGTGGGAACATTTCTTTCACGTGCTACTGTGTGCTTACAGCAAACCCGTTGAACAAATGCAGATAGCAGACCAATTACACTTAATCAATCAATTAGAGGCCGTTAAAACGGTAATTTTTTACCGTAGAACGGTAAAACAAACCTATTTATTTCACAATTTCGTGTCTTGCGCAGTGCCTGATTAAGTCGTCAGCTAACTACCCCAGTTCTTACCTACCTTGAAGGCCATCTGGTTCAAAGAGACTGACGGCCATTATATGGAACTAAGCCACTATAGACCCCCGGCCACTGGTCATGAGAAAGCCCACTGCTGGCACTGAACAGGCAGTGTTACAACAAACGTCACAGAGGACGTTGTGCGTTGGGATGGAAGGTTTTACAGTGGAGATCTATAAGCCTAATGCGGACATGCAACTAAAACACACTGATGAGTACTGTAATGGAATTATGTAAATTAAAAGGGTGTTAGTCGCGCAACAGGAACTGGTGTTTACAATTTACAATTTCTGAAACCTACTCTTCTATGAGCGAAAAAAGTTGGCGACATAATGTAAGGCTCAGGGTTGCAAACGTATTATAATAACTTTGCTGTCCAGACAACCTGATCGCAAATCGAATTTGGAAATCAATGACTGAAGAACTTGAGACAGACTGCTCGCGATTTTCGTACACACTCACAACGTAAACAGTCCGTTCCAGATAAAAAGGGACGAGAGCTCCTTCCCCCTGCTGAAAAAGGCTGTCAACCGATAACCGCAACGGCTAATCACTGGAGCACAAACAGAAGCTGTCAGCAAAAGCGCTAAGCATAGCAACCCTCCTCGCATTGGCTGAGGGCTCGCTGTCGTTCGGCCGTAGAAGGCTTGTTACACTCCAGTACAGATAGTACAATGTGTCTCAGCTGTAGCACAGCGACCTCCACACACGAGTCACCGTTTAGTACACGTGATCCACGATCCAAAACAAGAGTGAACAAGAAGCTTGCCAACGAAAATTCAACGACAGTAGAAACAATAGCTGTTGCGTACTCGTGCGAGTATTGGCTGCACCAAAGTCAAGCAAAAAGACGTCCTATAAAAAAACAAAAACGACTAGTATGGGTTATGTAGCTGGGTATACGTACACACTGATGTAAACAACCACTGGGCTTGCATGTTTCGAGCAAACAAATACACTAACATTTTTACCTTCACATCTCCAGCATTATCACGTTTAGAAAGCTTGGTTTCAACTAGTCTCTGACCTTCAATGTGGAGACCACGAAACAACCTTAACGATATCGAGGTAAACAATTGGCAACAACAACAAAAAACCTACGTTTAAACATATATCTAATCCAGCCAATTGCACACAATGCACTGGATATACACGAAAATCTGTAACAAGTGTTTATGTAGGTACGTTACTTGAATCAATTACGAACACAGCAAGAAGCCAGTTCGCTAGCTAGGTATACTAATATGAACTACTGTAGTTAACAAGCACGTCAGTCTAGCAAAACATGATCTGATCAGCTTTAAGAAAGTAGCAAAGTGTTGGTGTAAACTATAAAACGACATAAGATAATGAGCATTACCTTTGTCGAGTCTCCCGAGAGGAGACTATCACAATCAATTTGTTGTTTTTTATCTTGTATAACAAGAATTGTGGTCCAAATTGCTCCCTGATTTCCCTTATCTTAAGCCTGTTTAAAGGTCTCAATCTACCAGCTGGCCAGCAGTATTTCTTACAACTGGAATAAACCATTTCCAGTGTATTTTAGGGACTCACACGTAAATCATACTTCAAAAAGATGAATTTATTGTGAATGTATTGAGAAAGAAATAGGTAGAGATACTGAAACATCATTATAAAGTTTACACTACCTATATCTCGGGTAGATATACAAGTATATATTGCGTCTTTCTTTGATCATTTTGATTAAAGCAGTCTAGTCCACGCCACAGTACGCACAATGGCACGTCCCAATTCGCACGGGCTTCTTTGTTTACGGATGTGACGAAATAAAATATTTGAGAAAATTCAATATATGTTTAAAATGTTATGAATAATTGTTTTCTGTGTAGAAATCAGTCTAGCAAACCACAGTTTACTCAGGAAAGTGTAAACTGGAAATCCAATACTTTCTTTACTGAACCAAGTATTCTTGCCAGCAAATTAGCGTGATAGCGTTCATACAGTGGAAAATTCCTCTCACAAAACCCAGCAGTGCATCGAGACTGAAATAACATGCGCAGTACTTTACAGATGAATGATTTTATTTGAATAGGTTTCTACATTAAGGTCCTTTGACTATTGTCTTTCTAATATCAGTGTTCTTTGCCATGTTTGCTTTGTGTCACAAGGGTTCCCATGATATTGTATTGGCCACACAATGCTGATAAGTAGTACATTGAGTTGTAAATATTAAACGTTAACATCAATCGCGAAGCGGGGGTAATGACCAATTATGACGTCCTTTGTGTAGGACAGACTTTCAACATTTCGCTCAAGAGTGATCTACAGAGGAGAGGAAAAATTACCATTTGAATTTGGAGGTTTAATGTAAAAGTCAGTCAGATAAATACACACGTCCATACAAAAACAGTTGTATACATTCGACTGTAAATACTGCCCACACATGTACACACATCAAAACAACCTACTTAGCTAATGGTAATAAACAGACTACGAGCGCAAACTTTTTCAATTATAACAGATTCTTGGAGACAACGAATGATCCAGCGAGAGCAGAATAAATGTCTTAAAATTTTGATTTTTGTTCAGGAAATTCCTTGTCGCTGTATTGGAAATGACTGGAAATGTACTAGCGGACTGATTTCAAATCTGGAACCATTGTCACATTACTTGTTGCAGCACGGGCAATACAACGAAAGCACAATATTCCGAAACACTCAAAACAAAATGAACACGAGGAGAACGTAGCTTACTACTTCCAACATTTATTTCACTCAGCTAAAATAAAATAGCTTAGAATGACAACGCTAGTGCTTGACAATGGAGCCTATACGGCAAAAATTGGATACAGCCATGAAAAAGTCAGGTATGAAATGGGTAGCGTTATAATTGACATAATAGCTACCATTAGCTATCTTGCTTTGTAGGGTCTCCCCCAACTTGAATTTGTATAACTTGGGTAAATAAGCGACCTGATGGATATACAGCTAATACTATAACAGCTTATAATAACTCGTGTAAGAGAGTTTGTTTAACAGGTAAACATCAGATAGCTAAACGCTACAGATTTAGACAGCTGAAGCTTGCCTAACTAGCTGGAGTTCCCTAGATACTAAAATCGTTCAGCTCAAAAACAAACGAGCTAATAACTAAAATAGTTAAGCAAGTCGTCGAACAAGTATCTTAACAGCTAATTGTGAATTTGTATTAAAAAGTTACCTCGTTTGGCATTGAACCTTTTAGCGATAATAAGCTTAAGATGATAACCAAGCCCCTTCTCTTGCAGCGTTATCCCAAATTGTCAGTTTCGCTCAAAAACCTCGAGATTGAAGACTTTTACTGCCAGTCAGTTGGATGAAATAAAGGACCCTTCCGGCCTGTTCTACATCCTACCTTTTCAGAAGGTAATGCTCAAGACCTAATTTCTTCTCGTGTCTTGTTTTGTCTTGGTAGATTGCCTACCATTCTCCCTCAGTTGAGCATATTCGTTTTCTCTCTTCTGTCCCACACGCTGCAATTAACCCAGTGCCCGTGGAAAGTTACAGTGCAATTATGAAACGTGATTTAAAAAACACTTTCATAGAATTTTACTCAGAACAGTTGGTTGTTTCTTAAAATTCTGTTCATCTGCTTGAAAATTTGGGGTTTTAAGATGGTTATATTACATTATAGTTATTTAGCTGACACTTTTATCCAAGGTGACTTCCAGTTGATTGGGCTAGCCAAGGGCCAGTCCCCCTGTGAGCAATATGGGGTTAAGGGCCATGCCCAAGGGCCCAACAGCAATGGTGTTCTTGCTGTGGCCGGACTGGGGCTTGAAACACTAAGGTTCCCAGTCATGTACCTTAGCCACTAGACTACAGGCTGCACCTGTATATCTATATATCTTCTAGATAACATGTGTCAAGCATATAATTATGAATAATCAACATTGAGATTACTGATCAAATCTAATCTCACTAATTTCAAATTGTTTAGCTATACAGTCTTCTATTTAATTTAAATGGGAAATAACCAGATATTTTCCTTTAACTTGCAATGTCCGCTCACAGTCTCACTGCTAATTACAAGGTTCATTGAATATGTTAATAGTGATTTCACTGCATGCGAGTACAAAATACAGTGTTGGATGTGCATGTATGCTGTGTTTCAGGGCTATCTGGTGAATTGGGATGTGCAGCGGAAGGTGTGGGATCATCTGTTCGGAAAGGAGATGTTCAAGGTGGAGCCTGCTGTTAAATAATTACAATAGCTGTAGACTATGTAGTGTAACATTCATTTTCCTCAAATGATACTTCACTCATGTGAAATTGAATGTATTGTGTGTTGTTTAATTATACATTTCTCATTGGTTTCAGGTGGATTTTGCAGATACCAGTATAGTGATTACTGAACCCTACTTTAACTTCACTTCAATCCAGGAGTCCATGAATGAAATCTTGTTTGAAGAGTACCAGTTTCAAGCAGCTCTCAGAATTAATGGTTGGTTCCATAGAAGAGTCATGTGATCAGTCAAGTCAGCTTTATTGTCACTTCCACAATATGCTAAAAACATATAAGTGTGAAATATCATTTCTCCTCGTCCCTCGGTGCTTTGCTTGACTAAATGTAGTGAAGTTTTTCTTGTGCTTCATTATTGGGTCTTGAGGCAGAAACCCTCCTCATCTCGGTCTAAATGAATTGTGGCACTTTTCCCACAGCTGGATGTATGATTATCACTTTGCTTGGATGGAATGTTTTTAGTTGACCAACGGCTGAATCCAGACCTGTGTTTAAGTGCAGCATGTCATTGTAAGAGTTAAAGACTTCTGGGAAAATGCGTTTGAGGACAGGTCTGGATTCAATCTTTGATGCATTGCGGTACTGCAACTATATGTGATCTGGGTTGTTTTACTGTGTTTTTGATGTGTTTCAGCTGGGTCCCTGAGTGCACATAGATACTTCCAGGAGAACAGCTCAGAGCTGTGTTGCATTGTGGTGGACAGTGGATTCTCTTTCACCCACATTGTGCCCTACTGCAGGGGAAAGAAAATGAAAGATGGAATATGCAGGTTACCCCAGTTGACCAATACTTTTCAACAATATCAATTAAATGGACATTACTTTTTAAAAGATTTGATTGAATATTTTTATATGAATTTTACAGTTTTTTCACATGATCTACCATTTTACCTTGTAGGCTAAATGTGGGTGGGAAGCTGCTGACCAATCATTTAAAGGAGATCATTTCATACAGGTAAATATACGATGATAACTGAGCTTATAGTTTTCAAATTTTACATGTGAAAAATTAACTGTACTTCCAGCGCACTCCACTTTGTTCTACTTCTTTTGATTAATTTCTTTTTCTTGTTAGAGTGTTGTTTTACTCAAAGACTGCAATTTAATGGATATATTTATTGCTCATAAATAAATTTTGTTCCTGCAGTTCAACAATTTGTATTGATATGGTCGATTTATTTGTTTCGTATTTTGATCTATATAATATCCTATGAGACATGTACAGTTATTTGTAAGCACATATTGATTCAGTGTCGTGCTAACACTCAAGGGTGCTGTCGCTGACATACAGTTTAATCTCATCCCTGGCAGACAGCTACATGTTATGGATGAAACGTATGTGATCAATCAGGTGAAGGAAGATGTGTGCTATGTGTCCCAGGATTTCTACAAAGATATGGACATTGCTCAGTGAGTATTAGCCATTAGAGCAATCACTCACTTTTCCTGCTCTTTCTCATAGCTTAAACTCATTAGCGTGTCCATTGAAAACATTAATGGCCCTGTGATTGCCAATGTATTTGCCAGCCCCATACTTTAGTAATGCTACAGTATACATGATTTTCTCTGTAGGTTAAAAGGAGAGGAGAACACAGTAATGAGGGACTATGTGCTGCCAGATTTCAGTGCCATCAAAAAAGGATTCTGCAAGGTAAGACAGCTGTCTCTCTGTACTTCTTTAGGCCTCTGACATTTGACATGAAGTCATTTCAAATTATGTGATTCAATTAACATTAAATTCAGTATTCTGGGATTGAAGTCTTGGCATACTTCCTTATTGTATTGACTGATGTTATAGTAGCAATATTTTGTATTAGAGCAAAACACTCTTGTAACACTTAGTGTTATTATATCAGATGTTGAAGGTATTACAATATTTGATATGAATGTAGTGAATCACTTTTATGGCAACAGATTAAACTTGGCATGTTAAACTTTCTTTGCTATCCTGTTTGATCACTGAGACTGATCAACTTCCTGTGGAGTTTTTCATATGGGCTGTGTGTATGTTTGGCTCCAGCCTCGAGAAGAGATGAACTTCACAGGGAAGTACAAGACAGGGGAGCAGATTCTGCGCCTGAACAATGAGAGATTTGCTGTTCCTGAAATGCTCTTTCATCCTTCGGACATTGGGATCCAGGAAATGGGCATCCCAGAGGCACTGGTCAACTCTGTCCATAACCTTCCTGAGGGTAGGAGAGGGCCATATCCCTAAAGCGTCTTCCACAACATTGATGCAAACCACACCTTAGCCTGCCTCGCATGGAAATGATCAGATAAACCCTTTTGCTGAGTTCAGGTCCTTAACTAACCGTAGACCCTACTGTTTCGATTTGATGATCAGATTTGAGGATGTCTCGAACCAAATTGATCACATATCAGTGAGGACTTATAGTTATACTGTTGGGGATTGTATACCACCTTGATCGAACCTGCAATTGTGGAGGGTTCTATAGGAAGGTCAAGGAGCCAGTTTGGAACCCAGCATCTGCTTCTTAAGAATTCCAATGTCCCTATTCTGCCATTGCTCCAATGAGGAAAAGCATTGCTTTTTATTTTAAAGCACTAGTGTAAAAATGATGGTATTTCTGTACAGTTCTCAGAAAATGACTGTCCACCATATATTTGAGGACAAAAATTTTTGCATAACTGGTATAGGATGCAGATTTTTTGGTTGTTTTTCCTTAAAAAATGTTTTTCCCCACATGTTGCCATATGTAAATATTGAGCTAAAACCAGCCTGCGTCTTAATTGTGTGGTTAAATGTATTTGTGACCTGCCTAAGCAATATAGTGACAATTCTTGTGTGCTATGCTTGGTTTGTGTCCAGAAATGACGATTAGGTATTACATGTGATTGGTTGGTGAAGTGTATGTTTGTAACACTGTTGGTTGTTGTGATTGTCCAGAGATGCAGCCCCACTTCTTCAAGAACATCGTCCTCACAGGAGGCAACACCCTGTTTCCTGGGTTCAGGGATCGAGTGTACAAGGATGTCCGCTCTCTTACTCCCACAGACTTCGACGTGTCTGTGGTGCAGCCACAAAAGTGAGTGGACAGTTTTCTGACAGTTTTCTGTAAGCTTTCCTTCTGGCAAATAGACTTGGAGCCACCTTCTTATTTATGTTAATTGTATGATTATGGGGTGTTCTCACATTGCAGCAAGTATATTTATGAAATCTGTCTCTCCTGTTTCCTTAGTCCCATTTGCTACTCGTGGGAAGGTGGAAAGCTCCTTTCAGAAAACCCTGACTTTGATGAGATGGTGGTCACTCGTGAAGACTATGAAGAGAATGGACATTTCATATGTGAAGAGAAGTTTGATATATAGCACAGTAAACTCTGATTGCTGTCAGACATTCCACTCAAAAGGTTGAGAAGAGGAACAAGGTGATGGCGCTGAGTCTGAGCACTCCCATAATGCAATGCTGCCCTACAGACAATGTAGAATCATCAAGACATGACCACCACATTCTCAATCCCTGTTAATAACTTTCTGGATTTGTAGACTGGTCTTTAATTGATTTATGTTACCAGAATGAATACATTTTTGCTGGTGGGAACCATTACTTGCATTGATGTGACATTTTGTTCAGTTTTGTAAATGTAAATTGTCTCAACTGGCTCTCAATGATTTATGTTTGTTTATTAAAGATGTGTTTCTAAATATGGCACTTTGTATCTTATTATATTAACAACTAATTAAGCACACAGACAGCAGGACATTTTGCTCATGACATCAAACTACATTTTGTTGTCAATCAATTAGATGATGTTTTTTCTTTGCCAATATTATTAGCTTTTTTTAATGTCTTTTAAAAAACAACCATGTTTAAATGAGCGTGTATGGTATATGTCCAAATGCGCAGAAATGTATTATCTTTAAAATAAGTTATGTTTTTGGTTTTATTTTCAAATACCTAATAGCAGCTGGTGCATGGTTTGGGTACAAAAGAGCTTGTGTATAAAGATTAGCAAGTCTTTTTGTTTCCAATCGAATTGTATTCAGCACACAACCCCCACGCAAAGAATAAAAATAACGCTGCCAGCCCGTTAACAGTAACATCATTGCCAACTTCACGATCAAACATTGCCCCCCTTACATCACTAAGCTATGTTTAGCAACGCTCTAAGGTGGTTATACATGAAGTGACAGTGACAGATGATCAGACAGTTAGAGGAACAAACCATATTCAGCTGACAGGTGGCCAAGTATTCGATAAAGTAGCTTTAGCACTACCTTAAGCAAGTTCATTCTTGATGCCTACGCAAGTTAAATCGTTTTAATAATATGAATATTTTAAGCAATTATTAGACGTAAAAGATAAGACATATGTAAAAATTTGATACACATGAAACGTGGAAATGGTCGAAACAATTCAGTAGCGTACACTCTTTTAGTAGTTCAGTCGAGAATACGTCATTTCCTGGGTCGAGATGGCGGTCGATTTGACTCCGAGATTTAGAAGACTGAATAGTCAAACCAGGAGCTTTCGGGAAAATGCTCAAATTGGTGAGAACATTTTAATAAAATTGATTTTTGTAACTGTAAGGACAATCACAATGTTTACGGCAGCGCGTGTACTACTGTGTAGGAAGAAGTTCAGAAGACGTTAGCTTATAGGCTATCTAGCTAGCACTTGTCATGTTTATTTCCCAGCTCAACAGCTCAGGAACCAAACGCGTGACTCTTATTAACTTAACAAAAAAATAAACTTCGTTACAACGGCCCTCACTCAAACATACATCTGTAGTTGTTCAGCTAAATCACTGCTTTGTATTGCTTCAAAATATGATGTGGAATAATCATTAGTGCTTTCACCCCATTAGCTTAAGTTACCTTATCCTGGAATTGCTCCAAGCAATTGGCAAAGAGCACCACTGTTGACAGATATATCAAAATACCTGATGTTATCAGACTGTCGTCGTCCTACTGCACACTTTTTGGAAAACAATATAGTTAACTAATAGAAGTTCCCCTGAAACATAACCTGTTTTATCTGAGATTAATTAATACAGATGACATCGCAGGTGTGGTTTTTATCCGAAATTTCAAAAATAAATAAATAAACACAGGAGTAGTTGTAAATAATGGCGGAATGTCATGCGATCAGCGAGTGGTCTGGTTAGAGCTGCCTTGGCTGCTTGAATAAAGTCAACTTATCACTCACAAACGCCTTGCCTGTTAAGAAATACATATCAAAAAAATATATAATATATATATTTTTTTTTTTTTTTGGTGGCAACTGACCGTGATAATCCTCTTTGTCCATACCTGACCCACATTGAACTGTTCCTCTCAACAGCTCTCACTGGACCTTTTCGCGCCACTCAGCTCTGGAGAAGCCTTATCGTCGCGCTTCACGCGCAGGTGGAGGTGAGGCCACGGCGGAAGCACCTGCGCATGCACAGCGACTGCTTCACCGGCTCGGATGCGGTGGACGTGCTGCTCAGCCACCTCATGCAGAACATCCTCTTCTGCTCCAGTGAGGTGTCCCGCCTCAAAGCGACGCGCCTCTGCCAGGCTCTGATGGAGGCCAGGGTGTTCGAGCCTGTTGGAATGAAGCTGTTTCGCCGCCAAAAGGAAACCGCGTTTGAGGACTCGAGCTGCAGTCTGTACCGTTTCTTGGACCGCGACGCTCTGCCTGGCTCAACAGAGAAAAGCAAAGGGGAGGAGAATCTGACACCTGACGAGACAAGAAAGAAGATCCCCAGGTAAAACCTTAAAATTGAGGTTCTTGTATTATGTTTTTAAGGGCACACTATTAAAATCAAATGTCTTGTTTCTGTGCACTGACAGCTCATTAAAGCCAGTCTGATCAAATTATGGGATTCCCAAACTTAAAACTGAATTGATGTTTTTGTAAGGCTCTATGGCTGCTGAGGGATTGATAATATGTGGTGTTAATCATTACCTGAAGATCTGAAAGGAACTATTGAGATACTCTCGCCTTGACCAAGATTATGTTATTGTCACCTTCTCCAACCGCTAGATTGGATCAAGTGAGGACATTCTCAAACCCGATTGCATTGGAGCCTTCAGACAAGAGGGTGGAGAAGCTGCTTCAGACAATTAACTTGAAACCCTCCACACCCTCTCTCCTGAGAACAGCTCCACCCACCAGCTTCCTGTCTAAAAGAGGTAATACCCAGTGCAAAGACTGCAGTGGAGATACATATCAAGAAACATGAGGCTATAGAAGTGTGATCTGACAATGGCTTAATCAAGCCTATGTCATAAAACTCAGTTGTAGTGAAACCTGTGTGCACTAGTGTTAATAGATCTTGTCCTTGAATTGCCTTTCCGTATTTACGCACATGTGTGTCGGCTTTCAACACAGTTGAACATATGCCTCTGTGCTTACTTCCATGTGTTTCTTTGATGCATTACTGTTAATCTATTGAATGTTAGCACACCTTTTCATAAAAAATGTCTTCACGCTGTGAGCAGCTGGTTTTTCCATCTTGAACAATGCTGGACTTTGAGTGTCTCTCTGTTGCCCCTAGTGGTGGAGGATGTGTGGAGGCAGCAGACTCTGCTGCAGCTGCTGCAAGTTGTGGAGCTACCCGTCCTTGACAGCATTCTGACATCTCCGGCCAAGACTGAGCCACAGAGAGTCGCCCCACTGAGTAACCACGATGACCTTGTGATCTCCAATACCTATTTGGAACGAGAAGTCACACAAAGCCTTAACCTTCCTGAGTTAGTGTCAGAGCTATATACATATCTTTGGTACCAAAAACATAAACCTCCCCTGTTGGTACAAGAGCCCAGCACAGAACCTTCAGGTTCAGTTCACATAGTGTTTACTCACTCCCGGCTAAGTTTTGCAAGTCAGTACAATTGTGTGAACTAAATCTGACCCATTATGTATCTTAATGCTTTAAAAACCAGATTATTTTTCCCTGCTGGATATTTTACAGCTCAAGAAACTTGGATTGAAATGAAGTCCCCTCTCCTTTCACTGTCTCCCCATAGACTGGATTCTTGGTTAACTGCTGCCGCTGACTGCCTAGAGCACTTCCCAGACCAACTGATTGTGGTGGCCGGGGAACACCTCCAGCAGGGCGGCTCTGATGGAGAAAAGAGCCTGGCCACACAGAAGAGGCTGCTGTTCGACACCATCGCTAAATACTACACCAACCAGGAGAGGCCTCCTTTGCTTACTGGTCGCTATCTTGACATCCATGTCGCTATCCTGGAGCTTCTTGGTAAGGCTGCCGTCTTATATCACAAATTCACATTGTGCCCTTAATTTTTTTGTAGTATTGTAATGACATATTCCATGCTTATTTTTCAGCCAGGATGTAATGGCCCTGAAACGTATCTGTAATGGGAAACCACCACAACACTGACTTCCACCAAACACACTGTTGAACTGGTTGGCTTTTATTGAAGCCCTCTTGCATCTTCCACTCCCGTTCTTATTTCACTCTCTCACCTGTGCTTCAGATGGTGAGAAACAAGAGGATGCTCTCACGGCCTCGCAGCTGTGTCTGCGGCTGCTGCAGCCCAACGTCAGAGATGAGCTGCACAGTTTACTGGGCTTCATGCTGGCAGCTGCGCAGCCAGACTCTATCCGGCTGCATAAACAGGTACCGTACATGACTGTACTGCTGCATACACAGACTTGTAAAAAAGACTGTTTTGCCTAGTCCTGATACTGGTTATTTTATTTTTCCTCTCTTTTTTGCTTGGCCCAATATATCTGAAAGTTGCTTAAAATTTGCATGAGCAAGTTGAATTTAAGGCTGAAAATTTGGCAAGTTGGTTTTGCTGAGTATTTTTTATGTTTTTGTTATTGCATGGTACTCAAAATTATTATCATTTAGATTCTTTGAAACTATTGCAAGAATGCTAATGGTTAAACATGAGCTCTATTTGTTATAGAATGATATATTGCAAAACTGCTTTTTGAAGTGTAGCAAATTTTATGTGTAGATAATTTTTCAGCATAGGGGATGTGTGCTAGAAGGTGCAGTAGATGTTTATAGCTACAGATGCCTGTCCTCCTCACTCAACTGGGGCTAAGGTTTGCATTCCTCTTGCATTGCTGGTAACAGGCAGACAACCGAGCAACAGTCATTCGAACCTTTCTGAAGGCTATTGTGCAGAATAATGCCCTGACCCGCAGTCAGAGTGAGCAGCTGGTTCTGTTTCTGATGGACAGCCACCCTCAACTCTTCAAGGTAGGACCCAGTCCCGTCTACTTCTCAGCCTCACTGGGTTTCTTAAAGCAGTTTGCTCCGGCAGTCTCTCCCACTGGAATTATACCTCAGAAAACTGTACAGCCCATACAGGGCACTTTGAGACTCCATTATATCCACAACGCAGACCTCCAAGGGTGAGTAACATTTAGATAAAAAGGAATAGTTTTTGTAGAGCCTGTTTATCCAAAGAAACTTGATTTGGGAATTTGATTCTGACAGTTGCGGACTTTTAGATGAAAATATCTTGGCTTTGTTTTCTCAAGAAAGTTGATAATGGCATAATTGATAATATTAACAGCATATTCTGACATAATTGAACACATTTTTTTTATCATTATTAAATAGACCCCTATATCATTGGTTGAGAGCGTGAGAAAGACGCTGCAAGCTTTACAGCAAGGAAGGGATATGGATGTACCTGGAAGTGAGTATTGTCTCCACGGAAGGTTTGATCTGAACACCAGCTTACTTGCTGGTAATAGGCATGATCGTCATTTTATATGTCTGCCAAAAACATACAAAATAACACAGGGTATCCTCTGACTAAACATCTATGCCATGTCTTCCACTTGTCCTGATAAAATTAGATTATCTGTGTTTTGCAGGGAAACATTTGTAGCATGAGGAGACACTGCTGTTCTCTGTGTAACAGTATTAATTCTGTTTGGCAGCATTCACATTCTGTCAGCGTGTGACTGTCGAACAGTATGAGGACCAGAGGGAGAAAGCCACACTGGAAAGCCTCAAGCAGCTCATCCGTCATATCAGCCTGAGCGCCTCAATGCCCTTGAAGGAGAGGAGAAGGCTGGTCAAGGAGTTCCAGAAGCACCATCCTGTGGTCTTCCTCCAGCATTTCTCCAGCACCTTCTAATGTGAGCAGTGCCATCTGCTGGTCATGTACTAACACTGCTCCACAATTTAAAAGTAATACATTCTGGTTTTTCCTCTCTCCCACACCAGCCACAGGGTGCAACAATGTTTTTCCTGGGTGCTCCGTTTTGGAGAGACATTGATGCAAAGGTGTTAAGTTGAAGTTGGAGGGAATTGACTGCTGTCTTATGCCTTTAAGTAGGAACCTAATCTTTCTAAAAACTAATTCCATACTGGTACAGGTGGTTGATTAGCACTAAGTCCATACACTGTAGTTAGGCTGCCTGCTGCATAAGGCTAAGTGCAATAGTGTTGTAATTATTTTAAATTAATTGTTAATTTTATTGTTCTTTGGTGGCTGCCTTTCCCCTTGTGGTCTATTTTTGTTTATTTCCGCAGTTAATGTAGTCATTGTTTTTATCCAAGTGTTTGGGGTGTAAATTATTGAAATCACACCGAGGGCCCATCTTTTTCCGTGTGTATTTTCACACAGAAATGTTGAATGATTTACCCATCAGATGTCTCACCTGTAAATCTTTTACCAGATTATAATGGCCTAGCAGAGGAATTTCATTGGATAAAAACAGTGAATTACTACCTCTTGAGTTAAATGGATACCGCTCTAACCACATGACTCATGTGACTAATGTTTTAGTAAGTCTTGTACTTTGTCGATGAATGACAAGTCGTTGCTATAGGTACATAAAGAGTAGCATTTTTCAGGGAGTTTGTTTAGTGTGTTTCTTGCATTGATGTTCCTTGCTCTTAAAATGGTAGATACCCTCAAGATATGTTTGTTTTAAAGTATAAAGTGAATTTTCACCCCTCACTGCTTGATAAGACTGATATTTAACAGATAACTGTAACTCTTTATGTAGCAGAAAAAGGGAAAAGGAGTTAATAGGGTGGATATGTAAGGGATTATTTTACTGTATTCCAAGGAAGGCAGGGAAGAATTAATGTGGTTTCTGTAAATACATGAGAGACTTTACTTCAATATAACTTCCCTAAAGGGCTCATTATTTGATGTATGAATACAGGTTTATATGGCACAGTGTAAAAGAAATGCTGTCACCAAAACTTGGTGACAAATGCTCAATATTTTGATAGGGTGCTAATGAGAGATGAAAGTCAACACTACTTAAAATATACATATGAAATGTTTTGTTAATTCGGGCCAATGTGTGAAGTCTGTCAGTGAGTATCAGGATTGGAACTAAGACCCATCTGAAGGTGTCTTTGACCATTTTAAAGTTGATCTCAGTATGTTTGCAGGGGTGGTCCACCAAAACATTGATCAAACTAAAAATGCATTAACCTGAAATAATTATCTCTAAAGGAGAGTCAAACTGTGGAGTTAAAATCTCCTAAACTGGCATTTTCTTGGCTTCAGTTGTCTCCTTGTTGCTTATACATTTATTCCTAAAGGATAGTGCCTTCAACAGGCAGATTCAAAGCTCTTTCATTATGATATGTTTTTTCTGAATATCACTGGAAAGGAAAGTGCACAGCATGGGGTGTCTGTATTCTCTGTATTTTATCTGTGCATTTTCTATAAAGGCTCTCTGGGGGTGAAGGGAAAATAAGCTGAGCACTTTTTTAAGAACTGCAGCATTAAACCAGGTATGTGTAGGTAACAGTGAGTGCACTAACCAAATTAACTTCAAATGTAATTCAAGTGAGATTTAATATTCTTGCTCTTGGAATAAAATAGCAAGCAGTCCAAAAATGAAAGGAGCTCTGAAAATGCATAATTGCTGCAGTCCTGTCCCTTTATCCCAGTGGTTCTCAGCCCTGATCCTGGAGTATCAATTTTAATAAAGATAGTTTGAACAAAAGCCAGTGTACACAGGAGTTCTTCTGGACTGGGGCTGACAATCATTGCTTTACCCTCTCCTTAGGTTAACCACTCATATGCCTGTTAGAATAACAGCATTGAGATTTCACTGTTCTATTCTGGTGAAAATTCTGTCCTAAACACCAGTTGTATTATAGATGAGTATTACAGTATGGTACACTAATATTCAAAGCCTCCAAGCAGCTGGCTTAAGTGTTTTTAATAGTGTGAGATATAGCCAATTACAACTGAATAGTTTGTTTCTTTCAGACTCAATGCAAATCGATGTCTGGTGTGCACAAAAAGCATTAGAAAATCTATCGCATAATCTGTTGGAAGCTTGATGTTCACAGATACCATTGAAGCTGTGTTTCTGGGCTGTTGAAAAAATGAGTTTGATTTGAAAATTGTTCTTGGAATTCAGGTTACATATGTTTGTTGTTGAATTTTACTGTTGAGATGCACTTTTAAAAATACTTGAAACTAATGAGTATGATTTCACAGGTAACTCTTTAATGTCAATAAAATTTAATAATGTGAATCTTTTGTATTGAGTACTTTTTGGAATATGTTTTTCATTGAATCAGCTGCATACATAATCAGAAGTAGTTCTAGGAGTAATCCTGCCTGAAGTTGACATTTATTATCAGTTATAAGGATTTAATTTGCATTAAATGTGTTTTCACTGAATAAAAGTCATAAAAATGAAGTAGGTACATCAGTAGTGACATGTTATATCTATGCTGTGGAAATCTTATGCTGTCCCATTAGCTTCCTTTTGAATTGCTGACCCAGGCTAAGTCCCCAAAACATTCTTGACAGACGAAACAAACAGTTTAGTGTCTAGTGAAAAGCAGTCAATGGAATGACTTCGTGTTTGTCCAGGTCACATGATGAATGAGGGACGAGAATACATGAACTCCTGTACAAAAGTATTTGTATTCAGCAACCACACCGCATTCAAACGCCATTGGTTTATTGAACAAATTGACCAATTGCAAGCCAATACGTTGGAAGCTCGAACAAAAAAAAACCCTATGTAGGATATGACGTTCATTGGGCAGGTATGAGACAGATTCTATACGCTGGAAGACATGGAGGCTGGGAAGTACAGCCGCCGCTGATAGTTTAATTTACGCTAAATACGATCTGTCATCAGTAAGGCGCTGACACTTTATTCATAACACAGGTAAGTGCTAGATAAATTACATGGAAATGAAAAAATAAACTACACAATTAAGTGAATAAAATAATATGTTTAAGAGTGACGTCTATGGTTAGCTATGTAGCTAACGTTAATTATCGCTAGCAAGCTAGCAAGACAAACAATCAGGTGCTGACATCCTAGGGGCCTAACGTTAGCTTTCCCTGCGTGGCCCATTAGCCGGCCAGTTACTATAGCTAACTGATGGAAATCACGAAGCCGTCACCAAATGCGACATACATTTATAGAAGTGCTTCACAATTTTACAACTTACATGTTCACTGCTATTCTGTAGAATATCTCTGATACAGCTAGCTAGAACGTCGTTTTCATATCCGGGTATGCCCACATTGCTCAGTAGCTAGCTGTCGTCAGATAATGTAGGTAGCTTTGCCTGCCATCTAGCCAGTTAGAAAGTATATCATGTCTAAAATTTTGTAGCTACAGTGTTGATTTTGACATTGAGGTATTAATTCGTTTTATATTATTATTAAATATGGTGTAGTATTAATAAGTTCTTGTAGCATAAGCTAGCTCGCTGGGAGGCTAGATAGCTACTTCACTTGTTGGTCAGGAAATTGCAACAAATATTTTGGAGTCATTTGGTGATTACACAGTTTGCCACGTTAGTTATGCAATAGCCAGTACTATGCAAACCATAGCGCATACGAAAATGCAGTGTTGCAAAGAGAATTCAAATGTCACAACGTTAGGTACCTGTATTATTTTGCTAGCCCGCAAGCTGAGTTAGACTGAAGTCAGCCACCCAGCCATTCATTCATCCTATTTCAGTGTTCGGAATTAACAGTAGCAATGTAACAAAATTTTGATTCGTTTGATTATTGTCCATGCCACCTTATTTTTAGTATAACCTGAGGTAAGTTGAACGATTTTGCGTTTATGTCTAACTTGTGTTAAAGAAGCATGTAACCCTTCTCGCTTATAGAAATGAATGATGACTTCCTGGTCTGTTTAGTTGCACTCCGATTTTGAAAGGCAGCGTTCCATCCCGTACTACCGCATTTAGAAGCAGTCATTTACAGTACAGTGGGCATGATTTATCAAGCAGTTACACATGCATGTAGAGGCATCTCAAATTTTTCTCCTTTCTTACTGTGCTAGAAAACATGACGTGTACAAAGTTAAAATATGACTGTCATTAGAATTTATTTATGGACGGAGAAGAGCAAAAATAATTGTCAGGTCTCATCTTAAATATTTGCTTTTAATTTCCTTGAGGAAAAACGGGGTAAAGTTGCAGGTGTAAATAAACGCTCGGTGAATGAGGCTCAGTGTTTTCCGCTAGAATAGCATGGATTCTGTCCTCATAGATATGACTAAACTGGATTAAATAGTTTCAGGACTTGATAGACTTTACAGCATGAATGGGTCTAGGTTAAAACAGAAACATGCTCCAGGCAGCTAAGTCAGACCCTTCAGTGTCTGTCCAGATTTGACCACTAACACAAATTCACTTAAAGGCACCCTTTATGTGTGTTGAAGAGACTGCAATGTTTGATTGGCTTAGCTAAAGTTGAAAAGGGTGAAAGTGATTAGTCCTCTGTGATTAGTCCTCAGTCCTCTTCATGCGGTCCCTGAGGGGCAGTCACACTTATTCCAGCATCTTCCCGGGAGCTACACTCACATAAATGAAAGCCTCCTGTATGAAATAATAGTCTGAATTTTATTCCAGTGCATGACAGAAGAGGTGATTAAAGCAGAATAAGAATGACTCATGCACGGCTGACAATGCTACTGAGAGTGATTTTTATGAGAGTTGTTGAAAGTCAGTCTCTTACCCATCAGCCCGTGTGAGAAGTGGTCATGGTAGATTTTTCTCTTTGCAGTGCATTCTGTCTGGGTGAGAGATTGTCCCAGAAAGATCTCTCTGGCCTGTCTCAGCACAAGCTCAGAGTAGTGGGGACATCTAAGCCTTGCCATGAAGGAAGATGAGGCCATTAAATCATGCTTTTTGACCAGAATATTTTTCTCCCCGGAGGTCTAAGCTTTTTTCTTCTGCTTTCATATTTGATTATGCCCACTGAAACAAGCACATCAAGAACAAAGAGTGTTTTTCTACATTAAAGTCAGAAGGGAACTATGTGACTAATTAAAGTGTGATTAGTGGTATGTATTGCAGTACCCCTTACAGCCTGAAAAAGGCCCTTAGACACAGCTGAGTATCGTGTGTTTGAAAAGTAAATACAGCCAGCCTATGCATCATTACTGTGCCCTTCTAAAGATGTATCTGTTTTCAAAGAATACCCAGCTTGCTTTAAACCATGCCTGTAAGAGCAGTGATTGTCAGGGAATGGGAACAGAGCAAAGTGTGTTTATTCTATTAAAGCTTCTTTCCTGTCATTCTGGACCAATCCCTCTTCCACGCCTATATCTGATCCTCTCCCAGCTCTGATTTATCACAGTTCAGCACTTCTCAGATAAATCTGACCTCTGCTGTGTATGGGTAAAGGTTTTTGTGGATGCATTATACATAGAAGAGGAAATATCTGTGTGTATGCAAGCACTTTTAGTTTAAAGAGAGACTCTCTGCATTATCGAAGAAAAGGGTATTGTGTTTGAGAGTACTGTTTATGTGTATTGGCTGTGATAAAGTGTGTGTGTTTTCACAGAGGAAAGGAAGTTTGTGTGTGTGTGAGCTGTGTTTAGAAGAGGCTGTAAATGTGCAAAACAAAGTGGTTTGGGTGTCTGAATTTAAAAGAGACAAGCGCTTCTTCACAACAAATCTCACCCTGACACTTTTTGTCAACACTGATGTTCTCTCAGGTAGATGGTGAATTTACATTTCACATGAATAATGGTGTTATTAAGTGTTGGATATATGGATATGTTTTTATGTGCCATCAGATCGGTGCATTGGTCAACCATGGAGTCCATGCTCAACAAGCTGAAGAGCACTGTCACCAAGGTGACTGCAGATGTCACCAGTGCAGTCATGGGTAATCCAGTGACCCGTGAGTTTGAAGTTGGCCGACACATTGCTAGTGGTGGACCAGGACTATCATGGAGGATCTACAGTGGATCCAAGAAGTCCACAAAGCAGGTAGGTGATCCACTTCAGATTGAGAGCAAGAGATTACTAAACCATCTTGGTAGCAGAAAAATGTATTCAACAATGCATGTGATGTCCTATGAGATTGTATATTTTTGTATCAAATGAATTTGCAGGAAACAGATGTTCCCTCCCTGTAGGACTAGACAAAATACTCTGCCTGTTTGTTTTCTAGGAAGTAGCTGTGTTTGTTTTCGACAAGAAAGTAATAGACAAGTATCAGAAGTTTGAGAAGGACCAGATTATTGACTCTCTGAAGAAAGGAGTCCAGCAACTGACCCGTCTTCGACATCCTCGCCTCCTCACAGTCCAGCACCCTCTGGAGGAGTCACGGTAGATAATGCAGTAACACACCCTTTCCTCAACCCTTACTGTGTGTACATGCTTCCTCAAACACTTTCAGTAGTCTGAGTCCTCCAAGAATTCAGAAGAAGGCATTGACCTAAATTCAAAATCTTTGTAAGTGTAAGGCTGCCTGGTAAAGGAGGTCTTTTTTTTTTTTTGTCCGTACTCAGCTTGGCGAGCTTGACAGTCAGCAAAATTAACTAAGCCAACAGTTTGGAAAGAAAAAAAGTTAAAGTTGAGACAAATGTTGAATGAATCAAAGGAATTTAGTCTCCTGTAGTATGAATGTCAGGATATTTTTTCTTATATTTATAAAAATTGACCAAGCAAAAATTAATAAAAAGGAATTTTTTCCCTGCTTACTGAAACTTCAGTTCCGTATTACATTTACAATACAACAAAACACCCATATGAAGCCAAATCCCTTTAGCGACATGGTGATGATGCATCTTTTCTGTAAGTTGGGAACATGCTGATATTAAATATTGAGGGTTAGTAGGAATTTAAGTCACATAGGTCATATAAAGAGGTGGATTGGTGTATTTGATGGCAGAATTAAATTACTTTATCCTCACTACCTGCGACTGTAGCCGCATCGTTAGATATTGATTTGGCAGGCATATTGTTTTTGGAATGCCAAGTCTTATTTGTTGGCCCATCTCATCTCAGGAGCATACCCATCAATTCAGCCTACGTATATAATATCAGAATACCAGAGTCTTGGCTGTCTTTTAGGGCATGCTGACATCAGAAAAACATGCCATTGAATGTATGCCCTGAGTCCAGACCCTTCTCTAGCCCTAAGATTTATAAATCTTCAGCCAATTCAGGTTACTGCTCACTGTGTGCCTGATGTAATAGCACTCATACGATTGCCTTCGTTTGCTTTGATAGTTCTGCAGCTATGTACAGTTGTTAGGTTGTGCATTCTGTTAGTCACTCAAGTCCAGAGTGCCTGTTAAATGAATAAATGTACCTGTCATTTAAATGCATTTCCTTTTCCCTTACTCATTGTGGATGAGGCTCCTGTATTGGAGTACTGCACTCTGTGCATAAAGCTGATTAAAGAAGCATGGAGTCACATTGAGGTCTGCTGTATGACCCTGAGTGCTATGCTGCCAAACAGGATCAAAAAGGCCAGAGCTGCTTTTGTGAACATACCTCTGAATAATGCATGAGCCTGGTTAAGTAAGAATGACTGATTCCGGCTCTCGTTCTCTTTCAGTGACTCCTTGGCATTCTGTACAGAGCCTGTGTTCGCCAGCTTGGCCAATGTTCTGGGTCAGTATGAGAACCTTCCCAGCCCACTCCCTACAGAGATCAAAGAGTACAAACTGTACGATGTGGAGACCAAGTACGGCCTCTTGCAGGTGAGACTCTTAACCCAAGCCCTCCAACCCCTCGAGGAATAATCGACCAATCATATATGAATGTGCCTCAATAATTCATACATATTCTATCCAAAAAACTCTTTCATCCCAAGATCACAGAAAAGAGTGAGTGTTTTTTTTTTTTTTTTTTTTTAAATTGTTCCCACGGTTAACACATCTCTCTCTCCCTCCCCACTCCTTTTATCACAGATCTCTGAGGGTTTAGCTTTCCTCCACAGTGGTGTAAAGATGGTCCATGGAAATCTGTGTCCAGAGAATGTTATCGTAAATAAGAGTGGGTCCTGGAAGATCATGGGATTTGATTTCAGCATCTCATCTACCAATCCCTCAGAGCAGGAGGTGAGACACAGGCCTCAGGCTACAGTGCTTGCAGCCGGATGAGGTTTGAAGATGAGTATAAAATCGGTGGCTATCTCTCAGACTCATTAGTTAGTCTTTGTGCGTTTTGTTTGCAGCCCACATACTCATGTAAGGAGTGGGATCCCAATCTGCCGTCTCTCTGCCTGCCGAACCCAGAGTACCTCGCCCCGAGTACATCCTGTCAGTCAGCTGCGACTCGGCCTCTGACATGTACTCCCTGGGCGTAGTCATTCATGCGGTCTTCAGCGATGGGAAACCCGTATTCCAGGTCAACAAGCAGGACATCTTCAAAAGTTTCAGCAGACAGCTTGACCAGGTGAAAGATTTGAGTTTCTGTCTTCCTTGGCCTCCATTTACTTGTCATTGCACTTTAATCAGTAAATGGCTGCGTTATTGTCTGAGACTTGGGTTGCGATATCATCGAGTATTGACATACGTGTGCTTGCTTTCTTAGCTGAGCCGACTAAGCCCAGGGGTCCTGACCAAAGTCCCTGAAGAGGTGCGGGAGCATGTGAAGATGCTCCTGAGCGTTACGCCTAACGTCCGGCCTGATGCTGACCAAATGACCAAGGCAAGTAATACCTGCTGTCATGAATCAGTTTGGGAGTCTTTCTGAGTGGAAAGTGTATGGTATTAATCTATATAGTGTTGTTCCTGCATGTCAGTGAATATTGGTTGTACCTTTTTTCCAGATCCCATTCTTCGATGATGTGGGTGCAGTAACATTGCAGTACTTCGATTCTCTCTTCCAAAGGGACAACCTGCAGAAATCTCAGTTCTACAAAGGCTTGCCTAAGGTCCTCCCCAAGTTGCCTAAGGTGAGCTCTTTACAGTGATTGGTTGCCCAAGACAAGCACTTAGGCTTGATTTGCTGAAAGCCAAGCCAACTGCCATGGAACTGTGGCACACTGCATCCACATTACAAGATCATAACCTTAACATGTGATTATGTAGATATGATATGAAATATTGTGAAAGTTTGTCACGTTGGCATGGACTTACCTTAATACAGAATCAGCAGTTTATTCTGGTGATGTGGGAGTTTGTCTGACCTTTGACCCCTTTCCACAGCGTGTGGTGGTACACCGGATCCTGCCGGCACTGACGTCTGAGTTTGTGAATCCAGACATGGTTCCGTTTGTCCTGCCCAACGTGCTGCTGATAGCTGAGGAGTGCACTAAGGAGGAGTATGTGCGTCTGATCCTGCCTGATCTCAGCCCCGTCTTCAAACAGCAGGAGCCAGTACAGGTACTGTTCCCAACTCTCCATGTAACCACTGAACAACCCAACTCAACTGCTGCTACCCACCCACCCACAGACACTCCCTATCTTGACTGTCACTAATTTCTTACACCTTGACTTCTTTTACACCTTGTCACTAATTTCTTAAGCCCTGCTTCTCTGGGCACCCATACCTCCCTGCCTAACACCTTAGAGGTACACCACCAACACCACATCTGTAGCTGCACACTCCCCTCTTCCTCCCCTGCTCATGTTTCCTCTGAGAATATGTTCACTATACCCCAGCCCACTACAAAACCAAGGATAAGAGATCAGGCTTGAATTTCCTTTGTTCCATAATCAATAGAGATCCAAGATACACCATGCCATATAATGACTTTGTGTGTGTGTGTGTGTGTGTGCGTGCATGAGTGTATTTTTTTGTTTGTGTTTGGGTTTTGCCTTGTGGGACCTTGAGTTTAAATTCCAAAATTGAGAAATGCACAGTTACTCAAGTTAGCATTTCCTTTTTCGTCTTTGGAGTACGCTGGTCTCACAGCGAGTTTAAATTTGAACGAAATGCTGTTCAGCTCTCAGTCATGGTGCTGTTTCTGTGTCTTCCTTTTTCATGCTCCCAGGCTGGTAACATGGTGAGTGGCCTTGCTTTGATGTGGTGCATGTGACAACAGCGTCTCCTTAACAGTTGTGTATCTGTGAAGCGTGCTGCCTATTTCAGGCCTGCAGACTGTGGCTTGGTGTTAATTGGCTCTCACTGTGCTATCTCTTCAGATACTGCTGATCTTCTTGCAAAAAATGGACCTGCTGCTGACTAAGACTCCTCCCGAGGACATCAGGAACAGCGTTCTGCCCATGGTGTACCGCGCACTGGAGGCCCCCTCCACACAGATCCAGGTAAGGCGCTGGTGTCACCATAGAAACCACTTTCGCACAGATCAGCGGATGACACTGACATTACCATGGAGACCGCCTCCCACACAGATCCACCTTGCACACATACCTGGCCGAAATACTGACGTTGTCTGTGTCCGACATCAGATCTGTGACAAAGCAGAAGCCGTATAGAGAGTGGCTGTGGTATTATTACTGAGGAATGCCAGCTCAGGCTTCAGTCTCTTTCAGTCAGAAGGAAGGCAGGAATCTCCCCCAGGTCAGCAGATCTCTGCATTGTTAGCATAGCACTGAACAGAGTTCCTCAGCTGTAACTTGTGAATGGATTGGTTTTGTAGTAAGGACCATTCTGAGCTGGCAGTGAGCCATGTCATTACTCTGTGGTTCACATGCACTGTATATCCTGACAGGAACTGTGCCTGAATATCATCCCCACCTTCGCAAACCTAATTGACTACCCGTCCATGAAGAACTCGCTGATCCCACGCATCAAATCTGCCTGTCTGCAGACTTCCTCTCTGGCGGTGAGTAAGTCATAATGAATGAAGTGCTGAATTAATTAAAGCTACTGGCCTGTGCCTTCAGCTTTCCCCCAGGTCCTCCCCTCAGCGACCCCCCACCCCACCCCAGCTCACGCCACCCTGACCTCCACAGCCATCCTAACAATGTCACAAGTCCTCAATGTCTCACAGACAAGAGAACCAAACACAGCAACTGCCCCCCCCCCCACCTGAGCTGGAGTTAATTTGCAAAGTCGAGTGAACTGCTTGGAATGTCTGTATTCCAGAGTGCGTGTTTAAGTGAGTGTGTGTGTGTTCCGTAGGTGCGGGTAAACTCCCTTGTGTGCCTGGGGAAGATTCTGGAATACCTGGATAAATGGTTTGTCATCGATGAGATCCTGCCTTTCCTGCAGCAGATTCCATCCAGGGAGCCTGCTGTACTCATGGGGGTTCTGGGTAAGGGGAAGCACTTCCATTATGAGGCCTGTTACATAAATTGTATATTGCATATTCCACCACAGGCTTGTAGAAAAGTATTGGTAGTCCATATCTATAAATACTACTGTATTACTTAACAATGACCTGAAGGGAAGTCGTACCAGTGTAATATTTTTCTGTACACTACAAGGATATTGCAGCAATGGTAGGTATTTCTCTGTGGAGCTGTAGAGCAGCTGTAGTAATAGATGTTTTTCTGCAGGGATCTACAAGTGCACCTTTTCTCATAAGAAATTGGGGATCCCCAAAGAGCACCTAGCTGGCAAGAGCCTTCCTCACCTTGTGTCCCTCAGCATAGACAACAATCTCAACCTCAACCAGGTGAGACAGGCAGTCAAACACAAACATACATTCTCCTTAACAGCCAAGCTATTATATGTGCTTGTCAGGCATACACTGAATTGAATGTGTGTTACAGTTCAACTCCTTTATGGCTGTGATCCGTGACATGCTCAGTCGGATGGAGGCAGAGCACAAGACCAAACTGGAGCAGCTGCACGTCATGCAGGAGCAGCAAAGGTGTGTGTCACTCCCTGCCTCTGTAGAGACACCTGTTGCATCTCATAGGTGTGTTGTAAATGCTCAAGCCTCGTGTTCTCTTTGTGTCTGCTCTATCAGGTCATTGAACATCTCTAACCAACTGAACCAACCTGAGGAGACTAAGTCCACCCCCAGCCCTGGCAATCAGGTCAGTGGATGTTGCTGTGGTAACAATTGACCAATCATTACAAAGGTCCCAGCAATGAAATCTAAAATCATTAGAGGCAAGTAACAAAATGGTGTGTGACTCATCCAGCCTTTCTCTAAAAAGCCCCAAAAGCCACCATTAAATGTAGTTATGAGACTAAGCTGCATCACTGTAAAGGCCTAAGTGCCCTCATTTTTAAATCCCATATTTGGAATCTGTGTCACCTGCACCAACACAAAAAGCTGAAGTGTATGCACCTGCAGACCAGCAACTATATTCCACACTCGCAGCCACATGGTAACACTTAAAGTGATGGAGTACCTCCCACTGCCGATGGAGTGTTGCCTTTGGGTGTGTGAGAAGTTTTTGAGAGGAATTGCTGCAAAAGTAAACCAAGAGACACTGGTTGGCTCAAACCTGCCGTACCCTAGTATGTCAAAGCCCTCTGTGTGGTTCCTCGTGATAGTCAACTAATTGCACATCATGTACTTCAACTGACTTGCTATTCTGTTAGTGTGAGAGAAATTGTGTATGCGTGTATGCGTTTTCACCCCCCACACCCGCATAGTGGGGGGCGCAGCATATTGAGACCTTCCTTGTATTTGCAGATTGATAATATTTTCGGTGGGAACTCTGTGAGTACCGGTATGAACGGGAAAGAGAATGGATCCTCTGCAGCTGTTCCCAGCCGTCCAGAGTGAGTACTGACAGCCTCTCTGCTAGCTCTGTTCTGAACAAGGTCTGAATTTCAATGTGCTGGAATGGCAAACATGACTGAAGTTCCTGTAATATGACTGAATGTATTCTGTTTGTGAAAACACAGCTTTGGTAATAATAGAACAGGCTTACTGTGATTCACAGAAATGTTCTAATTAGAATGTGAACAGCAGGTGGAAATTTGACTCGGATGGCTGATTAATGAACTACGTTTACTTTTCTCTGATAAATTTCCATAGCCTTAGCACTTTCTTTTCTGTATAACTTTCCTACATTTCTAGGTCTCCTTGAGTGTCTTTGTTGTGTATTTCTGTTTTTGTCTGTTATTTGTCCATGTGTAGCTTGTTTCTCTGCATATGAAATGTTTCTCAGTCACCTCTTTTTTTAAATTCTTCCTTTCCAGGTGTCTCTCACCCTGGAGGAAAAGCAGCGCTTGGCAAAGGAACAGGAGCAAGCAGCCAAACTAAGGACCCAGCAGCCTCTCGCCCCACAAGTCATCAAACCAGCCGCAACCACCTCACAGGTAGTTCAGAATTCATACCATACACTCAGACTGCAGCAGTACTCCACTCAGCGTTAAAAGAGTAATGATAATATTCAATCAGTCTTTGTCTGTGGTGCTTTAGTGCTGGGTAAGAACCAAAGCCTGCACTGACATCATTTCCTCTCATATAAGATTGAGCACCCTGACAAATGTCATAGCCTGCACAGGGGTAAAATAAGGTCTAGTGTCCACCTGTTACCATCCTGTTTATGATTTACTGTTGTCTCTGGCAGGCGAAAGATCTGACCAGCAGTCTGATGAACAACATGACATCGCTGAGCAGCCTGTCCCTGGCCACTGGCCCCAGGCAGGCAGCGCCCACGTCCGCTGGCTTTCCCCCCGCTGCCCCCATGGGTGGGATGGGCGCCATGGGAACCATGAGCAACGGTTTCAACTCGGGAATGGGCTTTCCGTCGCCGGGCATGAACATGGGCGTACGCCCTGCGGCCGCCCCTGCCCCCATGTACGGGGGCATGGCCACCACCACCAGCACCCCTAACTTCTCCGCCCTGACACAGAACCAGCCCAGCAAGCCGCCGGACATGTCAGCCCTCGACAATCTCTTCACCCCACAGAAACCCAAAGTCACTCTCAACCAAATGGCCCCAATGCCCGGGCCCAGCCCGTGGCTGAACCAGTTTGGGTCACAACAGCCCGCCCAGGCCGCGCCCCTCCCTATGGGCGGGGCACAGGGGGGGTTTGGCATGCAGGCAAACCCCTTTTTCAACCCCCAGAACTTCTCTCAGCCCACCCCTGTGCCTCAGGCTATGCCCCCCATGAATACAGGGGCCATCAGACAAAGCACCTCTGTCAACAATGACCTGAAGGATCTCTTTGGATAGAACATAATTTGCATATCGTACCCTTTCCACACAAAATGCAGTCAGAAGAAAACACACACACAAAAAAACTTTGGATGAATAGCAAAGAGATTTTGTTTATCGAATCAAGTGAAGACCCCAGCTACTTTTAATCAAACATAATGTGCTCCCATTGGTGGTTTGAAGGTCCCTTCAGACTGCAGGCCTCAGTATGTGGAGTGAAGCCCTTTTAGCCCCACCTCCTTCACATCACACGGGGCAGAAACGGACCTTTCTACCATATTCCCTCCGTAACTGGGTTTACACATTTTTGTCCCACCAACTTCCCTGGGGTTTGAACACCTCGTCCAGTCAACAGATCTTCATATGGGCTTCATATGCAGAATCGCATCAACAGCCATCGGGGTTAGATACAGAGTCCAATCAATGACCAATTGATTCAGATACTGTATTGTATCAGTAACCCTCTGGATTGGGATGAGATTAGTCAATATGATGTCTATAATTGTTCCCCAGCTTCTCATATCAGCATCGATAGATTTGAGTGGGTAGAGCCAAGACTTTTGTGTAACAAACCAATTGGAAGAACCATGGCAGACACAAACCGCAGACCCTGGTCTGCCAGTCTCCATAGTAACGCAGTGTCTTTCCCCTCCCGGCCCTTGCTCTGTTTGCTCTCTCCTACACACCATATCAGTCTTCTGTTTGAGACTGTGTTTCTGTCTGAAGCAAAGCAGTCCGTCCACCACAGCCTCGCACTAGTATCATTTGTCTCTCGTGTGAAGCTGTAAAGGCGTAAACATGTGGTAGGCATAAGGCTTGCCTTTAAGAGCCAAACTGATCACATGCTGTGTTTTAGACAGCTTTGCATTTGAAGTTGTTTTGTTTTTTGCTAGTTTGGTTTGCTGGGATTGGGACCAGGTGGTGTGACCCTCTCCCCCCCCAACAGCACTCTCCTCACTAAGGACCAAGGAGAGGACTGCCAGTGGCCTCCATGCTGCCACAAGTGAGAGGGTGAATACCATTGGTAATGTTGTGTAAGAGGGAGAATGGATGTGAGAAAATGACAGGGTGAGCGTTGTTTGTTTCCAGAGTGAAAGGTTGAGTGCTGTTGATCTCTTTACAGTGTGCAAGTGAATGGATGAATGTTACTGGGTTTCCTTGAAAGGGTGTAAAGGGTGCATGGTGCTGGCAGTATGAGTGAAAGAGCGAGTGCTGCTTTTCTGCTGTGGAACTTAAACGATCTGTATATAATGGGCATCGGGCCACAGCAGATCAAATAAATGCTGTATTTACTGTGATATTCCAGAGGTGAATATATTGTGTGTTTTTTGTGTGCGGGTGCATCGGCCTCCTCATGGAGCTCGTCTGTCCTCCCCTCCCTGCCACTCCCCTCCCTGCCTGGGTCACAGCGCAGGGCGGGGTGCAAATGTGGATGTATCAGCCTTAACTGCAGCTCTGTGCCCTGTTTCTGCAGGCTCCTTCTCTCCCAGGACGGGTGACCGCTCTATCTATATGCACACCTGATGTCTGTCCTCCCCTTTATATTGGCCATGTCTCAATGTCTAATAACATGGTGACCACACAGAGGTTTTTAAAAGTATTTATAATTGTTTGATATGTCGGGTAAACAGCATATATCATTGATAATATATTGTGAATGTGAATGAAGTGTTTGAATGAAGATATTTGTTCTGGGTGGAGCGCTCATGAAAGGGGGGACTGTTTTTTTCCCTGCTCTTGAAATGATGAATGAAAGGCCTTAAGAGGTGTTTGCAATAATCTGATTTGGTGGAGGGTTACCCTGCTGGATTTTAGTTTTCATTTCAGTTTTCATTTCACAAAGCTTTCACATTTCCCTCTTGTAGGTTTCAGTGATAAGGGATTGTTTTATACTAGTCACAAACCACAAAACGTGTATTTTACGTGAGATTTTATTTCAAGGGCACTGTTCTCTGATGAAGGTGGCCCCCAGGGGGCAGCAGCCATGTGGCTGGACAATGCAGAGTGGACCTTTGGACTGTAGTAATCGGGACCTGTGAATGCTGCTCCGGAGTCATGATATCCTCCGTCATGACTGGAAAACCCTTCTGTTTCCTCCTCACCCCTCACCCTGACAGTGACCACATTTCTGTCATTTTTAAGTGTGACACATTCGAGGACCCATTGAGCATGACTGCTGAATTTCCCATAACACGAAAAGGGTGTTCCGTCACAGCGGTGGTTCAAAGAAGAGCAAAAGTCTATTCTTTTACGAGACTTCTGATCCTTTATATATGAGAGAAATGATTATTGTACACTGTGGAGTCGTTGTGAACTTTGTTTTGTGATTGGGGTGTTTGTGTTGTCTCATTTGAGACTGAGGATTGGATCTTTCCTAGTCTTCAATGAAATTCTGTAAATATATATAAAATATACATTCTAGTATTCTTTCATGGCTGTGGTTTCCTTTGTCTAAATTTTTTTTGTGTTGAGTGGTATTGTGCTCATAGTTTCAATGATTACAGCAAAGTAAATCACAAAGGCATAAGGGAATAGGTTTTCCTGGGGCAACAGAACAGCAAAATGCCTCACTCACAAATTTCCACTCTTTCCCTGCTACTGTGTAATACTTACACTTTCCCCCCCTCAGTTCATCTGTTTAGCCATTGCACAGGAATGCACTTACACAGTTAATGTAGGCAGACAGCAGGTACCTGATAAACCAGGGGACACACTGTAAAACAAGGTGTGAAGCAACTGCCCAGCTGAACCATACCTTTCTTGGGGCATGCAATGGCCAATTGCGCATCTCCCAGTACGGCCCCTGTCGTCAGTCAGTGCTGACTTCCTGCCTTCCATTTTGGGCTGTGGTCAGCACCATTGTGCCAAAGAAGGCTGTTTAACTGGACTTACCACTTGGGTAGCCCTTTCATAAATGCTTCTTTTTGGGCTTTCAAACTCTTGAGTACACTGAGGTATCATTTGGTCACATTTAGCTAGCGGTTAGGTTTTAGAGCAGTACAATGAAAGAAAAATATCCAATTATATCAGGAGTGTATGTTTATTTGTGGTTAAGATTTGATAATATCCACTGATTTCACTTAAAGTGATACAACAGTTGAAGAATTGAAATACATTGAATCAGGTTGTAGGTTGTATAGTTACTTAGGCAGTTAAGTATCTGGCAGACTAATGGCAGTATAGTTTAAACTGAATAAAATTGATATTTCATAGTACAACCCCCCCCCCCATTGCCATACCTAATTTGTAAACAGTTACAACAGGGAATGAAAGCACTTTTGTTAAGAGCACAGTATGTTTAGGTGGACATGATGTCCATATTAACAATTCAAGTCCAAATGCAAGATGTGTATTCAAGTTGCCTGTTCACCTACTGAAAGTTGTACTTACGTTCAGCACTAAGTGCAAAGTTAAGGCAGTGGTTTCAGGACTCCAGAGGCCTCACTTATAAAACGGACTTACGATCAATTTAGAACTGAAGTGCTACTTACACAGAAAATCACATATAAGTAGGCATTTATAAAACCCTACTTTGATGTGGAAATGACCTTATCTCTACGCAAAGTCTAGACTTGATTTTCCTGCTGGTTTTGTAGGGGTATTGCAGTTTGGGACGCATACGTGTCCAGGCCTGTGGTTAACTTTGCAGTAGCTTTATAAATAATTTGATAGGAATTATCAATTAAAAGGTTTGAGGATTTAATTGCCAGACGCAAGATGTTTTGAACTGACAGGATGTAATGTTCTATAAATATTGTGTCAAATTACAAAAAAAAAAAAAAAAAAACTAACCATGGCTGTTCCTGCGTGTTTGGAAGACATTGAAAAAACCGAGCTTTTAGGTGGGAGAGAGTTCTCAGAGACCAGAATGACTTTTCTGCGCATGATGATCCATAGCTTAAGTCGCTATTGTCTATCAAGAAACGTTCTGTTAGATTTGTGCGCTCACCTTTTTTTTAAATATTCACTGTCGCCATCAGAGCATGTACCAGTACATGCGCTTTCCCCAATGACTGCCGTAATGCGCTGGTCCATTTGGGAGAGCTCCCTCCTGTTGCCTTAATGCTGCGGTTATGTATGGCTATTCTGTTTTTCCCCTTTGCAGTTAAAGGTTAGACCATTTCTATTTCAGATCAGCCACAGTTCTGTCTTGTTGACCCACTTTGTTGACTGCAGCGGCGACACACTCCCAAGCTACCCACTAGGCTTCATTTGTCAGCTCACTATTTAGTCCATCAAATAATACGTGTTGCCTGTCTTCAATCTCTGCTTCCAAAAATGTTTGTTTTTTCACTTTTAGTCCATGGTATTCCTGACTAAACCCTCATTTGTGCTAGCATTATATAAGGGGAAATCGCTGATTGTAAGGCACATTTAGACGTCCTCAGTTTTAAGTTTTAAATTTGAGATTTATAGATACGCACACAGGTGCGCAAGTTGCAAATGAGCTTCTCAGAACCTGCGTAAGCAAGGTTTTTAATGCTCAGTATCTTTTATGAATCGAACGTAAGCACACTGTCAGAAACGATCTTAAAACTAAGTTCAAGTATAAATCTAGTAACATTTTTATAAATGAGGCCCCAGGACCTGGTCAGTCACTTTTAACAGCTAATCACTGGTCAGAAAATCCAGTGACCTGATTCCCTCACCGCTCCCTTCCAGATTACCGCACTTCCAGAGTGAATGTCATTCCCAACAATTACTGCCAAGTCCCAAGATGGAACCACCAGCTGTTTGGTACACATTTTTGGCAGAAGGGCTGCTGGTCTCCATTGGCAAATGTTCATTTCAGATCGGATTACACTGTTCTCAGGACAGAGCATGTTCCCAACAATCATTGCTTTTGATTCTTCAGACTTCATCTTGGGAGCAGTGAATTCTATACCCTTAAACCCAATAAATAAAGTTTCCACTTCTCACTAACAGATTCCTCATTCCCATGGAGAGCATTGCTGAGGTCACAAATCCCTCACAAGGATAAGAATGGTTTCACTGCTGCTTGGTGAAGGGACTAGCAAGACACACATGCTAAATAAACAGTTATTACCCTGTCAGACAGAACTTAAAATATTTTTTAAGAAGTATTCTTCACCCGGTTGGACTCAATCTGATGAGTAGGCAGTGGATCAGGGAATCCCAGGCGATGAAGTAGAATCTTCACTGTTGGAGACGGCGGGTCTGTCTGGTGGTCAGGGTTGACTGGTTTCTCTGTGTCATGGCTGTAAGGCAACACTTTTTTATTCCCACCCTGGTTTTTCATGATTCAATTACTAATCGAAGCTCTAAGACTTTAAAAACTTGCAAAAGAGAAATATGTTTACAGATTTAGCTGAAAGTTTGCTTCAGTGTGAAAAGAGGAACAAATTGGTTTTCGTGGGATATTAAAGATTGAGCACTGCAAACACTGATATGCAAAACTAACATAAATATGACATTTGATTTGGTTCTTTCCTGAGCTGCCAGTCTTAGCATTTCTGTCTTGTTTACGAAAAGAAATTAAAGGTGTGAACTCATTTTAGTGGATTGAGCATCATCTTTTCAGCAGCAGCTGCCTTCATTATCAAAAAATTATTTTCATAGATAATAGAAAATACATGAGTGAGCGCAAGAGCCCATGGGATTCTACAGTGATGTTTATGCTTTACTGAGCTCTGAGCCTCTATGAATATGAGCGATATGAGAAAGGCACAGCCTCACCCACCTGAGAAATCCAGCACATACTGGAAGCTTCCAGTACTGAAATTCATTGTGCCATTGGGATTCTGCTGGTAACTGTTTTCAATGTCCTGACTGGAAACACTGCAGTGGCCCTGTGGTACAAAAAGATACTGTTACTGAAATGACACACCTTGCCCTGTTCACAATTTGGCCTGGAAGTGCATCTCTCAGGATCTGAATGGAAATGTAATCTGAAGCAAGGCCTTGAGGAAGACAAACTTCATTTATACACAGATCAGTCGGATGTCACCATTTTACCTTCGTGTAATCTCTCCAGGTCCCGTCAACATCCTTAAACTGCCACCGGCACTGTGAACTGTAGTAGCCAGAGCTACCGTGAAAGAAAGAGAAATGTTTTGTGTCTTTATGTGACTCATCATTGTCTGCTGACAGCTCCTGCTCAATAACAAGCACTTTCATTTGCATGCTGTACTTTAAAGGTCATTACATGAGCTGGAAGACTCTTTGAAATGGATTGACGCACTCTGCTGAGGAACAGAATATTTTACAGTGGTCTAGGAATCTCCCAGAACCTGTTATCACAGCTCTGACTCACCTGTGTGTGAGAGAGAGTGGCTCCACCCCAACCTGTCTATGAGACATACCTGTTCAACTGTGTGCTACCGTTCTGGGTCCTCCTCACTGCTCTCCGGGTCCCAAATCTATCATTGGACTGATACATCCCTACAAAAAAAGAGTCAGCCTTAGTGTACAGATAACTTGTACTCAGTGTTTATCTAGAAAAGAGAGATGTGAATCGGGATGCATAGGTGCCCTACTTGCAAAGTCGAGGGTATAGCTGTTCATGCCAGCGGTGAAGCTGGTCTGTCCCTGTGGGTTTAGCTGGTACAGTCTCTCAATCTCCTTGCTGTCCAACGTGCAGCTCTGTGTGGAGAAAAATACCATAGTCTTAAAGGTGTTACTTTGCTTATGTGTTCCACTTAATTTCACTGCTATACAATGGAGACAAACCCCCTGTGTCTGAGACATCAAGATTATTTAAGAACAAGGCAAAACTACCGCACAAAATACTGAACATCTCTCTCACTTGGGTCTTGCACAGAAGTATACAAATTGCAGAAGAGAAGGTCATACACTACATTCCGTACAGGTGTTTTTTACACTGGGGTATATAAGGTATTGCTACTAAAAGAGAGCAACTGAAACAGGTTTCTCTTACTGGAGTTTGGTATTCGGTCCACACTCCCTCATCACCCATGAACTCCCAGATGCAGTCAGCAGGGGGAGGTAGAGAGGGAGGCATGGCAGGAGGAGTCACAAGTGGAAGTAGGGAATTAAACAAAGAGCTGGCAATAAAAATAAAAAACAGGCATTGAAACACCATACTATCCTATAAACAATAAAAAGACTGGACTGTGAGAGGTACATAGTAATATGGCTCTGCCCTCTAAAACACCCTATATCACAGTAATGTGAACAGCAGTCATGTGCAAAGTTACCTCTGGTATGTGGGCTGTCCCACTGCCTGTATTCGTTTTACAGGTCTCTGGGTTCCTGTGTCATTGTTGGTCTGGAGCATTCCTGAGAGATGTAAAGGCATGGCACACATAAGAAAGAAATGCCTGCATAATACTGATAAAAACCACACAGGAGAATTTGTGCTTTTTTTAAATGATCAAGAAACCACAATCAATCATAAAAGTTTGGACCATGCACGAATAACTGTACCTCTTCCTTTGATGTTTATTTCACACTTTAAGTCCAGAGTGCAACGACATGAGTGTGTTTGCGTGATTGTTTAATTTGCACAGGTCAGAAGGTATTGTGTCTATGTTTTCTCTATAACATCCTGATGGTAAGAGTGTGCACAATATATTTGAGAGATTCAGAATGTCCAAACAGGCAGGTTTACCAATGAAGCTCAGGACAACAGTTATAAAGTTTACAGAGTTCAGAACAGGTGTTTCACATGTAAACTGATAAGTGCATGTGTGTGTGTGTGAGAGAGTGTTTTACCTGTGAAGTCCAGAGTGTATCTGAATTTCCCAGTAAAGTTCACCTGGCCCTGAGGGTTACTCTGGTACCACCTCTCTATATCATCACTGCCCATTGAGCAGCTCTGCAGAAACACAAACACACATACAATAAATACACAGATCCAGTGAACAGAGAGAATTGGACACCTGAAACTCACATGTATATTGGCAATAGCATGACTGTGGTGGTCAAGGGGGCACTGTGAGGATGTATGAAGAGTGTGATGCTGTTATCTCACAGCTGAACTGTAGTCGGTCCAAACACCCTCATCTCCGAGGAACTGCCACTTCCAGCCTCCTCCACCAGGGGGAGCAGTCTGCAGAATGGGGGAGCTGAAAGGACCCCTGCAGGCTAGAAAAGAACATACTTTTACTGGAAACAGTGATGCCGACAGCCTCTCATTTGTTGTCTGGCACAAGGAACCAAACATTTTGTTTTATCATAATTGATTTCATTAAAATTATTTTTTTTTTTTTAGAAATTATTATAACACATTACTGATAAAAACCACACAGTAGAATTACTTTACTTCAGAACAGCTGAAGTAAAGAAATGACCATCCTTATTGATTCATTTACTTGTTGATTTTGAGGAAAGAGTTGAATTTCGGACGACGCCTCACTCTTCTACGCATATTTGTCATCAGGTTTGTCTGCGTCATTCCTAAAACATGAAAATTAATTCAGATCAGAGCCATTTACATCCAGAGATGATTTATGATATTACGACTGAGAAACACAAATTAATTACAAGCCTAGAGCAAGTTAAAACTGTAGTACAGTACACAGTATGTATAGAACCAGACAAAATTTAGTTTCAAGTGTCACTGTCGACCCTGATGAGCTGCTAAGTAGTAGATGAGCAGTAAGTAAAACCTAATAAGTAAAAACGTATATTTCATTACTTAACCACACACTACATAATGAGATATGTTAATGTTGAGGCCCCATAAAGCATCTTGCCTTATGTTCTGTATCTGTCTTGCAGATAGGCTCACCAGACTTTCCCTACTTTTATAGGAGATAGCAAACTGAACTTCCATTTAGCTTGTGGAGAGTTTCTAACATTATGATGGTGTGGTACTTGTGAGTGAGATGGCAGGAAAAGAAACTTTGAGATAGAGAGCATGAGCTATACCTAGGAAATCTATGCTGTACGAGAACCTCCCCACTGTGAAGGGGATATTTCCCTGTGGATTAGCGCTGTACTGCTGCTCCACATCGCTGCTGTTTACTGAGGCCTTGATGCTGGAGGAACCCTGCAGAGAGGGAGAGAGAGAGAGAGAGAGAGAGAGAGAGATAGAGAGGGGGAGTGAGAGCGAGAAGGAGAGAGATAGAGACTTCGACTTTTAAAAACCCATTATTTTACATTACAATAGGCATACAGAATAAAATATAAGCTAAAGCCAAACCAAAGTATATTGTTCAAAACAAAAACAAATGAGGCACAGAGAAAAGCAAACCCAGACAAAATAAACAGATAACAAAACATGGGACATACACAGACACCTATTTTCACTCATCATGTATGAACAATTTCACCTTCACATAATCTTTACACTTGGCAGAGCCTATACTACAGAAGCCAAACCCTATATGAGAGACAGACAGAATATGAATTTTAAAATCTCCCTTCAATATACATAATTCACACGGTATCTGACCATTTCCATACCACTCCATACAACACTGTATAGAGACAATACCCTACTTCATTGTGGTACTGGATTCTAGCAAGCTAATTTAGTTCAGGTTCTGGGCGACTCTCCATAATATTTTTTTTTTCATGCTGACTTATGACATCTAAGTTTGGTAATGCTACTTTTGCTCCCCTACTGATGACAGCTGTGAGAAAACGTTGCAAGTTATTATGTAGCTTCCATCAGACTTGCCGCTATGAGCAAAGATAAACTCAGAAGCAGTAGAAGAGCAGGATGCCATGGGTAATGATAACAATTAGGGAAGTATACACATAGGGAAGTAACATGGGCCATTTCTGTACTAAACCTCAGCCCTGAACTGCAGAGGACCTACCAGGCACTGTCGGCGGATGGCAACATAAAATGTTGTAGGAAATACAGCAGACATAGACAGTTAAATGACAGTTAGTTTTGGCTTCAGTTCATGTTCTAGTCTGATTCTGCACATTAATGCAATGGCTCTAAATTAATTCCAGGGGAGCCCTTTTGTAGGCTGGTTTTTGTCAGAGCCAATCTCTTTTGTAACAAAAAGCACTATGTAATTATGGGAAATTTATACTTGTTGGCATCATGTATAGATATTTTTATATAATGTTGCAGAAGAGGGTAAATTATCCCACAAGATTAAAAAAGTGAAAAATTAATTATCATGTGACAATTCAGGCGTTGTAACTATGGTTGGAATGAAAACCATCACACGGTCCTCCAGCACTACATTTGAGAAACCCTGCTTTGATGGAAAAATGGATTTGTCATCCTTATCTGTGACTGTCACTATATTCTCAAATGTATTTACCTGGGATCCATACTCATGCCAGCGCCGGTTGTCGTTGTAGTACCACCCTATCTCCTGCTTCTCATCACTAGACAAGAAGGTCTGTCGTCTGACCTTCAGCTGACTCCCATGAACCTCCATTTTGTCAAAATTGATATAGATACGTCTGTAAGAGACAGTACATTGCAGGTGAGTTGTGTGGTGTGAGCACTGGAAAAGTCAAACAAAAAAGTGGTGACCATTTATTTCACGTGCTTAATTTGAAACTTGCACCCGATAAAACGATTTAAACATAGCCTTATTTACCCGTAGTCCCGTGTAATCAGGAGCATCCCCTTCGCTCCTGGCTGGCAGTAATGTGTTTCGATCACGCGGTCGTTGTTTATGTTCAGCCACTGATAGCCGTCATTTAGCTGCCACTGGTACCGTTGTCCGTTAGCTGCTCACATAGAGTTTCTAGTATTTAATTGGAACTTTCGAAAAAGTTCCAATGTGCAGGGAATCTTTTCAGAAAAATAATATAGCACGCAAGCAGTCGAGGCTAAATGTAAATGAAATGTAAATCTGTCCTGTGTGAAATAGAAATAATTGCTCTTCACCCAATACAAACGCATAATGTATGCCTTGGCTTGTGGTACCTCTTGCTGCGCTGTGATTAATTGGCCTACCTGGGAAAGACTGGCTGTAAAGATCATCGTCATCAAGAACATTAAAATCTTCATAATCATCCTGTGGGAGATCAGTACGTGTTAAAAAAAACAGTAACAATAGCAGTAACCACGCTAACTGAGTTCATTCCGTAAAGGTCGAATGGGCTCTGTTAAAGAAAGAGCCGGACTCACCTGAGTTACACTCTCGAAATCAAAAGCACTGGCCACTGCAAAAAAAGTAAATTGCTTTTATAAAACAAATATTAAAGTATTCGTGACAAGGTAAGCAAGCTGAATATCTATATAGTGTAGACTGTAGACTCAAAGGCTACAACTGATTTTGACAAACATAACAAACAAAATATTGTATGAGCGGAAAAATACCCCTAGCGCATCAGTAATTTTTCTAGATATCCACAACGACTAAACAATTGGCACTGTGAAAATGTAGCGTTATGATACTTACTTTTGCCAGAGACAGATAGTTGGACCTCTTGCGATTCTTACAGCTTGTAAACGATGCTTGCTTTCACTTTCTGTTATGGCAATTGACGTGCCAGGTCAGCTGGCGTGTTGATTTCCTCATGAACTGGTCGATATTCTATGAATAAACGGGTGGGGGATAATTGATTAACACACGATGATTTGTTGCAACTTTAGAAACCCTTCCTACACTTTTTACTTGAAGCATCGAACAGCATTTTAGCTATCATCTTAAATAAATGTCTTGGTCGGTTACTGCTACACAGACATCTATATTGATCACGTTAAACAATGTCAGTGTTAAATGTCAGTAAACCAACACATCCACACGGTCCTCAATGAAAAGCCCTCAGTTTTCAAGTAAAAGGTACGTATATATTGCATTTTTGTATGTATTAAATATGTATGAACTTACTGTCATTGAGAATGGCATCGGCTAGAGACTTTTCCTCTATCAAAGTAGCCTACAGCCCTTTAGACACAGAACTATATTATATCCTGTTTACGCCTGGTACTCTTCGGACATACTTCGCATCACGTGAATTTCGAGATCTAGGCCTATGTAGTCTTACAACCTATTACGCCACACGTCTTAGGAAACCCACGGTCAGGTCGAACAAAGTGCATTAAGGGAATCGTTCTGCCATCGCCCTCACTGTGAAGTTGTTTTTTTCTGGTGAAAAGAGTCGCTTGCTTTATGAGATGAAATAATCACAGTATTAGGAAGAGGAAGTGAGGAAGTGACGATGATACCGTTTAAGTACCTTCAGTATTAGATGATGACACTTGTGACAATGACGAAATTGTGAAATACAACTTTTTGATTGCAATGAATCACAGCAAGAGAGGTGACACTCATACATTTTTTAGACTTACTCTCTGGGACACTGTCATTGGTCTCACAGGGAAGTGACTATACAACTAGACTCAATTTATCTCATTCTGAAGGTTCTAAATTAAAGGTACAGCTGTCAGTGAGCAGAGCAATCAGCATCACTACAGAAATGCATTTAGGATTTTATTTTGTTTACACATATACTGTTCTATTTGCATTAGAGGCAGTTTCAAAATATGACAAACATTTTATTAAACAACAATAACGAAATCACGTTTTATTACATTTATAAGGCAGTCACTCACTGATCTTAACACCCATTTTATGAAGGCAGTATACAAAAAGAAAGTGTCAATGGCCAAAAAATTCATTAATAAAATCAATATCTGGTGTAAAGGCACCAACAAAATGTTGCCTAGATTATAACTACTTTAATGTTGCACAGGGGCGCAGCTGGCGGGGGGCCGGGGTATACATCACAGTTTGGTCCCCCCCACTTCAAAAATCTCTCCTGCGCCGCTGATGTTGCCTATTATTCCATCCTTTTTGTACATTATATGGTAACATGATAGCATAGCAAAACCTAATAAAATTGCTAGCATACCTGCAATTTCAGAAAGATAGGCAGTTATCATCGATAAGTCTCAGCATTGTTTCTGTGCATGTCTTTCCTATAATGTCCTAAATCAGAGGTAGTTCATATTTTTGTTGCTTTACAGTACTTAACAGTGTTACTGAACAAATTCATATGCTTCTACCTGTTGGCACTGTATTGCAACATTGGCATTGCTGTAGATCCCATTTTATACTTTTCATATCACCTTTGCCTTCCCCACTCTTTCATATTTTTGCTCATATTTTATAAATATGACAATCTAGCTTTAGGTAGTTTTACATACTTAACATTAACAATGTTATCATTAGGACAGAAAAGAGACAGTGTAGTCCTTTACCAAATATGAATAGGTGATAAAAAGAGTAAACTGAATCATTAGGATTACCAAGGCACTGAGAGGAATGGAGGGTCCATATCTGATATGGGGCAGACACAAGAGTCTGCTGGCAGGAAATGATTATAATCTGAAAGAGTAGTAATGCTGAATGTCTTGTTTACTAAAACAAAACTCCATGTAGCAATGTGCCATTTTTGTTTTCAGGCAGCTGAGAACGTATGATTATTGGCAGAATGTTCCCCTGGTGCATTGCGGGTGATTCTCCTATTGCAGGTCTCGTCTCACCCTGCGGACCTTGTTTGTGGACAGATTGGTCTGAGTCATATCTGTGGAAGAGGCAGAAGATGTAAAGGTGATGGATGTGAAAGGCAAAGAGTCTTGCTGGTTAACTGCACACACTGAAAATCATGGACGGGATAGTCTTTTATGTACCATTTTCCTGTGATTTTGTTTAATTTGCAGGGAAACTCTTGGATACTCTAGGCATAATAAATGGTGTATGTAGAGTTATTTTCCAATCTAATACTTTTCAAAGCCTTAAGACAGGAACCTCTTTCTTTGTTGGATCTGTTTTGTAATTCTTGTCCTTAGATGTTACTATTGGCTGCATGCTGTATGTCTGGACATTTTACTTGAGATTTCCATGGTTTAGTGACAGCTGCTTGTCGTGTGTGCATGCTTGTATGTAATATGTCCAGGGTATAGGGATGGTCAATTGCTATGTGAGTGTTTTAGACAAGTCAAGGGTGCAGCCACTAATTGCTGTGTGAGTGCACTGGATTTGTACCTTTGAAGCTGAGGGTGTAATGCTGACCACTGACAGTGAAGTTCATGGAGCCCTGCGGATTGCGAACGTACTGGGCCTCGATTTTTGCGCTCGACAGAGCATTCTGTGTCTGTCCCTTTCTGCACAGACACACACACACACACACACACACACACACACACACACACACACACACACACACACACACACACTGTCACACACACACACACAGACACACACACACAAACACACAGTTTTCAGTGTCCTGGCCCTTAGCCCACCTGTATACCAGACTGAGAGCAACTGTACCAGTGACTGACAGGTCATGCATATGTGACTGAGGGCTCCTACATTCCTACATAAGACAAATTCACTTCCAATTACCCCTTCTGTCACAAAACTGTATCTTACCCTGTGCCTGAAAATGTACCACTTTCCACTGTTTCCTTCAAACTTCCAGGTGGGGGCAGACACAGCCATGTTCTGGATTTGTTGTCTCAAAATGCTGAGAGACAAAAATCAAGTACATTTACAGTACCGCTCAAGGAATGTTACAGGAATTCTGGGTAATGGTGGAGAGTGTCTGGGGTCAATAAGAGGAAACAGTGACCCCAACTCACCTCACTCTCTCCTGGGGCACCTTGAACCGTGGACGCCTGACTACCTTTCTCTTCTGTCCGCTGGCCATGTTTTCTTGGTGCATCTCTAACATGGAAACAGACAGTATTACAAGAATGCAGCCCGAGCAGTTTGAAGGTTAATGCTTTCATTTTCATCTGGGGTGGGAGCTCCAACTGTAAACTGACACTTCGCTGACAAACTGACACACTTTTCAGCCCATACCTCCGAAGTGTATCTGGTAGCGGGTTGTGTCAATGTTGAATGTGAAGGAGCCTGCCGAGTTGGCTTGGAAAGCTGTCTCAATAGCGGAGGAGGTAACAGAGGCAGCTTTGCCGCTGGAGTCCTGGGGAAGACAAAAAATCAGTCACTCCATCCCAAAAATGCAGAAGATATTTTATTGATTCGAAATTTTAAAAATTTGGCTGCACAGCAAAAGTTTTTATTGAAGTGAACTCATTAAAAGTGAACCAAACCAATTATGTTCTTCTTTTGGCAGCCCTTGATCTCTTGTTTTGAAAAAAAAAAAAAAAAAAAAAAACTAAAGTGATAATAGAATGATATATTGTACTTACAAAAAGTTTAATAGTATCTTTCTGAAATATTTCTTCTTACACCAGTAGAACAGTGGAAATGATGTGACTTCCCTTGAACTGGTCTGTTTTGACTGCTGTGTCTTGTTCACAATGCTGTTCAAAAGCTGATTGCCTTTGATCATTTCATGAAAAATCACTTTAATTTGAAAGAGGCCATCTGATGAGGGACTGTAACTTGTATATTAGTTTGATAGATACCTTTTTTCCATATTCCACCCAGTCACGGTTTCCGCTGCAGTACCAGACCCATTCTGTCTGCTTGCCAGGCTGGGAGGAACTCCAGCGTCGGACCCTCAGGTTTTTGTTACGGACCTTCATTTTTTTGAAATCAATGGTGATTGCCCTGTAGAGAGAGAAAAGAGGTAAATTCTCATATAAATCACTCCATCAACTTCAATCAATCCAAACATCTATCAGTCTAGGTATAAGTCAGGTTTTACTGTTTCCTAGTTGTGCGGCTGGTCTTGATACACAGGTGACATACCCATATTTAGTGTTGTAAAGAGTAATGCCTTTGACATTAGGCTTTGAGAACTGAGCTTCAATGATGTATTCCTTAGCTATGTCCTTCCACTCTTTTCCATTGTTTATCTGCCATCTGTGGGGTCTGCCATCATCAGCCTCATCCTCTGAAAGGCAAGCACAGAAGAGTAAGGCTGAAAGGCCTATATGCTATTCAGGAGAGACATAAATGAGACCACAGCAATACACAGGAAAGTCAGTTATGAGACCACACAGATATACAGGGAACAAGGTTAGTCCATTCACTCATTGGGTTTGAGTCTGGGCTACATTGTCTACTCTGCTGTCATGGTAGTCAGGAATCCCCCCTCTTGCCCAGTGAGCCCCTAGGCGGAGCTCTATTTCAGCTGTGTAGTACCTTCTGATGAAGATCTCCTCCTGTCCCTGGTCCTCTTCTTCTTCTTTTTCTTCCTCCTCCTCCTCCTCCCTCTATGACTTTCATCTCCAGAAGAATCCGTCCCAGAGTTATTTAAGTGTTTCAGGTGACAATTGGAGCCATAGCGACAGTGTCCTTGCAGGGAATACTTGCAGACATGCAGTTTGCTACATTTCTTTCCATCTGTGCAGCGTTGTTGGTTATAGAGTTCACAGACCTGTTCAGAAAACAGCAAAGGTGATGCAAACAACAGATTGCTGATTTAAGCACTGCTGCAGATACACCAGGAAGCCAAGAGGAGGACAGTAAACACTGGAAGAAGTAGTGAGATGACCCATAAACTACAGGCTAAAGGGGAATCCAAAAAACCTAAGAGCAAAAATGATTATAGCAGGGGAAGTGTTTGAAAGCTGACAGCAAATATGTGGTCCTTGTACTTGCCTCTACAACAGTGGCAGGTGATTGTGAGGCTCCCTGCTGGGACTCCAAGCCGCCCTCCGATTGGTTGGCTGTGTCATTGGAGTCACTGTCAATCTCAGAGAAGCTATACTCCTCCCGGAGATCACCTTGAGTCCATAGTGATGCGGCCTGGCTTTCTCCATCACTGTCCTGAGGAGGGTCTGTGGGAAGACCAACACGGAGAGGAGAGCCAGTAAAACACCTCTTTCCATGGAACAATTCAAGTACTTTTGTCTGTCTCTAGCATTGAATTTCCCCATTCAGTTTCCAGATCAGATAAGGAAACCTTTACTGTTCAATACAGGAAATCAGCGAGACCTGCAGGATTACAAAAGGTAAAATACAAACATGCCTATTTGTAGAACATTGGCTATGTCCACCCGCAATATTCGCAAGCATTCATTTATCTAGCTTTATGGTTGCAGGTTCCATTAACCTTCGTTAGTGCTGATAATCAATTCATTATTAATCATTAGTTAATCGGATCAATGGAACTGTTTTACCTAACGTCAGTTCTTTTTTCTCACAGAGGATACAAAACTTTGTTTCCTTTAAAAAATATTTTTTAAAAACATTTTTCAGAATAAACCGTATCGAATAGAGAGGTGTGTTATCAGCGGAGCGTAGAATGCCAAAGTAAATAATTGCAAGGTACATTAGAGAGCGATCGATTAAAAACAAGGAATCGTGGGTTACATGGTCACAGATTTAAAAAATTTTAATGTGTATATGTGAGGAACACTTACCTTCATTGTCACCGTTTGAAGCCATAGCTAACTCCACTTCGATCCAGTGTCTTTTGCAGGCATTACAACTTTTGGTTTCATTTCATCGAAACTGGTAGCTTACAGAAAAGTCCCGAAAGTATACGCCCTTTACATTGTCATAAGTATTCTACTATGAGGGCATTAAGAGCTAAAATGCAATATGCCCAAGCCTTTTCCCACGTGATTTTATTAAAGAAAACAATATTATGAAACACGTTCGACATGGGTTATTGATATTGAATATATTTAAGCTCTCATATTATTTAGAATTATTATGGGTGTCTTAAACTGTTTTGTGCTTTGTGCTTTCAGGACGTATTGACATATGAACATGATAGAAACCGACATGCAACCCCAGCTGAAGTTGAGACACTTCCATGTTGTTATGATCAGACTTCTGTCCCCCCTTTCCTTAAACAGCTTGCGCTTGTTTAAAGATGACCTGGCTGCAGAGAATTCGTAATGAATCATTTGGCGACACCATCTGGGTGTGGATTTAAATGCAAGAGTATTTGAAATCCAGGACAAATAGCTTTTTAGCCTGGCTGTGGTTGTCCCTGAGGAGACCCAATACAGACTTGACTTTGTCTCTGTTCACACTCGAAACGTTTACAACATTTCAGAATATTTTAAAATAATGATCTTAGGTTATTTTGAATATGATTTAATTTTCAGCCAGATCCGTTTGATTTATTTTTGTTTAAATATACTGTGTCTGCAGACAAACCTCTCAGTTTTCATTCAGTACCATTATTGTGTCTGACTGAGCACTAATAAGCAGACAGGTAGCTTACACTTTGTTCTCTCAGCAACATATGTTAGGTTTAATGATTAAATACCACCATTAGAATGGTGTCACCACACATGTAATGTTACATATAGTCTGAGCAGTTCATTTACTGAGCTCAGCCTTGTTTCTTTTTAAATCTAGGTCAATTACTTTGTGTTATATCATGGACATATTTTAACTAATATATTGATAACGTATGGTGTTTTCACAATGCAGTAAACCAATGATTCTCAAATTATCAAAAGTCAAAAGACAGGTTAGGCAGATTGAATTGACCAATCTCCCTGTTGGTATGTGTGTGTGTGTGTGTGTGTGTGTGTGTGTGTGTGTGTGTGTGTGTGTGTGTGTGTGTGTGTGTGTATGTGAGTAAGAGACCATTTGCCTTAAAGCATAATAAGAGACTGAGATCATTCCTTTATCAGAGCTATCTTGCTATTGGATGTAAAATATAAGTCTGCTTCTGGCAGAATGTGGTATCCTAGTTTCTGTCTTTTTTGTGCTGTTTGCTTATATATTATATGTGTGTGTGTGTATAAATCTACTTACATTCTTGCTTTCTTAATACTGTTATAAATCAGAGAAAACTAAAGAACAAAAGCCCTATCTACAATCTACTGCAAAATGTATCTGCAATGCAGGGGAATTACACTAGAGGGCTCTGTGTGACCACGTATGTTAGGGGATTGTAAATACCTGGCGATTCCTCTCAACAGAGAGTAAAAATGTCTAAGCATGCTTGTTGTGTTTACTCAAAGAGACATGAATTTCCTTACACTTAATCGAAGTCAATTAATTAGATAATAAATCGTTGTAATACTAATTAGATCATACATCTTTTAATGCAAGACCTGCGTTAGCTTATGACCCATGTATGGTGGCCTCAGCTGCACATTTGGTGGATGCAGTGCTTAAGCTACTGTGACCTTCCATATCCTCACTGGCAAATAGGAAATTTAAGGGCATAGAAATAATTTGTATTCAAACCTAATAAATTAAATTTTCATGCGCTGTTGTAATAAACATTTGAATAGTGAATGCAGCCATTTTGTTACTAACACCATTTCCCTTTTTTTTAAATGTACCTTAATACAGTTTTTTTGAGTTGGGTCATGCATGCCTCTCTCCTCAATATCTTTCTCTTCAGAGGTCCCAACGACACCCTCAGATCGCTGCCTGTCCCGCTGACACTGCACACGTAAACATGTAAACAAACAGACGGCAGGGACAGTCAGTCACGTTTCGTTAAGCTGTCTCACTCTACTGGCCGGGGAGCCGAGCCCCGCTCCCTGTCTCAGTCGCAGCGCTTTTGTCCTCGGGGGTTTCTGTCAGGGTCTGCTGGAGTCTGTTGCTCCATCTGAGGTTTTAACTGCCCAGGGGGACTTTCCATTCATAAGAAAATCCAATAAAGACTTCTCCCCTGGAAATCATCCCCTAATTAACAGACTCTGTAATTACACTGAGGCCCCCCCAACCACCCATCCCTCCAGGACACCCCTGTCTCTATGACAATCCTGGTGTTTTTTTTGGAAGGGGAAGATGATTCTCATTGAGCCTGTATCTTTCATAAGTTCCTCTTGTTAGCCCTGTCTCTCTGAAAGCACTTCATGGCAGAGACAGCAGGTCACACATCTCTCACATGTTTTGTCTCTCACAGTTAGATTCCCTTGGTGAGGAGTCTGAAAGAGACAACATCTGTTATGAATCCCATGGTATCTGCACTGACATCTCTGGGGTCTTTCTCATTCATTTCCTTTAGCACTTTTATAGACTATCTATAGTAACAGTGGAGTGAGAGAATTCAAAACTGGCAGGCTATTTGGAGTTGGCTGTTGAAAAGCTGAGAAACTGTTTTGGATTTTCAGTCTGCACTCAGATGGTTGGCTGTTGGAGGAAGAGGAGCAGAAGGCCCCCCACCCTTCCTCTCTCTTTCTCTCTCCCTGATTCTCTCACTTCCCTGCAGACCCTGTGTGAAATTCACAGTCTGAGCTCTGGGCTCATGTCACCAAGCAGCCACAAAAACCCAAAGGCACGGTGACTTTCCATTTGAACCCTTTCTCACATATTTCCAAAGGTCGAATACATGATGGCCGCCCCCTAATGAGCTGTGAGGGTTGGTGACAGGTGATGACTGATGGGGCTGGAGGAACACTTGTCGCCCATTGCCGGTCCTCATGAGACGTCTCATTCACAGTGAGACAGGGTGGCTCCCCCCCCCATGCTCCGTTTCCACACACTACACTGTCTCGGGCCCCCCTGAGTACTGTTCTGTGTCATTACAGACCATAAAACCTCTGTCAGACTCTGCAGCGCCCCTGAGCCCAGTGCGGGCCGGTGGCTTGATTACGCCGTCATTAAGCGCCATTAGACTGGTGACGGGCACAATCGCTCGTTTATCGTCAAAATGTCACCGTACGTATCTGCTCGCACCCGAGACCCCTGAAAACTCACACAGAGGATCTGTTCTCTCTGGGACAGATGTGCTGGCCATCAGTCACCAAGGCGGCCATCTCACTGGCTCGGGAGGCAGCAGCAGCAGCAGTGTAACTAGGCTGAAATACCACACTGCCTCTTTCCTGTTTTGACTCATTGGATTAGTGTGTTGTTATTGTGAGATTAATATCTTTTGGTGCCTTTATCTTATTTCCCTTAGCCTATGCAGTAATTCACAATGTTTTGACAATGCTGCCATGGAAGCTGAAGTATTTGCCGCAGTTTGTTGTTGTGACCGTTATTGTTGTCTTAAGATAACAGGGGAGATTATGGGTAGGAGGGAGCATGGGCAGACTGTGTAGATAAGGTAAGGGGAAGGTGGATTCTGTCGGGAAGATAAATGGGTAGATTGTGCAGATATTGGTTAGGTTGTGGAGATTTTGCAGAAAAGGGGCTAGCAGACGTACATTATGTAGAGGAAATGTAAGGGGTTGACTGTGCAGATAGGGGGGTTGGGGTTTTTAAGGTAGATGAAGGTGGGTGTTTAGTGGAAGAGGTTGAGCTGGTGTAGCACAGAGGGGGTAAGAGAAAGGTTTGTGTACAGAAGATGAAAGAGGGGATTAAATTGAGGCAGTGGGAGAGGGGAGATTGTGTTGAGGAGAAATACACTGTAGTTTCTGGAGGGGACTGATGAGATTACTTATGCTACCCTGCTATTTTCATGTAGCTCCGTCTCACAGTTCCACTGTTCCACACACAGTGTGAAACACTTCCTCTCCCTTTAGACAGACGCAGGGCCCGTGAGGGGAGAGGCAGGAAGAGAAAAGGGTAGAGATGAAAGGGAGCGAAACTTTGGAGTCTTTTCAGCGTCTCCCGGCTCTAAATAGCCTGAAAGGGTGCTGGGACACACATGGGCCGTTCCCACTCGGGATAAAGGAGGGCTTTCTGCGGCACTTAACCTCGCGCCCGGCGACCGAGCCCCACGCTGGGAGACCGCAGCCAGCCGCCCGCGCAGCACAACAGAGCCGCCCGCCCGCCGGACAATGGAATTTTACACTCAGTAAAGTCACTCTGCCTGGCTGTCCGCTACACGTGGCACTGACAGCAACTCTCCCAGAATCAGATCGCAGCTCAGCACGGGGGACAGGAGCTGGGGTTTGGGCGTGGGGGGTGAGAATAAAGTTACAGAGGACACATGTGGAAGTGAGGAAGCCGATGGCTGAGAGAAGCGATGGGGATGATGAGGGAAAACTGGTGGAAGATGTAGGAAGAGAGACTCATATTTTAACAGGACAGAACATGGAGGAATGAGGAGAAATAAAACTACTGTATGGGTATTTCTGCGAAGATGCATAGTTGGACAAGAAAGAGACTCAGTGTGCCAATTTTAATCTCTCAGCCCAGAAATTCACATAACATGGAGGAATCAGAGGTGTGTGGTGTTGGGAGTGTCCTGTCAAATAAAACTACACTGTGTCCATTAGGAGTGGACCTGCAGGGCGATAGGCTTCAGCGAGGGCCTGCTGGGGTCTAACACTCTCTGAGGGTCTCTATCCAGGGGGTGGTGGGCCGTGAAGTGAGGGGGGTCTGTGAGACACACCCCTCAGTCCGCTGAAGGGTGCTGGTCAGCCGATTATCTCATCAGCGGGAGGATGCGGACGGGCACACCGCCTACTGACCCCTCCCTCCGGCCGCTCACCCCCTCTTGACCAAACACAAAAGGTGCCTCCTCCCGGCGGTCTGGTCACTTTCACCTGTCAGTCAGGATTTAGCGGCTGTTTAAGGCCCTGCGCCCTCGCAGCGTCTCAGGTGAGCATTCACCTGTGACCACCAGACGCTGTCTCTTTTCAGACTGAGTGAAACCCCCCCCCCCAAATTCCCTGGACCCAGCCATCAAAACTGTCCACCACCCCCTTGTGGGGGGTTTTGGGGTATTTTAGTGGGCAGGGAAAAGGGTTCAACATTTCACAGAGATGGGCCCATGGGTTCTCTTTGGGTGATGTCCAACAACCAGGAAGACCTTGTTTAAGTATTATAGCACTTATAGGTGGATGGACAGCTGGACAGTTAAGTTATGACTAATTAAACTTGAACAAAGCAGGTCATCATGCCATTGTTTTAAGCTCCTGATGATTTAAGGTGTATTGTTTAAAGTAGCCTGAGTGGATTTTAATTGGATCTAATGTTGCTGAATGGGCATAATGTTGTTTATCGGTTTGAATGTTTTTATTGGGTTTGTGAAGGTGGTGATTTGTGGTCACGGGGTGTGGATCGTCTGAGATGCTTGTATGTGCTGTGCATGGAAAGCTCTGTCACTTCCTGTTGCTGTTGACCGTGTAATCATCAGGGCTTCATTACCCCAGAACCGCTCCCACGTACGGCCTCTGTTTGAGCCGAGGCCTCAGGCCGAGGTCGCCCCGCGCACAGCGGCCAATCGGCGTGCTGATTGGGGGACGTGCTGAGGGAAACGATGGCTTCTGACGCCACCCGTGCTCACAATGGGCATCTCTCAGCGGCGTCCACGCACGCGCTCACAATGCCCGCCTCGAAGATACACACGCTCACAAAGCCCGTCTCTCAGTACCTCCCCACGCGGAGACGCAGATCACTCAGCGACAGGGAGATATGAGGCTGTCTGCCAACAGCAGACACCTGCAGCCAACATGTGCCACTCAAAACAGACAGATACACCCATCTTATGTTATAGACAGAAATGGAGGATAAGAGAGGGGGATATGGTGAAAAGAGAGGGGTGGGAGGGAAAGAAATATGGGGGGGACAGGAGAGAGAGGAAAAGCAATTTGAAGAGGACATCCTGTCTTCAGTATGATTTGTTGGAAAACTGAAAACTCAGAGTATACATCCCTATAAAAATGATGTTCTCTTTATGAGAGATATATATTCACTCTCTCTCAGCAAGTCGGGAGAAAGAGCAGAGCTGCCAGTTGCAGAAGGTGGGGGGTGGACTCAGATGGGGGTCTTTTAAACACCCACTGCTGCAGGCAGGAGGGGGCGACATTCTTCCAGTTAATCAGTGGCACACTCTTGTGTCTCCCCTGGCAACCCCCCTGGCCCCTCCCTCTCACAGGCCTAACCTCTCCTAATCCTCCGCCCCTCGGTCTCCGTGGAGACGGCTCAGACGAGCAGGTGACGCATTGACAGGGAGCAGATGGTGCCCTGCAGAGGTAAGCAGGGGGAACAATGCCTCCATATTGATCATGTAGCTCCTCTTTCTCCAACTTCACTCTGGAGTTTTTCTGCAAGTTTACAGCCCCCTCCTCCCTCCCTCCCTCCCTCCCTCCCTCCACAACATACACCCACACACTCAAATACGCACATGCGCACACGCAAATGTGCACACACACACACACACACACACACACACACCCACACACGCTCCATCTCCCCCTTCTCTGCCTGGCCTCTCTCTTTCCCCACTAAAAATAAAGTAATGCCATTCTCTCTTTTTCTTAGTATGAAATTTTATTCCAGTCCATGCTTCATTGACATGAGTCCCATTACAGCACAGATTGCTGAGATTACTAAAATAAAGAACCATAATAAAACCTAGAACCATATCAGTTACACAATCAGGCAAACTAACAGCTACTACTACTACTACAAATAAAATAATAATAATAATAATAATAAATACAACTATCTTTTCTGATGCACAAATACTTTTGGTTTGCTGTTGAAAACAGAATGCTCATTCTTGTGTCTGTGGTGGGCAGACTCATATCAAACTGTCAGTTTCTCACCTTACTGTGGTGAGAGATTACATTCAGTTTTGGTATTTGGTTTAATTTTGCAGAAATATCAACTTTTTCTCTCTTTGTACCTTCTCCTTCTGTCTCTGTCTTTCTCACTCTAACTCTTTCTCACTCTCCTTCTCTTGCTCTTTCTTTCTTCTTCTGTCCCCTGAATAATCCAGTAACAATGAGGATCTTTGAAGTGGAGTGCAGCAATTCGCCCCAGGGGGTGGGAGGGTGGGGGGTGGGTAGGTGTTGGGGTACACAGGGCTGGCGGTGTGTTGGGTGGGGCTGTTCCTTTGGTTTGGGGGGTGTTTATAGAGATCAGTTAAAGCCTGTAGAGCAGCCTGTCTTGGTCGTAGAAAGAGTGCTGGAGAAAGTGTGTAGTGCCCACCACCAACACCTGAGTGCTCCCACAGCTGGGGGGTGCAGGAAGGGGAGCCCCAAACACACACACACACACACACACACACACAAGCAAGCATGCATGCACACACACACGCGCACACACACCTATACACACACACCCATGCATACTCACACTCACACACACACGCACACACATACATGCACCCACACACACACACCCCCCCCACACACACAAGCAAGCATGCATGCACACACACACACACACACACACAAGCTCACACACCTATACACACACACACACCCACACACAAACACACACATACACACACAAGCTCACACACACACACACTATACACACACACACACCACACACACACACACACACAAGCTCACACACCTATACACACACACACACACATACACACACAAGCTCACACACTTATACACACACACACACACACACACACACACACACACACGCACATGCACAAACCGCTGCTGCCTCCCCAGGATCTCTGGGGGGGAGTGGGGCGTCTGCATTCAGCGGCAGGCCCGGCCTGCGATAAAGCCGCCCAGCGAGGAGCCATTCAGCCTCCCCGCGCCTTTAACACATTCACTAATGGGCACCTATTCAGCAGGGAAAAGGCTTTTTCACAAACTTTTTGGGAAGCAACAATCAGTTTGCCCGCTATCTTGTGTGTATAGAATTTATGCATTCTCCATCCCACCCCCCACCCCCAGCCTCCTCCACAACCCCTCCGTCTTTTTGCTATTAAAAAGACAAATGGCCATGGAAAGGCTTTATGTTTAGATCAGAGTTTTCTTGTTTTCTTTACTCGAGGACATAAAGCAAGCAGCCTGTCCTGCAGCGAGGTGACAGCACAACGTTCCCTGCAGAACAGGTGTACTGCAGCCCCACGCATGGCCTCTCCAGGTCCCCAATACACACTGCTGTCAGACAGCCTTGTGTTTGTGCTCTGTGAGGACCTGTGGCTCCAGTCATCTTTATTTTCCTCAGATTGCATCACATATTTGTTTTATTTTCCTCTCACCCAGTGGGCCACTAAATGATAACAGGTCAGAGACTTTTGTTCTGCTGCAGTTCTGTGATGGAGGCCAGTCCCACCTTCCACATACCATCTTTGAATGTGATGAAAAGTGTATCCAGATTTAACTGAAATCTGTTTAGTATTTTTCATTGAAATATAGTGGTGTAGAAATGCAAAATTGTGTACCTTTTGTTTTAAACAGAGATAAATATTTTTACCAAATGATTCCCATGAAACACCACTTGGATTTAGATACATGTACTGGGTAATACATGTTTGTTATTTATATGGCTTTTCTTAAACTTCATTTGAAGACAGCTGATTGTTAATAATAGCTTCCCCTGCTCTCTGATACATACACACACACACACACACACACACACACACACACACACACACACACACACACACACACACACACACACACACACACACACACACACAGTTTATGCTGAGTTTTGGAAAGAAGACAGTACTCCTCCAGGGTAGGCAGTCTGCATTAGACTCCTCTATCCACTGTTCTACAACAGCGCCTGAGCCCCACAGGTCTCCAGCTCTGGGAGCTAACACATCTGTGTGTGTCTCAGGATGCCATGTTACCGCTATAGCCAAAATATATGCTATATGCCAACCGGATTATTTTTATGTCACATTATTTAATGGCTGCTATTCTCATTTAAATCTTAAATCTTTTATGCTTTTACTTAACTCTCACTTAAAATCTATTTTTAGATTAATTAGGTTTTTTTAGATGAATAGGTAGTGAGATGAATAGTGCTGTGTGGTTATATATGAAATGATGAATAGTTGTGTGGTGTTAAGAGATTAATAGTCGGGTTATGGGTGTTGAGGTGAATAGTGGTGTGGGGTTGTGAATGTAGAGATGTAGTAATGAATAGTGATAGGCTGATAGAGGAGAATGAGGACAGCGGGATGGGGAGCTGGCTCCCTGGCCGAGCCACTGATTGTGTTTAATTACGCAGGAGCAGGGGAGGTGGTCATGGGGCGAGGGGGAGCCTGGCCCAGCGGGGGGAGAGACTAATGGAGAAATGCGTGGACCATATTGCGCCGCATGTAGAAGTGAAGAGCTGACAGATTGATGGGAAGGTAAATAGTGTCACTGTCGGGGGGTGGCCCAGCGAGGGCCCCGGGGCCAGGACGAAGCCTGGGGCCGGAGTCAGAGCCTGGGGCAGGGGTCCTGTGGGTCTGGGTCACGCTTCTTTGTCTCCCTGCCCAGTGGGAAGGACTCTTTCTCTAAACCTGCTTTAGCCAGTGTGCTCAGAGGCTTTAGGTCTGAAGCTTTGAGGACTTTTTCTGTCACTACAGAGCTGTTCCGATGCCCCAACTGCCATTTCACACTCGCCCTATCTCAGATCCCCCATATGGGGTGGAGGGAGACTCTCCTGTCCATTCACGTTTCACGTGTGTGTGTTTGTGTGTGTGTGTTTACTACTGTGATTTTGTGTGTGTGTGTGTGTGTGTGTGTGTGTGTGTGTGTGTTACTATTGTGATCATGTTTGTATGCATGTGTGTGTGTGTACTATTTTGATCATGTTTTGTGTGTGTGTGTGTGTGTGTGTGTATGTGTGTGTGTTACTATTGTGATCATGTTTGTGGGTGTGTCTCTGTATGTATATTATATCGTTATTGTTTGTGGGTGTGTCTCTGTGTGTATTGTATTTTTATAGCTTGTGTGTGTGTCTCTGTATGTGTATTATATTGTTATTGTTTGTGGGTGTGTCTGTGTGTATTATATTGTTATACCGTATCCTTGGCCATGCATCTCTTTGGCAGTTGCTTTATTTTACCATATACTGGTTGATTGAAGGCCAGTAGCTCACTGTAGAGTCATTAGACATTTTTATATAACACATTGTATAGTATGATCTGATGTAGTATAGTATATAGTAGGATCTTTTTTTCAGGTACACACTATTTGTGTATCTTGAAGTACCTTTCTGTAACGTGTGTTAGTAACATGCCACAATATTGTGACATTATGCTGGTTTAATGACATGCTGTAAAGTTATTTACATCACACTGATAAGCACACAGTCAAAGATTTAACAGACTGCAGCTCTGTCATAATGCATTTCTGAGTTGCATCCTGGCAACCACCATTGTGACATCTGGATTACCCAGACTGCATTGCGGCAACCCTTTTTGAGAGGGGAATCCTTGAGGAAAACACACCAGAGATGCAGCATGGAAGATAGCATATCTCTTTGGCTGTTATGTTGACTGCAGCACAGGTTGTGCTGTTGGTGCTGGCTGGGCAGACAGAGCAGAGGTGGTTCTGGCTTTTGTGGGATTACATGGAGTTCACTTTACCTGACTGTGGGAGGAGAGACAGTCATCATGCCCAGCGTCTTACAGAGTGAGGGGTGGGTGGCATCCCCAGCTGATCCCAGCACAGCCCTGTCTTTCACCTCATCCATAAGGTTTCAGGTTTTTTAAGATGCAAGATTTTGGATTTTTCAGGACATATATACCAAGCTCATCACATTTGCAGTGTAGCTCTCAATAAACTGTGATAACAATTTTCAGGCAGCCTAGTTTGAAGTTGTGAGCTTTTCTCTAAAACAGCAGGGTGTTACAAAATCATATATTTGTATACTGTATGTATATGTGTACAGTAACAAAATGAAATTGTGATTATTGGATGCTTGATGACAAGTGGGGTGGTCCCAAGAGACAGAGACAGAGAGAGAGAGAGAGACAGACAGACAGACGGAGAGAGAGAAAGAGAGAGAGGCAGAGTGGTAGTGAGTGAGTTTTGTATGTTTTGTACTCATGTCCCTCTTTGGCCATTGCAAACATTGTTACCGTGCTTACAGCGCGGTCGCCAGGGGTGACGCCCGCTGTCACTCGCCGCTTAAAGGCCCTTGTTAATATTTCACTGCAGACTATTTTTCTCTGTGTGCCCTTTAAAGACAGATTGAGGGAAAACACACTGATCCTGAGACACACTCCCGCTAATGAGCTCTGATTGGAGGAGCTGATAGGGCGTGTTGTTTCCATAGAGCCTGCCCGCATGGTCCACTTTAATGTAATTAAGGACTGAAGATTTATGAATACAGCAGGCCTGAACTTGATCCATGCTCATTCTCAATTACAGAGAATTACAGCGGTGAAAAGGCTTCAGTCCAGCTGTCTCTGTTTACTGCCTTTGAAAGGCGGGGGTGGGGGGTGGGGTTCAGGCGCTCTCACTCTGTACTTTGGAAGGATGGAGGTTTTGACTGTGAGCAGGGTGCATAGAGCTGAACTGGACTATATGGTTGGTGCTGGCGGAGGTGAGGGGGATACAAGAGTGAGAATGGTAGGAGAGGAAACAGGGTGAAGAAGGTCAGGATGCTGGGACATTGGGAGGTCAGGGTGTGATGGTGAACAGGAAAGTTCTCCATGTCTGGATTTTGGCCTCCTGTTTTCACCCTTTTGAGGAGTGGAGCAGGGGAGGGTAACATTTCCACCCATAATGATTAACAGAAATAACACACTCACACACTAACCTAGGAATTCTCCCCTGCTTAGAGACTGGCTGGCTGGAACCTCCCAGGCCTGTGAGTCAGTCGAGACCCCGGCACCTCACTCAGTTTGACCTGGAGGAGTGACAGACACCAGTCACAGAGGGGCAGAGAACTGAAACTTCAGCATGAGAGACAAACACCGAGAGGAGGACTGAGGTTGAAAAGCATACAGACAGAAGGACAGAGGGAGGAAGGAGAAGAGAGTGGAGGAAAGGTGAAGGAGAGAGCGAGAGAGAGATGGCAGAAATGAGAAAAGGACGTTTGAGGATTGTAGAGTACAGAAGAGACCCAGTGTGGTGCTCTAAGGGAAAGGGGCCCCACTGCAGTTGGGGTTGGAGAGGCAGGCACAGGTCCAACAGAGGTCTGTGGGGTCAGAACCACCATCTGCAGCGGCTGGACCCTACGGGTCACCCGGCCCGCTCTGCCCCAGCTCTCTGCACGGACTCGGTGAGTCAGACACACAGCACACTGTCTGTCAGCTTTGAGCTCCGCCCACTGGACATCACAGCTCCACTCCGACCACTCTGAGCTCAGTTCTCCAGACTCAAATGTAATTCTAATGCTCTGTATCAGGGCTGATCAGCTGATCCTAGACCAGTTGTGCTACCTTGTACCTTTTTGTTGTCTGTTGTTTCTGGCTCTTCATAGCAATGTCTGTTTCCCCCCTTTGGTGATGTCTGTAGCTGGTGGCAACGTCTGTGATTATTAGCAGACCTGTAGGAGCTGAATGCATCAGTGTTAATCAGTAATGCTGGATATCTGTGCTGTGCCTTCCTGTTTTCACATTCACTGGCCTCTGTGTGTGTCTGTGGCCTCTCTGTGGCCTCTCTGCCCTTTAGCTTTATGCTCTGGGTGCATCATGACCCCCAAAATCCATTACCTCTGATCCTAACCCCAGCAAGGTGCTGATCCAGGATTCACGTTTGGGGTCAGAATCAATCTGGCGCTAATCTATCCGATCTGCTTCTTTCCCACTTCCCCTACATGGACGGGGCCGGTCACGGGGTCAGGTCCGCATTTTGTCCCCGTGGCGTTCCGTCTCCATGGTGAAAGCTGGATGCTCTCACCTGCTCGGGGAGCGGGTAGGGGATCTCTGCGAGGGGAAGTGGCATGACCCCCCGCGGCTCGCTGGGCTTTAGAAGAGAGCCGAGCGGAATCTGAGCGTGACTGATCCAGCCCTGCCCCGCCCTCCGCTAAGGCACGGATAGGGATCCCCCAGCGGTGCGGCCGAACCAGCCTCCCTCACGGCGAGCCACAGAAGAGAGGAGCCAGCGGACTTGGCATCTGCTGGGCCTATGGGGCTGATGAATGCTAAGAGGGTCAGGCCGCGTGGCGTGGGAGGTCAAAGGTCCCCGTGCACGGTGTGCATGTGGGGGGGTGGGGTGATTCGTGTCACACCGCTGCACCCCCGGCCGAGCAGGCTGTGTGGCACGGACGCAAACCCCGCCCTCGCCCCATCGTCAGCCACACCGAGTCCTGTCACAGCTAGATTACAGCGAAGCAGGAAATCGGCTCGACTCACGAGGGACCCTCTGCCTCACTGAGCTCGTTTCAGGGTCAGAGAATCCATTCCGCACCCCCTTCCCCCCACCCCTTCTCCTTTCCCGAATCCTAAAGCCCAAGACCTGCTGGAGGGTAACCCCATGCCGCAGGGATGGATTTGGCTGCACACATTCAGAGCTCATTATAGCTGACCCCCAGTTCTGTCCTAGTGCTCCTCTTTTCTCCCTTCACCTCATACGATCCATAGAGGTAACCCTGCTCTTTTGTTTTTCTCGGTTCACAAGTTTGCCGATTGTCTAACCATTGTTCACGGAGCCAAGCTTCCCCCTGTGCTGTGTAATCTATTAGGGTGACTTCCTGTGTTGTATACTCTCTCTACTCTGTGCGTTGTGTAGTTTCAAAAGAGTGATTTTCTGTGCTGTGCATACACTTTAGTATGAGTTTTGGTGTTGTGTACTCTTTAAAGGATGGGTTTCTGTGTTGTGTACTCACTCAAGGGGTTTCCTTGGTGCGTGTTCGTTCATAAGTGAGTTTCTGTATTACGTGTTTGCTTGGGGCTGATTTTCGAGCTGTGTACTTGCTCCGGCATTGTTTTTGGTGCTTTTGTCATAACTCCAGGCCATTTTGTGAAATCACCTGGTGGTGAGCTTCTGTACAATGTTATATAGTATATATTGTGATTATTGGTACTCGTAGGTGGGTTTCTGTGTTGTGATTCCTTGGGAGTGATTTTGTATCCACCCCCATGGCTGAGTACAAACCTGGTGAGGACAGCACACCGCACCGATCCCTGTGCCTGCTATGCTCACCGCTACGTTGATTAAACATTGATTAAATGGCTGTTAATGTAGGCTGGCGCAGAGAGAGGCAGTAATCATGTGAAAGCACATTAATAAAATATCTGGGTCTGGGAGTCAGCAGATGAAACAGAGGCCCAGTGAGGGGTGGCTGGGAGGTTTAGCGCTGAGCTGTAAATGGGTAATTCGATCGTCATGCCTCCACCCTCTTATTATTGATAAGCTGCACCATATTTCCTCCGTTCGCCTCCCCACACCAGCAACCAGCAGCTCCTCACTTCCTGCCTCTGTGGGCTGAGTCTGGCTGCCCGCACTGAGCGACGCCAGAGAATCCCCACCAACAGGAACTGTGTGTGTGTGTGTGTGTGTGTGTGTGTGTGTGTGTCTGTGTCTGTGTGTGCATGTTCGGGTGTTTATGTGTTTGTGTGTATCTGTGTGTGTATGTGTGTGTGTGCATGTTTGGGTGTTTATGTGTGTGTGTGTGTGTGTGTGTGTGTGTGTGTGTGTGTGTGTGTGTGTGTGTGTGTGTGTGTGCGCGTATATGTGAGACTGCTTTGGTGTTTATGCGTTTGTGTATGGGTGTGTGTGTGTCCTTAAGATGCCTACAGCGGGAATCCCATCTGTCTGAAATCTCCCACACGTCATCCCTGGAATTAACCAGGGAAAGTTTGACATGTCAGGCAGTGTAATCGGACACTGTATGGAATGGAACAGAACGGGATAGCATGCTTTCTTTCTGAAAACAGAATGCCCCCATACAGAAATGAGGTTATGTTCAATCCATTGACAGTTTCAGGTGATTGCATGCATAGAAATAGCACATATTTTTATGGTCGCTGGCTTATCTTTTATAAGGTGATGAATGTAAAAAGTAGGAAATTGCTCCCCAGAGTAAAAATTCTGACATGGGATAAAAGAGCCAGGACAGGCTAGAACATGCCATTCAGCCTGTCTAGGTGCATCATTGTGTCACAAGTCCAGAACAGGGGCTGAGGGGCTTGTTCCATCTTTCAATTACACTTGTTCAATTTTTTAAAAAAAAGCTGTGATGCAATATTGGTTCATTCCTGTATTAAAGTAAAACATTTTCACTAACATGTGAAGATTGTTGCTGTAGCTCTTGACAACAAAACATCTTAAATCAAATAAATGATCAGGTAGTAAAAGTTGGATTAAAATCCCAAAAGTGATCAACTCTAGTTTTGCTCCTCTGGTGTAGAGGGGATATGGAGTTGTGTCAGACCTGGGTTTGAACACTGAAAGGGCTGCTTCTTCTGCGTTAACTGTGGACAAAAAAGCAAAGGACACACACACGCACGCACACACGCACACACACAGTTAAACACACAAACACACAAGCACACAACATGGACACATGCAGAGTCCACTGGTGGCAGTATTTTCATGCATTTGGGCCATGAGAAACTACTTTGTATTCTAATCTGAGCATTTGTCCATCCCTCCCGGTTGGTGCTTAAGAACAGAAAACAGGCGTTCCCTTGAGTCATTTCCATTTAACATCCACTTGTTTTTTGTGGTCTCATCCACAGTTTCCTCTCACCTTTCTCTTTCACTGCGCGCTGTGTCCCCCTCTCCCCCACCCCACTGCCACATTAACAGCCCAAACCCGCAGAGTCTAAGTATATTTGATTTCACATTCAGCGCGTAATTGGTGATAGTAAGGCCATTGTGTCTTAAGTGGTCACAATTTTCAACGTAATTGGTCATCGTGCATCTCCAGGCTATTATTTAAGGAGGACGCAATTAAATCTGAAGCGATTGCAATGAATTTCTAATGGGACAAGTTTTTTCGAAAATGTTGCTTTTAATTGTGATTTTTGTAGGTATGAGGGGGCCAAGCAGTCGGGGAAAAAAATAAAGGGGAACTCCTGGTTTCCCCTCAGCCCCTCTCTGTCCCCCTGGAGGTGACAAAGAGATGTAGTCATCCCTATTGGGCGACTGGCGCTCACCAAAACGGGCCTCAGAGACTGCGGCCGCAGGGGCAGCCAGCTCCCATGCACTGCTGCTGGAGGGAAGCAGGATGCTAATGGAAGGCAGGCAAGTGCAGGCAGATTTAGCTCTGTGGGGACAGATGTAGGTGGATAGAGGAAAATACAGATATTCTACTGATCAGGTTCCAGGGAGATAACAACCAGGGGCGTACAATCAGAACAGGCAGGGTATTACCTGTGTATACCTGTACTACCTGATTCTGCTTCACTTTGCTGCCCTCTGTCTTAATTAATCAATCCTGTGGTGGGTCCCATGGGAAAAGCTGGTTAGAGAGGTGCAGGATTCCTCTTTATTTTGGGTCTTATCTTACTGGGTTCTCTGACGGACATCAACATAAGATTTAGAAAAATTGAATCACATCTAAAGCTGTTTGTTGTTCCTTGTAACTAAAGATAATGTTCAATGGACCTTAAGAAAAGTGATAAATATTTCCAATAATTCTGGGAATGAATTACGCATCAAAGGTTTTCAGCTGAGTAACCGGTATTTACATTATGAAAACAGATTTGCGCTGTCTAAAGTGGATTTGAAAATAAAGGCTAATGACCAATAATACACAGTTTAATAATTGCATTTTGCAGAATTTTCCTTCAATGACCTCACATATGTAATACAGACTGAGATAGTCACTGGGCATGGGGATTGGAGGAGCCCAAATGGATGGTGTGCTGGCACTCTGAACACTGAATCTGATGCACTCTAAGGGCGGGGGGATTCTGGTCGCCATGGAGACTGGGGGGGGGATGCCCCTGATGAGGGAAGTCAGAGGGGCGTGGCAGGGGCCCGGGGAGGGGCTAGACGCTTTCTGTATGCCTTTTTATTTGTTTTGTTTGGTGTAGATATTGTTCTCAGCTCGGTCGGCTCAGAGGAGCAGGGAGGTCCGGCCCTTGAGAACCAATAGTCTCAATAGAGCATCCATCAGCTAGACCACTTGTCATTTTGATGGGTGTGTTATTGTTCGCTGGAGTGCTGAGGCAGTATGGAATGCCTCCTTTGGACGAGGCGAAAGGATGCACTACAGGACAGGAAATGAAAGGAATTAACCAAATAAACATTGCGTGTCCTTTGTTTATTCTTGTCAGTATGTGATAGGTCACTTGACCATGCAATAAACAGTGCATATATCAGTCTCAGACTTTACTGGGGTGTGTTAATCTTACACACAATAACATTGAATAATCTTTTGTTTTTGTACATGGTACAAGAAGACAATCATTTGCATGCTTGTGTATATGTTTAGATATCCATGTATATGAGTGTGTGTGTGTGTGTGTGTGTGTGTGTGTGTGTGTGTGTGTTTGTGTGCATGTGTCTGCGTGTGTGTACATGTTTGTGTGTGTGTGTGTTTGTGTGTGTACGTGTGTGTACATGTGCATGTGTGTGTACATGTTTGTGTGTGTACGTGTTTGTGTGTGCGTGTGTGTGTTTGTGTTTGTGTTTGTGTGTGTGTGTCTGTATGTGTGTATATATGTGTGCGTGTGTGTGTGTTTGTGTGTACGTGTTTGTGTGCATGTGTGTGTACATGTTTGTGTGTACGTGTTTGTGTGTGTGTGTGTGTGCGTGTGTGTGTGTATGTGTGTGTATGTGTGCATGTGTGTGTGTGCATGTGTATGTGTGTGTCCTGACAATTTTCTCTGTATTTCAGGCTCCCTCCTCTTACCTATCCTTTGTCACTGGGGCCATACTGTGGGACAGAGGACTGTACCATTACACAGTGAGTAAGCCAGCACTACTTCAATACTACACAATACGTATGCCATCCTACTTCATCATTGAGGTTACTACTAATTTGGAGCCCTCTCCAGTTCTACAATTACCAATGCAATCAATTTTGACTGGCCAGTGGATGATGGTGATAACCTGTTATTTGACATTTATTATAATTATAATTAGCATTATTCAGTGGGTAATAAAACTATGTATGGTATGGACACTCTCTCTCTCTCTCTCTCTCTCTCTCTCACACACACACACACATACGATATGTCTCACACACATTTACGCTCTCACACACCCATACACACTCATGTTCTTACACATTCACACACATACACACATTCACACACACACTTTAAATTGCACACAATTAATGACCCCAGGGAAATGACCAGACTGTAATGTCTTAATTTTCATGTCCACTGTCCTCTGTTCCTTAATTTAACACAATAAGAGCTTAACCTAGGTGACCTTTCTCTTAGAAGAGACCTCCCCTAAACACACACACATACACACACACACACATACACACACGCGCACACACACACACACACACACACACACACACACACACACACACACACACACACACACACACACACACACACACACACACACATTCTGTCTCTTTGAAAAAGCCTGGGAGTAGCTTTGCCTTAGTCAACAAGGGGGTTGCCATGGCGATGGCAGAGTTGTGTGGGCCAGCTTCCTGTCGTGGCCTCTGGTCAAACAAGCAGAGAACAGGACACAAAGACCCCGCTGGTCCTCAGAGCCTCATTTACATCTCCAACGGTTTTCAGCATTCCCGTTTCCTCCTCTCCGGCACAGTGGTGCACAGTGCTGAGTTGGAATATCCTATCCAATACACTGCATGTAAGCAATACACAGAATAGCATAACCTCCTGTTCACTATACAAAGTCTCTCCGAGTGATGCAGTCTTAAAAGGGTTTCAAAAGACTTTTCTACTGGAATGTATTGTCCTTCTATATTCCCTCTTCCTCCCTATCTTCTCCTTGAGTCTTGTTCAAACTCCATTTTTGCTGTCTATACTCTACTGCTTTCCTTGTTACTTGCTTTCCTGGTGTTCTGTGTCCCATTCTCATCATCTTTCTTTCACTCTCTCTCTTTCTTTCCTCTCCTCTTAAAGAATGCAAGTATTGAAATAAGATTTATTTACAGGACAGGAAAATTCAGTGTTGCAAAAATACACAGAAAAAACTAATATAATAACAGTCTCATTATGCAAACAGTTTTTATAGATACATACAAAAAATAAAATGAATTACATTTGCTATAAAAATGATCAGGATTAACAAGACCTAGAACAAAGAAAAACAAAATTTTATTATAATGCTTTTAAAACTATACAGTAGAGTATGTTGACAGCAAAAAAGTGAACTGCTTAAAAATAACTGTTACACCGTGTAATCTATTACCCAGTATCATTGGCATGGGAAGTCAATTTCCTTAGTTATTCCATTTTTAAAACCACATTATAGATTTATTTATTTTAAGACAGTGAAAAAAGAAAAAAAGAAAAAAGACCAGCACCCTGTTCTATAGAAAATACAGTGAAACGGGATTAGGTGCAGGCTGTATGTTCTGTATGAATAGCGGTAAATAGGTCATGTCGCATCGTGACATTCAACTCTAGATGAACTTTACTGGAGTCCCTATCCAAACAAGCCTTTGAATGGGGCGGAGAGCTTGTTGACCCAATGTGCTGGTCATATTTCAAAGCCCACTCTGTCACCCAGGACGTGGTGGTGGTGGCAGTGGTGGGGGGGGCGATGAGCCAGGCCAGGGACCCCCGAAAGAAAGGGGGTGATACAGTCCCATACAGGACAGACAAATCCCACAGGTGTTCAAACATACCGACTTACAGGAGGAGTTACATTCATTATCCTTGTGGATGGTGTTTGAGCGTAAACACTGTGCCAGTGTTGGGCCAGCCCACGGTGTGCCAGGATGCCGTGCCCGTTTCCATGGGAACAGGGCGGAGGCGGGGGAGGGAGAGGGGGGCCAGGGTGCAGGGGGTTGTTCAGAGAGGTGCTGTTCAACGTCCTGTTCAGGCCTGACTGAGGATTCTTTGCTGTAGATTAGGCCTCTTAGTTCAGTGCACTGACCCCATTTAACTGGCTGTAACTCTGGAGTCAGGGCAAGGGACTGACTGCTGTTAGCTGTGGCCACACAGGCTACTGGGAGAGACAGGCATATTCACATCGGTCACTGATAGAGGATCTCCAATTTCCAATCTTGGACATTTACTCTTGTTTTTCTCATTTTCCTCTTTTTATCCCCATTTTGAAAACACCCAATTGGTACCTCTTGAGTTGCTGCTATTGCACTTGCACCCACGCAGCAGTCGCACAGCTGAGTTTGGACCGGTCCGATTCTTTCGTCTGAAATCCAGTGGCTAGAAACCACTGCTCACTCAGTATTGCTCTAAAGAACCTCCTGATGGAGGAGAAGCATATCCTTCTGTGATGACAGCTGTTAGTCTGGGGATGCCAGGTCTGTGGGTGCCCTGAGGAACCATATGCAATTTTGTCCCCTCTATGGACAAACAGTCATCTGATGACACAGGTGATCCCAAAGCTCAAACCTGTGGCTACAGGGCCCAGCTTGCACTCATCATGACAAACCTTAAAAGGGTAATCTGATATTTTGGTGCTTACCCAAAGTCAGAACAAACCACTGGTACTTCTTACCTCTCTTAGAAAGTAGTATGTATATAGACCTGGAGCCAAAGCTGAGTTGCATCAACAAAATGACTGGAAGTCTAAGGGAACTGCTGGCCAACTCTTTGCAAAAATGAGAAAACAGACCTTCTACAAGCTGAGCGGTAAGCTGTTTGTACAATTCAAATAAAAACAATGAGATTGCAGTTGTTGAAGAACCTGTTATTTTTAGAACCGTTGTCCACAAACACTACATCATCTGGCATTTATCCGGCGGGTACGCTGATTTTATGCTGTGCGCAGCCTCTCGAGCTGACAACACAGCTGCTGAGAGGAGCTTCCTGATAGCGGTGGTGTATCTACAGGTGTGAAATTAGGTCTCGTGGGAAAAGAGAGCAGGCAGTAGGGAAAGCAGGCCCAAACACTGTCAGCAAACAGTCACACTGCTTATGATCGTTACACACATTCATGAGTTACTGAAAGGAGAGATGCCATGTGTAGCTTTGTAACACTATAAATGGCTTACAGTTTTGGAGGTTGTTGGTTATTTGTAGTGTTTTTAGGCTTAACTAGCTAAATAAACCAAGCAATTCAAATGAAATGGCATTTCCAATAGCTATTCTCACAATAAGAACATATTTCACAGAGCATTTCTTCTCAATTGCTTGTAATCTATAATAAAAAACAAATAATTTGAATCATTTATAAGTATAGTTCAGTGGGTCAGATTAAGTCTGATTTTACATCAACTGTGCAAGTCCCATATACTGACCGTAAGTCCTCCCTTTTCAATTAAACTGGGAGATTCCAGCTAAATGGTAAGATAAATATTTCCAAAACAGATACTTCCGAAATATTAATTGAATTTGGATTTGAATCGATCCCTGTTCAGACTGTTTAGAGTTTAGAATTCGTTTTCTCAGCACCGAAGGATACCGCACTCGCTTTGACTTCAGCCCTCCTCTGTTCAGTGCCAGCAGAAGACAGTTTTAAAATGGAGATCGCCAGTCACAGACGGAAGAGAGGGCTCCTCTGTGTCTCAGTAATGCTGGCTGTGTGTGTCTACCTCGGCCGTTCTGTGTCTGCTCTGATGTGTGTGTACTGAACGCTCTGTTGCTTGGCGGGTGGGAGGATGCCTGGCTTGCATCGTTTTCTTTTTCTTTCGGTGAAGTTTGGGAGGGGAGGGGGGGTGTTGATCTGTTTTGGAGGGGGTTTACTCGGCTGCTGGTCTGCCCGATCTGGAAAGCAGGGTCATTGTCTCTCAGTGAAAGTAGAAGAGCCCCTCTGAATGCTAAGCTGAATTTGAGCCTGGCTTCTGACACGAGCTGATAATCAGATTTACCCCCTCCGAATCTGCTGGACTCCACAATGCTCCTCACTGTCCCTCCTCCCCACTGCAGAGCTAATTACAGCCCACAGAAACACAAATCTCCACGTTTTTAAAAGTCCCTTTTTCCAGGGGCCGTCCTGCGCGGGATTTAACCTTGTTAGCGCTGAGCCTGGCTTTCTTATCCGTCAGAGCTGTGAGGAATTCACTGTTCCTGAGGACAGAGGGACAGAAGCGCTCCTCTGTTCGGCCTGGAGTCGTTTTGGGGGCTCTCTGTTTCCCAGTGGGAGGGTTCACCCAATGTCAGTACCATTAAGGGCTGCTAGGGAGGGGGTGGGGGGTTGTGGGTGTGGGGGGGTGGTGGTGGTGGTGGGGTGGGTGGGTGGGTGGGGGTAACGCCAACTTTCTTCTGCAGGCCATCTGCAGCGCAGGCTAATAGACTTCCTACATTCATCTCCCGGTCATCTCCATCAGCGGGCTGCTGATCACAAATACAGTAATGAGGGCATTATCTGGAGCGTTTCATGTGACGCCATGGGCTCAGTCTGTTTCCTGCGACCTGAGGAGGTGGAGCCAACGCTGGGGCCAAGTGACAGTGGGATCCATTCTGTTTCCTGACTGTGACAGGGTCCATGGTGAACCCAAGTGTCACTGCACACATGGACAGGGAGCTGATCCAGGGGCCAGAGGGCAGGGTGAGGGGCACCGGGGTGGCCAGGGGTGTAAGTGTGCGGGTCTCATTTTGGGATGCAGTGGTGGAATAAGATCTGATCCACTAGAATCACCGTACCAAACCACAGTGTGTATGTATGTGTGTGTTTGAGATCACATGTGTACATGTGTGTATGAGTCAATGTGTTTGCTTTTGGTGGTCAATCATGAATACACTGCCTTGTACCATCACATAACAGTCATTGCAGTTATTTAAAGAGGTATTTGCTATTTGCTTTGTGGCTACAAGACTTACAAGACAAGATTTATGATTGCACTGTCAAGTAATTTTGAACAAACCAGATTTTTTTAACTAACTACAGTTGCACAATAACATATTTGAAAAGGACAGGTTATGGAGGTGTGTGTTTGTGTTTGTCTATGTTGGATCTTATTGGAAAATGGGGTTAGAGAATAATAGAAGGAGTCTTGAGTGTCTCAGTTCAAATATAAACTGGTTCCAATTTTTTACCAAAGCAAATCCCCCCAACAATTATGCGATATACACACACACACACACACACACACACACACACACACACACACACACACTTACTCTCACACCCCCACACACACACACACACACACACACACACACACTCACCACACACATACTCTCACACACACACACACACACACACACACACACACACACACACACACACACACACACACACACACACACACACACACACAGTAGTCGCTGTGAATGAGTGATCCAAACGAGGTGGGCCGGACTCTCGGACCCCGCTGGGAGCATCTGTGCTGAGGAAGAGGAGTAACGAGGGGGAGGGTGTAAGGAGGAAGGCTTGGTTTTGTTGCCTTCTCTTGTTCCTTTCTGACTCCTCAAGAAGGAGAATCATCCTCCCCTCAGATCTGAAGGAGAGAAATCTGTGTAGATTAGGCTGGATTAGTGATGATCTCTGTGTACGTGTCACTCTGAGGACTCTTATCTGAGCCCAATCTCTGGGGACACACCTCTCATCCACAGTGGCCTTGTGTTTCATCCTTCCCACAGACAGCTACAGAAACATGGGCATTATGCCTTGTTTTTACTGGCTTTGCTCTGATACAGGTGAAGATTCTTTGCCTACGCCTACGGTTCAAGATGGTGGATTAGATTTCATTGTCTCTTACAAATCCCTAAAGTACATGTTGCCTTGAAAATGGGCCATTTCAAATATATTCTTTAAAAAGATAATGTTTGCCTTTGAAAATTGAAGGCTGGCAGACGTCAAACAGTTAACTGAAACGAATATTTCGTTTGTAAAGAAAAGTTAACGTAAAAACCATATGAGTATAAGCAGGGTACTTCTGTCATTTATTTAATTAGGTTTTCAGAATAATAGACCCAACAAAATGATATCTTATATGAAGTGAATGGTTATTAAAATGGGCAAAAAATAATTAATTTCAAGATTAAATATGTCACACAAAGTAAAATGAATAGAAAACTGAAATGTCTGAAAAACTAAAATCTTTTAAATCATTGTGAATTGAAATGCAGGCAGGGTCTAACAATGGAAAAGATTACATTACGTTAACCAAACACAACTGAGTATCACCGAATAATTGATAATGCTCGCAACAGAGCTACCTAATTTGTTTACCAGGGTTAGTCTGTGGAGCTAGGTATGTAAACAGTGGTTATTTGTTTAGCGCTTCTTAAATGGCCACTTCCTTCAAGGGCCACACATTTCTTGTAGCTTCAGTTAAAACCTTTTATACGCACTTATCTACTTCCCCTCCATAAGGTAGTCTAGATAAGACCATCTGTCATATAAACGTGATGTTAGGCAAACTATGCTAGGGCAATGCAAACTTGGCCACATTGACATGGGCATGGACGCTGCTGGAAATAGATGCAGAATCTGGTGATTTCTATGCCAATGTGCAGCTCATTGTAGTTGTTGTAAGACTTGCCTTTGTTCATGTCATGAGGCAGTTATTGTAACCCAAATGTCATGCCACACGGACTGTAGCTGCCATGAATGTAGAGACTTTGGGTATGCTGTGGACCCTGGTGAGCACTGGACAGTTCCAGGGTTCAGCTTGTTCTTAAATCACTAAGATAATAGAAAACGTTCACAAAACATAAAAATGAAATGGTGATAAATGCCAAACACCTCAAAAATGAATAATCAGCCATCCCATCAAATCTTTGACATTAAGGGTGAAGTTTTTTCTGGCATTGTACTATCCCGAGACTATGCCAGGTTTGCCCGTGGTATCGTCAAGCATGTTCTGGGCTCTGACTTCATTAGGACATCAATTTGATCTAATTTCAACCAAAACCTACACAACAATTAGAGCATTGTCCCTAATACAAATATGATGCAGCTCACAGACAGACTGGCAAAAAGCAGGGCTGTGAGACTTTAAAAGTGTTTGCTCTGTTTTAGAGTGAGAGACAGTCTACACTCTCAGCCAGCTGCTTGGATGAATCAAAGAGGGAAAGGAGGGGAGGGGAGAAAGGGAACTTTGCTCGGTGTAACCAGGAGGTGGCCACCGACAAACGCAAATAAAAGGTTATATATGTGTGTGTGTCAGTGAAAACGTTTTATTACATTTAGCTGTTTGCTCTGTAAAGGCCAGAAAGAGGAGAGTGGGAGAAAATTATACCCCCTGGCAGGGGCATTTAGCCAGCAGGGGTGAATTATCTCCTGGCACGGGACTGGTGGTTGGAGAAGGGGTGCAGTGCAGCCCCATCCGTCAAACAGATCAATATTTACCATGCCAGCATTGTTTATGTGTTACTGGCTCGGACTGAAGTGCAGTCTGAGCGTGTGCACAATGCACTTAGCAGAGAGCATGTCCGTAACATCCTTGGGGTACATGGGGGCATAAGACCCTGGCAGCTCAGAGTGTGTGTGTGTATGTGTGTGTGTGTGTGTGTATGTGTGTGTGTGTGTGTGTGGGTTGGGGGTAGACAAGTAAGAGTGATTTAGAAAGGGAGATGGAGAGAAAGAGAGAGGAGGAAGGAGGTGGGTGTGGAGAGGAATTAAGAAGCACCAAATGCAGAGCAGGAGATGAAGAGGGGAAGTGAGAGACAGAGGGCAGAAAGGAGAGCCAAAGACACAGCCTGTACTCTATCACAAAAGGCACACATCTAAGATTCATCTTGATTGTGTGCAAAAAACTAGCGGGGACAGGTCCTCATTTTGTAATCTATAATCCTTATACAATTAATCCAGTGGAAGTGATGTTTCACCTGCCACAAAGAGAGTCCTATTGGCATCAACACTGCACTAAATACAGACAGACTTGCAGAGAAATGAACAGTGTAACAAACAAGGCCAAGTTTTCTATTGTAAGTGAATCCCAAGGTTGTTGCCATAGTTCTCCCTTTCAATGTTATCCTTCAGAGTTTATGGAGTCTCTTCTGCTCGGCTCTGTGGGGAAAGGACAGAGAATTACTGGACATTAGAGGCAATATAAAAACAGATATAGATAGGTTCCTTTCCTTTGGTCCTCCAACCTATTCTGTTGCAGGACTCATCCCTGCCTGATGGACCCCCATCCCTGTGCCACCGATTCCTCGCCCACATGAACGCCAGTCCCTGGGATCTTAGACCTCCCCGTTTCCTGAGTGGCTACCCCAGGCCCATGGTCCCTCACCTGGGCCAGGCACAGAGGCGACAGGCCCAGAGTGCCCCGAGGATCCACAGGTATGCAGGTAAGGTGAATATCAACATAGCGCAACCTCCTCCTTCACCCTCCCAAGAACCTCAACAACCATCATAGATCGCTCTCCTTATTTTAGGCCCTGTCTTGAGTATCTGCACAAAATATTTCAGACTACACAGTGTCCAGCCAGCATCCAATTAGTCTGAATGTCCTTTACTTAGCATGCCCAGTTCACTGAGAAATGCTGTGCCATACTCTTCACCTTATCTGGTCGGAGCCTCAAGGCCACAAGCTGAAACCGAGTATTCTAACAAGACTCGCATTGTTTGAAATATCATGCCTGGGAGGGCTTTGTTGAGGCTCTGGTGTACTCATTGAACCTCGCTGAGAGTTTGTTGAGGTTTGAGAAATGAGTTGTCACATCCATCCATGCCAGCTTATCAATGTTTTCCTGTTTTCACCCCGCAGTCCTCGGCTCCTGGTATTCAGGCTCGCAGACTCCCTTCGGGCAGCTTTTGCAGTTGCCTTGTGGGTTTCTGATGTGTCGGCATTTGTCCTGGGCTCAGTGTTAATGCATACACCACGGGGCATGGCTTTCTGTCTGCTAATTATACAGCCATATGGCGATCTCAGCCATAAGCATCCTTGATACCCCCCACCGCCACCACCCCACCCCCCAACCTAGTGTGGTTTTGGGGTTCAGAGAGGGTGGAGAGTGGGGGGTAGTGTATTCTGACATGCACCATTCATACCCCCCACCACCAGCCCCAAGCCCCAAGCCCCATCCCCAGTCCTCCGGTGTGTAACAGATGGGAAGGAGCAGGGCATTGTGGGGACAGCAGTGGAGCAATGTGCTCTCTGACTTCTCCTCTTTATCCCCCTGGCCTGACTCCATTCTCTCTCATGGTCTGGAACAAGAGCGGATTGTCTTTCACCCTCCGGCTTCATCTCCTCTCCTGCTCTCCAGTCCCTGGGATGGTGGCTCTGTGTGTGTCCGGGTGGGGTGTGGGGGGTGGGGGGGTGGTCTGGACTACAGTTTTTGGTTGAGATCGTATTTATGGAAAGGTTAATTGAGGAGGGTAGGGTGTGTGGGCAGAGGATGTTGAAGAGTGTGTGAAGGGATTTGGGGTGTGGAAATCTTGGCCTGAGGGTGAGTAAAGTCCCTCTCGAGAGGAGATGGAGTGGTATTCTCCATGTGAATAACCAGGAGAGGTGTGCTGGAGTATCATTAGAGCAGGGCATTATGAGACTGACTTCTGGCTGTAATTAGCGCATAAGAGACTCACAGAATAGATGTAGGTGCCCCCCCTGAATTATTCCACAGGTATACTCATGGTAATAAGATATTGTCGTATCTGAAGGATATTTTCCTCTTTCGGTAACAATTCATGGAGCCTCTAACTGCTATTCCAGAAGTTGGCAACCTGTAGAGGAAACCTTATATGCATCATTGGACTGGCTGATAATCTCCATCCTTGATTGTGTGCTGTAACCTCCCATAGCATGTTACCGGATGTTGATATCGTACTATGGTACAGTGCAGTGACGTCCTGTCCTTTTTTATTTCCTCTCTTCAGATCCTAGGAGAGGCCTGAAGTTCTGGAGGTCTAAGAGGCTGCAGGGGGATTCTGGCAATTTGTGCATGCCGTCATCTCCTGCCCCCACCAGGGACTTTAATACCCCCCCTGCAACACCCCCACCCTCCCCAAACACAACCAGGCCCTGCAGGGAAACCACCACATCCAGCCCTGGTCAACCTTCAGCGCTGCCCCCACCACCTCCCCCCAAACTGGAACCTCCAAGAACTGCGGCTCTGCGCGAGGAGGATGGGGATGGGTCAGACGAAAGCTTCCCTGCTCCGTCAGCAGACCCCAGCTCTCCAGGGAGCGACCAGAGGCCTGGCTCCGAGTTCAAGGAGATGGTCACCCTGGTAACCCCGGACCAAAATCTCTCCGACTTCAGCCGGCCGCCGTCCAGCCAGTTCAGCCGAAACTCTGACCCCTTCAGCAGACAGAGCAGTGCCCTGTCTGGTATGTCCCCCCAGTCCTCACTGTCTGTTTCCTGTCCAAGTTATCCCTAGTTATGCTCTTGTTTTAGTGCTGACCATAGTACTGACCCAAAATTGCATACAAGTGGTTTATTGCCACTTGTATGCAGCCTGTAGTCTAGTGGCTAAGGTACACCTCCCGCAAAAATAAAAGTACACCTCCCTCTGGTATGTGTATGCCTTGCTGTGTAAAAAAAAACAAACTGATGTTTTCTTGTGATACACAGAAAAAATTTTGTAATTTTTATATTATCAACCTAAATAATACAATAGATTTTTTATTTCATTTTTGCTCATTATGGATGTAAAAGACAGACTGTTCTGAGATGTTTTGTTTTTTGTCCTGTTCTCCAGGTATGAGTGAATTGGGCTCAGACAGGAGTGTTCTCTCCCATCTGCAGTCCTCCTCATTTGTCCAGTCTGCTCTGGCCCCCTCTCTTTCACCCCTGGACCCCCTTCCTCAGAGGCCTCCGGACTCTCTGCACACCCTCAGCAGATCGGCCCTGATGCTGGGACCCGGTAACCATAGTGACCGGCACAGGTTCAGTCCAAGTTGGTCAGGATGGGGCAGCCTCCCCTCAGACCCCCGGGGGAGACCCACTCTGCCGGGGGTGACCCCGCCCTCCATAGAGGAGAGCAGGCAGGGTCAGATGTCACGTCGCTGGCCCATCCTGCCTCCAATCGCTCCCCTCAGAGGTGAGAAGTGGTTCCCCTCCCCATCCCCATATGGGCTGTTCACACACCCCTGGTGTCTGGAGTTAAATACCCACACCCCTGGGGGGTTCGATTGTCCCAAACATTGCCGGATATCCACACAAAGAAGGAGAGATACACAGACCAGAGTCCTCAGATGTTCCGCTCCTCAGCCCCTCATTGTGTCGTGCCTGCTCCTGTCAGCCAGCTCAGTTCCTCTCATAATAAATAACCATGCAAGCATTTCTTTTTCCACTCAATCAGTGTGGGACACACACTCTTTTCACACTGAAACAGAGAGGGAGAGAGAGTCTTTTCCCACTCAATCAGGGAGAGACAGTCTTTTTCCTCTCAATCAAGGATGGCCACAAGACTTCATATGCCATTTCTTTTAAAACAAGTGTAATTCACCTTTTCATACCTTTGTGTTCCTTAAAACACTGATGCCGCGTAAAGTCTGAGATACATGACTCTTGCACAGAGGGATTGATTGCTAACAAATCCTTTTAGTTTCTTACGCCATGCTAACCGATAGTGTGTCAAATAAGGTAGTAACTGTTGCAGTGTAAGGTGGACAAATTCAAATTTTGTAAGGATGTCAATAATGACTTATGATATAAGCAGCCAGTCATAGTAAATAAGATTCTCGTTAGTTTCTGGGACATTAACTATATCTTGGTGCAGCACATGGGAGCAGTACAGTGTGTGCTCCATTGTCCCACTCAAATCCTGACTTTTCAGTTCTGCATGTGGCAGGTGGCCCTCCAGGATGACTCATATTTGGCCACAGCGTCTTCCAGGTGTTGGCAGGGCGTTCCCCACCGTATGGCGACAAGCGCAACTCCTAAAACTGATAACGTGCTTCCAATCAGATGCCTGCAGCATGCATGTGGAAGCTTAATGAAAAGTGCAGTCCTACAGTACAATGACTGAAGCTCAGGTGGTGGGCTGCAGACTGAGGATTGGTTCATATATTTGAAGAATGAGTGCACTAATCTGTAATCCTGTCCTGTTTGATACATTATGCAGCAGAGATAGGCCTGAAAATAATATTTGGTCTTCCAAAAAGAGAGACAGTGAACAGTAGAGCATAAAAATGTCGATAAAACACACTGAAGGGCTTCTGAGTGACAAAGTCAGCCCTGTATTCTAGGAATCACAGAACTGAGATTTTGTTATACCATCTGACCTAATAGACATATACTTGAGGAACACTGCATATGTTTGCATTGCTTGGATGAGAGATAATGTTATGATGAGAACATTCCTGCAACGTTCTTGGAATCTCATGTTGATCAGAGTCTGTTATGAATCTGTCATAATTTGCTTTTTGCTCAGTCTGGCGATGCTTTTGGCCTGACTGTGCTAGGTGTTGTTAACCGACCATGAGATGGAAGACGAGCTAAAACTGGCACCTACAGATTACCAGGAAATTCCAGTCTCCTGCAAACGGTGCTCTCCTGTTGTGCACCATGCGGCTTGTACTGTGGAGTGTCATCACTGATTTGATGCATGATCTTCAGCTTACAGTGCTGGGAACATGTGGGTGTTAATGATGAAACATAGGCATTGAGCAAAACGTCTGATCAAAATGGGTGGGGGGAAGATACAACAAACAAACAAAAAAGAACATCTACGTAAATATAAAATCACAAATAAATTCACCCTGATCACAGCCGAGAGAAAGGACAACAGTCAATGGAGCACCTAGGTCTCTTCATTGGAATGGCGTGTCAGCATTTAGAATTAGGACATGGAGCGATGAGCGATGAGATCTGAATTGGCTTTATAACAGAAGGAGAACAATGGAGGAATTGTGCCTGAGTCCCCCCCCTCGCTCTCTGTATACTATCCTGCTGAGGGGGCACAGCGCCCTCTCCCCCGGGTGTGCGCAGAGTGGGCGTTTGGGTCACCCGTCGCTCCTCTGTGGCTCTTTCAGATGGCCGAGCGCTTTGTGTCGCCTGCCCAGCCCGCCAGTGGGGCCCAGCAATCAGGCTGACCCCAGGTGACCCCTCCTGAGCCCGGGCCCTCAGAGAATAACTGTCCGTGGCAGTGAGATGTGCCAGCGCATTGTGGTGCGAGAGCAGGGACAGAGCAGGACCGCGGTCTGGAACTGACTCCTCCCCCCACACACACACACAACACTGAAGATGGATACGACCAACAAACTGACAGCTGCAATGTGCTCTGAAGTGTGGAGTCAAGTACCCCTGTTGTCTCGCTGAGTGAGAGTCGAGTCACTGGACTGCAATGGGCATTGTGTGTGTGTGCGCCTGATTGTGTGAGTGTGTGAGCATGTGTCTATCCAAAACATGTTTAAAGAAACTCCCAAAACTAGAAGGGTGGTATCTGTTTTGCCTTGGCGAATTAACAGCAAAGGAAAATAAATCCTGTTTTGATGAATTGTCCTCCTCGTGGATTTGCCAGAGTGAAGGGGGAGTGATTTGTGTATTTAGTGTAATTAGAGTTTAATGAGAGAGGTAGGATGAGAAGGGCTCCTGTCGCTTCAGGGACAGTCTCTCAGGTTCTCTCTTGTGTTAGTCTCTCCCTGGAGGTGTTCTCGCTCGGAGGTCCTGACATGGGATGGGACATAGAGGGGAGGGGTGGGGAAGGGTGGCAGTTGGTCCCAGAACAGTGGCATTTACTTGGACCAATTATACCAAATCTTTCAGAAAATAGCAGTGACAGCTAATCTTCTAACTGATGTTTTATGTTTCTTTTCATTTTTTGTGAAATACCTGCAAATCTTCTGATGTACTTCTGATACACTCTTAAATTCACACTCACACACACACACACACACACACACACACACACACACACACACACACACACACACACACACACGCACACAAATTCTCAAAAATATACATGCACACCCAATCCAAACTTGTACATGCACACCCATCTCATATGAAACATTCACCTTGTGCTTGAATTGTTTTAGGGGACAGTGAGGCAGGGGAATCCCTCTCCTCTGAAGCCAGCTGCACTGAATCAGATGTCTTTGAGGAATTGGATGCCATCGCCCCCCGAACGGGCTCTCGTGAGTCCCAGGAGCGCCCTGAGAGTTCCCACTTTGGGTGCAGTTCACCCGACACAGGCACGTGAAATCATTACAATACACCTGTACTGACACACCTAACTCAGCAAAATTAATAAACAACAGACCTGAACCAAGTACACCTCACTGACACACAAACTATATGGACACACCTGAAACAGGTGCATGTGTAAATAGTATAACGATTCGCTGGTTATCCAATCAATAATTCAGGCTCATTTGAAGAGGAAATATCAAACCTTACTGGAAACAGTTTAATAATGTTGTTGTTTTGTCATTGTTTTCCCATGATTCCTCAGCGAAACACAGCCACCTGTCATTTCATTTAGAATGAAATCTCTTCCAGTTTCATACTAAGGTAAAACTAGATGATGCAGAAAGCACATGGCTCGCTTCGACTTAGCTTATGGTGAAACAGCCCAAGCCAAAATGCAAGTGGACTTTAATGTGGCATTTGCATGCCACAGAGATATTAGTTAATTTGAAGGCCTCAAAACATAGTCTGAGGTGGCATTATTTCTATTGTACTGAAATGGTGAGCTGAATACACATTGTGAACTACCCTAAAAGATATGTTTTTGCACTTGTGGTTGCTATTGTGAGCTTGTTAGCTCAGTGATTAGTTTGTATATGTTTTCATAGAGCTAGTTGTAATTTGCTAGCTAGCTACTTAGCTAGCTTGGCAGTCATACTTGCGAGCTAACTTCTTCTACTCATTGTTTGAAAGCAATGACCTAAAGTACTCTGTCTAATGATAATTAGTATCCTAGTGTTAGGCTTTCTTTCCCCTGATCCTCAGTAGAGCTTATGAGGAACTAGCAAGATTGCTGATTAACACAACCTAGGTATAGTTACTTTCAAACAATTTTCAAAAAATTAAACATTCTGTCAGTTTACCTTGTCTGTAAACATGTCTGCATTATCAGTCTCATGGGCATCCCAGATGTGCTTGCCATCTTATGTTACTAAAATGCTAGTTTATCACAAGGAACTGGTAGCCTCCAAATCTGCAGCTTTTTGGCTTATTTTAGGGTCAGTTTGCTCTGTGGAGCCTGTCACCCATGGGCCATAGAGAAAAATATTAGAGAACACAGGTAAACACGGCCAAAGAAAGGTTCAAGAAACATTTTGAGTACCATCAATCCTTACAGCATGCCCCTGAATCAGTTAAGCTTAGCCCACTGTCCTGTCTGTCTCTCCTGCTCCCTGTTGGCAGTGTCAAAGCTCTGATACCATGAGTCAGCACTATGGCAAGGCTTGTAAAGGCCACCTGCCTCACTGATCGATCCAAGCGGTGCCTCACCCCACGATGCAATCAAGGGGCTAATGATGGCGCTAACAATGGGCTGGGACCGTGTCCAATAATGACAGGCCCCACCTGCACTTCTCCCTGGGACTTCCTGTCATGATCACATGACCCATGCTGGGCCTCACTAGCAGGACAGCCGTTTCATATGTGTGAATCTAGTGTTATTCTAGCTCTTTTACAGTTGCAAAAATTCCCTCATTTGTAACGAAATTCTTTACCTCTCCTGACAACGACTCCACGGTCATGGCATCTGCCTGACAGGATTTTAAAGGACAGGTGAATGGAGCATGAAGAGATAAAGAAATGAGCAGAAAGATGAGAGGGGTGTCAGGAGCGGGACAGGTGGTGTGACGTCATCCGCCCGTCAAGCTGCCCTGTGAAATTCCCCTGTGGGGGACCTGTGGTGGCCACGCCTCCACGTGTGGGGGCAGAAAGGATTTACATGGGCGGAGGGCCAACGGTTAGACTGAAATTGTTCAAATGAGGTGTGACTGTGGGAACCAGAGCCCAGCATCACCTGTCACCCATAACCAAATCACACTGTTCAATCAGCAGCTTTCCACCAAGCAACAGATATCCCTCACCAAACAGGACCCAGCCTGGACCCCTGCAGCACTTTCCCAATGAGGGTGGAGATATTTGGTGTAGCACAGCAGTAAAACACATGATTCAGCTAACCGTCTATCCATGTCCTACAATGATCCTCAATTATTTGAATCAGGTGATGTAGTGTTGGGCTACAACAAAAGTACAATCCCCACATCGGCCATTTCTTCATAAGACTGGACACCCCAGATCCACACCTTTCATTCTCAAGTTACCCCCAGCCCCCTTCAGCTCTCAGTCATAAACTCCAAGTGTGAATGCATTCTGAATTACAAACACCTGATTCTTCCTGGGTAGATGCGTTGTCATAGATGGCTACATGTGCTGTCTGTTTGGAGTGCTGAGACTCTGATTGGCTAGTTCTGCTGTCTGTCAATAACTAGAATTCTAAAATGCACCGTGTCTCTGCAGTGCTATCACAGCGGGCATCCTCATTGGTTCTGGGCTGTGGCTCCGGCGATCTGGAGTCCCTCTCCCGTGTACGCCTCCTGCTCCTCGATCACCCTGGGGATGTGGGGCCTCCATCCCCAGGCCCAGGATGGGGGTCCCCCTCTGGACATGGCTCAGGACATCAGACTGAGGGTACAGGTAGGACTTTCCAGACCACCACAGGGGACTGGGCAGAAGGTATCTCTGATGTCTTGCTTTAACTGAACACCATGGCATTAATTTATTTAGGACCAATGATATATAATTCACACAACATATCCCATTCTATGGAGTCTGCAATAGACTAATAGCTGATCCAGTATTATGGAAAATCCCATTGCAATCTACAGCAGGATGTCCTATGGCTGCAGAAGACAGAGGTGATGTGACCTCTAAGTGCACACATAAGAATGGGCTAATAGAGGCGTGTACTCCCTGAACTTGCTCCTCATTTTGAGTTAGCATACTGTCAGGTGATTGTATGCACAGGCTAAGTGACAAATAGTTTGTTTTAGGCCACAGTACGTGTTCCTGCCTGCTCCCCTCTGCAGCTCAGTGAACAGTGTTGGTGCAGCCGCATTAGTGGATAAGAAGTGCGTTGATAGGTCAGTGTTGGTGGAATCAGTGTTAGTGAATCAGTGTTTGTACAACAGTGTTGGCAGTTATTGCTTTATGACTGAAAAAACAATGTATGAGCATGATACCAGACACAGGGGCTCCATTCATTACTCCTTCAGAGGAAATGGCCAGACAGGGGAATACCGTGGCGTTCTGGGTGTGGCGATGGCCGGACGTCCTTGAGAGTAATGTCTTTTACAGTGTGTGTGTAAAGCGGCGGCTCTATCGCGCGGCTTTGAGCCGGCGGTGGGCTGTCAGTCATCTCGCCGGCAGGCAGCTGCAGGTCTTTACCTGTAAAACAATAAACGTGCAGAGAGGCCCACCTTGGCTGGCCATGTTTTTAATGTTTATGGAGTTGGCCAAACCGCAGGAGTTTATCATTAATCCATAATCCCATAATGCCGAATGAGGAAAACAACATCACTGAACAACTGTGCGTAAACATCCGTCTGTAACACTGATACTTCTGGAATATAGGAGACCCGTTAGCAATTTATGCTTATGAAAATTCCCCTAAATTTAGCAAATTTTCACTTTGTTCTAGTATAATGAGCTCAAAGTAATGTGATCATTGGTTATGGCTAAAATGCAAAACAAAACACAATGCAAAATTAAAAATAAAAAGGAAATTATCATGACAAAACTTTTTTGTGGTCAGAACTATTGATGATAGGGTGGTTATGCTTCCTTGGAGTTATGTTAAAATTGTGGGATTAATTTGAAAACTGCATCTTAAATAATTAGCTAATCAGCTCTGTACTAGTACTTACAAACACGTTATGATAATACCATTGCAATGTCCAAGTCCCTCCTTATGCAAATAAACATGGGCTAAGAGTATACACAGGTAAGCACACTCAACACATGTTGTACGCATGATATCTCTCTCTCTCTCTCAGGCAGTGAAGAGGGCTCTGAGGAAGGTCACTGTCTCACCGGTGGAGCTGAGGGGCAGCACAGTCACACAGTGGTGAGATTTCCTCTCACACTTTGGGTCAGAGAGTCCGTGGATGTGGGTGAAAATGCTACCTGAAAAAATAAGAGTGATTAAGTCCGTTTTACATGATCATTGCATAGCTGAAATCAGGGACTCTCACTCCTACACTAAAAGTCTAATGAGAGAAATCTCAGGTAAGGAAACCTACACCAGTGGAGGCATGAAATGGTCCTGCATTGAGTCGTGTACTAGACGCTGGAGACAAAGGGAAATTAAACGACTTGGTTTCACGTGTTCGGCCCTCTGAGTGAAAAGTCACTTTGGCTGATACAGAGAATTGATAGTATCCATGCAATATTCCCTAGACCATCTCAGCCAAGATGATCTGTTGATTGTGATCACACAATCAAGTGGTCAGAAGTGGTTAATACATATTTGCCTTTTTTATGGGTTGATTAGTATTGTTGATATTAGTAGTGGAAAGACCATGTGTGGCTTTGATGTAGAATTTGGATCAGGGAAAGGACTGCCTCTGTGAGAAATCTGAGAGCATAAAGGGGACCTGAGAGATTCTGTCCCGTCTGTCAGACTCCGGGAAAGCACTGGACAAGACACAACTTGCCATTACTGTGCACACTGTATTTAAGTGGTATGACAGACTGTATATATACACTTCTTCATGTATAGAAATATTACACATCTGAAACAATTCTCTGAGCCATCATACACATATGTTATACCCCAGCAATCAATGTTAAAATACTCCCTTTGAACCTCCAGAATTCCCATTCTCAACACCATAAATATGTCCCAGAACTCTTTTGTGTTGTCAATATATTGGATTTCTATGTCTTGTGGGAAATTATCGTCTCTGCACACATGGCTTAGAGAAGATGCTTAGAGAGCTTATGAGACAAGCCCGTAAATTAAGTCTGTTGTGAATTGGACGGCGACTCACGGCAGAGATTCGACAGTGGGAGATAAAATTGGTTCCGAGGTCCCCCGCTGCTGTGTGTGTTCCCTCTGGGAGCGTGTGTGGCTGAAGGTTTGTGATTGGATAACGGGGCAATGGGTCGGAGGTCAGCCAGTTCATAGCAAGCGGTGGTGGAATGGCTGCAGGTGCACCAGCAGAGGGAGTATTAATCCTCTCTGTGTGAGGGAGGAGGGGCCTAAGATGAGAAGCTGAATGGAGTATGTAAGCTCCCCCCCACTGGCCCAGTGCTTCAGTGCTTCATTAAGCTGGTCCAGTGGGTCCATTGACTGAGGAGTGCTTGATAAGATAACTGCATCATGCAAACGCAGCTCTCAATGACTACACTCCTTAGATGTGGCAAACTCTTGTAGCTGCTGTGTGTGTAAGAACAACTCCTCCCAGACATTCACAGCCTTTGACTAGTTTATACTTTATACTTTTGCTTTGGTTTGATAAGAATCCCATGAGATGCAGTCACCATCCTGACTGCAGCAATACCTTTGGTTTGCTTTCAACGACAGGCCTAACAGATGTAGCTAAAACACTTCCTACATTATTCTTTGAGTTTCATGTCCGATGCCTAAAATCAAATGGGACCTTTCCAAACCACTTCCTACTAATGCATAGAAAAGTTTCTTTGAAAGCTATGTATTGGAGAGGCCTAGAACTTATTTTTGTTTGATAATTACCCAGATATTTGTCTTTGGAGTATGTAAATAATGCACTATGCATTATAAAAGATCATTCCACATTAAAGAAATAATGCTCACCCCTTTGCAGTTGATTCCTTCTATCTCACATCATCTGACTTGACAGTTTTCACACTTTTGCTCAGAACAATCGCATGTAACAAACACAGCTGCTGTCTTTTAAGTTAGAATAGATCTCCAGTTTGATCTTCAGTCATGATCGATATTATTTTATGTAATACAGTCTTGTTGTTGCTGTGCCATAGACAATAAATACTCAAAGTTACTGTGCGAAAGTAAAAGAAACGAGGTAAAATGGAATATACTGCTGATGATCTGATAAAAGTGCAAATAAGATATAGGATCCAGTTTAAAGGCATGTGTAAGTCTCCGCTCTTTTGAGGGCCGTTTCTAAACTGCACTGACCTGTGTCCCAGTAAGGGGCCACAATTTTACCAAGTAGCTTTAATTACAATGTAATTACACAGTAACTGCAGCACTTCTGTTTTTTCCAAGTGCTTCTATTCTTTTAAATCTTACTATGACTATATTATCACAGATAAAACAAACAGTATATTCTTTATGTTCCACTGCGGTTTCACAGGTATTAGGAGAGAACGTGTACAGCGGGACTGAGGAGAGTAAAAGCACTGCATGCTCTGGCCTGTCTTTGTGTGTCTTACGCAGGCTTATTCAGAAGGCAGGGCCAGTCAGCTGTCCCTGAAGTTTTCAGGGTCCTTCCCGTCTGATTGTGATCCAGCGATGGCTGCTGAAGGATGCTTCTCTGTTCAGTCCATAGGTATTGTTCCTACTCCTCCTCCTCTTCACTGTCACATATGATTCATCATCTCCATTGCTTTCTCCGTTTTCCTCCTCCACCCTCATGCCGTTTCTGGGTGTTCACATAATGGCTGCAGAATTTCCGGTGATAATGAAGTGTGGGAAATTAACATTACTATAGCATGACGCTCTGATCTCTCGGTGTACCTCACTGAAACAGCAAACCGAGGATCCTGGTTATGATAGAATGTTACAACTGTGCTGTCAGCAGATACATGCTACATTATAGCCATGACCCCAGCTTGATAAAAGGTAATGTGTTTTGGAAGATTAGATTGTAAAGATTAGAAAATAGCGCCAAAGCTAATTTGTGTAAGAATCCACCACTATCATTCTTGGTATCATTGGACTTCAGGCATTGATAAAACTTATTGCCAATGGGGTTTCTCAAATCTTGTAAGTTACTTTAAGAAATAGGTAGAGGCCCTTTGTGCATTTCACATTATGGCACATGAAAGATGTGCAGAAAGTCTATAATGTGTGTGAGGGTGGGTGGATTCATTATTGCTGTAGTAACTCCATATGTAATTGCAAAGGAAAGCATAAGCCAATATTAGTAAACATTCATTGATCACTTATGGTATCACTGCAAATCAATGACGGAGTCCGCAATGAAAAATGTAAAAAATAATTTTGAATTCTGGTTAGGTAGTGTCAATAGAGACACTTTATTGAAATGCAACTCCACGAGAGTTGTCATGACAGTGGAAATACTGCTTCACGGTGATGTGGATGTCTCCTCTGATTGGTGGCTTCTCGCTGTGTGAGTCCGGACCCAGCACTGGCCCAGAGCCAGGACATTTTGAATCACTGATCTCCTGTCATCTGTTGGGGTGGACTCTGAAGTGCTACAGGATGTGGAGATGGAGGACTCCATCCCCTGACAACAGCCAGAGGCCAGTTTTCATATAGAGGCTGGATGAATTATCAAGTATTCTTTTCATTTAGGGGCCGCGTCCAGTAAAAGCCGCTCTCTCCTCTCTGACATCCCCGTGTTTGTCTTTCCTCTGTCTTTTAGTACACTTAAGCTCTGTGATCTTTTGTGCCGCTGTATCAGCTGGTTGATCTTCGCTCTGTTTGGAAGCCCTGTGTACACAGATGAATAATTGTTGAAAAGCCCGGCGTACAGTACTATCTGAGACACGAAGAACTGGCTTTGCTGGATTGAAAAGGCTATTGTTTGTGCATTGAGTGTGTGTGTGCGTGTGTTCGTGTGTTCGTGTGTGTGTGTGCATATAGATGAGTGTGTGTATGTGTATGTGTTGGTGGATAAGGAGCCCAAGCCTGGAGGCGGAGCCCTGTTGATGGGGTGGGGCCTGAATGTGGGGCAAAGGCATAATCATCGAGAGGTTTCCTTCGGTAAAGGAACGGTCATAGCTTAGAGCGTGGGGGTGTAGATAATGGCTTCCTTATTGTGCCTCATTATTTATTGTTTTCTTATTTGGCAGAAGCGCTAATTTAGAGCAATGTCCAGGACCAGGAGTAGGGTATATAAAGAGAATATCATAAGAGTTACCAGAAAAATTGTATTCCTGTAAAATAACAATTAGAAAACAACACATTGTGAAAACCAAGTTTTTCAACCATGTATCAAAACAGCAACATTGATGAATCATTTGCAAAAAATGGTATATGACACACATATGAGACATGTATATACAGCCGGTCCTGACTTATGATGGGGTTAAGTGGAATATCGTAAGTCAAAAATGCATTTAATACACCTAACATACACCTACCAAACATTATAGCCTGGCCTAACCTACCTTACACATGCTTAGAGCACTTACATTAGCCTACAGTTGGGCAAAATCATTAGCACAAGGCCAGCATCACGAGGAAGTATCGTACTGCATATTACTTGTCCAGGAAAATTCAAAATTTGAAGAATGGTTTGACTGAATTCTTATTGCTACTGCACCATCGTAAAGTCAAAAAATCGTAGGTCAGACCATCATAACTCGGGGACCATCTGTGTGTAGTCACTCAGTAGCCAGTGGAGAGAGCAAGATTCCCTGCTCCAAATGTATGAATGCTACTCAGGCAGATACTGTATATTATCTGCTGTAGGTCTCTTGTAACCACAATACTGATTTCAACTCTCTTTAGTATCAAGTCAGCCAGCACTGTTTATTAGAACTGTCTCATAGAACTGCTGGCTCTTTATATTTTTTGGGTCACCACTCATGTCTGTCCTCTACAGACAGGGAGGAGTTTGAACAGACTTGCAACACCCCAAGTGCACATCTATCGAGGGATGAGAGATCTATAGGTAAGTGAATCTGTCTTTGGGTGTGGAGATCCGTCTGTGGTTGATTTTCTTTCACTGTTAGTGAGAGGGCTTCTTAAAAGTAACTGCTTTTGTGCTGGTAAAAAGCTGGTAAAAAGATTGTTCTCTGTATCCAAGTGACTGCATTTGGATTGCTTGTTTTAACAGTCCCTATGATGCCCAATGATTCGTATGGTCTTGAAATCTTGATAGAGATTTACACAAAATCAGTCATAAGTTGAGCAAAACTGCTTGTTTCAGAAATATGTAGCATTTTTGAAAGCACCTGCCAACATTTTAAGCATCTTCACCTTTGAATCAATGTTGCCTTTTACACTTTCTGAGGTAGCAGATGCCTGGTCCTGAAAATTCAGGTTTTTCCATTTTCTTTTATGAAAAACACCAGAATTTTGCATACAGAACAAGACGTGCCACTATGACTAATCAAAATAATACATCCTCACCTTGAAAACAGCCCGTATCCTGAAAGACCCTATTAAAACAGCCTTTATTTATTTGGCCAGATCATCTATTTTTAACCAATTACCCTTGACAGCTGTGAGAAACAATATGCCAAAGCATTTAATGAAAATCAATAACTGCATTAATATTTCCATCGTTGAAAATCCTGATATTTTTGTATTTACCTTTTTCAAAATTATGGAAAACAGCTTTATTGAAATTAATTAGAAAACATTTATTTCTCCTGTTTTTAAAATTAATCTCCTCCAATATAATCTCATCAATCATGTATTTTACGGTGCATTGCCACAGGTGTGTGTCTTTACTTTATTATCATATCGAGACTTATGAGTGATATTACTGAAAAAAGTGGACCATGTGATATTTAATGTGATAAATTACAATTTACAAATTTGAAATGAAATTCAAATGGAAAGAGCTTTATTTGCATTAACCTTTTGTTACCAAAACATACTAACCAAGTTTACACACATAAAAATATATGTATTTATACATACATATACATGTATTATTCTGTCATTCTTTTGTTCATAGTATGCTGAGAAGAAGTCAAAAAGTCAGATGTGGAAGGAATTTTATGAAGCTGAGGGAAAAATGGTTTCATTGATTGTGCCTTGGCTGGGAGGAAAGAGATGTCAAAACTTAAACTAACCTTGGCAATTGGAGTTGTTCCAGAACAGTGGCCTTTCAGGAGCCAAAGACATGGTCAATACCCAGGGGGAGGGTCAGCTTTGGGTCATTCAGGGGGTCACTCCAGAGGTCAGTAAACAGAGGATGAGTGCCACAGTTTCTTCTGGGAGGGGTAGTGGACAGTGTGTGTGTGTGTGTGTGTGTGTGTGTGTGTGGGAGGAGGGGAGTACCACTTCCTGTATCACCAATGAGTCCTCACTCTCTCTCCCTCTCTCCATAGCTGCCAATCAGAAACTTGTAACCAAGTTCATTGCAAAGCCATGCAGTTCATTGCACAGCTAGTGCAGTGAACATAAACTTGCATTTCTGAGCTGTGTAGGAAAATAATATTATGCGATGACTCATACTTTACACCTTCTCCAACATCTGGACAGTTTTATATTTGAAGAAAGCCAAAGGAAGCTTCTCAACTGTTAAACATGGTTGAAGATCTTTATAGTGTGGGCTGCAATGTTATTGGAGTCATTGGCCATGTTTATTCTGCATGGTAATATGACAGCTAAGGAGAACCAAGCTGCTTTAGGTAACCAGGTGCACCCTATAGTGCAAACATTGTGTTTTCAAGATGTTTTCCCATTTTCCAGGATGATAATGTACGCGTACACTGAGAGATATGATGTCTGATATTGTCTGAACAGTACTTCATCTTATCTGCTGATGTGGAGCCGAAGTTGGAGCAGTGTAAGCGATTGTGTATGAGTGAGTGTGTAGGGGACGTGGGGAATGTTGTTTTTGGGAGCGTCTGCAATAACTCTCATCCACCCACAGAGCGTAAAAGTCTTTTTCTCGTCACAGTGAGCCGTTTCACATAAATCTGCGCTGCGGGGACATCCATGACATTGACTGAGCTGCCAACCGATATTTGTTCATTTAGAAATACCAGTGCTTGACACGGTAACTTCCCACATTTCATTTTTATTAAGATGAGTGTCACATCCAGCGATGTTCTGTTGCTTCCTTGACATGAAGATCAATTATCCTGACGTGGCAAGACATGGCGGGACATGCGCGTCCCCCTGGTAAACCAATGAGTTTTTCTCCTTCTTTCAGTGACAGCATAAAGTAGATTCTTGGTGTCCTGGGATCAGCAATCAGGCTTTTGTCCGTGCCCTCGTAATTATTTCATGAGTTTGTGTAATTCTCCGGGTTTGTGGGCCTTAGAGTGCCACCGGGGTGTTTAGCATTCAGCTGGTACTGAAGATGTTAAAGTGTAAATAAATGTAACGATCCGGAGAGCACAAAAGGGGGCTAATCTGAACTGACCCCGAGGATTGTTCCGGAAGCCTCGGGAGCCGTTGGACAGATTAACGGCGTGAAAGAGGGAGACTTTGGGACAGAGATTAGCTGTGTTAGAAGCAGCTCTGCACCCACCCCACCCCAACCCACCCCCTCCCCCCATGCTCCAAGCACCCTAAACCAGGACCACACACTGACCCCCCAAGTCTTCCATGGCCATTGTCTGTAAATCACTGACACTGGGAGTTCAGTAGTCTTTGTCCCCAAATCCTCCCTTTTCTACCTTCATCCCCAAACCGACATCAGGCTTGTGATTGGCACTTGTCAGAGCTGATAGAGAGGGCGATGCTTTGGGACTGAGGACAATGACGGCTCAGGACGGGACAATCGCCCCATGAATAAATAATCTGGGGCTCTTTCTTTTTCCGCTGCACCTCCCCTGTGAACCCTTTGGCCAGGGACGATGGAGTAGACAAGACGCTGGGTGGCATCTCCACATGACCCACCAGGCACACACTAATGCTCATCCCTTTCTCAAACACACAAAGAAAGAGATACAAGCTCCATCTTCCCTCCTCTCTCTGGTTCCTGTGGGGTTCGTTTTGTTTCCAGAGTGAGTCGGACGGAGGATGTGGATGTGTGTGTGTGTGTGTGTGTGTGTGTGTGTGTGTGTTTTGTTTCTGTTGCCTGTCCAGATCGGGGTGGGCGTATGTGAGGGATTTGACGAGTCTTCCTCTCAGCCAAATCCGGCTATCTACCTTTTTCAGAGGGTTCTGTTGGTATGGTAACCTGGTGTGTTTGGTTTAGATGGTCTCTAAGCATTTTCAATGGCTTGTTTCCAGCTTTAACTGACCAAATAAAAAAACCGCAATGCATTCAAGGATTTCATTTATGAAATAAAAGGAAAGAAAAGAACCCTGATTTTTAATACAAATATAGTTACGAATGAGAAAAAATATAAGTATATCATCATAGTAGGTGATTGTGATAATAAAGAATAGAATGTTTTTTCTTTTAGCGTAAAAGACATAAAACACAGCGGCATTCTCAATTGAATCAACATTGCGAAAGCTTTGCTACCTTCATTGCTTTCCGTTGATCGTGATAAATATGTCACCTGACATAACTGAAAAATCCCTCATATATATGACATATCTACAATGCATTTCTCATGTCAAGGTTTGAGGTTGTGATACCGCTCTGTTATTATTTGAATGCCTTGAACATGAGTGATGTCTAAAGCCAATGAATGAGACTAATGGAGGGGGGCCCCCCTGGGGGGCGAGGGTGGGGGGGAGAGGAGGAGCCCCATTTAGGCAACGCAAACCGGTCTGTACAGGGCTGCAGGTAACTAATGGTCCAGGGTTACAGACAGAGCCACGTTCCCTGACGGAGGATGGACCGCAAAACAGAAAGCGTCATTTTCCACTTGGAGAGCTGAGCAATGAGACGCTGGACAGAATGGACATTTGAGTGTGAATGATGAAATCTCTCCGATAAAGAGGGCTTGGGCTGTAGGCGTGTTATTGTTTTGATTGATGGAGGTTTCAGGCCTGTTTGACTGAGCTGTTGCAGGTGTAATTGTCTCTGCTGTAATTCTAAAAGGACACAAATAACCAACACCTCCATCCCTGTATTCAGCTCGGTGATCACCCCCTGTTCAGCACCCCCTCTTTG